>JAPFRF010000005.1:14025268-14625268 GCA_029282475.1 Phrynocephalus forsythii | reverse complement strand
CCCTTTGTACTGTAGCCACCCGATCTTCCTTTCCGTTTCTACTGCTCCTGCAAGCATTGAAACATGTGACAACGGCTGAGAATAAATACTAATAGAAGCCACGCTGCCAGTGTTTGCAGCTTGAAATCAGATCAGCTGCGGATTTTCAAACAGATGACCTTGGGAACAGTGGATCCGCAACATCAACCATGTGACTGCTGGGGGGTGATCCGGATCAAAGATTGGTACAGATTGTAATGCTCGTGTGGAAAGGCCCAAAGAAATTATTTTCTAAATTCACTTCCCTCCCTGCCTGCCTAACTTAAATCCTAAAGCCTCCAGCCTCCCTCCTCAATCTCTATCGGATCACACCAGCACCAGCAGCCAGCCCTCCTCCCTCAACCACATCCATACACCCAACTGCGATTTCTGGAAGGTGCCTTGGCTTTTTAAGCCCTCCAAGACATCCAGAAGTGTCAGTCAAAAACCTGGTGATGCCATTGGTGGAATGGTTCAAAAAAATTGCATGGTCCCATCCCATGCCCAGCCCAAATGGGCAGGTCTAAAAAAATAAAAAATAAAATAAAATAAAATAAAATAAAATCAATACGACATTTTATTGCTATTAAAAACCCACTGCTGCTACTACTAAAATTCAGGCATTTAAAATAAATAAATTTCACACGTTTCTGTGGTGATTTGGTGTGTTTTTTTACCACGATTTCAAAAGAAAAATTGAGGTCACCATTTTGGACCCCCCCCCACCGCATGGCATGGCGAGACGATGAGGATGAACCCAGGACAGGAGAAGAGGGGGAAAAGGCATCTGGTAGGTGGCTGGCAGGCATATTTTTGCCTGCTTTTTTGGCCGGGGATTGGAGTTTTTTTTAAAAAAACTTTTTTTTAAAATTTTTTTTTATTAAATTTTAAACTACATACAACGACATAAAGAATGAAAGTAAAAAAAAAAACTACAACAAACAATATAAGTTACACCCCCATCCCACATCCATCCATACATTCTTATTCGTTGCTCCATCTTCTATTCTTCTAGTAGTCTTCTTAAAGTTCTCTTCTTCTCCAGAATTGTTGTGAGATATTCTGGACTCTTTCTCTTTTCCTTCGACTAGTACATAATCTAAAAATTTACCCCAGATATCGTAGAAAATGTCTTTTTCATTTCTCCTCGTTTAACCTTTAAACTGCAGGACAGTTTATCGTTTATAGCTATATCCCAAAGTTCATTATACCAGTCTTCCATCTTGAATTCTAGTTTTGACTTCCAATATTTTGCTATAATTAATCTAGCAGCTGTCATAAAATTTGCTATTAGTTCCTTTGTTGTAACAACATAATCTTTACTTGTTAACAATGATAATAATGCTATCTCTGGATTACAATCTATATCCATCTTAATCATATTACTTAGCTCTAAAAACACTTTTTTCCAGAACCTTTGGACTATTTCACATTCCCACCAAAGATGCAAGTAAGTACCAAGCTCTTTTTCACATTTCCAACATATCTTAGAGTAAGCAGGATTCATTCTATTTAGTCTTACTGGGGTTAAATACCATCTGGAAACCAATGTGAAGTAGTTTTCTTTTATCCTGACTGACAATGATCTCAAAATTCTCATATTCCAAATTTTCTTCCAGTCTTCTTTCTCTATCTGTACATTAAGGTCTTGGTTCCAAACTTCTCTCAAGGTGTTTAACTCCTTCATTTCTGATAATTCCCCTAGTATTTTATATATTTTAGGTGTTATTCCTTTCTCTGAATTTTCCTGTTCAGACTCAAGCGATAGTAGGAAATGTTCAAATTTTGTGCATTCTCTGATTTGATTATTTCTCTTTCCCCAGTCCTTTATCCATTTTCCTAGTTGAATATAATTTAACCATGTTAAATCACTGGGTTGAAAAATATTTTTTTTATATCCTGAATTGTTTTAATCTTGAGCATCCAATCCTTTAGTCTAGCTATTTTCTTAATTTTAAATAACTCCAAATAATGCTTCAAGTTGTCTGGAAAGCTTTCCAAGTCAGTAACTAAAGCCAGTGGGGATCCCTTCGGAGACAAGATTTTCCTATATGTTCTCCATGTAACAATTAAACTATTCAATAGGCGGTTGTCAATCTTTACTTTGTTTTTAACTTCCGTGAATAAAAATGTGTTTATTTCCCCCTTTATATCCAAAGACTCTTGCTCCCACCATATTAACTTCTGTGGTTTAAAAAGAATTTCCCCCAAAGAACTAAGTTGATTGGCTATATAATAATTTTTTATATTGGGTATACCTATTCCTCCTTCTTTCTGAGATCTATACCATAGACTTTTATTTATTCTTGATTTTTTCCCTGCATTACAATACCTATTTATCATGTCTTGGAGAGTTTTAATTTCCTTTTCTAAAAACTGAACCGGTAACATTTTAAAAATAAAGTTAATTTTTGGAAGTATTTTCATTTTTATCAATGCAATTCTGCCAAACCACGATAATTTTAGTTTAGAGTAGGATAATAATTTGTTTTTCATCTCCTCTTCTAATTTCAAATATTTCTTTCTTTAGTTTTAGTAAATTCTTTATGGAGTTCTAATCCTAGATATTTAATGCTTTTTCCCGGTTTAAGTCCAGATTTTTCAATCATCTTTAAGTCATGTTTTCCATAATTGAAGAATAAACTCTCTGATTTTTGCCAGTTTACAAATCCTGTTATTTCTCCAAATTCTTCTAAATGAGTTTTTACTCTTTGAATATTCTCTATTGGGTTTACAATAGTCAAAAGAGCATCGTCCGAATAAACTAATTTTAGTTGCCCCATCTTTCCCTATACCTTTAATAAATTTGTCATGGCATTTGCCAGGAGCTCTATAACAATACAAAAAGGATTGGAGAAAGAGGACATCCTTGTCTAGTTCCTCGGCCTAGGTGATTTGTTCAGTCAATCCATCATTAACTATTATTGAGGAAGTGCCCGTTGAATATAGTTGATTTATTACTCCCAAAAAGGATTTCCCAAATCCCATTTTTTAACAATATTTTTAATGTGGGCCATTGAACACAATCAAAAGCTTTATAAAGATCTAGAGATAACATCCCAGCTTTAGTAGTACTCTTACCCATTTCATAAAGAACATTCAAATTCCTTCTAATAATATTTGCCATTTGTCTACCTTTGATAAAACCACATTGATCCTCTTTAATATATTTAGCTATAAATTTATTCATTCTTTTAGCCAAAATTGCTGTGAAAATCTTAGCATCTTGATTTAATAAGGATATTGGTCTGTAAAATATCCATTAAATTTTTATTAGGTTTTGGAATTAAAATAGTTAAAGAATGGGTCCAAGATCTCGGAATTTGTTCTCCATCCAAAATTTCATTATATAGCTTCTTTAATTTAGGTAAAATGCTTTAAAAAGTTTGTAAAATTCAGGTCCCAGAGCGTCCACTCCGGGCGTTTTATTATTCTTTCATTTGTCTATTACCTCGCTTATCTCTTGATCTGTAATAGGCTTTTCCATTTCCAGCATATCTTCCTGTTCCAAGACCCTCTTTAAATTCTTAGTGATATACCTTTCTATATCCTCCTTAGGTTTATTTTTTGCAGTATATAACAACTGATAAAACTCTTGTATAGCTGACAACTTTTCCTTCATTTGTGTGCATGTCTTACCTGAGGAGTCTTTTATAATCCCTATTGTATTCTTGTCTTGTCTTTTCTGTGAATCTGGCTAAAAGTTTTGAGTTCTTGTTGCTGTATTCAAAAAATTTCTTTTTAGGTACAGAAGATTCCTTTGTGTTTGTTGTAAATCTAGATCTTCTAACTCTTTTTCCTTGCTTCAATCAACCTCAGTATCTTATTATCCTTAGTAAGAAAAAAATTGGGATTCTAAATCTGCTATTAATTTTTCTAATTTTCTTTTATTGAGTTCTTCCTGTTTTTAATTTTAATATTTTCTTTTATGATAAGGCCTCTAGCTACCGCTTTCAGGGTGTCCCATATGATTGGCGTTTGGCTACCTGCCTTTTCGTTTATATCCCAAGTTTCCGACCAATCTTTTTTAACCTTTTCCAGCACTTCTGGATATTGAAATATTTTTAAATTCATTCTCCACCTTTTAGCTTCTCTATAATTTTTATTTGTTGCTAAATCAATCGACAGTAAAGCATGATCAGATGTTTTTATGATCTCAATTTCGGTATTATTTATCTTGGGTATTAGACTTTGTGAAGCAAACACAAAATCTATCCTAGAATAGGTTTTGTGCACTGGTGAGTAGAAGGTGTATTTTATTTCATCTCCTTTCAGTTCTCTCCAGACATCCTTCAATCCTGTTGTATTTATAAACTTTGCTAGAGTTGTATGTCTTGTCCTCCACTCTTCCTTTTTACATACCGATTTATCTTTAATTTTATCTAAGACCATATTGAAATCCCCTGCCATTATTAAATACCCCTTTTTAACCAATTCAATCTGATCCCAAAGGAGATTGTAAAAGCGGCCTTGGTTAACGTTTGGTGCATACGGATTAACCAAAGTATACTTTTAAAAACTTTTTCTGTGCTTCACATTGCGCGATCGCCACGATGCCACAAACGAAAACGAAAAACCCGACCAAATTTTTCTTTTTTTGGTTCAAGTTTGAGTTCTGATGGCTTAATTATCGTTACTGTTTCCGTTATGTAACAGAAATGATAACCGAAAAAGGGAAATGACAATTTTGCTGAGTCATGCCCATGTCTACTTTCGAGTGCAGTCCATCACCCTTCTTCAAAGCAGGTCCCAGAATTTCAGACATCGTGAAAGATGTCTTCACCAGGAGGTTACTTTTAACATCCTTATTTAGATGATGTTCTTAAAATCCATGGCTAGATGTTGTTGTAGCCAGCAGGACAGGATTATTGTTGGAGGCAAGCAGGGCAGTTGTAAAAGGCTGTTTATTAAGTCACACCTCCGTTCTTCAAACAAAGAAACATGGGCCATATACCACCCCCTCCTTACCCAGCTCCATTTGGCACTATGAGACACACAAATTCCTTTTGGCCGGGGGGGGTTGATACAAAGGGTCCATGTACTTCATTCTGTGTCTGGCATAAAAAAAATTGGTAAGTCCACTAGGTTTGCCAATTGGAACCAGATTGGATTAAAGTTTTATTACCTAGTGGAAGCAGTCTTGCCCTTTGATGTTGAGAGTTCTTGTGCCTCATTCCAGGTCTCTGGGGAATTCCGGCTCTTTCTTGGTATCTTGGCAATTTGATCAAGGCAAAAAGGAGTTGAGCCACGTGGCCATCACAAACACAATTGCAAAAATAGGTTACAGGTGATACCTTCATAGGCCACTATTAAAAATAAAAAAGGAACATTGCAAGCTTTCGAGTGCAGTCAATCACCCTTCTTCAAAGCAGGTCCCAGATGTTCAGACATGGTGAAAGATATCTTCACAAGGAGGTTACTTCTAAAGTCTTTATTTAGATGATGTTCTTAAAATCCATGGCTAGATGTTGTTGTGGCCAGGACAGGAATCTTGTTGGAGGCAAACAGGGCAGTTGTAAAAGGCTGTTTCTTAAATCACACACCCCATTCTTCAAACATAGAAACATGGGTCATTTACAGATATACAGAGTGCAATGCAAAGCTAAGCAAGAAGCTAAGAAGCATGACACAGCAACAGAGAAGCAATATGCCCAAAGAGATCCATAGATTCAGACCGGCAGAAGGTTGGATGAGCAACTGGATAACTTACTATATTTTTCATGGTGTAATGTGCTAAAAGGCTAAATACTGTTGTATACTATCTCTATGCATTTTCAGATTGAAGAACTCGGGTATTTTAAATGCTCTCTTTCCTTTTTAACTGTAGCATTTGAAAGGGTATAGTCTCCTGCATTTTTGGACCATATGCTCCGGCCATTGTGAAATATGCTTAAAACATGGTTTAGGTTTTGCCTGCAATTTAAATTTTGGTTGTATATACCTTGGTGTATTTTCTTGTTTACAACTAAGATGATTGTAAGAATTTTGGGTGAGTTTTCATGCCTCAAGTATTTGTACCTACATTTTTCCTTGTAGTTATAAGACTGATTCCTGTATAACTTATGTAACATGTGGAAGAAAGGTTATGTGTTTTCAATTATTTTTGAATTATTATTGTTTGGATATTTATGCATTGAAGCAATTAGATAAACAAGGTCTGTTAAATAGACCAGCTGATGGTGCCTGGAATCATTTTACCCCACTTTGAAAAAGTAGAATCAGTAAAATCTGGATCTCTAGAAAATAACTTCACCATAGGAGAAACAATGATTCATTCTCCTCCTCCTCTCTGTGAAGAGAGATGAAACATTTACATCATTTATACCTTGGAACTCAGATGAACTTTAATGTGATTGCTAAGGTTAGTTGACACACTAAAAGTAACCTTGTAAGGGAGAAAATGTCACCTATGACAGACACCCACAAACTCAAACAAAGGGGTACCATAAATCCTATTCTCTGAAGTCTTTGTTCTTGTTTCAGTCATTTGACCTACATACACCTATTTATTTATTTATTTATTTATTTATTTATTTATTTATTTATTTATTTATTTATTTATTTATTTATATAGCTTGTATGCCGCCCACTACCCAAAGGTCTCTGGGCAGCTCACAATCAAAATGGACAATTAAAACATCAAAATACAATAAAATTAGAATAATAAAAACATGTAAATACAATAAATACGATACATTAAAAACACCACTAAAATTGCCATCAGGACCCACAGTCATTAGTTAAAAAACTTTTGGAACAGGAAGGTTTTTACCTGGCGCCGAAATGTTAGCAACGTCGGCGCCAGGCGAGTCTCATTTGGGAGGGCATTCCATAGTCTGGGGGCAGTTGCTGAAAAGACCCTTTTCCTGCAAGCCATCCCTTTCACCTCCTTAAGGGATGGCTCTTTCAGGAGGGCTCCCTGACTAGATCTTAATTGCCAGGTAGGTTCATATGGAAGGAGGCAGTCCTTCAGGTATCTAGGTCCTAAGCCGTTGTTGCCTAGATGCCTAGATGCCTTAAGCATATCTGATTTTTTCTGATTTCAGAAGTTAAGCAGGGTTGGCCCTGGTCAGTATTTTGATGGGAGACCATCAGGGAATACCAGGTGCTGTAGGCGCCTGGCGTAGGAACTGGCAAGCCACTCCAGTATTCCTGCCAAGAAAACTCCATGGACATGGGGTCATGGAGAGTCAGTCACAACTGCAACGACACAACACGACACGACACCACACACACACACACACACACACACACACACACACACACACACACACACACACCTATTTAGAATGCAGATAGATTATGATGCTTTTCATGCTGGGAATTCCTCTGCCTACAGAATTTTGCAAAAGGAGAAGAAATTAATTTCAGTTTATTTTTGAGGAATTTACTGCAATTTACAAATGCCTTTGTTGTCACATATATGTAAGTATATATCAAATATATTACCTGGTGATAAAGAGTGATAGCTTATTTCCAAGAAGTGAAGGGGTCTCAGTTTGATGACAAAGAACGTATGGCAAAATGCTGCCAATGTGATTCTGACTTATGGTGATGACCTTTGCAGTGTTTTCTAGAGTACTCAGAAATGGGTTACCATTACCATTCTCTTTTCCCAGGAGCAGTCTGTGCCTAGGCAGCTTGTTCAGGGTAACACAGGGTGGCTCTTTTGCCTGGAAACACATTCTGAAACAGAACTTCAAACTCTTAGTTCCTTAGCCAGGTACTGAACTCTTTAACCTTTCCAGTGAGTGGCCAGGAAGCATGGACTCTTAAATAATACAAATGGATGCGGGAATCAGGTTGCAAAAAAGCTGGTGGTCAAAATGGAATTTGGCCCTTGGCCCAACTTGAACCAACACTCAAGCCCAGTTCTTGAGTGTTGTTGTTGTTGTTGTTGTTGTTGTTGTTGTTGTTGTTGTTGTTGTTGTTGTAGATTTTGTGATCTGAGCATTGTTGAGTCTCTGTCCCAATGCTGATTCTGACTATTCAAAATGTCATTGCTAGAGGCAGAAATAATGACCTGCTTAATTGCTTAATTTAACTTGTTTATTTAATTGTTATCATGCACTTGGGGTTGCTGAGATTCAGGATTCAAATAATACTCAATGAATTCCTTATTTTGATCATAGGAGTTTTGAGTCTCCTTAATGAGACAATCTGACAAGGAAATGTGGACATTTTTATCTGCTTAGATACTTCCCCATACCACTTCAAGAAGTCTGTGGGTGGTTTACAGTTTAATTACAGTATTCAGGCTACACATTGCCCCTCCAGCCTTTTAAAAAGACCTTTAGAAATACAGCCTTTAAAAAGTGGGGGGAAGTGGTTTGAACTGAACACAGAATAAAGTATGATGAGGAAAGACTGAAATAAGTTGAGTCAGAGAGATAGAACTTACAGAGATAACAACTGAGATAACTAATGTAAGGAGGACCTGTAGGCAATCCTTTGGAAATGCTTTAGAAGCAAGCACTGATTAAATTAATTTGGTTTTAGATTAGAACACCTATATTCAATTAATGATATAGCTAGGGATTTTTCCATTCCTTAAGAAATTATCCAGGCATAGCAATCTTATTTTTTAAAATAAGTTGAATGCTGATGTTATTTGGCAAACCCAGTAAAATAACTGTGAGGCATTGGATGTTATTTATGAGCAAACCTGACCCTGGGTAACGGTGCACTCAGTGAAATATGTCATGCAATATTTCCCCTACTTACAATAGTAAAGTTTATTGTAAAGGGTATAACCAGAAAGAGATAGGAAATCTTCTGAAATGAAACGTGGCCAGGTTACCGAAATATTACGTACTCAACGAGGGCACTCCAGTCTATTGAAACAGGAGGCGGAAGCTAGTTGCTGGAAGAGAATGAAGCGCAGTAACAGAAAATGTCATCATCCTTGAAAAACATCTCAGAATTCAAATGGAATAGAACATTTATTCCTAGCCATGTCTTGCTTTGGAAAGGTCACAGTTCCATACAACCATCCATATCATTTGCTTATATACACAGAAACAGGAAGAAGAACATATCTTTTGTTTCTTTGAAATGTTCTTTGAAATTCACAGTTGGGTTTACAAAAAAAAAAAAAGGTTGAAATGCCAATGATGTGTGGAAAAACAAATGCATATAGATAAATGTTGTCAAAGGTGGACTCTTTGTCATTAAAACAATAAGCATGTGGTGCAAGTTGAACAATTAGGCCTGGAGCAGTGCTCAGCTCTGATCGAAGAACCAGAAGGACTTAGGCTTCAACCAAAGAGACAGTTTGTTTTTGTTTTTAAATGATGGTTTTATTCCTTCATTATCTGGTCATTGTGAAAATTAATTTCAAAACATTGACACTTTATCTTTGTTGACAGATGAGTGGTATATCAATCAATCAATCAAACAAACAAACAATCAAGCACATTTCCTTGTGATTCATTCTTGACTATCACTGTCTAAGGCACTTGAATGCCAATATGAATCAACTGAATCTGAAGGTATATGTGGACTTTATATATTTATTTATTTATTTATTTATTTATTTATTTATTTATTTATTTATACAGCTTATATGCCACCCACTACCTGAAGGTCTCTGGGCGTCTTGCGATTCAAAATTAAAATGAACAATTAAAAGCAATTAAAACATTACAATACAATACAATACAATACAATACAATACAATACAATACAATACAATACAATACAATTGCTACCAGGACCCACAATCTATGTTGTATCAGTTAAAGAACTTCTGGAACAGGAAGGTTTTTACCTGGCACCAAAACATCTGCACCAGGCAGGTCTCACTCGGGAGGGCGTTCCATAGCCTGGGGCAGCTGCGGAAAAGGCCACAGTATCTTCCTGGGGAGGGTCTCCGAGTTGGGCATTGGAGGCACTACTTAGCAGTGTTTCCATTTCTTCTTGGAGGACCACCCCCAGCAAGTGCAGCTGGGTGAGATGACCTCCGCCCCTTGGTCCCTCAATTGTGGGGTGCCACAGGGGTCGGTCATCTCACCCATGCTCTTCAACATTTGCATGAGGCTGCTGGGAAGGGTCATGTTGGTATGGAGCTTCATGTCACCAATATGCAGATGACACCCAGCTCTATATCTCCTTTCCATCTTCTGCAGGGGATGTCATTCCATCCTTTGAGTGCTGCTTGGCGGCTGTCTCGGATTGGATGGGAGCTAATAGGCTGAGGTTGAACCTGGGCAAGACAGAGATCCTGCATATGGGGCCCCCTGGTGTCAGTGGGTTGGAACTGCCTCACTTTTGGGGGATGACTCTCTCTGTGAAAGATGGGGTCTGCAGTTTGGGTGTCCTACTGGACCCGGCGCTTACCATGGAAACCCAGGTGGCTTCGGTGGTCCATTCCGCTCATTACCAACTGCAGAGGATTGCCCAGACGCGGGCCCTCCTTGACATCAGGGCGCTAAGTACACTAGTTCATGCACTTGTAATCTTGAGAATAGACCACTGTAGTGCTCTCTACGTGGGGCTGCCCTTGAGGTTAATGTGGAGATTGCAGCTAGTGCAGAATAGAGCTGCCAGATTTCTAATGGGGCAAAGCAGGCACCAACATATTACCCCCATGCTGGCAGCCCTGCACTGGTTGCTGGTATGCTACCACATTGACTTCAAGGTTTTGATGTTAACCTATAAAGCCCTAAATGGTTTGGGACCTCAGTATCTGACAGAGCGGCTCCTCCCAAGAACAACTGCCAGGATCACCCATGCCAGCCAGGCAGGATACCTGGGTGTCCCAACCCCGAGGGAGGCCCGGAAAGTTGTAACAAGGAGTAGGGCCTTCTTGGTGGTTGCTCCCTGGTTATGGAACCATCTATCCCCTGAAATTCGGCTGTCACCCTCACTTCAAATTTTTAAAAAACTATTGAAGACCTGGTTATACAGAATGGCCTTCCCTGATTTTTCAAACATTTATTAAGGCACTATTTTTTTAAAACCACTTCTTTTCTCTCTCCCCCCCCCCGTTTTATCAATCTCCTGCCATTTTTATCTTTATTTTAGCTTAATTTTAGTTTCTTTTTGTTGATTTTTGTATACTTTATTTTATTATGTACCTTGTATTTTGGTTTTTAAAATGTATTCCTTTGTTAATTGTCAAGTTATTACATGTTGTAAACTGCCCAGAGTAGCCCTAGGTCTAGATGGGAGGTATAAAGGTAAAAATAAATAAATAAATAAATAAATAAATAAATAAATAAATAAATAAATCTGCAGGCCATCCCTTTCACCTCCTTGATGGATGGATTTCTTTAGGAGGGCTCTCTGTCTAGATCTTAACTGCTGGGCAGGTTCATATGGAAGGAGGCAGTCCTTCAGGTAACCAGGGTGTAAACCGTTAAGGGCTTGGGCAGCAACTGGTAACCAATGTAGCTGGTAAAGAATCAGCATGATAAGGTATCCGGTGGCCCCACTGCTTACCAGTCATGCTGCACAATTCTGGACCAGTTGCAATTGCTGGAACATCTTCAAAGGTTGCCCCATGTAACGTGCATTGCAGTAATCAATATGGGATGTTATCAGTGCATGTGTAACTGTCATGAGGCTCTACTCGTCCAGGTAGGGGCACAGCTGGTATAATTTCCACAGCTGAAGAAAGGCACCCCTGGCCACCGAGTCCACCTGAGCTTCCAGAGTTAAACCAAGGTTCAGGAGCACTCCCAAGGTTCACGTCCACCCTTATGCATCACTGTTGCAAGCAAAAATTCCCCCTGGAACCTCACAATGAAAGATAGGAAATCTTTTCTTCCTTTCAGTTGGGAATAATAAGATTAAAGTGTTGCCTGTGAATAAATGTAAAGTGGAATCAGTTAACCTTATTACATGGTGCCTTCTAAATATTCTTATACTCAGAGAGATTTTGCTCTCTGCCAAATCTATGCATTGCTTAAATTCCTTTTTAATATTGTCCTTTAGAGAACCAGAGTTGCCTCAATATCCTGATGATGCTCTGTATGAGATGTGATATTACTTATTCGGAACAAAGACAAGCTGCTGTGTGTATCAGTCTTATTAAAATTCATTATCCCAGACCTCAACCTGTCCACTTCTCAGCATTCAGTGCTCATAATTCAGTGAGGAAGCATCAGCTGTATCATTAGCTGTCCCTGCTTGAAGGCTGAAAAACTTTTCAGATACCTTTGGTTCTTCACATTCTGCATTTCAGTGATCACATCATTTGGTATCTGGCACAGGAACTGCAACCTTCAAAAATCTCAATTTAAAAAAGAAGATGATGCTGTCTTTCCTGGAGATAGCATTTGAAGACAGACATAGATGCTGCATGCATATCATGGGTTTTGCCCAACCAGCCCAGAATAATGAGGCGAGATGCAAGAGGTGGGTTGAAACATGGGGCACACTTTATTGAAACCAATCGGCATGACATTCCCCATTTCATAGTCTACATCTGTGGCTGGTCTTGCTCCAGAGGCAGACTTTCCTGGTGAGTTTGCATAAAGCCTGGGTAGCCCCCATTTTGCAGGCCATCAGAAGCCCCCATATCTAGGTGTGCATTGGGGGCCTTTCAATTCTACCCCCTCCCAGCACCAAGTCCTCCTCAATGCTTGGAGATGGTCTGGCTTACACCCCTATTGGGTGTTGTTTGTACTTATCTACAAAATCATGTCTTCCACCACTATGCACCATGGCATAGGGGTTACTCCATATGCCCAATGCCCTCCATCTGGACCAAAATTTAGGTGCTAAGGCCCCTTTGGATGTCGCACAAGAAGATATTATGGTTCACATTGGATAAGTGAACCCCATTGTCACAATATAAATTGGTGTGCTCCATTCTGATATCTGAATGCACCACCACAGACCCATGGCCCACCAACAATGTCTTACCAGCCTCATGGTGCACTGTCTGCAGGCCCCTTCAATGCACCTGGGGGTCACAATCAGCCCTCCACACTCACCATGGCTGGCCAAACAATAGCAACGTGGAAAGCCTTGCCATCAAAGCCTGTAAATCATTGATCAACTCCCCAATTGTGGGAAAGAATTCCAAAATGTTTTCCCTCCCCCAAGTCCCGCCTGCCAGATGATCTGCACTGGGGTGGGGGGGAACCTTCCCCCCACCCTAGTGCCAATCAGCTGGCAGGCAGGGCTTGGGGGAGGGAAAATGTTTTTTAAGTCCAGGGCTTTTAAAAAAACTCCCCCCAAGCCCCGCAGGCCAGCTGATCAGCACTGGGGTGGGGTAAAAAACATTTCCCCCCCAACCTAGCACCAATTAGCTAGCAGGTGGGGCTTGGGGAGGAAAAATGTTTTTAAAAAAGCACATGGCTTGTTTTAAAGACTGTTTTTCAATCCCCCACACCCTGCCTGTTAGCTGATATGCGCTGGGGTGGGGGGAAAAACCTTTCTACCCCACCCTAGCACCTATCAGCTGACTTACGGGGCTTGGGGAGGGAAAAAAGTTTTTTCCCTCCCCAAACCCACAGGGCAGCTGATCGACATTGGGATGTGGGGGGAACCATTCCCCCCATCCTAGCGCTGATTAGCTGGCATGAAAGCTTGGGGGAGGGAAAAAGTTTTTTTAATTTTTTAAGGAGAAAAACTCAATTTGGTTAGTTGTTCATACAGGAAATTGGTTCCATGCCAGTCTTGATTGACAAAGGCCATACAAAGCTTTGTTTAGCTTGAGATCAAGTTCCAGGTTTTCCAATTCATACCCAGGTGTTTGCCTTGTGTAGATGTCCTCCTTCAGTTTTGCATTTAGATAGGCTGTTTCCACATCAAAGTGATGCACTTGGCATTTTCTTGCTGCTGCAACTGCTAATGCCACTCTAAATGTCTCTGCCTTCACAGTGGGTGCAAACACTTCATCAAAATGTACATACTGTATTTTTCTTGAGAAAATTCCTGTGCCACAAGCCTGGCTTTACTGGTCACTGTATTGTTACTGGATTTTTTCACTTTGTATGTCCACCTTTACCACACTGCCTTTTGTCCCTCTGGCAATTTTACTGGTGTGAAGACTTGATGCTTCTCCAGAGATTCATATTCTTTTTCCATGGCCATCCTCCAATATTTCCTTTCACATGCAGGCAATTAAAGCATTTCCTTATAAGACTGTCATGGGATATAAGGTTTATGGTGGCACTCCAAAATTTGATCTGGTGGAATGTCTAAGAATTACAGATTCTTCCACCTCCTCATCTTTTCTTTCCTCCACCAGTTCAGAGACCACACTGGCCTCCCCTCCTACACTGGCACTTTCTTGAGGCCTTGGTTCTGTGTGGTAGGTTTGAGCCATGCTTGTTTGCGTGGATGTCTTCTAGTTTTGTTGTTCACAAAATGAAGCTGATCTGTTGATATAAACTTTCCCATGACTGTCACAGAAATGCTATGATTTAGCACCACTCTGAAAGCCAATAAAGATTAGTTTTTGTGATTTAGGGCTGTTCTTGTACCTGTATTTCTTTGGAATATGGAACCAAGCCTCTGTTCCAAAAATCATCATGTGTTTCAATGTTGGTTTCTTGCCACACAATAAAGCATATGGGACATCATTAATAGCAGAACTCCACACTCTATTGGACACAAAATTAGCACATTTCATTGCCTCTGCCCAATAGTTCCTTGGGAGCTTTGAATCAGCAAGCATTGCATTCCTTAAACCTTGGAGAGTTGAATTTTTCCTCTCTGCCAGACCATGTTTTGCTGAAGCTACTGGGTTTGTGAGTCTATGTTTCACACCCCTCCTTCTCAGATAGTCCACAAACTGATTAGATAAGAACTCGCTGCCTCTGTCAGTTTGTAAAGCCATGCCCTTGTGCTTATAAACATGCTCTGCCATTGCAAACCATTATTTAAAAATACAAATACTTGACTCTTTTGCTTCATTATGTAAACCCAGGAATATCTGGAATAATCATCTGTGATAATGAGACAAAACCTGGATCTGCCAGCGGATGGGGACAATGGACCTATGACATCAATGTGAACCAGCTGCAATGGTTGCTCTGACTGCCTGAAACTTTTATTTGCTGTGGGAGCTGATATAGACGTAGCACTTTTACAAACATGGCTGTTTAAGTACTTGTTGCAATTTTGCTCAGTCCCATCATCCACACATTTCAGAGTTTTCCTAATTGCTTCACAGCGTAAATGTCCCAGACGATGGTGTAGAATGCACCAGTCATGTAGGGTTTGTTTTGGACTGTGTTTACAGATGCCTCAGCTGTGATAATGACAAACAAATTACCTTGCAATTGTCCCGTAACCAAGTTTTTGCCATCCTTGACAAACTTGCATTTGTTTTCACTAAACTGTACTCTGAATCCTATTTCACTAATATTGGAACACTTAGCAGATAGCTTTTCAGAGAAGGAATATATAACAAATTTGCACTTAAGAGGTTTGAAAAAAAGTTTACCTTCTCCACACATCTTCTCTTGGTTCCGTAAGCCAGAGTTACATTCCTGGAATCATGCAAGGTTAGGGATTCAAGCAAATCTTTATTATTTACACAATGAATAGATTCCCCAGAGTCAATGATAAACAATTCCTGTTCTGTGTGCTCGTTTTCATTGTGTATATTAATAATGGAAATCTGGTGATTATCTTATTGTCGCTATTGCTTGGCCACATACCCCGTTTGTTAATTTTATTTTTATTTACTTTATCACAATTCCATTTTAGATGTTTGTCAGTCCTGCAGACAAAACATTTTCTCACCATTTGGTTCATCTCACCAGCACTCTGTTGCTTTACAATTGACAATTTGTTTATTTTGCTGTTGACTCTTCTCTGCTCCTCTTGTAGGAGTCGGGACTGTTTAATTTTCTTTGGCCACATAATGAAGTTAATATCATTTAATCTCAGCAAAGGTATTGAAGATAAATTAGGCACATTATTAATACTTGCATTTTGTTGGTTTTGTTTTTCTCCCTTTACACAGCTCGTTTCAGCAACCACTTCTTCTGCTTCTTCTAAGCTTTTCTCCTCCTCTTCAGCTTTCATCTATCAGTGAAAATTAAAAACACATTCAATCCCCTGAAAACACTTTTTACCCACTTTGCAAACAGTTTGAATGCTGACTTTGTTTCCCCCCTTATCTCAATCTTCACAGCTGCATTCTCTGTTGCTCTATGATTGTTGACATTGACTAGCAATTCCAAGCCTCAAAGAATAAAATATATTCCTTTGCAGCCTTTGCCGTGTCTCTCTTCCACTCTAAACATTGGATTTCTGTAAAACACAACTTCTTCCAACACTTATGCAATTTATTTCCACTTTATCACTCTGGGTGCATAACCCTGTTAAGGACATAACCCTATTGTGACTGATAGGGATTAATTATGTTCGAGGAAAAATAAACTAGCAGACTAGCAGTGGTGTGGAAAAATAAATGCACTTAATGATTATGGAGCTGGGAGACAAATAAGACAAAAGAGCTTAGTACAAAACTGTATTTTACATATGTACACATGGCAAGAGAAAATAAACAATAACAACACACAAAGCACAGTATATACACAAAGAGAAAATAACAGATTGTGGGGAAAGCTACTTCTCATCTTAGGCAGTCCCAATTAAATATTGTTTTGCCTGAGACTTTTATACATAAAGCAATATGTTGTGGATCAATCACATATTACATGAGGTGAGGTGATCATGCCATACCACCTGTGCCGAATCATCCTGACCTCCTTTGATAATTATTCATCACAACTTTGTCCTAAACATAATACACATCCTTGTCTAGCTCATGACATAACATTTTTATACAGAATCCATTTTGTAATCTGTTAAATATATATTACAGACATTTTGTCAAAACGATATTCCTTGACAAATATAGTGTTTCATTTTGTTTCATTTCAGTCTTCATTTCATTTTGTTCCATTAATAACTGATGTTTTTAAATAATTTTCATCACTAAATGAAATGATTCATATTGCTATAAATAATGGGGAGATTTCCTTTTTTATTTAACAGGGAGCCCACTGCCCTAAATCAAACAGCTTCCTTAAATCTTCAATTCAATTTGCTTTCAAACAAAGAACCCTCTGTAAACAAGCAGGAAACCTAAAAGCTAGCTGCTGCATGGAGAGATTGGAAAGATAAGCTCAACAGTTGATCGGTGCAAGGAGGAAGGAAAATATATTTTAAAATAACATCCACAGTCCTACTTAATCATGAAAGCAAAGCAATCAGTTTAAAATTTAAATCAACTTGCAGATACAGCGACAGCCCAGCAGAGAAGGGAATGGAAGAGCTCAGCTCCTGGATAGCTGCAGGCAGGCAGATCAAGATCACAGCTAAGTAAGAGCTGAAGCATGGGAGGGGAGGAAGGAAAACAAATCAATCAGTTTAAACATAAACCTGGATCAAGAGGTTTCTCGCCACTATGACAAATCATTTCACTTCTGAATACAAAAGGTGTTTCATTTCATTTCTTGATGACATACTGTTTGTTGTTTTGTTTCATTTTGTAATGTTTCATTAGCTTATGAAATGTTGAAAAGTGTATCATTTTTCAAAAGGTACCCATCCCAACTTCTGAGTATCAAACTCTATACCCGAATATAACAGGATCTGATATGTTCCCTCTGTCTTTTCCTCATCCAGAGGCTCTCCTTGATCTCTTATTTTGACATTCACTCAAGAGCCATTTTTGCCCTGATAGCACAAGCCCACACCATACACACTACAGTACTGATGGACATTTACAGACATTGAAAAATGCCTGTTGTATACCATCATGACTGACTGAGCAGGCAGATAAAATAGATGGTGAATCAATCAAAACCAGAATCAGCAGTATACTTCCACTTGAAGAACAAAGGGCATTCATTCAAAGATGAGGATGCACACATATTAGACAGAGAGGATAGGCAGTTTGAGAGAGGGGTCAGGGAAGCCATTCATGTGACTATTGAAGCCCCTCTCTCAACAGATATGACAGGATCAGGCACAATCTTTCTGCTACTTATGAAGCGGCCATTTCAACATTCCCCAGGCAAATCAAGAATACTTCACACCACCACCAACAAGGCCATAGCTTACGTCTCATAATTTATGGGTGTAGGGAAGGTTGTAAAGGTGGACCATTGTACACCTAATGAGCCTGTTGTTCACCTAAGAAGCCTATACATGCCATTGTTCAACTCTATTTCAGACAGGGCAACATGAGTTCAAAGTGAACTATAAAATGGAGGACTCGCAACTAGCTTCCATCAGACTGATGAAGCTGTATGGATGAGCTGTGAAATGTTTCAGTCTCTCAAGAAAAGAAGTCCAGTTGACATGACTCATCTTCCAGATAAACTCACATCAATGACTGAGAATCTTCACAGACTTATCTATCAAAATTCATCCTCTGCCTTTTTTGGCACAACACCCAATGGAGATATTTGCAGACCAGGAACTGGAAGATCCTTAAATGCATACAACACTGAGCCTTCCCCAACTTCTTTCTGTATCTTTGTTTTCACTATGTTCTCCAACTCTCACTGACTTCAAATTTTGGAATTGTATTGCTTATCCTATTTCCAACCATTTGAATCTGGAAACCATAACTGAAACTCCTTGATCTGTAACATAGCTACCTCCTTGACCACTGCTCTCTCTCTCTCTCTCTCTCTCTCTCTCTCTCTCTCTTTGTCCCGCCATCTTTTCAGTGATTTTACTGTGGTCTCACCATGCCACGTATATTATAATTTTTGTTTTGTTTTTGTTTTTTTTTGTTTATTCAATTATTATTGTTGTTTACTGTTGTTTCTTTGTTGTTTATAATAGTTATTGCTGTAAACCGCCCGGAGTTCCTCCGGAAGATGGGCGGTATATAAGTATTAAATAAATAAATAAATAAATAAATAAATAAATAAATAAATAAATAAATAAATAAATAAAAATTTCTCTAATATAGATATCCTAACTGGACTTGGACCCTATTGGATGTTTTTCTGTGTCTGTGGGCAGCTTCCTTCCACACCTAGAAAATCATCCCAGTGTCAATGATAAAGTCAGAAACCAGTTTTCCCATCATCAATCTGACTTAAAACTCCTCAGCATTCCCCACACCCTCTCTTCTTCTTTGCCCAACCCTTTCAATTCTACTTTCTATTGATAAGCCCCAACAAATTCACAAATTCATCTTTTCAAATCTTCATAGTTGTTGCAGGAAGAAGGTGATTCTTCAAATCCAAGGACTGATCACCACTAGGCATCCTGTTATACCCAGTATAGGGATCACTGGAAATGGACTATTTGTGACCTTGTCTACCTCTCCAACCACCTGGCTAGGCAAAGACTCTCCTGTGGGTATAAAGGTGTTCAGGGCTTTGCTGGCATGCTTGTGCACCACAGGTGTGGTTGTATGGTCCCCTGACAGAGTCCTGCTGTGTGTGTGTGTGTGTGTTGTAGTAGTAGGAATAGCCAGACATTACAGCCACATGCTTGAACCCAATGTGATGTCTGGTGTTGCAGCCAGTTCACCTGGCACTCCTGCAACTGGCAGCACCACCTCTCAGCTAACAGCCACAGCTCTGCTGTGCACTCCCGGGTGTGCCGCCTGATCAGAATCACTGCTCAGGGCTGCTGGTGCAGATACCACCCTTTCTTCCATCTGGGTTCCTGACTTGCCTGACCCTGCAATGACATCTAAACCAAACCCTCAGCCTGGACCTCAGCATCAGCTGTCTCATGCTCCACATGTCCACCTCGCTTGCTGGAGCTGATAGAAACCAGTTCAGGCCACTGATCACCAATGTTCTATGAGGATATGGCACTTGAAGAAGAAGAAGAAGAAGAAGAAGAAGAAGAAGAAGAAGAAGAAGAAGAAGAAGAAGAAGAAGAAGAAGAAGCCAGCTGCCACCAGCTCTGATGCACCTGCACGTTCACTTTCCAGAAACAGACATGCAAGACCACATAATACTACCCAGCTGCCTTTTCAATTTCTTTTCCTGCACTACACTCTAAAAACTATATGAGCAACCTATATTTTCGTTTTGTTTTGTTCTTCCTAAGGGGTAGTGGCTTGAGGTGGTGTATGCTTTCAGGTTGGACAGGTTCACATGTTTCTAGCAGCAAATACCTGAAATACCAATAAACATGTTAACAGTGACATATTTCCAATAGCTTATTTTTCTGTCCTCTGAATTTTAAAGGGTCAAAGTCCCTGTCACTGCATCCTAAGTTAAGACTCTGCCAATCATATTGCTTTTGAAAGGGAGCTGTGTGAATTATTCATTGAGTAGCTCTCTCTCTCTCTTTGTCCTTTTCTGTTTGATCTCTCTGAAGCAGAATATCTTGAAAAGTTTAATTTCTCTTTCTGTTGCTCATCTTCTCTTTCTTTCATCCTGTCTGTAACCAGCTTTCAACTCTTTTCCCCCAATCATATCTCCTATTGTTTCTTATTATTCTTTGGGTAAGACTGTATTTGTTTCAGTGGATTCTGTATGAGTGGTGATTTAGCTTTTGATTTTTTTTCATTGAGCCCTTGCCCCACACCCTCCCAATGAGACCTTAACTTCACCCTCCTCCCACTGAAACCTTAATTTAGGCAGGATTGTTTTCAATCAATATTAAAAATTGTATTGGGTCTTCACACATTAATTGTGCTGTGTTTCCATTTTGATTGGTAATTTTTGCACTGTATTCATCTGCTGTCTGTGCCAACTCATCTATAAAAGTTTTAACAAATACCAGAAGCACACAGTAAAGGATATGTAATAGAAAGCACCAATATCAGTTTTGTCATGGTTCCTAAACACACACACACACACACACACACACACACACACACACACACACACACACACACACACACACACACACACACACACACACACACACACACTTAGTTGTAGGTTTCTGCTCTTTAGTGCAGTGCTTTAGCTCTGATCAGTATCATATTTTATTTCATTTTCCTGCATTTTTATTACAGAAGTCTGAACTTAGTAGACTTTCCTGCAGACTGCAGCAAAGTGACTCCAGTACTAAGATGATTGTTTCAGGACAAGAGACGGGTGAACTAACAAGGCAGATTGTTATACTGACTTCACAAACTATTAAAAAGCTTCAGTTCCTCATCAAAATGAAGCTAAGTTTAAAAGCAGTCAGCAAGGGGGAGGGGAACCAAGCTTGAAGCTATCTACAGTTTAGCAGGCTTTGGAGGGCCTACTTTATATTGAAATTTTGTGCACTTACTGGTGTTGCCAGTTTGGTTTCCTAGTGTAAGAGAATAAGACATGAAAGAAAAATCACATTTTGAAGTTTAGTTCAGAGTCATTATGTGGTTATCTGTACTGGTGCTCTTGTTATGGACTTAGGTGTACAAATTGTACCATTTTGTTATTATAATTGTTCATGTTGTCTGCCATATAACTGTGAATAACCACCCAGAGTGACCTTTAGTCAGATTGCATGGTATATAATGGAAGGAAGGAAGGAAGGAAGGAAGGAAGGAAAAGACTGTGTGAAAAGTGTTTGCAGTCTTCATCAATAGATATTTAAGTAAGCAAATGGCCCCATAAATTACTCCTCATATCACTTGCCACGTTAAACAGAATGGTTATAAGTGTGAAATTTACAAATGCAAAACTGTTTTGTTTGTTTGTTACATTTCCACACCCCTTCTCCTGTAATAAGTTCTGGGACATCTTCCCCTCTATGGCCTTGCATCACTTCAGGCCACTTCTCTTCCTCCAGGTTGCTCCAGGCCCCTGGAATGCTTCCCTCACTCTCCCTTTCTGCAGGCACCCTTGCTTGCCTTCTCAAATGTGCCCTTTATAGTCTTCACCTGTAAAATATTTTCTCCCTCCTTGTCCTTACACCAGTATTCCACCTTAGCAGCAACTAGGAAGAATAGTGGTTGGTGATAGAAATAGCTGCTAACATGCCTGGTTTTTCACTCACTTTCCCCCTGGTTAGTGCTGGGGAAAACAATGTTTAAAACAATTACATTTAGACATGGGCACGACCAGAAAAAATGACGTTTCGAGTTTTCGTTTGTCGGAACGGGTCCGTTTCGGGTCATTTCCGTTTGTCGTGAAATTTTTCAAAAATTTGTCGTTTTGTCGTTTCATTTGTCATTTGTCATTTCCACTGCGATTTAGCGTGATTTGACTTCCCAGAGCATAGGGGCGTCCCGCAATCAGGGCCGGCGCTTTTTGCGCCCTAGGCGGCGGGCAGGGTGGGGGGAAGGCGGCGGGGGGCGCGAGTGAGTGGCGGTGGCAGGGGGCATGGGCAGGCGGCGACAGCGGCAGGGGGAGGTGCGGGCGGGCAAGCGGGCGGACAGAGGCCAGGGGCGGGCAAGTGGCCGGGCGGCGGCGCAGGCCTCAGGCGGGTGGAGGCACGGGCGGACAGGTGAGTGGGCAGTTAGGATATCACTTAGGATAGAGGTTCTGTTCTTGGCTTGCACCCCAAATGTGTGTGTGTGCAAGCAAATTGAAGTTGGGAAAATTGAAAATAAATGGTAGTATATAATATATTTTTAAAATAAATCCACACCTCCCACTCCCAGTCAAATCTCCCCCTTTATCCAATATCAGAAAAAAATCCTCACAAACTGCCAGAGAAGAAATAAATAATAAACTCCTATTCCCTTCAGCAGACAAAGCTGCAGGGAATCAAAGAAATTATTTTCTAAATCCAATTCCCTCCCTGCCTGCCTAACTTAAATCCTAAAGCCTCCAGCCTCCTTCCTCAATCTCGATCGGATCACACCAGCACCAGCAGCCATACACCCGACTGCGATTTCTGGAAGGTGCCTCGGCTTTTTATGCCCTCCGAGACATCCAGAAGTGTCAGTCAAAAACCTGGTGATGCCATTGGTGGAATGGTTCAAAAAAATTGCATGGTCCCATCCCATGCCCAGCCCAAATGGGCAGGTCTAAAAAAATAAATAAAATAAAATAAAATAAAATAAAATAAAATCAATGCGATGTTTTATTGCTATAAAAAACCTACTGCTGCTACTATTAAAAAATCAGGCATTTAAAATAAATAAATTTCACATGTTTCTGTGGTGATTTGGTGTTTTTTTTTTAACCACAATTTCAAAATTGCGGTCGCCATTTTGGATCCCCCCCACCGCATGGCATGCAGCGAGACAGATGGCGAGGATGACCCCCCCCCGGCCTGGTGGAAGCAGCCCAGGACAGGAGAGGGGGGGAAGGCCGGGGACCCCTCCCCCAGAAACCACCCCTCTGGTAGGTGGCCTCAGGCAGGCATACTTTCGCCTGCTTTTTAGGCCGGGAGGTTTTTTTTTTTAATTTTTAAAACTTTTTTCTGTGCTGCTTGGCATCGCGCAATCACCGCGATGCCATTAACGACAACGAAAAACCCAACCCATTTTTTTCTTTTTTTGGGTTGGGTTCGAGCTGGAGCAGTGTAATTATTGTTACCGTTTCCGTTACGTAACGGAAACGATAACCGAAAACTGAAACGGCAATTTTGCCGCTCCGTGCCCATGTCTAATTACATTATTTTCCCTCCATAATGTCCTCATTCTCCCTCAGGTTCGTCCTTTCCTTTCCTTTCTCAGAGGCCTACTTCTAAGAAGCAGAAGCTGTTACAGCCTGTGCTATCTACCATGCTTTAGAAGAATGAATGAAAAGACACCTTCCCTTCGGTGAGGTCTCTAAATGCTGCCTCTATGTGCTATATATGTCTCTTTAAGGCTTTGGGGCTTTAATGAATCTGAAACTCATGCAGCCAATATTTGACAGAGAGCTAATGAGCGGAACACATTGCCCATTATGGCTTTAAAGCATTACCTACTCAGCAACCAGTTTACAAATTAGGGAAGCCTGTAGAAGAAGCATTCCAGTAATGCAAACTGAAATGAACAAGCCATAGAAATATTTAACTTTGAAAAAAATCAGCAGTCTGTTGTCTCCTTATTGCAAAATGTGGTTAGCCTCAGAGTCTGGCCGTGGTTATTTGGACGGAAAGAGCTGCCTCGGCATGTCAGGTCAAAGGTCACCTCTTGTCCAGGATTCTCTCTTCCACACTAGCCCTCAAGGTGCCTCTAGAAACCTCAGAATGAAGTGCCATTTACATCAACAGAAAATATACAAGTCCAGGGATAGGAGAATTTAGGGGGAAAGAATGACACTGTGCACTGCTGCTGCTGAGGTGACCCCTGAAATAGATCTGAAACAGTTCTCTCTTCCTCAAGCCAAAAAATAATATGGAATTCTAGTCATCAATATTTCTAGAGCTGATGATACAACCATATCAGTTATCAATTTCATTTAATATGTTTAATAATGTTTTGGAATCATTTTCATGAATAACCAAGAATCCCTCATAAAGACTATGTGAAACCCTTTGTCATCTTTCCTTCATGACAAACTTGTGACAACAAGTCCTTGACATTGTGTTCCCAGATCACTTCTAAGAGTGGAGATAGCAGTCTAGTCATAATACCTACCTTCTCACACAGAGAGAAATCTGTTTAAAGTGAAGAGGTCTTTCCTAGGAAGGCAAGAGAAATGATAATACTGTAATTAGAAAGAGAATGAGTGAGAGTAATGGGGTAGCATTCTCTTCACACCAGACTAGTCTGCAATTTTGAGATTTGCATGTCTCTAAGTTTTTGGAGCCATTGGTCTCTCAAAATTCAAATATGGGAGAAAATATTGACAGCACTGAAAGGAGAGCTTTATGTATAGTAAAAAGGGCTGGCATATTCCATTAGAGAAACTCTTTATTAAAGTTAAACTTTTTTTAAAGCAACTCTCACTGTTGAACATCCTCTTTCTGTCTCAATATATCTACGACAAATTGAAAAATCTGTCATTCTTCAAACTTAATTAAGGATGTTCAAGGGCATATAAATCTACATGAATGTAAACTTTAACAGTTTCTCTAATAATTCAGTAAAACCTGTGCCTACAGGGATGTAATAAGAATTAATTACAGCTATTCTTTACAAATAATTTACTAGGAGTATCTCACCAGAAGAGTTTGCAATAATTTATAGCTAGTAAGAAAATTAAATATTTTTTCCAAGAAAATCCCCATTAATTTTAATAGTCCAATAATATTACCATTCATATCAATTATTTTCTTTCCCCATTGCCATTCTTTCTTAACATAATGGCACTGAATCCGTTTGAAATCTAGGGACTTGAAGCTTCTCTGAATGGTGTTTTTTTGGGATCGGCATTTCATTATCTGTATACCACTGGGCTTCAGGAGATGGAAAGGAAACCTCAGATGATTGTACCTGGTTCTCCACTCAGGTAGGCTATGTTTGAGATATGTCTGTGATATGTTGACTATGTTCCTTTTCCTACTTCACCCAGGTTTTGCAAGTAAAAGAAATCCAAAGAAGAGGGGATACTCTTAAGAGGAAAGAGAAAGAGGAGATGAGAAGGTGGGATGTACCGTGTTTCCCTGAAAATAAGACAGTGTCTTATATTAATTTTTGCTCCCAAATATGTGCTAGGTCTTATTTTCAGGGGATGTCTTATTTTTTCATGAAGAAAAATACGGTACACATTTATTGTTATCTTATTATGGGGAGGCCTTATTTTTGGGGGATGCCTTATATTTCAGTGTGGGGCAAAATTGTAATTAGGTCTTATTTTCAGGGGATGTCTTATTTTTGGGGAAACAGGGTACTATTGCTACTCATCAAGTCACAGGCAAACTGGCATGCCTTTGAATTGGTCCACCATGAAGTTTTTGTAGACCTGGTTTTGTTGCCTATCTGAGACTGCATAGCCAAGGGATATTGCCCTCCCACTCGAAATAACGAGACGAGACAGGTATCTGGGGTAAACTGGGCCACACTTTATTAACACAACACTTCAACAAACAACAAGGAGGGGCCTGGCATCCGCATACAGGTTGGACCGTGGGGTCTCCCGGGACCCCTCCAACCGGGCAGCAACGGGCGAGTTACAACCCCCGGCTGGGGCAGTCAGCCTACTGCCCCCCGCCAGGCCAGTTGATGGTCTTACCCCTCCCTGCATAAGATGGGCTTAAACTGGGTGATACCCAGTGCAGGGAGGCATCCCCCTGTCTTCCCCCGGCACGGAGACCTCCTGATCCGCCGTGCCCTGGGGATAGGATGGTTGGGGTCAGATGTTCGTTGTCTACTCACCGCTGCCCGTTGCTTCAGCCGCCACCGCCGCGGGCCTAGCCTTGCTATGGCCCCGGTCGCCCATCCAACAGAGCGAGCTCAGCCGCCAGGCCCCTCCTCAAATCCCGCAGGAATAGCTCCATTCCCTCGTCTGAGAGGTGCACGCCGTCCGGCCTGTAGAGCTCATTCCTGCGCACATTAAAGCCAGGGTGGCCCACCACCGCCCCAAATTCTCGGCAAACGGCCCTACAAACCTCCTGGTTAACGCCCCGCCTGGACCGGTTGAGCTTTTGGGGGTCGCACGCCGCCCTCCAGGTCTGGCGGGGAATCAACGTTGACCATAAGATGCGACAGGCCGGATATCTGGCTCTCCAAGCCGCGAGATCGTGCAGGATCTCCACGATAAGAGACTTGCCCATCTGCCTGGTCAGGTCATTACCCCCCAGGTGTATCATTAAGATATCCGGCGCCCCCCCGAGCGCCGCAGCCATTGCCACGCTGAGGAACTCCCGCCAGGACATCCCCCTCTTCCCACGCCACTCAACGACCGCCCTGTCGCCGAGCCCTAAATTGGGCCCCCAGCCAGACCTGCGGGCGAACTTCTCGGCCCAATATATGTACTGTGTCCCAGAATTACCACTCTCCAACGGGAGGCCCGGCCGCTGGCATCTGGGAAAATAAAACAACAGGTTAAACTGGCGGCAACGGCCGCACATAACGCTTATAGCAGGGTGAAGCCCACCGGCCCAGTCTACGGATCACTCCTTGATTGTAACCCAGGGCGGCCACCGTGGAGGCCGCGCCAATTCGAAACGAATGGGTCCCAAACTTCAGCGCCCCCAAGCCCAACTCCTGCAAGATCCGTCCCGATAACGTGCCGAATTGAAACTTAGTCAGGGGCCCCCCCATCCCTGTGCTGGAAAAGATAGCCCTCTGCGGTCCCTCTGAGGGCCATGTACTCTTGAAGGGCCCGGACTGGGCAAATAGCGCTGATGGAGCAGGGGCCGAGTCGGAACACACAACCCCTGCCCCCTTGGTCCGTTTTGGACTTCCTAATGCGCACCGTTAAGAGGCCGGGCTCCAACGTCACGTCCGAGGCCCGCAGGGCCGCAAACGAAGTATCCCGCCGGGCCGAGGCGACCAGTTCACTCACCCGTAGGGCCCCGAAAAATGCTAGAGTGGAGGCCGCCCGAAATAATGCCGTTTCAAAGCCATCCCTGCACACCGTGGGCCACCTGGCACTCATTTCTGCCAGGATGCTGGGGGTAAGCGGGAAGCGGGGGTCCCCGACCCTGCCTCTCTCCCTGCTCCACCCTGCTATCATACCCCTCACCCGGAAGTCCCCTGTAGTGTCCTTGCATCCCCTCAGCTTCGCGTAGAAAGCCAAGGCTGCCACCTTCCCTTGTAAAGAACTGGGGGCCAACCCTTTACGGTGTAAATAAACCAGAAATCGCTGCAGGTGTTCCACGGGTAGGGGCCAGCTTTGCTCTAGCCCCTGCGATGTCCTGAAGGCTGAAAACTCCGCCATTACCGACGCATACCCCTTCTGCGTCCTGGGGGCGACAGAGAGGCAGATAGCACGGTCGGCCTCAGCACGCCAACCCGCCATACCTCCTCCGGGATCTCCACTGGTAGGGCGGCCGCTCCTGGGGCGAGGCCCGGAAACGCTCGGCCTGTCGGGCGGGATAAAGCGTCGGCAATCCGGTTATTTACCCCGGTACATGGCGTGCGTGTGCTACAATGTTATATTGCAATGCCCGCAAGGTAAAGGACCTCACGAGGCACATGACCCTGGGGGAACGGGAAGTCAGGTTATTGATCACGTGAACTACGGCCAAATTGTCACACCAAAAGCGCACGACAGAGTTGGCCCAGTCCGCCCGACCAGATGTATAGGGCGACCCAAATGGGAAACAGCTCGAGGAACGTAAGGTCCCGTGTCGTCCCATCCTCATGCCAGGCAGCTGGCCAAGAGCCACTGCACCATAACCCCCTCCAGAAGATTCCGAACCCCAGGGCGCCCGCGGCGTGAAAATTGGCCCCCAGCCGCAGCTCGTCCCTCCAGAACGACACCCCGTTAAAGCTCTCAAAAAAGGTTCCCCACACGGCCAGGTCTTCCCGCATTTCGGCCGTGACCCTGGTTCTATGGGTCGGCTTGCGAATTGCCGCGCATAGCCTCCGCAAGAAAGCCCGCCCGGGAGCCACCACCTTGCACGCGAAATTGAGGTGACCGACCAGCTCTTGCAGTTCCCGGAGTGACAGCTTGCTGCGGGCCCGGGCCGCGCGTACCCTAACTCTAAGGTCCTGCAGCTTGTTCTGGGGGAGGCGGCAACTTTGGGCCTTGGAATCAATTTCCACGCCCAGGAAAGTCAGGGTCGTCAGCGGCCCCTCTGTCTTTTCCTCAGCCAAGGGGAGCCCCAGCTCCCCCGCCAAGGCCCGGAAGCTGTCCAGGAGGAGTTGGCATCTACCCGACCCGGCCGGCCCGCAAAAAAGGTAATCATGCAAGTAGTGAGCCGTGCTGGTAAGGCCGGTCACCCGCCTCAGGCGCCACTCCACGAAGGAACTGAAGCGTTCAAAGATCGCACAGGACACTGAGCATCCAAAGGGGAGTGCTCGGTCCATAAAAAACTGGTCGCCGAACTGAAACCCCAGGAGCTCGAAATCTCCTGGGTGCACTGGGAGAAGTCGAAAGGCAGACTTAATGTCGCATTTCGCCATCTCCGCTGCCAGGCCACAGGCTCGCACCATGCGCACTGCGGCATCAAATGACGTATACCTCACAGTACACAGGTCGTGCGGGATGCCATCGTTGATCGAAGAGCCGCTCGGGTGGGACAAATGATGGATCAACCTAAACTCCCCTGGCGCTTTCTTGGGTACAAGCCCCAACGGGGAGACTCTGAAATTGGGCAGGGGGGGCTCCGCGAAAGGTCCCAGGACCCTCCCCTCGCGGACCTCCTTATCAATCTTTGCTCTGGCTACCTCCTCTGCACCCTGCAAAGACCTAAGGTTTTTGGCCAAAACGGGCTGTCTCACCCCCTCAAAAGGAATCCGAAAACCAAACATGAAACCCTCCACCAAGAACTTGGCGGCGGCGCGATCCGGATAATCCGCCGCCCATCTCCGCAACACCGCCACCCTAATTGGGCTGGGCCCCTTTTCCAGGGCAGCTTCGCTGCCCCTGCTTTTCTGTTGCCCCCATCCCGGGCCCGTCCTTGCTGCGGGCGGGCTCTGCTACAGCTAGTGGCGGGATGCTGAGCCCCACACACCGAGCACTCGTGTTTGAAACGACACGGCTTCCGGTTGCAGGTGCCCTGGCCGTTGTACTCCCAGCAGACCAGCCGGACTTGAACCGGCTGGCCCGCCGTGGCGCGGGCAGCTGCATTGGTGGGTCCCTTACGGATCATATGGCCACTATCGTACCGTTCCCCTAAGGATGGCCTCACCGGGGTCATGAACTGCAGCCAAATGGGCGGCAGGGGTTCGTCCCACCTAATGGAGGGATCCAGGGCGGCTCTACGACGAAATTCTTCGTCATACATAAGCCACGTGTGCCCCGGGAAGTCCACGAAGGCCCGGTAGATGAGGTCCATGTACTTCAGCATTGACTTTAGGGACATGTAAATCATGTAGGCCGGCAGCCACGTGGCCCACGAACGTTCCGGCTTTTTCCTCAGCCTACGGTCTTTATCCTGGGGGTCCTCCTTATCTAGCTCCTTGGAGTCCAATTCCCTGTTCAGGAGACTAAATATATCCCAGAATTCCCCCCGCCATATCTTCTCCTTGGTAGCCTGGGCCAAATGATGCCCAAAAGGAGACGCATAGTCCCCAAAGGGAAGTGCCGCAGCGGCTACGCCAGCGTATCCTGGCGCCCAGCCCGAGGCTGGCCAAACGGCCATGCCCTGCGCAGTCTGCCCCGGGGTGGCCCAGGCCGGCGCCTGCCCCGGCAGCCAGCCCGTCGCGCCCGTCGGGGGAGGCCCGAGTGCCTGCCCAAGTGACCCCCCTGGCAAGGGAGGCTGTCCCGGCGCCCGCCCAGGCCCGGCAGCGGGCCACCATGGGCGGCGTCAGACGCTGCCAGCCATGGCTGCCACGATGCGAGAGAAGGCTGCTGCGGCGCTGGCGCCTGAGCCGGCCACCCCGATGGGGCAGCCGCCCCAGGGGCCGCCACGCCCGCCGCCCACGGCCAAGTCAAGGTTGGTGTAGTGTCCGGTGCAGGCGCCAACTCACTCGTTGACGCGGTCTCCGGCGCAGGTGGCGTCGCGCCCTCCTCGTCTTCGATGGTCTCCGAGCCGGCTGCCGCCGCTGCCGCTCCCTGCGAAGGCACCCTCGTCCGCTTGGCCGCTGCTGGGGAGCCTCCCACCGCCGGCACGGCTGCCGGGCTTGTCTCTAGCTGCTCCAATCTAGCAAAGCGGGCAGAAAAGTCGTTAGCCATCTGTTTTAACTGGGCCCTTTTTCTGGACCTGGACGGCCTAGCCCCCGCCCTAGGCGCCGGACCTGGCTGGGCCTCCGGCGCGCTCACCCCTTTAGCCGTCTCCAAGGCAATGAGGCGTGATTCCAGCTCCAGCCATATTGGCCAGCCCTCCTCCTCCGATGAGGGCTCGGACTGTGGAGCGACAGGGCAAGGCCGCTTAGCCGGGCCCTTGCCCTTGCCAGCCGGCTTGCCTTTCTTGGGCGCCATGGCCTACAAGGAGGCCGCAATAAGGAGGTGTGGGTGGGAATGGGTAAATGGGCAGGCCCTGCCCTCCCACTCAAGCGCACTCCCCACAGACTGGGTCCCAAGATCAGCTGCGGCCCCGGTGCCCCAACAAGCCCTCGCTCCCAGATGCCTCCCTCAAATGTCCCGGGCAGCAAGCTGCTCTACTGCGAGGAAACAAGAGAACAAAGGGGGGGGGGCGACAGGCCCGGTCCCAGTGCCTAGACCCGGACTCCCTCTGGGCCAGGCTCCAATCCCGGCCTACCGGCCCTCTCCAGCCCCGGCCTGCCTTCCGTACCCTGAGTTGGCTGCCTCACGCCGCCCAGGCCCCTCAGGGTTGCCCCCCCCATCCCAGTGCGGCGTGGGCCGCACTGTCACACACCAGGCCCAAAGCAAGGGCCCCAACCGGCCCACCCGAATCCGGCTTGCCTTCGAAGGCCTCGGCCGCACAGGCCCCCGTCGGGCCTCGCCCCAGGCCGCCGCCGCGCTCCCCGCAGGTTCCACCCCCCCGCTGGCCCCGGGGATGCGCGGGCCCGCTAGGACCCCGGCGGTTATGCCCTCTCTCCCCCTTGCCCGCCCAGATGGCGGCTGCAGGGAGGTTCGGGCCCCAATCGGCCCGGCACGGGCCGATGCTCACGCGGGGGGAGGGCTGAATGCCGCTCCCCCAATCCGCTCGCCGGTGCTCCTTTCCAAGCCGCGAGGCGCGGCGGCACGATCCGGCTCCCTGGCGGGTTGCTCCCGGCCACTCTCGCCGCGCCGCGCGGCCGGCCCGTTCTCGGCCGCGAAATTCAAAATGGCGCCTGCCACGAGGCAGCAACCTCAAAATGGCGGCGCCCAGGAGGCGTTCGGCGATGCTCCCACGCCAAACGCCTAAACCAACTGCTCTGAGGTGGGGGTCGGAGCCGCCCCTTTTATAGGGCGCTCCTCCCCCCTCCCTCTCGGGGCCATCGGCCCGCCTGCTCCTCTCGCTCTTCTCGCGAGAGGGCAAGGAGAGCCCCGTGCGGCGGACGAGCCGCCGGCGTGGCCAACATTAACCACTGGGCCGCATTTGTTTTGCTGGACAAGCTTATAGGTATTGTTCACAAAAATTTAATGCAGCTTCCTTACTGTTAAGGAATGTTTCAATGTGAATCTCAGAACAGGGGTTGAGGGGAGGTAAAATTCTGGTATACATTTAAAAAATAATTTGAACCTGTGCTCTCCTTATTTTTATCTCCCCTCTTCTATGTTTTATTTTATATAATGTAGATGGATTTGGGATGAGCGGATCTTTCAAGCCCAATCTTGCAGAACTATTTGTTTGTTTGTTTGTTTGTTTGTTTGTTTGTTCTCTTTTTACAACACTTATTTCAGGCTGGTTTTGTGTGTGTTATTCTTTCTTTTCAGTTGTTTGCATTTTTGTTTGTGTGCACCCATTGACAAAAGTATGTTTGTGCTAGCTTTTCAACCGTGCAGGTTTGTGATATATATGTTATAATAGTATATGTTAAGGGCCAAAGTCCTATTAGTCACGCTTGCAAGCATAGTACAAACATCATAATGTTTGGAAGTGAATTGCCTCAGGCTAAGAAAACACTGCAGACATTATTGGCTGTGCATTCCATTGCATGATTCAGCCGACAGCAGATAATATCAATGCTGACTTTTTAACTTGAAGCAATATGCCTTTAAATGTTACACTATTTGCATTACACTAGCATCAAATCTAGCCATAGGCTTCAGTGTGCAAAAGCTAAACAGGGGTGTTCAGGACATATCATTTTGTAGATCACTCATTTATAAGTTGGAGGTGACTTGACAGCACATAATGACAAGAGCAGTAGCAAATCACAATAGGATTTTTAGCAAATGACTTCTTTAATGGACTTTGAATGTTAATTTTTAATGGTGTCTCTGTGGGCTTCTATAATCCTAGATGACCACAGATTTTGTTTTCTTTTTATTTTATTTTATTTTTGAATGTATGTCCTCACCCACCCCAAAGAGCCTTGTGGCAATGTACTGTACTGCAGCTGTAACTGTGCTCATGACTGGAGTTCAGTTCCGGTAGACAGCTCGTGGTAGACTCAGCCTTCTAGCCTTCTGAGGTTGGTCATGTGATGAATTCTAGAAAATTCATCTTCTGATCTGTCCTGTCATCTGTTAATCTGTTGATTCCTGGCCATGCCATGTCACACGCTATCATTTCTTTGAAGTCTGAGTTGGAAAGGGACACTGACTTCCTTGGTAAGTTCACAGGTGAATGCTAAGTCAAATGGGAGCACAAATGTTACGTTTTCTCATCATCCAAAATGTTTGATGTGGTTGTAAAATAGCAACTGGAAGGTACCTTACATTGCCTCTTCTGAATATCAAAGTTTATCTTTATCAAATATGTTATGAGGGGATAGCAAACGGATAAACAGGGTTTTTACAATGTATTTCCCTTTATATCAAAGGAGTCTCTGGACCTCAAAGGGTTACACTTAGATGACAACAGATGACTCCTGTTAGTTAAAGGAATCCACTTGTCAAAATACACATCCTATTCAGATGATGGAACACTTGAGATCAATAGGAATGTGATAGCCTTTTGTTCCCTATCAAAGTAGAAAGTTTTCCCTGGTAATTATGCTAATTGATGAGAGAATCTACACCTTCCTGAGCCTAATTTGCATTCCTGAAGAACAAAGGGAAATCCTAAACTGTTGGGTCTATAATAATGAGCCACTTAACCAGGTAGAGAGCTTCTTGGGGGAACAGCTTGCAGCCATGTAACTTCGGTGCTGGGCTGGCTTTTGAGCCAGGGGAACGCCAAGAGATCTTTTCCGTTCCAGGTATGAGTATGTTAGCCAGAATTAGTTAGTGTTATTATTTTCATTTCTGGGGTGCAATATTTCACGTTATCTTCTTGAGACTGGTTTTCTTTTAAAGTTACCTTTTAAGTTTGCCTTAGGAATTTGCCTTTATTTGTAAAGCTCTAAAGGAGCTGTACCTCTTGCCAGATGATGATGACAAGACAAGAGTCCTGTTTTTACTCTTGCTTTTTCTTTTTAAAATAAATTTCTTTCCTTTACCTTTTTACTGGAGTCTGTGTGTGTGCCTGAGGGGGGGGAGTCATTGCTAAATTAACCAGAGCCTTAGCCAAGGCTGCACACTACTGACTTCTCTGTGAGCAAGAAAGTTTCCCTTGATTGAACTCTATGGGACCTGGAGCAGAGTAGATGTTCCGAGGCTCCTGGGCAGAGGGTTGTTCAGAGGAGATAAATCCCTTTTTAGCTGGGGGCACCACAGGAGTCAGCTCACTCTCCCGGAATAAGCGGTGTTGCTAGTTAAACCGAGGATCCTTCTTGAATGATCCTGGGGCGTGTCAAATGCCCAAATTATTATATTTTTGGTGGCAGCAGACAGGTGACATGTGGTAAACGCTCCGAAGGCGTCACAGGTCAAATGAGTACTATGCCCATTGGGGAAGGGGACAATGTGTAACCTGCATAAATAAATTATAAAATGCTCCAAAAGTTCTTTAAATGCTATAGGGGGCATATAAGAAGAACACTTTGCTTTTAGCAACTACCTCAGGTACTGCGCTGGTTCAGAGAATGAGATCTGGTGTCAGTGAAAGGCTGAAGAAACAGATGTGTCCCCCCCACACCCCGATCCTTAGAATAAGCATCAAGAGACAAGAGGGAGGGAGATGGCTCCCTGAGAGAGAACTGAGAAGAAAGATTATAATTAAAATTCTTGGTTCAACATTTAATGGATACAAAATGAGTCTTTAATTGGGATGTACTTCTAACAGTTCCAGTAAGGATGGATTAATGAGTCTGTGGGAAAAGTGGGAAGAGTTTGAATTCTGTAGATAATATAAACTTTGGGAAAGAAACTCAGAGAATGAGCTGTCCATTTTCCTGGGTATACCTTGATTATGGTGGTTGAGGGTCAGTTTTCTATTTTTTGCTTCATTGTGTGAGTTTTGGCTTGCAGCCTGGTCTCATTATGAAGTTCCAGCTATATTTTCATGTTTCAAATGAAACCTCCTTTCTAGAAGCTTTGGCCATACTTGTCTTAAAATGCATGGTACTTTTATTTCAAATACAAGGGTACTGCTAGAAGTTATTTGGTGTTCTTGATTTTTCTAAACTTTTTGGAATTGCTTTTGGAATGCTCTTGAAACTATTGCTTGTAAAATTCATTCTGAACCTTTTAAAAAATAAACTGTTTTGGAATCCAGAATGCTCAAATAGACTGAATAACTTCTATATCTCAACTGGGCAAGCATGCATTTTTGAAAATAATTTGGGTTATTTTATTTTATTTTATTTTATTTTATTTTATTTTTTGCAGTTATATGCATGTTTCCTCTATGGTAAGGCAGCACAGAATTGATCTAAAGATAATTAAATATTAAACATTTTCTGAACTGTTTTTATGGTGGCTCCTTGGTTAATGCTATCTCATACACTAATGAATGTTTTCATTCCTGTTCCTATGATTTATAACAGTAAACAACTGCAAAACACATGCTTGCACATTTTCTTTAAACCTCTAAGCACTTCAGTATCCCATATCTACATACTTTATTTTAAAGGTAGGGCTAGAAAGTGTTGTGAATTTTCATTTTTACCCATTTTAATATTTAGGGTTCTTATTCGGTTCCTAATATATCAGTGTTGGTGAATCTATGGCACGTGTGCCAAAGATGGCACTTGAATCCCCTTCTGTGGGCATCTGACATCGCCCCTTCACAGCCAGCTGTATTTAGGTTAAATTGCTGTATCGGCACTTTGCGAATAATTAGTGGGTTTTGAATCACAGTTTGGGCACTCGGCCTCTAAAAGGTTTGCCATCACTGCTATATTTCAGTTTTATTCTATAATCAATTTAAAAATCTTTCCTGTCTTATATTGTTTTATACTGGCTTTTTAAGTGATCCTCAGTGGCCATACATTCTTTGTTCAAATATTTTGCTTTCCTAGAAATCATACCTAATTCACATTTAAAAACATCATACTAACATCATACATCAAACATACTATTATTGTACATGCAATAAGCATCATTTTTGCTTTTTAAAATCAAATTATAAATTATTAATCTTATTTTTAAAGGTATTGTTTTCTTTACAATGCGGTTCTGAATCTGTTCATGCTCCATCTTTCCACAGATAAGAACCCCATATTCAAATTGCCCTCACCCAACAATAGTGACTTCAGTAGACATAATACTTCATAGTCCATAATAGAGTAACACCATTGTTAAATGTTTTTGTTAGCATATTCCGCTGTGATCAGATTTGTCATGCAAATCTCAAGCATGATAAAGCAAGTCTAGAAGCATTTCTCTGTCTGGTTCTTGGCTCCAATGTATTTGCTTGTTTCCCAGCTGTTTGGAAAATTCCCCAGAGCTCTTGCAGATGTCAACCTTCTATACATCCCTCTTGAGATAATTTGAATAGAGTTTAGGTACAACCACCCAGTGGCGGGAGGGGGGGGATCCACATGGAACCTGGGTGAATTCACTTTATTTGTCTACACAGGAATGGGCACAGCAGAGAGGAAGGAATCAGCCATCAGCTTTGTTTGCAGGTTTTGCAGGAGGCACAGATGCAGCGGAGCTTCTTTGTGTGTGTTGCATCATTACAGTCATGACTGCGTTGCATCATTACAGTCATGACTTGCATCATTACAGTCATGACTTCGTGACTCCATGTCCATGGAGTTATCTTGGCAGGAATACTGGAGTGGTTTGCCAGTTCATACTCCAGGCACCAACAGCACCTGGTATTCCCTGGTAGTCTCCCATCCAAGTACGAACTAGGGCCGCCCCTGCTTAGCTTCCGAAATCAGGCGATATTGGATGTGCTTAGGGCATCTAATAAGCTACAAAAAGTTCTAATTAAGATTTTCCTCCATTCTTCCTCTCTCTTTCTGCTTATTTGTTCTGTCTCCCCCATTTTTTAGTCTTCTGTGTACCATAACACAATGGCACCAAGACTTTTAAAAGGGTGTGTGTTGGAGGAGGGGGAGAAAAACACAATGGAAAGGGAAGAGAATATAGACATGCAATTTGAAAGAAATAATGAAAGGGGCTAAAACTCCAATTTTGAAAACAGGAGACAAATAACTCTGCTCTATATTTGTTAAGGAATTGCTCCCTATTCAATATTTGACAAAGGCCAATGATTTCTAAAGTGGCACAATCAATTACACTATCTGAACCAATGCAAATGCATTCACTAGCAAAAAGTCGAAGCCTCAGTGGTGGAGGAAAAAGCTGTGGATCAGGGGGCAGGAGAGACTCTGGGTTGAAATGCATTGATTATTTATCATGTAACCAACAGAAAATAATGTGAATTTGACCATTCTGGAGCGTATTCTGCATCAATTGCCAATGTAGTGACCCATTTGAAGGAAGCCACGGCACCAACACCTTTTGGGAGGATGTGTCATGAAATCTGGAGATGGTGCTTCCAATTTTGTTGAGTTACCATGAAGAGATTATTTTGGTGGGATAAAGGAGGCTTCACTGTGTACCTCTATTTGGGAAAGCTTGGGGGGGGTCACACTGTTAGCTGTTATAAGTTACTTCTTGAGGTTATGAGATCACAACAACACTATTCTTCTGAAATGATTTTAAAACTGAAAAAGTTGTTCCTCCCTTCGTTTTGACAATTCTTGCTCATTACACTTATTTGCTGCTGCTTACCATAATTTTGATACCTAGCAGCTCTAAAGCATGTAAAAGCAAGTAGATAAATAAAAACTGGGAAGGTAAACAGTGTTTGGTGCACAGAAATGCATTTAGCCATGCCAGCCCTATGGCCATGGACTTTTACAGCCCTGGCTCTTTAGCTTAGAAACGGAGATGAGTGGTACCCCTAGAGTCAGACATGACTAGCATGCATGTGCGTGGGGAACCTTTACCTTTACCTTTACCATAGTTAAGCAAGGTAGCTGGGAGGATGTTCTCTTTCTTAATACAAAACAAGGGTCATTCAGCCCACTGTAGATTTTCCAAATGTGAGGGAAATGAACTGTACTTCAGCAATGGAATATGGTTCTTCCATCCACACTTCCTCCAGTGGTTAATTTCAGAATAATGTGACATTCTAATAGTGTGGCTGGGAATTCGACTAGTGGCACAAAATGTTATTACATTTAGGCATGACCTCTTAGGCAAGGCCTGAAAAGAAAGAATAGATCCAAAAAATGACAGCTTTACATATAGGTGCAATATGATAATCTCAACATATAGAGGGCGGTATAACTAGAGTATAACCTCTACACCTACTCAGTGTTTTATTCAGCTGTTGATGGGAAATACCAAGGTCCCTCTTCTACCTTCTTATAGTTCATTATGCTTCAATCGGACTAGGATTTGGATTGGACAGCTCTTCAAATAGAATATGCTTTCAAAGGACTGTTTTTTTTAATTAATTAATTTATTTTCTGGATAAGGGACATTATAAGGAACAAATTAGGAAAGAAATAGGGTTGAAATAGGGTTAGAAAGGGAGGGTAGGGGTAAGGGTAAATAGTGGGGTGCAGGTTTGGCAAGGCACATTACAATTCTTCAGTTTAATATTTCATATATATACATATCAATTAGGACTTATATAACTAGTATATATTACACAAAAGTTTCTGGCTGTTGACATATTTCAAATGCAAACTTAATTATCTTTTTTAAACCAAAAATAGAACTTTCCCCAACTTTCCTGATGTTTCTGTTTCCGTGGTGTTCCTAACCATTCTGACAGTTTGTCCATTTCTGCTGTTTCGAGGATTTTTGCTATCAACTCCTGTTCTTCTGGGAGTATTGGTTCTTTCCAGTGTTTTTCATAGATGACTCTTGCTGCTGTTACTATAGGTATGGCTAAATACACTTTCTGTTGATCCATTTTACCTGGCATTATATTTAACAAGAAAAAATCTGGTTTTAATTCTGTAGAATTTTCAAGAACCTCTTCCAGAATCTGCCTTATTTTGCTCCAAAATCTTTGTGCTTTTTTGGCATAGCCACCACATGTGATAGTATGAACCTTCTTTTTGTTTACATTTCCAACATATAGTTGATATCTGGGCATTCATTTTAGGACTGTGTTGAGACTCTCCTTCAAATTTAGGACAGTTCTCGGTAAAGCAGAGATGCAAGGGAACAGAGAAACAATCTATTCCAAAAGGAGGCAACACCACAGATGAGAAAGATGAAATATCATCAGATCCTTGGATAAACTCGTTTATGGTACCACCACTTACAAATTCTCTAGAATCACTCACAGTTGGTCTTGCTTGCTGTGGCTTAAGGGAGTCAAAGTCTAACGACATCTGGGGACTCAAGACCTTTTGGGTTTGCGGTTGGAGAGCATTAGATGCAAGCCGTATAGAGAGACCTTGCTTATCTCGGACCAAACCATAACATGTTAAACAATGTTTGGAATCCAACAGAGTAGGCCTCTGGATCTGTGGGGACTTTGTGAGTCCACATGATGTAAGTTGAATTGATTTAGTGGGCCTCCTTTGTTTGTGACTTAGTCCTGGATTTCAGTCAAAGTATGTAACATTGTAGTAGTAAGCACCACCTGAAAAATGTACATTGACATAATCAGTTTTATTTGATAATACTGCAGATGCAATATTATCATAGCATTGTACAACACAATGCAATGCAATGCAATAGCATACACTTATACAGGACCTCTGTGTCTACTGGATCAGTACCCAGGATTTCACTTATCTACTGCCTGAAAATATTTAAAAAGCTCCCTAGAAATATCAATTTCCAAGGTATATTACCCAAACTGACCATTAAAGGGAACCAGAGACTATGCTACATACAGGATTTCTATATCCACACTTTCTGGCATCTATCGGTGAAAGGTCTTGGAACTGATCTGCTACATATACTGCCATCATACTGTATAGTAGAAATGTGTTTACAATTTGGATTTTGATATTATACAAAGGCCAATATTCTGCTCCCCTGCTTTGCTGGTGCAATTGAAATCATGTCACTAGTAGTAGTAGATTTGTATTAATTAATGAGATCCTACTTCAGTGTTGAGTGACACTGACTTGTATGCAATGAGACAAAGTGATACACAACCCAAAATCAAAGCACGAATTTTGTCAGCACCAATGACATCCGTCTTGTTACATTGGCAGAGCTATGAAACTGGCCGTCATCTGCTTGGGGATATCTTAATTTGAATTTCCAAATTAAATTCTGACATCAGTATTCTCCTCCTGGACACCTACAGGACCCAGTATCTGGTGCTTCTGAGTTCCTAAAGAATCCCAGTGGGATTCCCAGAAGCTCACTGCCCCTTTGCATGGCACCAGTATTTGGTGATGTTCTAGCTTTTGTGGAGGAGGACCCCATTCTAAAAGATTGAAACCACTGCCAATAAACAAACCTTACAGGCAATAAAAGCGAAAAGGCAAAATACAATCATATTTTGGGGCCCTCATAGTTGGTCACCTTTGGCATACAATTCATCCCCATACAGTCTTTGAAGTAGAATTCAGCAGTTGTACTTAGAAAGTGGCTCTCTGCCCCCATTAGTTAGATAAACAGATGGATAAAATTGATGTTACATTTAGCAAACGTTATGAAATGCCATCCTTCAGATATTGTGAAGTGCTGATTACTAGTGGCTGTCATGTGTCAAGAATTTATTATAAGATGTCATCCCCTGTCAAAAGTTGACTACTGCTGCAGCTGCTGCTGTTTCTGCTCCTGCAGCTCAACCTACCGATCCTGTTAACTGTTAGTTGACTCATGTGTGCCAGGTGGTGGTTAGCTACTGCCATGCCAGCTATAACAAACAATTATATCTGAATGTTTGGGGTGAGAATTGTAAATAGAGAGCACCACAAGTTACCCAAGGTGCATTCCAAAAGAAAAAAAGAAAAAAAGACACCTTCAGATTTTGCAGAGAAGATCTGGAGGGGAGCCAGGTTGTCCCAAGAGAGCTGCTATTTGAAGCAAGGGACAACATTCAGTCTCTTCCCAAATACCAGAGGTTTTACTTTATCTGGATCTTATTCTACCTGCATTCTCCAGGGTACCTAAGGACAGTAGCAACTTTTAAAGCAAAGGGCAGACGATCTAGAATACATAACTCTGTCATCCACAACCTTGTTGCAGCTCTTTCTGTATCATCCTCCAGGATCTTCTGCCTCTGAATATTATCTCACTGTGCACTGCTGATAGTTTTGAGTTCTGGAATATATTTGGAATAATTTCTTTCCTCGGCTGTGGGATGTTGGTGCCTCCCGTTAAATACACATATTCTGACATAAGAGAGAGAGAAAAGATTTTAACAATGAATCTGCTCTTCTGGTCTTGTCAAATTATAGCCTTCTTCTCTCCTTGAGTTAAAATGACGGGAATGATTTTGAAACATGATGCCCTCTGGTGGAAGATTTACCTTCAATGTCAGAAATAAATTGGGAAAGAAAATAAAACCTCTTTTTGTATATGTGGTGTTAGATCTTAGACCTACTTTCCAAACTTACCGCTGCTTATTTAGCTTCACACACATGCGATGAATTTCAGAAAAAGCAGATGATAAATCTAAGCATATGCCAGTGTTCCATGCTCATCAAATATTTGCTGTTTTCAGCAGAAAATATAAAACATCAAAACCACCAAATCGAATAAAAGGAATACAGATTTGCCGCAAACTACCATAAGGAGTCTGTCACAATTATTTTCTCTCTGGAAGCAGGTGCTTAAAATGTTTCCCTCTTATCTCTATCCAGCAAGGTTATGAATGATTATAATGAGTAACCCCAGCTGCTGAAGAAACTGCCTTGATTTTGAGAAGTTCCTTGAAATAAATGCACTGTCATGTGGTTGGAAAGCAAAAAAGGAATTTCACACCACAGTGAACTCAACCCCCCTCCAGCAGTCACACTGAAAATATGTGCCATTGGAATTCAAGATAAAAGGAGTAGGGCACACACCTTATCCAGGCATTACTATAGAGAGTTAAAATAAACTTGTAAGGATTCTGCCCTTAATTTCCACACATGAGGAGCATCAGCTGTGAGAGGTGAGGCTGCTTCATGTGTTAAGAACTGCCATTCCTTTAAGAACCCCACGTTTTGTGTCACAGAAAGGTCTTCCAAATGCAGCTGAGAGTCTCCTCTCCATACATAAGATGATAAGCACAGAATGCTCCATTGATTTTCATGCTGATTCTTGATTAAGTAACCTCTATAGCAGGGCCCAGGTAGTTGAAGTGCTGTGGGACAACCCTCTCCAGTTCCCCTCATGGCTGTATGAGGGGGAAAGGGTGTTGCCTGGAATTTTGGAAAAGTAAACATAAAGCATCTTGGAAAGATATGTCCCCCAGGGTTTTTAAAATGATAAATGAGACAGCCCTTCGGCACACTACAGAGTTTTAAAGTGCTTCAAGATATTGCATGTGGCCCTTATGATGAACTATGGCCACCCTAATGAAGTACAGTAACCCTCTACAGGACCCACCTGACCCACGATGACTGAAAATCTGAGATATGTGGATATGGGTCAGGTGGGGCCTGGGGGGGCTGCTCCAAAACTTCTCAGAGGAGCATGGGCCAGCAGATCTGATCCCCCATCCCCACCCGCCCACACTGCCCCAAGCCTTCTCGGAGGAGCGCTGGCCGGTGGTGCTGGGGATCTGATCCCCCATGGCCACCGCCCATGCTCCCCGAGCCTTCTCTGAGGAGCGCAGGCAGGCAGTGCTGGGGGATCTGATCCCCTGCAGCTGCCTGCCCTCATTCCTGCGAGCATTCTCAGAAGAGCTCTGGCCAGCGGCGCTGGGGGTCCTAATCCACTGCCACTGCTGCCAGTGCTCCTGCGAGCCTTCTCAGAGGAGCGCTGATCGGCGGCGTTAGGGGATCTGATCTCCTGCCGCTGCCTGCACTCCTGTGAGCCTTCTCAGAGGAGCGCGGGTGGCACTGGGGGATCTGATCCCCACGGCCGGACACCCATACTCCTGCGAGCCTCCTTGGAGGAGCACGAGCAAGCAGCGCTGGGGAATCTGATCCCCGCCACCGCTGCCTGCACTCCTGTGAGCCTTCTTAGAGGAGAGTGGGTGGGCAGCGCTGGGGCATCTGATCCTTCACTGCTGCCCGCCGTCGCTGCCCTGAGCCTTCTCCCCCACCCCAGCACTAATCAGCTGGAGCCTGGTCAGGTACTGCAAACCTGCGATATAGTGGGACAGCAGTACCTGAACTGCGAAATGGCAGGGAGTTACTATAACTAGCAGAGCAAAGTGGCAATTTTGAGGCTTTAGTTCCTGGGCTATAATGTCCACCAGTTCTTGTTAGCCATGCCACTAAGGAGGAACGGTGGGATTTACCATCCAACAACAACTAGTAAATGAATTGTAGGCTCTATTAGTACAATGTGTTCTACCTGAGGCTGGCTTTGAACTGGTCAAAAATTATAGCCTAGGGCCAGGAATACAGCAGAGGTGAAGTGTGGATTCCCAGACTGCACACTGCAGTGTCTTCTGTTTTGGCTTCCAATTTTTTAAACACAAAAATGATACTGGTGTTGCTTTGCAGTAAAACATTTTGGACAGAAAATATATTTTGAGCACAATGTTGGCCAAACTACACTTTGTCTGCATAAACTGCATGTTTCTTGGGAATACCTTGCCACTGGCACCAGTTGCCTCGAGAGGTGGTGAGTGCTCCAACATTGGAGGCACTCAAGAGAATTTTGAACAACCACCTAGCAAATGTCCTATGACTTGTATTCCTGCCTTGAGCAGGGCCTGGACACAGTGACCTTAGAGGCTCCTTCCAACTTCATGATTCTATGATTCCTCACTGGCTATCAGTTCGGTTCTTGGCAAAATTCGAAGTCTTTCCTTTGACATAAAAAGCCCTAAATTAGGTGAAGAACTGCCACTTCTACACAACTATTAAGATTGTCTTTGTAAAAACAACAACAGAGCTCTGGATATTTCTATATTTAAAGGTAAGGCATTCCAAAGGTAAGGCTTTCTCACTAGTGGCACATTGGTTACAGAACTTGTGCCCCAAATCGGATGGCTACTGAGTGCCTAGTAAACCCAGTTTTGTTTTTGTGGGTGTAAAGCAGCGTTTTTCAACCACTGTTCCGGGGCACACTAGTGTGCCATGAGATGTTGCCTGGTGTGCCGTGGGAAAAATTGAAAAATTATAAAGAAATTCAACCCAGGACCGGCGGGCGGCCCACAGCTGGAAGGCGCTATAAATAGTGTCCAAGGGCCAGCTTGGCTCCTCCCCCCGAGGCCCGTGGTGCTGGCGTCACTTCCTCCCCGGCCAGACCTGGCCCCGCTCATTCTCTTAGCGTTTGCCCTGTGCCTGCCGCGGCCGCTGCGACTCGCTCGCTTCCCTCTCCCCCCTCCTTTTTTTACCCTGGACCACCACCACCCCTTTCCTGGGAGCTACCAATGGACTGAGCCGCCCGACAGCCCGCCCGCCAACATGAGCCGGCCCGGGAGCCCCAGCCCAGAACAAACCACCAGGTGAGGGGAAGGGGAGGAGGGGTGCCCGGTTGCCCCACGAGCACCACGGCAGGGCTGCGAGGAGGAGGGGATGGAGGAGACCTCCACCGGGCCTGGGCTGAGGAAGCGGGGGGGGCTACTGGCACGGCTGGACGGCCGGCTGGCCAGCCTTTAGGGTCCGGGAGGGGAAGAGCCGTCTCTGAGGGGCCCCGCGATGGGTTCCTTGAAGTCGTGCCCGTTTCTTTCTGTCTTGGGTCGCCCTCTTCTCTCTCTCTGTCTTTTCTTTCTTTTTTCCCCCACCTCTCTTTCCATTCGTACCCTTTCCCCTCTTCATAGAAACGTGCTCATTTCTAGCCTGCATATATGTATGTCTAGCAGCCTGCCTACTGTAATTAAAACTGTAAACCGCCCAGAGACTCCTTGAAGTGGTATGGGGCGGTATACAAGCAGAACACTTTCTGCCTTCTTTCCTTCCTGCCTTCCTTCATCCTCCTCCCCTCCTGTCACTGGACTTGCTGAAGGCATCTGCCTTGGCCACAGTGTGGAGAGCAAGATGGGCTTTTGGGTCTTATTTGTGTTCCTGGAGAGTCAGTGCCCCATCTCAGGTCTCCACTGGACACAGAAGTCCATGCAGGGCAAAATGTCTTTAAAAAAACAACACAGGTAAGTGGGAACTGGGTGCTAGAGAGCGGGCTGCCTCAATCTGTGGCCCCTCTGTCCTGCTTCTCCCTACACCAGCAATGGTGAACCTTTTAGAGACTGATATAGGCACAGAGTTAATTTTTTTAACATTTTCTAATGGTGGTGTGCCTCGTTATTTTTTTCATGAAACAAGTGTGCCTTTGCCCAAAAAAGGTTGAAAAACACTGGTGTAAAGTATAATCACTTTTCATATTCTTGGGTTTATGGGGGATTTAATAACTATCTGCTGCTGTTGATATCTTATTATATTTGTTGTTCCTTTCTATTAATATTAATGCAAAATGCCTTGGAAATCAAAGATTGAGATGTGAACTAAGATTTTTTTAGAAGTGTTTGTGAATAAATTCATCTCATTTTATTCTTAGTTGCTTCACATATTTGATACGGCAGCAACAGATTCAATTGATCAGTATTTATGAGTTCAAATAAACAGCATTGTAGAAAAAACACAGGAATCTATCAGGAAATCCATTTTCTCACATGGCAAATTATACTGACAGTAGAAATTAGTATGAAAGTATAAGAGACTCATTGTAATACAGTATCAGAACCATGCTGTCCTCATTTTGAGAAGGCAACTTTGATCCAGTTAAAAATTCATGACACAGTAAAGTCTTCACACGCCAGGGGAGCAAACACACACTGCAATCTCCCTAAAACTGTCTAAATTTTAGGTTCTCTATTCACCATGTTCCTCAGAAAATCTCTAGCACAACATTATCTATGACTTACAGACCAGCCAACAGCAACTATACTAGAAAATGTGGTATAATGACCCTTATATATCTAATGGTATTTTATTATTTGGAAGGCTGACAGACTGGCAAGATAGGAGACAGGCATCCAAAGAGAGAAGTAGGACCCATTTGGGAGCAAATATCTGGCATCCAATTGAAAACTGTAGAACAACTTAAAGCAAATCCCAAGGTGTGTATAATTTACATATCAAAGCACCCATAGTTTACTCTACCTCTCCAATGATCCTTCTAATTTCTTCAGCTCCTTAGTCCAAGTCATTCTATCTGACTGCCCCCATTCAATTTCCATATTTTAACTCTCCTTCAGCACCACACATCTAATGATTTTTTTCCTCTTAGCATTTTCCATTGTTTCAGTTTTTATATCTGTACATACCAATTTGGAACACCATATTATAGGTTATCTTGGTTCTTCATGATACCTTGTTACACATAAGGATCTTTCCTTATGGATGGAGCCTCGTGGCGCAGTGGTTAAATGCCTGTACTGCAAGTAAAACTGTGCTCACGACCTGGGTTCAATCCCCGGTAGCAGGCTCAAGGTTCACTCAGCCTTCCATCCTTCCGAGGTCGGTAAAATGAGTACCCAGCTTGCTGGGGGGGGCAATGTGTAGCCTGCACTCTGTAATTCAAATTGTAAACCACCCAGAGACTACTTGTAGTAGTATGGGGCGGTATATAAGCAGAACACTTTCTGTTTCCTTATAGCTGGTCCTGGAATTCCAGCAGGGATGGACATGGGAAAACACATATAATCTCTTTAACACTACTTCATAAAAGTAGAAGCAAGGCAAAAACAGAGAATCAATCTAATCCAATAGCAGGGAATAGTGTATGACAAAGAAAAATCATCATCAGACTTAAGCAAGCGGTAGTATGTCTGTGAAGATTCTCAGTCATCTAGGTGACTTTATCTAGAAGTTGAGTCATGGCAACTGGACTTGTTTTCTTGAGAGACTCAAGCGTTTCGCTACTCATCCAAACAGCTTTGTTAGTCTGAGGAAAGCTAGTTGTGAGTCCTCCATTTTATAGTTCACTTTGACCTCATGTCACCCTGGGCTGAAATAGGATCATAAGATGGATAATGGCCTGAATAGGCTCATTAAGTGGACAATACTCTCAATAGGCTTATTAGTAGAGATGGGCACGAATAGAAAAATGGGGTTTCGTTTGTCGTTTGTCGTTTAGAGGTCCATTTCAGTTCATTTCCGTTGTTCATGAAATTTTTCAAAAAATTCGTTTTCATTTCGTTACCAATTTGTTACCATTTTGTTACCATTTACTCCAATTTTAATGATTTTTTTTAGCATTTAAAGCCGCTCACTTCATTGCAGTAACAGAAACGAAACACACGACAAAAATCCCCGCGTTTCTGTTCGTTTTGTTTCATTTTAGGGACAAATTGCATTTGTCGTTTTGTTGCGTAATGAAATGAAAAATGAAAGATGAAAACAAAAAATTGTTTGTTCCATGCCCATCTCTACTTATTAGGTGGACAATGGCCCACCTTTACAACCTCCCCAATACCCACAAAGCATGAGTTGTTAGCCATGGCCTTGTTGGTGGAGGAGGGAAGTATTCTTGATTTGTCTGCGAATTGCTGAAATGTCTGCTTGATAAATAGAAGACAGACTGTGCCTGATCTCCTCACCTCTGTTGAGAGAGGGGTTTTCAATACTAACATGAATGGCTTCCCTGACCCCTTTCTCAAAGCATCTGTCCTATCTGTCTAATATGTGTATATCCTCATCTTTGTATCAATATAATATATTCATTCAATTATGAATGAATATATTTTATTGATTCAATGCAGTGAGGAGCTTGCAGAACTCTACAATGAAGAAATTAAACAGCCATTAAACAATAGGATGACCCAACATACGAGGGGCAACAACTCAGGACCAGAATCAGCAGTATACCTCCACTTGAAGGACAAAGGGCACTCATTTAAATGTGAGGATGTACACATATTAGAGAGGATAGGTGGTTTGAGAGAGGGGTCAGGGAAGCCATTCATGTGAGTATTGAAAACCCCTTTCTCAACATAGGTGGGGGGCTCAGGCTCAGGCACAATCTGTCTGCTCCTTATCAAGTGGCCAGGCAAAAGTGAACTATTAAATGGGGTACTCTCAACTAGCTTTCCTCAGACTGACGAAGCTGTTCAGATGAGCAGTGAAACATTTCAATCTCTCAAGAAAAGAAGTCCAGTTGCCATGACACCACTTCCAGAGAAGCAGTAGCATATATTATCAAATTCATCACACCCAGTGCTCACGACCACCAGAAACCTCACAGATAACCTCGTCCAGCCAAGACAGCTTACCACTACCAGCTCTATTCACAGAGAAAGTGATGGTGGTGGCGGAGATGGAGCACTCCCTCTTTAGTACATTCAAAATGCAGTAAAACATCCTAAAAGTCAGAAAAATGTGAAATAATAGTATCAGTTCAGTGCAACTCTGGATTTCAGCAGTCCAAAATAAATAAAAAGTTATGGAAACATCCACTTATCAAACAATAACACATCAAGAATAACAACAGAGAAATGTTTCAACCTGTGCCCAACCAAGAACAACAGCACAAACAGCCCAATGGCCCATTGTCATGGTCAAAATACAACCAAAGCCCACACCCTAACAAAACTACCACATTATGGGGATATTTCTTTCCCCTTCAGCACTAGACACTGACTGTCTCTTTGAGTCCAACAGGTAGACAGCCCAGAGCAGCAGCGGGGACAAAAAACCCAGAAAGGAACAAAGTAGAGGAAAAGTTGGGATGGGGTGTATATATGTCCAAAAATAATCCTAAAGATACATGTTGGCATTGACATACTGCCAAAAAGCAGCAAAAGTCATCAGAAGAAATAGGGGAGAGCCCCCTCAAATTAAGGGGAGAAAGGCAAAAAGGCTCTTGAATTTAAAAAAGGGGGGGGATTCAAGATGGTGTCCCAACAAGCAATCTATGCTGTTTTCCCAGTTCAGTGTTTCCACTTCACCATCTGATCCATTTGGCTTCTGCTGATTCTCATTATGCCATTGAATGGAAAATTTCTCAGCTTTATACATAAAGAGTACTAAAAAGTTACACAAAAGAAAAGACAATTATGTACCCCATTTCCTAAACACAAATGAGTTGTGTTTTAGCGGTTCTCTTATGGCAATTGCACAATGAACATGCATCACACTGAAGAAAGACTTTTGTGTTTGGGGTCCTTCATTTACATAGAAGACCTATTCCTTAGTCATGGTCGTCATCTGATTTTTTTTTGGCTGCAGTCTGCATTTGGACTGATAATTATACCAAATAGTGTCAATTTCTTCATAATCAGCAGTAAAGTTACATTATTCCTCTGTAGTAACTGTTTTTGTAGACCACTAGAAAAATAACTAGGTCCTCCATCAAATCAACCCTGAATTCTCATGAGAAGCCAAATTTAAGGTTATCATGCTTTGGACATGTCATGAGAAGACAAGACTTACCAGGAAAGACAAAAATGCTAAGAAAAGCTGGAAGCAGTAGGAAAAGAGAAAGACCTAACATGATATGGACGGATTCAATAAATGAAGCCACAGCCCTTAGTTTCAACATCTGAGCAGGGCTATTGTTGATAGAACTTTTTGGAGGTAATTAACTCATAGGGTTCTCATAAGTTAAAAGTCACCTGATAGCATGTGGCTGCCATGTTATAATTAACAAGTAGGGATGGGCAATTAGTTTCAGAACCAGTGGGTTCCAAATGGGTTTTCCACACAAGCCCAGGTGGTGCTCAGAACCCTCTGACACACACACACAGCCGATCTATTATCTTTCATTGTGTCGGTACGGAGCTGAGCTCAATAGAGGAAGCAGGCTGCAACATTATCTTTGCTTGCTCCATGGTGCTGGCCAGTCAGACAGGGAGGCAGGGTGAAGCCTGTCCCTGCACAGCTTCTGATGAGCCAGGACCACAGAGCAAGCAAAGCTGACATCGTAGCCTGCTTCCTGGTTGGAGTTTAACCCTGTGCGAGCCCAGAGAAAGGTACGACATTGGCTGCATGTGTGTCAGAGGGTTCAGAACCTACTGGTTCCAAAATGAATTGCCCATCCCTATTAACAAGCTAGTTTGAAAGAGATCAAGACCGATAATATAGTATTTTTGTATACAGAAATGCTGTTTCTTTTGGTAAAAACTCTGGCCTTAGAATCAAAGACTGATCCAAGAAAAAAAAATAACTCAATGCCAATGTGGGATAGCATAGTATGCTAAGATGTATCTGTGTCCATGTAATGCCGCTGTAGGGAAGGGTGATACTGGTAAAACTAAGAAATAGTTTTACAACCTTCAAAACCTTATAAGGACTGCTGTAGGTTGGAGCAACTTGATGGCACATGACACACAACCAGTTCCACTTAAGTAGTTAGTGGGGGTCCTGGTAGATAGTCAATCAGTCTAACTTATGGGTAAGATGTTTATTCAATCAACAGCTTGGAAGCTCCTTATGCATATCGTCAATGCTAGTGTCACTTTTAATGCTCATTACCTATTCTTGTTTCCCTTTTCTCCTTGTTCCCAAATTAACAACTGCATGTATTATACAGTGGTACCTTGTATAAAGGAATTAATTCATTCAAAATGAAATTATGTTAAGCAAATCTTCCTTTATACAAATTTCCATAGGATTGCATTGAAAACAGAGTAATCCCATTTTTATGTTGTACGGATTCTCCCCATAGGCAATTATGTTAAGCAAATTTCCCGTATCTCTGGAATTTTTTATGTTGTACAGATTTTATGTTATACAAACTGTTTGTTATACAAGGGTCCACTGTATACCTAAACTTGTAGCTGTACATCTCATCCCCTGCTTCTGAGGAAGTAGCTGTAATTGATGGAAGTTCACAACGAAATAAGTTTCTTAACTTCCAAAGTGCTAGAATACAGTTGTTTTCTTTTTCTCAACCATGTTAAAAGAGGATGTGTAAATGGAGCACAATTACTTGGTAGACTCAATTTCTGTTCTTCAAAAGAAAAGAGAGAGAAAAGATATAAACCAGTCAAAATAATAGAAGCCTTCAAACCCACTGGTATCAGGGGGATTTGAAGTGACATAACTGATCCTGCTTGTGGTTGCTAAGAAAATAGGAAGTGACTGTTATCCAGAGATGAACACATCACAGTGAAAGAAACAATGTATTAGCAGTGGTTGTTTGGGCTTTCTTCATTATTTGCCCAGCAGTAGCCCTAGGCAAGGCAATTAACATCTTTGCCTGTCAATTTATATAACTATAAAAGAAGGATAATGCTTTCCCACCTTATCACAAGGTTGTTATAAAAACTAATTAGTTAATGCTTGTAAAATGTTTTGAAACTGTAAAGAGGTATGTAAGTACTAAGTACTATCATTATTATATCTTAATAGAATTGTATGCCTGTGCCGACATAAACTCACTTAGTGGAACCCATTAATTTCCAAAATGCAGTGCAATTTCCATTCATATCATTCTCTTCCGGGCTGATTAGTACCATTATGTTGTCTGTTTTCAGAAACATGTGGTATCCACCTTGCTGAAATCATACATGACGGGGAAGTTGGGAATTTGAATTTCTGGTAAAAGTCTCTTTTTGTTATACTCTAGAAGTATAGACATCCACAGAGGAAAATAGTACAGGCTCCCCGGTATCCTCTTCCTTCCCATTAACTGGCATTGAAAGTCTAAAAAGTTCATTTGTAGATGAAAAAATAAAAATGTTTCTTTGCTTACAGTTGCTTGAAATTACAGACGTGCATATTCTCCTTTACTGCACATGTAATAGCAACCAATAAAACCAAGCAACAGCAGCAAATATCTTCTACCAACTGATGTCAGCAGGATGGAACTGTTAGCAAATACATGGGGCTTTCTTTTAATTCAGAGACTGGAAGGAATGTTTGTTTAGTGGTAGGTGATCCAGGCACAATCCCCACAGCCCAAGAAAATCCCTACCAGTCACTCAAACTACAGACAGCATGCAAGGTTGTAAATAAAACTCCACCATCTAGCATATTTGGAAGAATCCAAATACATTCAAATCTATTTTGTACATTCAGTGAGCAGGAAATTCTCCACACATGGTTAGACATTTGAGAAATGTAGGTACCTCTTATTAAATGACTTTTTATAGGAAAGAAAGTTTATTACCCATTCATGCCAGTCTATCAAACTGAAGAAATGGAGGGAGCCACTCCACCTCAACTGAGACACCAGCTTCATCTGTTTTCTGCATCCTCAGAAGCTATTCCAACAGATAGCTGCATCCACCAGGGAGAAATTTAATGTATCTGCGTGTGTTTGCATTATTGAGTCCCTCAGGGGACTCAACTTGGTTGACAACAGTTAAAACTATATAATGATTAACGGTTTCAAAAGTCCAGAGATACAATATTAAAAACAATTACATATTTATCAACATTAAAGCCAGGATTAGAACAAAAATTACATTTTAAGAAACATTTTAAAATATGTACATTTAATAAATATAGCATTCTCGAGGGAACTCCCTACCCATCTTACAACACAAAACCCACCTGATGATGAAAGGACAAGATGGAGGGGGCAATCTGCCTTCTTGGTCGTGTGCATTCCAAAGACTGGGAGCAGTCACTGAGAAGGCCCTCTCTTGTATCTATACTACATAAACTTACAAAGGTGGTGGGACTGAGAGAAGGTTCTCCCCAGAAGATCCAAAACTCTGAGAAGCCACGTAGAGGATGATACCATTCCCCAAATAGCCTGGACCAAGCTGGACAGCTCCATTTGCTGAAGATCTACTGTTATCTGACCCCTCCTCTACTCTGGAATGTTTACAGTCTACATGATTTTATTGCCTGAATTTATAGCTTATTCTCTCTCTCTCTCTCTCTCTCTCTCTCTTTTAAAGCTGAGCAGAGATTGTCTTGTTTTTCACTGTTCTCCGGTGAGCCACTTTGAAGAACAACATAGAAGTGCATGAAAAATTAATAAAAATTCCGATTCATCTGAGCATGTGTATCTGTCTGCTTCATAAAATTATGCATGGCTCAAAGTCAGTGAAAAGGGAGAACTTTTTCTCTCTCTCTTTCACTATGCTTAAAGCTACGGCCATTCCAATAAGCTGATTTGCAGGAGAATCTGAACAAACAAAAGGAAATCATTGCTTGGTTAAACTGAAATTTGTTTCTACGTGCATTGACATTCATCAACAGCTGTGAAAGTGGAATGGGATTATTTTTAAAGAAATAGATGAAGAATAGGTATAGGGGAAAAGGGGGGAAACCCCACAGAAATAAAATATTGGGTTAAGGCTCTTATTATATTGCTAGAGCATTGCAGATGTGGTAAGAGTTCAAGTTTTCTGTAATGTGCAGAGGATTGAATGATGGACTAAGACTCAGGAAATCTGGGTCTGTATCCCCACTCAGCTAGGAAAACATCATGTGGCAGGTCACATTGGTACAACTACTCCTAAAGTGTCTTATCTCTAGCATACACGCTAGAGATTATGCTATTGAGAAAGACATGTAAGATCAGATAGAGTTTGCCCATCCAGTGTGAAACAAAGATGTCAAAGTGTCACTTCACAGCCAGTCTCCCCTCTCTCTACCTCAGTATTCATCAACTGCCTTGGGAGAGACCTATAGGCCTCTTGGATAGTGTAGAGAAGGCATAGGCCGAACAACATTGCTGTAACTATTCTGCAGAACAGGAAAGAAAAGGGCAATGTCAAAAGTTGACCACTCCTGAAACCAGTTGCTAGGTGAAAAGAGTAGTGAAGGACAATTACCTCATTTTTGTAGCCACAACAAAACATGGATATTTATTTGAACTGTTTTAATCCATCTTTCTCCTTAAAAAGAACCCAAGGTAGGTGGCTTGCAATACCAAAAGGATCAATGAATACAATGCCATAAAACATAAGGAACACCAAAACCAGATTCAAAGCAGGAAACCAAAACAATCCATTTGACCAAAAAAAAAAAAAAACCCTGCTCAGTAGCCATTTGTCAAGTAGAAGCTTGCCTGAAGATAAATATTATCACCTGCTTGGAGAAGGACAGTAAAAATGAGGCTAGTCCAGCCTCTTGTGGAAGGAAGTTCCAAAGTCTGGAAGCAGCAACAGAGATGGTCCTCTCCTTTATCCCTAATGAAAGCATCTGTGAAGGTGGGGGACAAAGGGAAGGCCTCTCCTGATGATTGTAATACTTGAAGAGGATCAAAAAGGGACATGCAGTCCTTGAGATAGGATCATGGATTAATCCTGTATTTCCTCTAATCAACCAGGATCCCCCCCATTTATTCTCCACTCCCTTATCTGTGAAGTAAAGCTGGATTCATTGATAAAAATAATTACAAAATTATTGCCTGAATTATATTATAGTGTGAATTCAAGAGGTTAGTTCAGAAAGGGATGACACTTTTTGATGGGCTATAGGAAATATTCAGAAACTAGCCCTTACTGTTGTCATAGATGAGTGGGCCACTTCCAGAAGATTGGATCACATGACTATACAAGACCTCGAGTATCTGCTCTGTGCTCCCAATTTAAATTTTTACTCATCCAAATGCTCCTCTCAAGCTGTAGGAAGGCAGGGAGCAATTTTGTAATGTTTTCAGAGGACTGTACTGTTGTTTTAGGCAAAGGAGGTAACTTTTTTCAAAACCAGTTCAATTTTGCTTTTCCAACTCAATTGCCTGGGCCAAAACTACATAGTGAGATACAAAACAAACAGTAAAAACATCCTTATGCTGTACAGTAGGCATAAGGAACTTTTCCTATATGATTCAGGTGCATACTACAGTGGTACCAGGGGTAACAAATTTAATTCATTCTCCGAGGCAATTCATTATCTGAAAAAAAAATTGTTATCCAAAACACGGTTTCCCATAGGAATGAATGGGAAACCAATTAATCCATTCCGGAAATTAGGAAAATGACACAGATACCTGTTTTTTTGCTCAAAACTCAAGACTGTAAAGTGCACTTTAAAGGTACAGGTGCAATGCCACCCTGGATAACTCTTTTTTACCGATGCATGCTGGAAATTCGTTATCCAAGGCAACCCATAGGGAAAATTCGTTATCCGAGGCAGCCCATAGAAAAATTCATTATCCGATGCAGACATAAACCTAGAAATTGTGATTCGTTATCCGAGGCAGCCCATAGGGAAAATTTGTTATCTGAGGCAGCCCTATACCTGGAAACTTCAATTCGTTATCCAAAAAATTCATTATCAGGGTCATTCGTTATCCGAGGTATTACTGTATCTGGAGGACCTTATCTGGAGGAACTTATGAACCTTCTTGGTTCTTCAGATCTTTAGATCTTCTTAGTATATTTCAGTACTACTGCCTTCAAATATGTGTCAGGTGGGTATGAAATCTGTATAAATCTGTTGTCAGATTGTGAACTGGTCCCACACAGAAGGCTACATTGACCCCCTCCCTCATGTTTTTTCTGGCAACAGATGAAGATAATCTTGTTTAGAAAGGCTTTTAACTAATTGGGCAGTTGTTTTTCTTGTGTGCTAGATACAATGTTTGCTTTATATGTTACTAATGTGTTTTAAGGTGGTTTAAAAATGCAGTTTTCACCAATTATTCAATACTATTATGTGTTTTTTGTTGCAATTTATCATGATGCAAGTCTGCTTTTAATGACTTATGAGCTGCACTGATGGGAGAAACCAACAAATATATGGAAATAAAGTGTGTGTGTGTGGGGGGGGGGTCATTTGGGCTCTAGGAATAATATATGACCTGCAAGGCACACTTTGTTCACCTGTGGTTATAGGACAGTGATGGCAAACCTTTTAGAGACCGAGTGCCCAAACTGCAATTCAAAATCCACTAATTTTTTTGCAAAGTGCCAATACAATAATTGAACCTGTATGCAGGTGGCTATGAAGGGGTGATGTCGAGTGCCCACAGAAAGGGCTCCAAGTGCCACCCTTGGCACCCCTGCCATAGGTTCACCATCACTGTTATAGGATCTCCCAACACTGTTAATATCACCTTCATTAAAATAAATGTATTTCTTCATCTTATCCCCCAATTAATGAGCCTTGTGACATTGATTGTCCTTCCTACTGACAAATTGACCCAAATCTAGAGTAGTATTTTTTTTTTTGAATTTGTATTGTATACAAAAAAAGCAAAGGTTTTATGTGGCCACTGGGAAGACAGAAAGAGAGACAGGAAACATGCAGTCACAGAAAGTACACTGATAGTTTGAAAATGGCAAGCTGGCAAGACTTGTTCATCATGGATTGGTGGCCATGTGCTTGTGACCAGCTTATTTCATCATATTTAGGCTATTTTGTCAAGTTACAGTAGTGAATATCTGTCTGGATAGTTCATGAGTGGAGTTATTAGGGTTGTTGAATTCAGTTTCCCACTGGGCATCCCAAAAGAGCCATCTTGTGTGGTGTTTGGCAAGTGGCACAGTCCGCGGGTGCCCACAGAAGAACAGAATGGTAAACCACTTCTGGGTATTGCCCAGCTCAAAGACTCTGAAAAGGATTGCCATAGGCCAGAACTGACTTGGCAGCAAGCAGTTGTTACAGTAGTTCATGGTCTGGCACAGGTGATCATGTTATGGTGAGATATTAAATCTTTTGTCTTTAGGTGTTATGAAGACTGGATAGACTTGTGCTTCCCAATATTTCATCTTTATACATAGTAAGTTAAAGTAGAGCTGATATCTACAGCCATTTGTAAAAGCCCTAGGGCAGTGTTTTTCAACCACTGTTCCGCGGCACACTAGTGTGCCGCAAGATGTTGCCTGGTGTGCCATGGGAAAAATTGAAAAATTACTTTATATATAGTCAATATAGGCACAGAGTTAAATTTTTTAACATTTTCTAATGGTGGTGTGCCTCGTGATTTTTTTCATGAAACAAGTGTGCCTTTGCCCAAAAAAGGTTGAAAAACACTGCCCTAGGGAATAATGAGGGAGATATATGTTTGGTGTGCAGTTTAATGCAAATCTGTTTAATTCATAGGGTATGTGTTGAATCCATTGCAAAACAGGTATCCTTCTGTTGTCATAGTTCTCTGAAATTTACAATAATCTATGATCCCCCCCCCCAAGGTACAAAGTTGTGTACATTGGGGAAAATGCACAGAAATGTTTATATTGCTGACAATAATGTGAAAATTCATTCTATTAAGGAAAATATGCTTGGAAAGTTGCATATATTGGCCAAAAATCACATTGCTTCTCTTATAGATTTTATATTAGATGGAAGAGTGAAATCTGTTGCAAATGTTCACCCATTTTTATCTTTTATTCACATTTTCCTTCAGTTAATAAACCGAGACAGAAATGGGATTGAGGAAGCATAAAAAAGGAAGAACTATATTCCTTCAAAGTACTGACAGTGGTTGTGCTGGAACTGGTTGTAGCATTCATCATGAATGAGGATTATTGTATTGTCCTTTAAAAACATCATGGGAAGCTGAACCATCAACTGTGTTCAAACCCCTTAGGAACAAACGGTGAATAAGAGCTGTTTCCAGAATCTGACAACAGATACATTTTGGGCAGGAATCTATCTCTCTCTGTTCTAACCATGCATTTCGCTTCCATTGGCATTGTCAATTTGATTTTCAGTCCTTTTCTCCCGAAAGCCTGTATTATAAAAAACTGGAAACAAATTGAGTGAGGCCAAATGCTTTTGTTATATAATAATGTTCTTGGCAGACTCAAGTCAAGTAATTAGTAATATATAATCTCAGAGAGAAATATTGTTTGCAGAAAAAAAGATGCATTAAACTAATAGGAGGGGCTGGCTATATACAGCTGATGTTTAATGGTCCATTTTGTAAGCATCTTATTGAAATACTGAAACGGGTGTAATCTGTGAAAAGGCATCAAGCCATAAAATGGTACTGGGGTCAGACTTAACAGAGATACTCAGTTGTTGGCAGAGTTAGGCTTCAGTTTTAATAACTAGCATATCATCAAAGTAGATGGCAGAGCACATGCTAATCAACTGAACAAAAAACTGTAGGAAGTGCCCAATAAAATCAACCCTTCATCGCTAAGAGACTTGTAAATACAAGATAGTCTAAATGTTTGGAAATCATTCAGTATTTAAAAAAAACACAGAGAAAGAGATTTAACAAAGGTGTCAAGCCCCGCACACAGAGCACACACACAAACAGGGTTCAGTTCTTTGCCAAGATCTTTAGTGGAAAGCCAGGCAAGTTCAAGTCCTTTGCTTACAATCAAGTGCCAGATAAATAACAGAATCCAACTCCCAGCAATAAACAGTCTACGTCAAAACCAGAATATCTCACGGAAACCAGATGCCAAACCCAAGGGAACAGATCAAGCCGTTGTTCAGGAAGCCAGTCTGAAGTCAGGAAACAGAGCCAAGGTCACAGACAGGAACGTGCTTGTAAGTTCAAATGACGCGTTGCTCCCACAGAGAGCTCAAGGTGAGCTTACCAGCTTTATCCCAAAACAGGGAACACACTCTTACTTCTGGAAAGGCTCCTGCTAGTACTCAGGGCTTCCCAATCTGATTCCCTGTCTAGCATCAAAGACCCTTTCCCTAGCTCTTCTGGTAGCATGTCTTTGCAGAATCCTGCTCATGGCCCTTCTAGGAGGAGGAGATATGTTTTCAGCTGAGTCATCAGACCCAGCTGCCTGCTGATTTGAGCTGCAAGGCTCCTCCAGCAGCTCTTCACCATTTAACCCCTCAGAGTCAGGTTCTGTTACAGGCAGGGTCCTGGCACTATCCCCCTCCCCATGGTCCCCCTCTTCCAATGGGCCAGGCCTATCAGGGTAACTGTCATGACATTGTTGAACCAACTCAGGTGCATACAAGTTGGACGCAGGTTCCCATGACCAATCTTCAGGTCCATAACCTTCCCAGTCTACCAAATACTGCAATCCTCCACAGTGTATTCAAGAATCCAAGATTTGAGGGACTTCATATTCTTCTTCTCCTTCTACTAAAATCGGTGGAGGAGGTTCAGGAGTCGGTGGTCGGTTGGGGTTAGGGTCTGCAGCTGGAACCAAGAGGGATCGGTGGAATACTGGATGAATATGAAGGGAAGCAGGTAATTGCAGACAAAAAGCAACTGGATTGATTTGTTCTAAGGTGGGATAAGGACCGATGAACCAAGGATCTAGTTTTCGGGATTGCCCAGGATGTCTCAGGTATCGAGTAGAGAGCCAAACTTTCATGCCTCGATTTAACTGTGGCCCTTCCAGTCTTTTCTTGTCCGCTGCTTTCTTATATACTTCCTTAGCATGGTCAAGTTGCTCTCACAATAATTCCTGAATGCCATGGAGTTCTTGAATGTATGCATCCACAGCTGGCACAGAGGTGGAAGGAAGGGTAGTTGGAAAATACCAAGGATGATAACCATAATTAGCCATGAATGGGGTCTGGCGAGTGGAAGAATGTACAACATTGTTATATGCAAATTCAGCTAAAGGTAACAAGTCCGCCCAGTTATCTTGTTGGTAGCATGTATAACAGTGTAAATATTGTTCTAAGGTGGCATTAGTACGCTCAGTCTGACCATCTGACTGGGGGTGATAAGCTGATGACAGGTGAACTTGGGTTCCTAGTGCCTTATGTGTTGCTTGCCAGAAGCGGGAGGTGAATTTTGGCCCACGATCCGAAATGAGGTATGCAGGTAAACCATGAAGTCTGAAGAGGTTTTGCAAGTAGTGATGAGCTGTTTCTGATGCGGTAGGGGATTTAGGGCAAGAAACGAAGTGGGCCATTTTGGTGAAGAAATCCACGAAGACCAGGATGCAGGTAAACCCTTTTGAGCGAGGAAGATCCGTGATGAAATCTAAGGAGACAGCATTCCAGGGACCAGAGGGTGTTGGCAAAGGATGCAACAGACCCGAGGGTTTGGTCACAACATCCTTTGCCCACCAACAAACTTCACAGGAATCCACGTATCGGGCAACATCAGCACGGACATGTGACCACCAGAACTCCCTTGTGAGAAGATGCAGGGGTTTTGTAAAGTCCAAAGTGTCCAGCAGGTAAAGAGTCATGTGAGAGATGCAACACCTGGTTATGAAGAGGACCAGCAGGAACATATATCCACCCTCGATGTAATAATAACCCTTGCTGTGCAGAAAACTCTCCATGATTCCCATTCTGGAGTTCCTGAAGACGTTGCTGAGTCCATGAATCGCGAGCTTGAGATTCACGGATTTCTACTACTGCCAAGCTGAGACATGGATTTGTGGCCGTGAACACAGAGGGAGGCAAGATGGTATTGTCTGGGAACCCTTCAGTATGCTCCATTCCTGTGGGTTCCTTCAAGGATGGTGCTGCCCTTTTACTGCTGAAGAGGTAGCAGCACTTACTGAGGAGCACTTCAAAGGGCAAATGGAAGCGAAATGTCCTTCTCCTCCACAGTACAGGAAGAGATTATGAGAGCGTCATCTTGCCTTTTCCTCTGGGGTGAGGTGTGGTCAAGCAGCTCCCAGTTGCATAGATTCTGGATCCATTCTGCGGGCTTCACTGGATTGCAGATTAGGCACAGCTGGCAGAGGTTGCTGGTTGTAGTTCTTGCTGCGGGAGAGGCAGCGGCTTTCCAGGCATCCATCTATCCTGAGAGACAGGGTAATGAGTTCCTGTAACGTGCTTGGTTGTTCCACCCTAGAGAGTTCATCAAGCACTTCATCTGCCAATCCTTCCATATACTGAGAAACCAGTGCCAGTTCATTCCTATGCAGATCCAGCGCTATCAAATGAAATGCTGTGGTGTAGTCAAACACTGAATCTTTGCCCTGTCTCAGAGCTCTGAGTCTCCTGTTGGCAGTAGCAGCCTGCACGGGGTTCTGAAAAGCTGAAAAATGTGATTCAGGAAAGCCTGATAATTATCCAGTAGGGGTGAGGCACTGAGGAGTAAAGGAGTAGCCCATTTAACTGCCTGTCCTTTCAGCAAACTGATGATAAAGCAGACCTTAGACCTCTCAGTAGGAAATTCTTGAGCACGCACCTCAATAAACAACTTGCATTGAGCCAAGAATGCAGGGAAATTCCTCTAACTTGCCTTCAAACTGGTCAGGAGGCAGGAAAGGGCAACGGGGCTGCAACCCAGCCGGTGCTGGAGCTTGCTGCAATTGAGCAATCACCTGAGACAAAAGCAGCACTTGGTTTTGCAAAGCTGCCAGCAGTGTCATCCCAACAGCCCCCTCCTCTTCCATTCTGCTTGAAGAAGTTTGGGTGGGAGCAAACTGTCAAGCCCCGCACACAGAGCACACACACAAACAGGGTTCAGTTCTTTGCCAAGATCTTTAGTGGAAAACTAGGCAAGTTCAAGTCCTTTGCTAACAATCAAGTGCCAGATAAATAACAGAATCCAACTCCCAGCAATAAACAGTCCAAGTCAAAACCAGAATATCTCACGGAAACCAGATGCCAAACCCAAGGGAACAGATCAAGCCATTGTCCAGGAAGCCAGTCCGAAGTCAGGAAACAGAGCCAAGGTCACAAACAGGAACGTGGTTGCAAGTTCAAATGACGCGTTGCTCCCACAGAGAGCTCAAGGTGAGCTTACCAGCCTTATCCCAAAACAGGGAACACACCCTTACTTCTGGAAAGGCTTCTGCTAGTACTCAGGGCTTCCCAATCTGATTCCCTGTCTAGCATCAAAGACCCTTTCCCTAGCTCTTCTGGTAGCACTTCTTTGCAGAATCCTGCTCATGGCCCTTCTAGGAGGAGGAGATATGTTTTCAGCTGAGTCATCAGACCCAGCTGCCTACTGACTTTTGCTGCAAGGCTCCTCCAGCAGCTCTTCACCATTTAACCACTCAGAGTCAGGTTCTGTGACAGGCGGTGTCCTGGCAAAGGGCACAGAAAATAAAAGGGAGGATTATTTTTTGGTAAAACAATGATTTGTGTAGTCTACAGCAATGTTATAACAATAATCAATGCAAAGAAATAGTGAACAACAAAATGGAGAAACATGCCTTCCAGAAAATCCAAGAAATAAAAGTGAAATTTAAGACTCCAATGACCAACAGTGAAAGCACCATATCAGACCAATCAAAGAAAAGGTGGAACCAGTATACAGTAGGACCCCGGTATCCTTTGGGGATTGGTTCCCAGCTGTCCCTTGGATAATGAAATCCATGGACAAGAGGAAACACTCTTATCCAAGGGTTCCTGCAGTGGGAGAGCCCGCCAGCACCCCTGGGAATCCCTCCATGGCCGACAGGAAGAAACAGCAGGGACAGGTGTGCTCTGTGGCCCTCTCCCCTCCTGCCTACAGCCAGGCTCAGCCCACAGAGGGAGTCAGCGGGGCACATCAGCACCCTGTGGGGTTGGCCATAGCAGGAAAAAGCACAGGCGGGGTTTTGTATTTCTGCGGTGTTGGGGGTGGGCTACCCTCTTATCGCCCAGTGTGCATGTTTCCATGGGGCCCAGCAGTGATCCCCAGACCAGTTGTGGGGTCCTCGCTGCTATCCCCCACCATTGCCAATGTTGCGGCCACACGGAGCTGAATGTTCAGAGTGGCTGTGGAAATAAGGGGAGCAACTATTGCTTTTATTCTACTACCATGTATCTGTTGATAGCAGGCAGTGGCCTACAGGAGAAAAAAAAGAGTACCAAGCAAAAGAAATACATATCAGCCTGCCACTTCTGTGTTACAATTTGCACTGTATGAGTGTTGTTCTTTAACTATTAGAAAGACCCAGGTTTTTATTTTATTGTATTTTATTTTGCAAACAGTTTTTAAATATTATTGCAACACATTATAACATAAAAACCAGATTAAGTGGTCTACCCATGACTTTCCAGTTAACAGATATAGAACTGGGGAGCAATATTGAGATAATAATATTAGAATCTAGCTACTCTGTAATGAAACAAATAACAAAATAAATAAAAATTATTTCGTGCCCATCTCTAGTCTTTACTTATGTGTTGGAAATCAGAGGGGATCCTTCAACATTCTTCAGCTCTTTACAAAAGAAGTAAAAACCTACCAATCCATCAAAAAGAGGTTCCTTCAAGCCTTCTGAAAATTCTTCCTAACTTTGGTTCTTGACTCTTAATGATTTTTATTAAAATTGCATAAGCTGTTCAAATGCATTTTCAAACACAACTTGTGTTTCATCTACTTTTGGACCATCCTTATTCGATAATGTCAAATGATTTTTGAAAGCTTTGGGTTTTTATATGGTAGGGGGAAATGAAAAATTCACAAAGCCTTTAATGCAAATACAAATTAGATATAAAAGATTTGAAAATGTATGGTTTCCACAGTGAACAGACCACATTTGATAAAATACTGTTGACTTCAGATGATAAACTAATTAAGAAAATTTATAAATTTCTATTACAAGGAAAAATGGAAGATGAGCAAGTGAAAGATAATGGCACAATGAGCAAATGTTTTGGCTATAATATTAAACTTGAGAAATGGCAAAAACTTTGGAATAGAAATTGTGAACTAACAATAGCAACAGCCTATAAAGAGAATTTATATAAAATGTTTTATAGATGGCATTTACCACCTGCTAGATTAGCTAAAATGATTTCAAATATATCTAATAAATGCTGAAAATTGTGAGTAAAAATGGGGACATATTATCATCTTTGGTGGACCAGTGATAAAGCTAAAAAGTTTTGGATTAAAATTCATACTTGACTTGTCAAAATGTTAAGATAGCAGATAGACATTAAACCAGAACTGTTTTTATTTGGTATAGTACCAGAGAATTTAGATAAACGGAACATTTATCTAATGTTAAATATTTTGACACCAGCGAGGATGATATGGGCACAATATTGTTAAAAGAAACAAATACCAACAGATGAAGGAATAATTGAGAAGATTATGGAATGTGCAGAAATGGACAGACTAACAATGAAAATTAAAGTAAAAGAGGACTCACAATTTTATCAAACATGGAGTCTGTTCTATCAATGGGTAGAAAAGAGAAGCAAAGAATAAGGGCTAAATTTACTATAATATGAATATGACTGGAGCCCATGTAGCATGGTGTCTAATAAATACTGTTTCTTTTTTCTTTGTTATAATAAGAATAAAAACCATCCACAAAGCTGTAATACATACATATCTCTTCCATGATTTGGCTTCAAAATGTTACCCTATAATTGCTCAGATGAAGTGTGAAAAATTTATTGAGTCAACAGTATGCATTCAGACTTTTTGTAGTGCGACTTTTTTCATATAGGTAGCTTACAAGAATCTATTGAGAATGAAGTCATTCATTTTTATGTATTGTATGTCCAGTTTCCATTTCTATCTGAAGAGCAGCTCTGAAGCTCAGTTATTTTCACAAGCACAGACTAAGTCCATTAAAGTGTATTCTGTATTATATTAGTGCTGTTAAATGGAGCATCATCTGTCCCTGGATGGAGAGACTGTAATCAATTTAATGTATAATACTTGACTAGGAATTACTTATTTCAAATCCCTAGTGATTTCTAAGATAACAGAAAAGCAGATAGATGTCCTTGGGGATCTTAACAAAATAAGAGGAAGCATCTTGACCTTGGCCATCTGTGTATGATGGAAAAAACTTGCAGCCAAACGCAGCCAACACAATCAAAGCAAAGCAATGTGTGCAAAATCCATGAAAGGAAGGAAGGAAGGAAGGAAGGAAGGAAGGAAGGAAGGAAGGAAGGAAGGAAGGAAGAAGGAAAGAAAGAAAGAAAGAAAGAAAGAAAGAAAGAAAGAAAGAAAGAAAGAAAGAAAGAGTTACCTCAAAGGAGAGGTAACTACCCAAAAAATAGGAGTACAGAACAGATCAAGATGTTTCTTTTGGAATAACGTAACTTTATTCAGAGAACATGACCTCATGGGTGTCACAAGGAGTGAGACCCAGAAAGATGCTCAGGAGGGGCTTTTATAATTGCACAAATGTGTGTCATAGTAATCGAAACATAAATGCAGAATGAAACCTATTGCTAACATTTCATTGGTTACTCAGAGAAATGAGACAAAGCAGAATAAACAAAACCTAAATGCAGATATTAGTGACTTCACTAGCAAGATATTTCCTTAGGGGCCAGCGTAAAAGGGAGGGCATTGAGCATAGCCACATCAAGTTAAATGACACTTTTTCCAGTCACAAAAGAAAGAAAGTTTTCTGTGCAGATTAATGTTTAGAAATAATTTTTTACCTGGCAGGACCGATGTTTTTCAAAATGGAAAATGTAGGGTTTCAAAACTATCACTGCCTATCTTTGCTGAAACACCATGTCTTCATTTTAACCTTATCACCAACAAGCAGAGTTGTTACCATTTGAGTCAGTGTAAAATAGTTGCACAACTGGATTGTTCAAGAGTCCTTTTCCAAGGAGAAAGGTGGGGTAAAAATACTCTAAAATAAATAAAAATAAATAAGAGTCAATTTCAGGTGTAATACTGATAACATTGAGAGAGGCCTATGAGCCTTCTACAATATATTTATTTATTTATTTATTTATTTATTTATTTATTTATTTATTTATTTATTTATTTTAGAGTATTTTTACCCCACCTTTCTCTTTGGAAAAGGACCCAAGGCTGCTTACAGTAATGAGGGATAATATACACTTTAGTGCAATTAAGACATGTTCAAGTATTTGAGAACAAGGAATTGAGAGACATCTTACAACATTCTACAAGAGGTTGAGCCTTTGCCCTCCCAGCCTGGAAATAAAGAGGCAACACATGTTTGTGGGATTAAAATTGGGCCACAATTTATTAGTATGAAATTCACTCAATTCTACTGTTAAACATCCCTTAAACAAGGGGGGCTGAATGTAGTTCAAACAGATCAGTTCATGATTGCTAATATTAATAGAGGGGAACTGCCCACCTGTTCAGTGGCCTCCCAAAACCTGGGCAGCCCTCATTCATAATCTTTCAATCTATTTATACCTAGCCTAATGTTCCTATTTTCCTAATTCATTTCCTAATTCATATTGAGGGCTACCAGCTCACTAGGTAAGCTGCCTAGATGCCCTAAGCACATCGAATCTCGCCTGATTTCAGAAGCTAAGCAGGGTGAGCCTTGGTTAGTACTTGGATGGGTGACCACCAGGGAATACCAGGTGCTGTGGGCACCTGGAGTAGGAACTGGCAAACCACTCCAGTATTCCTGCCAAGAAAACTCCATGGACATAGGGTCACAATGAGTCGGTCATGACTGCAGTAACACAACACACACACACACACACACACACACACACAGCTCACTAGATAATATTGTTCAATACATTTCTTCTTGACTTAAATTTTCTTCTGTCATTGCAGTCATGATTGACTCTTCGTGACCCCAAGTCCATGGAGTTTTCTTGGCAGGAATGCTGGAGTGGTTTGCCAGTTCCTACTCCAGGCACCTACAACACCTGGTATTTCCTGTTGGTTGTCCATCCAAGTCTAACCAGGCCTGACCCTGCTTAGCTTCTGAAATCAGGTGAGATCAGAGGTGCTTAGGGCATCCGATCCGACACTTACGCAACCAGCTACTCTCATTCTCTCAATTGGGAGGGAGAGAGGGAAGATGGCTAGATCACAAAAGAGGCCTCTCCCCACATGGTGAGGCCTTATGAAGATTCAGGCCCCTGCTGAGCAGCGCCTAGGCTGGACAAATGTGACGTTAGCTAGGCAGAGGGCAAAGTGGCTCCGCCCAGCACTATGGTTGTTTGGATCTTCCCTTTTTGCTGTTTTCCCAACTCCAAGGGAACCAGTTTCTGGAGGAACTTTTTCTAGACCCCTCCCTGTTGATACTTAGGAGGCAATTTAAGATGTTGCTTTTGGGGAGGTTTTCCAGGCTGATCACTCCCCCCATTCCCCTCCTTCGCCTGCTCTGGTTTTCAATATGACTGGGTTGTGGCATCTGTTTTTAAGGATTAATGACAGTGTTTTTAATGCTTTTATTCTTATCTTTTATTCTGTATTATATATATTGTAACTGCCCAGGGTGGTGCCTCAGCACTAATGGGAATGGTAAAACAAACAAACAAACAAAACAAAACAAAACAAAAAAACCAAATAGGGATTCCTGGGCAGACAGAACATAGTTCAGGCTTAATTGTCAGATCTGCAGGTCTTCAGTGGATAAGCAAGAGTTTAGAATTCCCAATTACAGATCTGTCCAACTGAAACCAAGTGGACACTTCTGCACTAGTAGTGGTTTCTTCTGCACCAGACATGTGCACGTCTAATTCTTTACAAATGGAAATGTGTTTCTTACTCACCAATACTCTTTGCATGATTATTAATGCAAGCCTCATGGCGCAGTGGTTAAATGCCTGTACTGCAGCTAAAACTGTGCTCACGACCTGGGGTTCAATCCCAGGTAGCAGGCTCATGGTTGACTCAGCCTTCCATCCTTCCGTGGTTGGTAAAATGAGTACCCAGCTTGCTGGGGGGGGGGAATGTGTAGCCTGGATAATTAAATTGTAAACTGCCCTGAGAGTGTTCTAAGCACTATGGGGTGGCTTTTTGCTTTTAATGATCACCTGTTAAGTTCTGCACCTGTCATCTCTCAATTACTGCCAAATAATTATTTACAACTACTGTTAGGAAATCACCATGCTGGGGCTTTTGCTTTTCTGCTGCATTTCACATTAACTCCTCTGCCTCAGCTCCATGTGTAAAAGTCAGTCTACTGAGGCTATACTCTGTGCAACTGAAAAAGTGGGTTGCAGCCAAACCAAAAACAACAAACAAACAAACAAAAACAAAACCCACTTACTAATCTGCCACAAAATGTGGTTATTTTTACTATGAATTAGGTTGCTAAAAACATGAAAAGGAGAAGCAATATTGTGGTACTCAAAGCACAGAAGTTCCTTGATTTCCAGTGCATATTCTCTCTTCCTTTTCTACTCTGTATTGCATCTGACAAGGTATTCAATCCAATTTCCTTTCACTCAATTTTGAATCCTCAAAGTATCCTAGATCTATGACTTATCCCAAATGTCGCCTGCTTGTTCCTTTATCAAAACATTATAGAAAGGTTTCTTTGAATAATTTGGAGTTTTGAACATGGGCTTTTACTTATGGAATTGAGTAGGCAGCCTCTGTGGGCTGGGCTAGCACTGGCTTTATCCCCCTCAGTGTATTACAAATAGAATAATTTTTACATTAAACTTTTGTATAGTACAAAATAAAGAAACTCATCCATCAGGAAGAAAACAATGGTTGTGTTTGCAGAGAACCACATTTTGCTGGAATTCTGCTGTTGTAGCAGAAGCAGTGACAGTGGCTGCACACAGAACACAAGAGTAGCCTGACAGACATATAAGGGCACATTTTATTCCCTCAAACCTAGATTCAAAATGGATATTCATCTCCATCTGTGGATTAGATGGATATTAACTTTGGAATGTCTGCATTTATCTTCCCCCCTCTCTTTCTCTCTGTATGTGTGTGTGTGTGTGTGTGTAAGAGAGAGAGGAAGTGTGTGCGCGCGTGTACGTGCATTTGTGTTGGTTTGAAGGGAAATGATTGGCATTCATTGACACTTATTATGTGAGGCGCTGTAGTGGCAGATTGTGGGTGAGTTTTGTAAAATTAAGGAAATGAAGTTTTCCAAACTTGCTGGCCCAAACTTGCTTGCCTCCATTGCTTTATATACATAGGTGTCCATCTTCGGATAGGACTTTATAAGTCTTTCATAGCCAGAGTAGAAGGTGACTCTCTCTTTTGCGGTACTATTTTTCAGTTTCGTTTCTCTTCTCATGCACTTTTCCTGACCTGGCAAGTAAACTGGCTAGAAGGAGTATTTGCTTTGTCTCAGAATATGCTTGCTGATCATGAAGGTATGTGGTTATCACCTGGAAATGAACTTGTTTGTTCAGCTGTGCTGGTCAGCTAATTAATTCTGGACACTGTGCTTGGAATTCAACATGTTTTCAGCTGCTCATTAACTAAGTTCTTTGAAGACCCATGTTATCCAATTGCAAATTAGTGAGGAATTCCCTCATCAATGCATCGGGTAGAAAGTTATTCATCAAACATTTTGCCAATTAAGAAGGAATATGTTGTGATCCCAGCCAAGGTATCAAGTGCTAGCTGCCAAAAACATATAAAAGAGCCAGGATTTGGTGTTTGTGTGGGGGCTACTGTTAAACTATGATGTACGCCACAGCTAACTGATGCTGTGCAGTCCATATGACTGTGGACCCCAAAGTGATGTGAATAGAGGAAAGTGGCCTTCTACTGCACAGGCAGCTTCCACTGGCAGAAAAGGTCCTTGGGATATGTTTCTGCATTGCTTTCTCTTTGCTATATTAGGATTATTAGTTTCCTTTCTGTTGCTCATATGCACTCATTTATTTATTCCTCCTTTCCCCCTTCTTTTAATCAAGTTCTGTAACCTTCTCTCACTGATGTGCTAATTGTCTTTCTAATCCAATATGAACTTCTTGCTCTTGGCAGGACAGATATGAACCAGAAGGGATAGGTCATTTGAGAATTATGGGAAAACATTAACAAAAGAAATGGTGACATCATTACTCTCAGTGATTCCTGGCTGGAGAGGTTCTGTATTATGCCTAATGGTACGTGTGCAAGTGTCAGTTAGTAGCGTTTGTTAGTATTGTCTGTTAAAGCTGTGAGTTAAGAGTTTGGAAGAGAGAACAAGTGTGGAATCTTTCTGAAAAGGCTGTGAATAATAGCATGGTTTTGTTAATACTTGTGTCAAATAAGTGTCTCTATCTATCTAAGGCTCAAATTCTTTTTTGTAATATTGGTGGCTCCACAAGGTTGATAGCTCCGATGTGGGGCTTCTTTGTCCCCCTGAAGTTTTTAATCCAGCATGAAAGGAGGCATCATGTGGGGCAGTGCAAGAATCAAGCCTATTAATTGGTTGCGCACACGCTCCCCAGCCTCTTTCTCGCCGAGCAGCACCCCACCCACCCATCCCCTTAGAAGTCATGAGAATGAGATTTCTGGTCGCTTCGGGGCCCAATGGGAATTTTTGACAGGCAACCTGATTGGCACTTGGTATGCCAGTGTGTTTTTGCCCGTTCCATTCTCACGATTAGGTAAGTAGGATTTACCTGGTCACAACTGGCAGGTGTGTGTGTGTGTGTGTGTGTGTGTGTGTGTGTGTGTGTGTGTGTGTGTGTGTGTGTGTGTGTGTGTGTGTTGTGTCGTTACAGTCGTGACCTACTTAGTGCAAGATAAATCAAGGAACCCATGATGTCAAGAGGCAAGGTTCCCCTTGAAAAGGGAAAGGGCATCTGTACAACATAAAGTAATACAATAATAGGTTTAAGTCCACAGGCCATTAACAAAGCAAGTAAAATAAAGTAGCAGGTCATTAAGAAGCTGCCCAGATGTAAAGGAGGCAATGAGTGTTGGTCACTAGGACCAACACCCTTCCCTTTCTTATAAAGTAAATCGACATCACGGGGAGCGATGAGAGCCATGGGCTAATTGGTGATATTGCATTACGGGAGGCCCATCCTTATTTAACAGCCAGCCAGAGTTGTATATATAAAGTTGTGGTCCAGTTTTTAAAACCATACATAGTTGTGTGACTCTTCATTTGTGGTCCTGGGGGGTGGGGGGACAAAGTAAAGTGTACTGGAGAAGGTCCACGGATTCCCTGGGGAATTGGTAAGTCAACTTCTCCATACATTCAATTAATTGAAAGGAGTTGTGACTTACTTTAGCTTAATACATTGAAACAAGAGCAGCCTCCATTTAAATCCATAGACATCATGGAAAGGTTGGTTCTCCAAATCCCCACTGATTCAATGGACCTGTTATAATGTGACTTAATATCACTAAACAACAGGATTTCAGCAAATAAATATTTAAATTGTAATAAATAAATAAATAAATAAATAAATAAATAAATAAATAAATAAATAAATAAATAAAGGGAAGTCTAGCAGATATAGATTGAAAAAGCTGACAACTTCTAATATTGTTTTTACCTGTTATTTTTACCTGCTCAAATAATCTTTTCATCCCTTTGTGGTGGAGGGTTTAAATAAAATTATTTTGAGGTTCACCACCCAGCTTACAATTTTGTATACAGCAGTCTCAAGATATTATCTCCACATGGATCACTGGCCAGTGTGCTGTGACACATGGTTCCTGTAGTGTCAGGCAAGTAAAGATGGCTGTGTTTTCCCTGTAACTTTCATGCTTTTAATGGGATGGTGTGAAATTAGTTCCTGGTCATGGCAGTGACACAGTAAGCCATGTAAAAGGGAAAGTGGCTGTTGGGCTTATTTTATAGTATGATAGGTATAATGTAAGAGAAGTATTCCGTGTTTGCAAATGGCAACTCCATCACCTGCCCCAATACAGGGCTTTGGAGAGAGTTGTACTTTGGGGGATACAGACAGCTAATGAAGAAGGTATACAAATAGAAAGAACATTTACAGTAACAGGATATTATATTTTGGGTATCTGGTTTCTCTTCTTATATCTACTTCCAGGACACAAGGGTAAATTCTGCCTTGGAAAAAGGGCTGAAAATGACAATTTCTGAGCTTGCTGTGGGCCAAAGCACAGGCTGTGATAGCCTATCTTGGCCTTGATAAATGAAAAGAGTGTTTTTCTTTTTACTTTAAGTAAGGGATAAAACTGTAACATATTAAACTTAATTTAAACTAACAGAGCTTTGACTATTTGTAGATCAAAGTCGAGCATCTGCCTCTTTTTGATGAGTATGCAGATTGGAATGCACACCCTTGAGAAATGCAATGTGATGACAGCAGCTTTGATGTCATTGGTTCTGTTTCATTCCCTACCCACTGAAATTGAAAGAGAAGTATTTGGGTTTCCCTCACCAATAAACAGCATGCAAGCTGGGATTAAAAATTACATCTAGAAAGAAAATAGAGGGCTGTTGTTCAGCAGCCTTCCATGGCAGTTTTACTGCCATGATTCACAGTCTGGCCTTTAGTTGTGTGATTGGCCATAGATGCTTGTATGGTAATCATGGAGCTGTTTCCTCGTGCCTGTGCTTTTCTGCAAGATAGACCCTCTCTGTTTCCCAAATTTGAAACTGGGTTATTACATGCCATCAAGTCGCTTCCAGGTTATGGTGACCCTGTGAATTAATGACTCTTGAAAGCTCTTATCATTAACAGCTCCGCTGAGTTCTTTCAACATCTTCCTTTACTGAGCCAATCTATTTCATGTTAGACCATCATCTTCTCCTCCTGCTTTCCATTTTCCCAGCACTAATTGAAATGAGTAAAAACTTATTTTAAATCTAGTAGCTTTGTAATTCACAAATGCATAATGAGCCCTAGCTTTCTATTAAAACAGTTCATATTGTTTGTCGTTCAAACCAAATTTGACTGTGAGCTCATATTCTATGCACACACATCTTGCATATCTAAGCACCTTGCACATATTTGGTTGCTACAATTGTAAGCAAACCAAATGTGATGACATCTAATCAAACAAGATCATATTGAGATGACACATAATGAAGAAAAGACTATATTATACATGTCATATATTCATTACTCAATTGAAGATAACGCCAAAGCTCATAAGAGAAACAAATTCTGACCTGGTCTTGAACTGATGGATTCATAATTTTTTATGCAAATTACAAATCATGGCATAGTTGGTTTGCCCATCTTTAGTACTGATTAGAGATGAACACAGAATGGAAAACAAAATGCTGTTTCATTGCTTCATTGTGTAACAAATTGTTTTGATATGAAACAAAATGAAAGAAACCATTTTAGCCAGAAACAAAATTAACTCCTTTTTTTGTTCAAAACTGAACTGGGGCAGTCATCATTACTAACAAAATGAAACAAAATTACTAAAGAAACAAAACAAAACACTATGTTTCTGTTTCATGATCATCTCTAGTTCTGATTCTTCCTAGAAATAACACTACATCCATATAATTGTATTTGACAACTCATGCTTTAGTGTAACAAGGAATCCCTGCTACATACAGGGCAAAGATGTTGGATATTTGAACTTCCATGTGTTGTTGAATTCCAACGCTAATCAACCTCAACCTGCATGGCCGGGGGTCAGATATATGTGGAGAGATTGCATTTGAAGAGAGTCATTTCAATATGTTATTTTGCCCACTGACATCATCCTTCTGATGGTTCACAAGACAACTGTTTGATAAGTCAGAAATAGGATTAGGCACAAAACACATTGATTCTATCAAATTTAGAAAAATGTAGTAGCTGTATGGATAGGTTATATGCCATGGGTGGTGGTGGGGGATTCCTAATGCTTTGTGAGTTCCCAAAACCACTCATATCCTGAGATACAGTAGAAGCAAGGCATTGACCTGTATTGTGTGTGTTTCAGTATAGACCGATATTGTGTAAACTATATTATGCCATTCCATCTCAAAGCTCACAAGCAAGCAACAAACTTTAAAAAGAAAAAGCAATGCAGCAAAACCATCATAAAAACAAGAACATACTAGAATCAATGCATCAGCTCAATAGTTAAATATGATCAGTCATGAAATAAAGGTCTTCCTTCTTTGCTATAGTCCAAAGCATACTGAGCAAAGGTTCAATGCAATCTGTTCTCTAGGCAGCAGACTTCTTCAATTGGACACCCTGGGTGCATTTGCAATTGATCATTTCCAGCAACAAACTCCATACATTTTATTTTTTAAATTTCTTCTTATTTCTCTTTCCAGACCAGAACTCCAATAGCTTCAAGCTAATGAAGACCAAAGGAGTTTGAAAATTATTTTCAGCTGACTTTATTACATCCTCCATTCATGTTAGTAACTAATTATTTCCCCAATGCTTCTGTTAATGAGCATTATAGAAAAAAAATATGTACCTCCTCCCTATTGACCAAAATATCCAACTAGCCCATGCTATTTAAAAACACCAGGTCTGAGCAATTTAAATGAGGAAGAGGCTGTGTGAGAATGAGGTTCCTAGTGCACCGTCTTCACCTTTCAGCTTCACATCTGTCTGACTGCCTCCAAGAATTGCTTAGTATTAGTTATTATTTATTTATTTGTTAAGCTTATATCCCACCCATCTTCCCAGGAGGGAACTCTGGGCGGCTTACAATAAAAACAAGAAAACAGACAGACACAGTAAACAAACAAAACAACAGGCATGGTCCAGGCAGAGATGGATGGCCAAACACCTCCCTGAAAAGGTGAGTCTTCAGGGCCTTTTTGAAGGCGGGCAGGGACTCTGCTAGGCGCAGCTCACTGGGGAGATGGTTCAAAAGCATGGAGCCCAACACAGAGAAGGTGCGGTCACGCACGGTCTGGCCCCTCTCTGGGTGACCTCAGTGAGCAGCCTACTTCTTGGTCTGGCAGAGGTGATCTCTGGATCCCAGGCCATGGAGGGCTTTGAAAGTCAAAACCAGGACCTTGAACCTAATCCGGAGGACAACGGGTAGCCAGTGCAAGCAAGCCAGAACTGGGGTGATGTGCTCGAATCTAAGAACACCCACCACCAGCCTGGCTGCCACATTCTGCACCCACTGTAACCTCCGGACCAGGGTCAAGGGCAACCCCACGTAGAGGGCATTGCAGTTGTCAATCCTCGAGATCACTAGGGCCTGCATGACTGTCCTCAGGGAGGACTCATTGAGGTACTGGCGGATCTGGGTGATCCTGCAGAGATGGATAAAAGCGGCCCTGGAAGCAGCCATCACCTGGGCTTCCAGGGAGGGGGCTGAGTCCAGGACCACGTACAGATTCCTGGTCCTGTCCGTAGGCTGGAGGGAAACACCCCCCAGTTTAGGGAGGGGGCCATTGTACCCAGACGAGGGCACTCCAAAGAACAGAACCTCCATCTTCTCCAGGTTCAGATTGAACCGGTTATCTCTAATCCATTCTAGAACCGCCTCCAGGCACAGATCAAGGGAGCGAACAGCCTCCTCTTCAGACGATGAAAAGGAGAGATAGAGCTGCGTGTCATCAGCGTACTGATGACAGCGAACTCCAAATCTCCTGATGACCTCCGCCAGCGGCCTCATATAAACGTTGAACAGCATAGGTGAGATTGCTGACCCCTGGGGCACCCCACATGGGATGGCCTCTATTTTAGATCTAAAATGGGCTGCAAATTGCTCACTAGTGAAATCACTAGGAGGAGGCCTCAGCTTACTGGGATTGGAGAGGTCCCGAACCACCTGGAACAACTCCGCCTGGCAGTTTGAGGCCTCGCCAATTCTCAGGGAGACATAGGATGCTCTAGCATCCCTGATCGCGCAGAGATAGTGGCCAGTCAGGTGCTTAAGTGCAGCCCTATTCTCTGCCTTCCGACTTGCCCTCCAAATGACCTCTAGCCTCCTGCATTCTTGCTTCATCGACCGCAACACAACCGTATACCACGAAGAGGAGCGATCTCCACAGCGCAGGAGGCGCTTGGGGGCAATCCGGTCTACCGCCCCGGTGGTCCCCTCATACCACCTATCCACCAGGGCATCGACCGGATCATCTGCCAGGCCGCCAGAAAGCTCCCTGAAGGCTTCCATGAACCTAGCAGGGTCCAGAAGCCTACGGGGGCAGGCCCAAATATAGGACAAATGCTCCCCGCGAGGCGGGGGTGATCAATAGGGAAAATTTTAGCAGATGATAGTCCGACCATGACACGGGCAGGGGCAAGATACCCCTGACCCTCAGACATGAATCTGATGACATGGAGGAAAACACCAGGTCCAGGCTATGGCCAGCTCTATGGGTGGGGCATAGAACATGCTGAGATAGATTCATGGAGGTCATGGATTCCATGAATTCCAGAGCCGCACCAGAGAGTTCCTCCTCGGCATGCACTTTGAAGTCCCCAACCACCAGAAGGCGGGGGGACTTCAACAGGGCAGCCAAGATGAACTCTGCGATCTCTGGAAATGATTGTGCTGGGTTGCGGGAAGCACGGTACACCAGCACAATACCAAACTTATCTCGCTGACCCACTGATATAGGGAGGCATTCTACCCCAGGACACACCATTGTCGCAGAACTGCTAACATGAAGGGATCCCCTATAAATGATGGCCACCCTGCCACCCCTACCCTCAAACCTGCCCGCCCACTGGACCTGAAACCCAGGGGGGCACAAAAGGGAGAGGGAAGCCCCACCCTCAGCGCCCACCCAGGTCTTGGTGATACAAGCCAGGTCGGCTCGCTCATCCACGATCACATTGTGGATGATAGGTGTTTTATTGTGAACCAACCTGGCATTAACCAGGAGGCAAGACAGGTCGGAGGCGCTGGCGGGATGGCACCCAGGTACATGGTGGTGAGTGGAGAGATCAGAACGGGGACAGGCAGAAGATGCCTGGTTCGAGTTCTTCTTACCCGACTAATCCCCCTGCCCAGAGCATACCTCCCACAGCCAGACACCACAGAGATAGAGGTCCCTGCCAGCATGGCGACCTAAAAAAACAAACAAGATACAAAATACAAAATAAGAAAGATGCAACAAGAGCAAAAAGCAATGCAATACAATATACAATATACAATACAATATACCAAAGTAACCAAAAGAGAAACAAACAATAAAACAATAGCAAAACATAAAATAAAGGTGCATGCCAAGGCAAAGGAGGGGAAGAGGTGTTAACGTTGTAGAGGGCTAATGCCAAAAAGGAAACCGGCAGCTGGTGAATGGCACAAAGGATTCAGCAGAAGGAATAAGGTTAGGCCAGTGGCCATCAGGGTGGACCAACAACGGCCTCGAGGCCCAATTAGGCCCAGACCTGATCGACAACAGACCCAGCAGGGCTGCTTCCGACGGCAAGTCCAGATGATGGAGGCAGCCAGCAGTGTCCAGAGTCCTCCAGGGGACCAAAGCGGCAGCAAATAAAACTGCATTTCCTCCAGAATGCATGAGCATGGTACGGGAGGTAAGGGGCAAGATGGAAACGCCCCTGAGATGTCCACAATCCTTCACCACAGCCCATGATGGAAGCAGAGGTCCACGGGCAACAATTTCCCCACCAACTGTCTCAAGTCCAATCCAGCAAATAAACCCCCACCAGGGGGGAAGAGCAGACGGACAATGAGCAGATGTTACAAGCAGCAGGGGGGTGGGAGCAGATAGTATAGGTGGTCCACCCGGCAGTGCCAACAACCCCTAAGGGGGGGAGGGAGATCGAAACCAGAACAACACAGGGAGCAGCAGCAATAACACAGGAGGGAGGGAGAGAGATAGGGGCGGCAAGATGAACGTCCGCACCAAGCAATGCTCATCCCCCTTGTTGCTGCTGGCGGGCCGCAGGGAGAACAAGCGGCAGCACACGGCGACGGCCTCCAGACGGGCCAATCCTGGTGGTGAGAAGCGGCAGTTCATGGGAGGGGCTGATGGCAGCAGCGGCGGCGGCCTCCGAGGCGGGCCGGTCAGGACGATGGCGGGCAGTGGGCCGCAGGAGGAGTAAACAGTCACAATGGTGGCGGTCACTGAAGTGGGCCCATCGAGGCAGTGGCGGGCAGTGGGCCGCTGGGAAAGCAGGCGGCAGGAAGCAGTGGCGGCCTCCAGGTGGGCCGATCTCTGTGGTGACGGGCAACAGGCCACCAGAGAAACAACAGCGGCATGCGGTGGCAGCCTCCGAGGCGGGCCCATCGAGGCGATCATGAGTGGCAGGCCGCCAAAGAAGCAGGCGGCAGCAAGCAGCAACGGCCTCCAAGCAGGCCGATCTTGGCGATGGCTGGCGGCAGGCCGCCGGGGAACAGGCGGTGGCAGACGGCAGCTATCTCTGGCAAGCTGAGCCAAACAATGATGGGCGGCGGCCCTCTGGTGGAACAGGCAGAGGGTGGCGGTGGCGGCCCCCAAGCGGCCGATCCAAACGGTGACAGACGGTGGCGGCCCGCAAGGAGAGCAAGGGCGGCAAACAGTGGCGTTCTCCATAGCGGGTCGAACCACCCTCCCGAGAGCTGCTGAGACTTCAACATGGCCAAAGGGCCAGGCGCCATCCAGGAAACCTCAATGACTCCCCCCGATCAAGATATAAGAAGAGGGGGGTAAAGAGAGAAAAAGCATAAAAAGTCCTGCAAGCCACAGATGGAAGGGTTGGGGGAGGGACGCTCTTACCCATTCCTCTAATTCTTTGGCCTTCCGCTTCAAAGGGCCTTTTTACACGACCCCTAAGATCCGCTGGCCACTTAAATTCAGACCAGGGATCTTGGGGGTTCGTTGCTCTTCCTGCGTCCCCACCTCTCCACACTTCCTTGATCCTGTCTGTGTGGGGGGAGGGAGGAAGAAAGAGAGGAAAAAATGCAGGCTCACATCTGAAGCTGCCCGGAGCCCCGTCGTCCTGATTCCTTCTCTTCTTTTTTTTTTTTTTTGCCTCCCGCCCCTCTCTTAAAGGGGCGGGAGGCAAAAATAAAAAATAAAAACAGAAGCAAGGAGAGCCCTGCACTCACCAGATTAAATCTGGACCTGGGGATTTTAACTCTTCTAGAGCAGGTACAAGAAAAGTGCGCTGGGACGCGCTTAGGTGGGCGTGGTCGCACTTAATTTCCTGCAAACTCCAGAGCTGGTGGGGAAACAATTGTAAGCTCCGGAGCTGGCAGCCATTTGCTGCAGAGTTTAGGGGTCGCGTACAAAGGGCCAAAGTCTATCCTTCAAAATCTTCAGATGAGCCCCTTTTAAATCCCCCCCCTGTGGCCCTGGCGAGGCCCAAAGGGATTAAATATAACAATTAAAACTGGGCAGCATATTTACAAATTAAAAACAAAGAACAGAGCTCAGCCATCATAAACAGCTGCTGCTGCCACCCGCCATCTTGGATCAGGAAAAAGGAGCAGTCAGAGAGCAAGGGCAGCTCCTCCAGGCCTAGTCCAGCAGCAGCAGCAGCAGGAGTGTTTGCTGAGTGATGTTGTGGCTGCCAAGGAAGCTGAGGTCAGCTAAAAAGACTTAGGTGGGAATCCCTCCTCTTCAGCCCCTCCCTTGTGATGTTTGTCCGGCTCTGCTACTCCAGGTGCCTCTCTCACCGACACCAGAGTAACAGGAAAAGGAGCAGTCAGAGAGCTAGGGCAGCTCTTCCAGGCCTAGTCCAGCAGCAGCAGCAGCAGCAGCAGCAGCAGCAGCAGGAGTGTTTGCTGGGTGATGTTGTGTTTAGTACACTAAACTGTGAAAAGGCAACTGTACTAAGGAATACAAGCTGCATTGAGACTCCTCTCTTAGGCATCAACTCAGTTAAAATTGTGTTCCCAAGAGTGGGCTGGCAGAAGTGTGATCCTTTAAGAATGTCTTTGAGGAGAGCCATCTCTATTTATACTTCTCCCCCCTGCTCAAGATAGTTCCCAAAACACCTGTTTCATGGGGCATAAATGATGATGGGATTGAGAAAAGGCAGACAGGGAACTTGTAAATGTGCAGCCTGACATCATGCATGGATTTTGTTTGCTTTAGTACAAGGGTGGGGCATGGTGTAGAATGAGATGAGTTAGCTATTACCTGGTATGTAGACTGCCTTCCTGTATTATCAGTAAAGCCAGAGAGCATCAGTCCCTCAAAAGAAAGACAGGAGAGATCTTGCAGGAAGGAACAGAACAAGGTTGGCAGCCAATGCTCTTATCTGTCACTATCTACTACTTCTAGCAGTTTTGGGAAGTGTCATGGAAATATAATGTTCCATGCTTGATTCATAATCTTTTTCCAGTTGCACCCCATTTTAAAATAGCCAAGTAAAACCGGGGGAGGGGGGCTTGTTAAGAAGTAATCAAGTTATGAAAAAAAAGTCAGTTTTGGAACCCCACCCCAAATTAATGTCTCTTTGTGAATTAAATACATTCACAAAGAGACACAAAGGGCGTTTATACACGACCCCTAAGCTCCGCCGCAAATGGCTGCAAGGTCCGGACCTAAAAAATGTTTACCCACCAGCTCCAGACTTTGCAGACAATTAAGTGCGACCCCGCCCACTTTAGCGTGACCAAACAGCAGTTTTCTTGTACCTGGTCTTTGATGGTGACAAATATTTGATCCGGTGTAAGGATAGTGAGTGCGGGGCTCTCCTGGCTTCCATTTGTTCTTTTTTTGCACCCCGCCCCTTTAAGAGATCTGAATGTTGCCGGGAACAGAACGGAGGTAAACCGGCAGTCTTTTCTTTCTTTTTTCTCCCTCCCTCAGGCAGCCAGCAAACAGGAAGTGCGGAGGGGGGTGGGGACAGAGGAAGACAGAGGAAGAGCGACGAACCCCTAAGATCTCTGGTCCGAATTTAAGTGGCCAGCGGATCTTAGGGGTTGTGTAAAAAGGCCCTAAGTGAACACAAGAGGATACCCTGCAGACCGTTATGACTGCTTTTATGGGTGTTATCAACATTCAGGCTGTTCCTTGCTATGTAAATTTTGACATCCTTTTCCTAGCTAGCAACGATGTGTGTGTTTGTTGCGTCGTTACAGTCGTGACCCCATGTCCATGGAGTTTTCTTGGCAGGAATTACTGGAGTGGCTTGCTACATCCTGGCTTTTAAAATCATAGCTCGTACTCGACATGATTTTAAAAAACAAATTACAAAATGCATTCAGAATGCACTAATTCATTCATTTGCATTTGCACAAATTAATATCCCTGAGAAAAACGAAACAATGATTTTTTTGTTGATTTTTGATTCATTGATTTGTCAGGCTATAAAATAGCCACTCAGGTACATAAACACTCCAAAGTTTCAGATGAAGTATTCTCCTCTATTCTATAACCCCCCCCCATGTTTGATAAAGATTGGGTTTCAGATATCCAAGTTACATACCCACAAGGGTTCTCTCCAGGAAAGATCCCCACCAGTGACCTAGAGACACAAAAATCATGAAGAAGCTACTCCTTTATCTCCTCTACAAGCCCTCCAAATTCAGCAAAGGTAGAGTTTTCTCAGGTTGGGGCTCTTTGCATTTGCATGATGCAGACATCTGGAACCCAAACTCACCAAACTTTCAGGGGTTGTAGATAAGAGTCAGGGGAAGCTTCTCAGTAATTTTGGTGTCTCTTGGAGCTTGGGGAGGTATATTATAGGGTTTTAAAGGCAAAATAAGTCAACAAATCAATTCATTTGATTTGTCAAGGAAAAAAATCATAAATTTGTTATTTGTGATTCCTCGACCTTGATAAATCACAAATCAAAATGAATCACCATGTTCTGATTCATTTACAAAATCCCACAATCATAAATCAGAAGGTTATTTTTTAGAAATGAATTTTGATACAGTGGAATCCAAATCTACAGTATTTACCCAGGAAGAACAACATCTGTTTGAGTTGGCTTCCTGTGATGTTTGTAGAAGCTTATTGTATTGACAAATGGCTAAGGCAGGTGGGTGAGAGTGTTCAGTGAAAGATGAGGCAGAATGTGTTATCAAGTTTCTTATTCCCATGTCTATTAATACTCAAGAAGAGGGATGGGCACAAAATGGAAAAATTGTGTTTCATTTTGTTGACCCCTTGGTTTTTTTTTAACAATTATATTTTTGAAAAAAAAATGTATGAAACAAAACAGAAATGAATCAATTTGTTTCTCTAAAAATGTGTTCCGTGGGTCCTAGAGGCACCAAATTTGGTTGGTACTTTCTTTGGACCCTCTCCTTTAAGCACTCCAAATTTGGAGATATTTGAGGAGGGGATTAATAAACTTAAAAGGGTGTGCCCCCTGGAAAAAACATTTTAAAGTGTATTCTTCTGTGCTAGAAAATAGAGATCCCAGGCAGCTAGCACCAGGAAAATTACTGTGCAGAATCCCCAAGCACTCCCCTTGAAGCAGTCCAAATTTGGAGAACTTTGAGGTATGGAGGGCCAAGTTATTCATCTCCAAATGGGGTACCTCCAGGAAAAAACATGTAAAACAAATATACCTGAAAATACTGATCCCAGGCAGCTAGCAGCATGGAAATTGCTGTGGACGATCCTCAAACTCTCCCCTTGAAGCACCCCAAATTTGGAGAGCTTTGGGGTGGGGGGGGGGAAGTTATTCAGCTTCAAAGAGGATGCACATAGGAAAAAAATATGTAATTTAAAAGTACTTGAAAATACTGATACCATGCAGGTAGCAGTATGGAAATTTTGCCCAAGCATCAGTGTCTTGACAAAATTATGTCATCAGCCCCTGTGCTTCAAGGCACAGCAAGGAACTGTTGCTAATGTATTGATATAGGGAATTTATATAAATAAATAAATAAATAAATAAATAAATAAATAAATAAATAAATAAATAAATATTTGGGCCCAGAAATGCAACAGAGAGGAAACATCCTGATATCAAAGTGATAATGCAACACATTTAAGGAAATGTTGTAGAAATCCAAAAAACACATCGGGACACATACCTTGGTGTATACATGACTGCAAATAAATAAATTTATGTAAACAATAAAAAGTCTCGGCAGCTGAGGAGAACATTTCAACAGTGTTGTCACAGCTTTAATAGAGCTCTGTGCTCTAGAACAGAATGGGAAACATTTGGTCCTTCAGAAGTTCTTAATGAACTTCCATAATCAATTGCTATTGGTAAGGTCTAGTGGTTGATGGAGTCTAAATCCTTCAGAGGGTCACCATTTCCTCAACTCTATTTTAAATCCCAGTCAGGTAATGTTTCCAATGTTTCTAGTCAAAAATCAGAGTGAACTGCTGGATAGCTCAGTAGTTTAGAACTCTGGCTACAGAGCCAGAGGTTGAGAATGTGGTTCCCCTTTGTGCCTCCTTATGTGCCTCCTAGATTTGATGATATATCGCAGGCATGTCCAAACTTTGGCCCTCCAGATGTTTTGGACCACAACTCCCAGAATTCCAAGCCTGTATCATCAATGGCAAAGGACTGTGGGAGTTGTGGTCCAAAACATCTGGAGGGGCAAAGCCTTGACATGCCTAATCTATTGGGTCACTTCCAGCTCTCCTAGGATTACTAAAATACTGTATATGTAATCTAAAATCCTATGTAGCAGCTTCCTTCCTCTTTGATTCATAGCAACCAGAATCCAGCCTTGAATAGTATTTAAAAGGAGAAGAGCAAATGCAAAGATCTTTTATTCTGTTTTAAGAAGAATCCCAGCAGGACTGCAGTGCAGATAATACTAAGCAACTACACAATGGGGGTATAAATAATATTTAAATTATATTTCCTGCTTTTTGAAATACTGTTCTCAAACCATCACCATTCAGTTTAAAAATGAAAGGGGAAATGACATACCCTAAAGCTATGAACTACATTTTCATAATTATATTAATGAAACTGGATTTTTTAATGTCTCCCATCACCACATCAGATCCCTTATACAAGTTTCTTTTAAATGAAAAACAGTTCTACAGAGCCAGAGGGCAACTCAATCAAAAATAATAAATATTGTAAATGATGGCTAAAATCTAAATTAAATACGAGACTACATAAAGTTTTCATCTTCCATGAACTTCATATCCAGAGTCATATTTCATATTCCAAGGGTGTCAAGGGAATAGTATGTCCACCAAATGAACAAGATCTGTTGAAAACAGTCTTTCTTTGAATCTTATGAAAGAGAATTTTATCCTTGATATGGTTCCTTCTCCCCAGGTATGTTTCTCCCACTGCCAAAGATCTGTTTAATGGTAAGATCAGGTTCAGCAACAGTGGCAAAAGTATGGATTTGTGGATGTTTTTTATGACCAGTCTCTTTCTGGCTATGCCACTAAGTTATCCATGTCCCAAATAGATGGAGAAATAAATGTTTATCCTTAATTACAATAAACTTAGGGACAAAACAAAAACTTTCTTCTCCCCTACTACTCCCAAATCATTTATTTATTTATTTATTTTGCTATTATTTCGGTGAAGATTCTGTCCAGGAGTTAATAGGCACCCCCAAGATTTCTCACAATGATAGTAATTTGGCAGATGACTTTAAACTCTCTCTTCTTGAAGCTAAGAAGATATGAAAATTTTGTTGACCACCTCCCCTGAGAAGAAAGAACAGAGAACTGGTGAGCATATGATGGAGGGGAACCTGCCACTCCATTTCTGTTTGAATTCCTGAACAAGAGTAACAAGTTCTTGGTGCTCTTCCTGGAATAAATTGAAGGAAAGAGGAGGACAAGGGATGACCTATGCTGTTTGTTTTTTGGTTCTTGCGGTTGCCTAATGGGAAATATTTCTCTTCAATGATGCCACAGCTCCTTCCAGATCTGCCCGTACTCTCATCCCACTCACCTGCATCAACGTGAAGATTGCTGCTGTTTGCTTCCTTGTGTTCTCTGCAATGATCCTGTGTGGTGTAGATTGAAGCCACACTGGGAACAAAAAGCTGAGTTCCAGCAGGGGCAAAAATGGTACAGGTCCTGTAGCTGTAGATCTAGATGGTTGTGGGCAGCATTGCTGGCAGGGATATTGGCAAATCTTTGGTTTGAGTCTCAAGTCTGTGTCTGAACTTTCAGTCCCCTGGGTTGGAGCAGCATTTAAAACACCCCTACATGCCAGGCAAAAACTTTTTTGCATGGCTGCCAGAGGTGTTTTAAAAGCAGATTCTTGTCATCTGTCACCAGTGGGGGTGAGCAGGCAGGGGTGATACCCCCCTTCATCCGCTCCCCTCCAGGGTTGGAGCAGCAAGAACCTGCTTTTAAAACACCCTTGCAAGCCAGGTAAAAGTGTTTTAAAAGCTGCTTCTTGCTGATCCACACTAGTGGGGGGAAGTGGGGACGATTCCCCCCTGCACCTGCTCCCCCCTACCTGGGACAGATCAGCAAAAATCAGCATTTAAACACCCCATTTGTGATTTTGCATGGCTTCCAGGTGTGTTTTAAATGCAGGTTTTTCCTGATCCTACACCAGTGGGGGGGGGAGTAGGTGGGGGTGAGTCCTCCCTCACCTGCTCCACCTGGGGTCAGATCAGCAAGAATCTGCTTTTAAAACACCCCTGCATGCCAGGCAAAATTCTTTTAAAAGCAGATTCTTGCTGCTTTGATACCAGCGGGGATGTGTGAAGTGGGGGGGGGGGTCTGAAACGAAAAAAGTGGTCCATTTTTGTGTGTGGCTGACATGGTTTCTTTCATTTTGTTTTGTAATGAAACAACTCATTGCGTAACAAAATGACAAAACAGCGTGTCATGTTTTGTTTTGTGCCCATCTCTAGTGACAATGGTGGACTTATTTCCATTGCAAGATGCATGCAGTTCACTATCTTGATGAGGGCAGCATCTTAGCCCAGATCCTGGATAACTTATCCATGAAGATCATGTGAATCAGAACTTGGCAATACCCATTGACCTACTGCCAACTGTGTTCCCCCTCACCCAAATATAAGAGAGGTTATTGCTCTGATCCATGGACACAGTGCTTCTCTGAGAAGCGAATCTTTTGCTTCCACATTTTTAAACTAAATCTTTTTGGGTATGGGAGTGAAGCATGCCTCCAATTTTAATGCAGGGGATAAGTGTGTCTCAGAAATTTCTCTAGTATGAATCACAGAAACTGATATCACATGTGAGCCTCTAATTGGAATTTAGGAAGCTGTGTAAGCCTCCATCAGAAAAAAATTGTAATGAAATAACATCTTTGCATGCAATTATCCGACTGCTGCTGCTTTTATTATAATGCCTGTAATATACCAACACATGCCACTGGCTATCTCTTGACAAACTATTTCACTCATTTCAAGGAGAATGTTGGCTTTGAAAAATTCTGATTTAAATTTCATGTATTACTTTAAAAGCTGTCTTACTGTTTATTAGTAATTTAACAAACTTATATAATCAGAAGCTGTTCTGCAATTACAACAATGCACTTTATTTGACATACTTGGAGAAAATAATCCTGTTATTAATTGTGTTTGTTTATACTCAGGCTTGTAAGCTTCCTCAGGAGCAGTGTCTACCATGAGATACTATTGGGAATTTTTGACAGATCCACACCTATTGCCCTGGAGGACCATATCAAGCATGGCTTTAATGGTGTCTGCAGTGCCCATTTCCATTTTGTTTCATTTAAATTAATGCTCCATGTTGCCCCTCCAAATCTTCATCAGGTCCTTCAAAGACATGGAGGACAAGTTACATTCATGGCAGCTGCATTCATGGCAGCATTGATGTACTCTTCCTCTGCACATACAGCTATTAGAATCAAAAGGCAGATGAGGAAATAGAGATGTAGCCTGTCCTGTATTTTCAGAGGGACTGAATTATACTCCCTCTGAAAACATGGGTGCACAGTTTGGGGTGCTCCTAGATTAATCTCTGGTTTTTGGTGGTGGCCAGGAATGCCTTTGCAAAACTAGCATGCCAGTTGGACCCATTTCTGGAGTGGTCTGACCTGGCTACGGTGACACAAGCCCTAGTTACATCTGAGCAGGATTACTGTAGCACACTCTTCATGGGGCTGCCTATGAAATTGTCTGGAAACTTTAGAGCAGGCTTACCCAAACTTCGGCCCTCCTGGGACCACAACTCCCAGAATTCCAAGTGTGTATTTCCAATGGCAAAGGACTGTGGGAGTTGTGGTCCAAAACATCTGGAGGGCTGAAGTTTGGGCATGCCTGCTTTAGAGGGTTCAAAGCACAGCAGCCAGATGACTGAAATGGACTAGTTATAGGAATCATACATAATCACCCTGTTACAGCTGCTCCACTGGCTGCTGATTTGTTTCTGGATTGAATTGTTTGCCTATACAGTGGTACCTCTACTTACGGGTGGCTTGACCTAAGAGCAATTCAACTTAAGAGCAAAAAAACTGTTGGCATTTTTAACTGCTGCCTTACAAATTTTAGATGTGGTCTGCTCTACTTACAACTTATTTATTTATTTATCTATTTCATTTTTTAATTTTTTTAGATAGGGTTGCTCTATTAAGAGTTGTTTGTCTTAAGAGCATGAATTCAGAATGTATTAAACTTGTAAGTAGAGGTACTACTGTATCTCTCTCTCTGTGTGTGTATGAATGTATTTTTATACAGCCATGGATTGCCTAAAAATAAGGAATTGATAAAAGCAAGGCAAATTTGTCCCTTCATATTTAAGGGGGCTCTGATGATTACAAAGGAATGAATATTTAACAAATCAGCAATAGTTGTTTAATATTGCATCTTGTTTTTTATTCATCCCCACCTCTACAGAGGATGGGTCCTTCTCATATCACCAAGTTTAAGGAAGCAAAGGTTGGAAAAGGAGGAGAACTTAATCTGAGACAGCTGATAGCGGAAACAATTGCAATGGAAATGTGGGAAAATGCAACAGAAACTAAGGGCGTTTATACACGACCCCTAAGCTGCGCTGCAAATGGCTCCCAGCTCCGGAGCTTAGAAATGTTTCCCCACCAGCTCCGGAGTTTGCAGACAATTAAGTGCGACCCCGCCCACTTTAGCGCAACCCAGCCAGCGCAGTTTTCTCTCTGAGGTGAAAAATATTGGATGCGGATAACAGTGCTGGGCTCTCCTCGCTTGTCTGTTTTTTTTTGCCTCCCGCCCCCTTAAGAGCCCCTTAAGAAGGAACCAGGAAGTAACGGGGCTTGTGGCAACTTCGACCGGCACTGGCAGGTTAGTAAAGGCTTCTTTTGTCCTTTTTCCCCTTCCTCCCCTCACGCCGATGCTGAGGGGTGGGGAAAATTTAAGGGACCAGCGGATCTTAGGGGTTGTGTGAAAAGGCCCTAAGTGAAATCTGACAAATCAAGTACAGTAATACAATAGTCCAGAACTCAAGGTAAAATAATTGTTCTTGGCTAGATTGGTGATGCAATGCACATAATGGCAGAGGTTGATACGATATCTGATAGAGTTAGCACCTTGCACAAGCTTGCCTACCTTATCAGGCCCAATGATGCTGCTGCTGGGAGTTGCCTGTAGTTCACGGATGACCCATGGGGGACGCCCCATCCCACCCCAGTCTCTGTGCTATTACTGCCATGTCCTTTGCAACAAGAAGTCTCATAAATGGATGGACCCATGTTATGCCCCTGGCAGCTTTGTCCAGTACTATCCTCCCATTTGTGGCATTTCAGCGTGCCACCCTAGTACAAGCACAAGCACGTTACACTGATCATTCATGTTGGGGGTGATATGATGTCATACCTAAGTGATCTCAACTCTTTTGTAGTTTCTGCCATTAAATGGAGTCAATGAAGCTAATTGCATAACCACCTAATCATGCACAGAGCCACTAGATGGGAGGCTTGTACATGCAAACCAAGAGTGGAAAAACCATATTGGTTGTTGTCCATTAGGTTCCTTGTGAAAACTCTGGGTGGAGTTTACTCTCATACACATCCATGGCAGGCCCAGATCTAGGTTCAACTGCAAGTACCAGTCACTAGTGGCATTCCTCTTCCTCTTACCTCATGAGGGGAGGGAAAGCACAAATTAAGTACTACTAGCCCATGCTGGGAGAGGCCCCCTAAGTCCTCACATTGGGATTTGGAGAGCATTTGCAAATTCTAGCTGGAACACAGAGGTGCCTCCACCTTGTCTCTCATCAGTGACTAGCAAAGTAATGATGCTTCTCTGATACGCTTAGCAGCAAAAGGGCAGGGCTTTGAGGAACAGGGTGGCTTCTACCAAAAGCCCCCACAGATATGATGGTGAACCCCTAGTAATCATATTAGGCAGGGCCATCTGTCAGAAATACTGAGATGGGCTTCCTGCATGGCAGGGGGTTGGACTAGATGGCCCTTGAGGTCTCTTCCAACTCTATGATTCTATGATTCTATGATTCTATGATTCTATGATTCATGCTCAAACTGTGGTCTGAATGTCAGTGATATAAGTGTTTATACTGTTTCAAAGCATGCACTTCACGGTGGACATCAACATTTGAGCCCCATGGGTTGGGGAGGGGGGCGAATGAACAAATAAAGACATTAAATAATAAATCACAGAAACCATGGGAAAAGGCTTCAGCTGAACTGGAAATGATCTGAAGTTAATATAATAGGTGGTACGGAAACAGAAAACAAGGTAATTTCCTCTCCTTTGGTTCAGGTAGGATTTCTCCCTGCAGTGCACTGCAGAGCCTATAACATTGTTCTCAGGAGCCTTTTCTGCTGAAGCAAGTCCTTAGGTTTATTTTGACTCACCCTAGTGACAGCACAAAGCATTGACCCAGAGCTTTTTAAAATAAAGAATACTATAAATAAAACAGAACACAATGTTCTATTTCTTTCAGAGAGGCCCTTTTGTTATTGCCTTCTCCCTATTCCTTAACTGGATCAGCCAAGAAGGGTTACGACATTTCTCCTTGAAATAAAATAGCAGAAAAGAGTTTGGGTTTTTATATGTTCTGGAAGTTTTATTTCCAAGGATTATGTCTTTGCTAGCACTTGAGGGCATTGCTAGTTTAGGGATTCCTACTTGCTATGAGCTATCAGGGTACTGGGGGCACTAGATGGATAAATCTTGCTACCACAATTACAGGTTGATGCCTCTGTTTCTCACACATATATCGAGCCAGACTGCATGAACACTTTGGCTTCCATACATCCTTAAAGGGCTCAGGATCCCTCTGTGTTTCAAATGGGGTGGTAGGTTTACAATGTTGTGAAAACGTGATGATCTGCTACTCTAGAATGACTCTATCTTCCCCACTATCCCAAATCCCCTATAATCCTGCCAGGGTTTGTTGATACTGGACTTCCATTTTCTGAAGATGGCATTACATGATAGAAGGTGTACCTGGTTGGGGCCAAAATGAAGAAAGGAAGCCAGCAGTTATGTGGTGCTTCCATTTCTGCTCCTCCATAGAATGTTGGTCACTTTGTTGCAGGTGTTGACATCATTATAACACTAGCTTCCCTACCACCACTACTGTTGACTGTTTGAGCATGAAGCAGACAATAACACAGACAAGAAAGAAGAAGAAAAATCAATCAATGTGCCAACACTGGTGAAATATTACATGACACCACGAAAGCCTAAATGCAAAGTTAATTTTAAAAAAAATTATAATTGTTTACTAACTAGACAGGTAAAATATGGGATAATAAAAGAATGTATGATAAGATGGGCACAGGATCGTAAGTTAGAAATTCAATTGGTTGAATCGGGAAAACTATGGAAAGTTAACATTGAAATTACCAAGTCAGTAACATTTAAATAAAAGCTTTAGAAAATGTTCTATATATGGTATTTAGCACCTGATAAGCAGTCTAAAATGTATAAAATATCTGATGTCTGTTGGAAATATAATAAAGGGTGGGGATCTTTTATCCACATATAGTGGATGTGTAAAGGGGTTAAAAATACTGGTGTATGGTACAAAAATCATTTTACAGACTATCTTAATCAAGAGTTAAAACCAGAGATTTTTTTTTTTGCTGTCAATGATACAACAAGATATTGTTAATGGCAAAAATTTGTAATAATCCACATGATTACAGAAGCAAGAATGTTATATGCACAACTATGGAAGACAAACAAGATTCCTGGCAAAGACTAGTTAATTATGAAGGTGCTGAACTGTGCAGAAATAAACAAGTTCGCAGCATTACTGAAGCCAAATGGACACTACGAAGATTTTGATGAAAGATGGCATGATTTCTATAAATTTTAGATATTTTAAGTCAGATTAAGTTTTCTATTAAATTTATGTATAACTGAAATATTTAAAAATCATCATCTCTCTCTCTCTCTCTCTCTCTCTCTCTCTCTCTCTCTCTCTCTCTCTCTCTCTCTCTCTCTCTCTCTCTGTGTGTGTGTGTGTGTGTGTGTGTGTGTGTGTGTGTGTGTGTGTGTGTGTGTGTGTGTGTGTGTGTGTGTGTAAGGCAGAGCTCTGTACGGCATGGCATGGTAACCATTACAATTGACCCTGCTGCTAGATTTGCTATTGTTGCCACAAAAAGTGGCCACCTCACAAGAAAAAAAGTCATTACATCTCACACAGGACACTTTTTTATAGAACAGCTGATTTTGAATATCCAAGTGGCTTGTGGATCTCAAGTGACCCTTTTTGGTCCACAGCCTTGGCCAATATCATGAAGTAGCTGAACAGCCACTTCACCACAAGGACAAATTAATCACTTTTTCAGCTCCATGGAGGGGCCAACGAAGTGCAGGAGGTGTTAAAACTCTGTAATAGGGCAGTGAATATGTGCTTCCTCTTTTCAAAGAGGAATAAAAGAGAAATGGAAAGCTTCCTTGTGGAATCTTGTTTGCATTTCTGTTAAATGGCTGAGAGACTGCTACAGACAACTTGGGCAAGCAGCGGGAACTTTGAAAGAAAAGCAAACAAAAACTTCTGGTAGGAAATGTCCCAGTTTTTCTTTCTTTCTTTCTTTCTTTCTTTCTTTCTTTCTTTCTTTCTTTCTTTCTTTCTTTCTTTCATCTATCTATCTATCTATCTATCTATCTATCTATCTATCTATCTATCTATCTATCTATCTATCTACCTACCTACCTACCTAATTTTGCTGTTAATAATAATAATAATAATAATAATAATAATAATAATAATAATAATAATAATAATAATTGATGATGATGATGATGATGATGATGATGATGATGATGATGATGATGATGATGATGATGATGATTTTTTTTTGCAGCTCAAGAACAAGCTATCAGAACAAATGCAGTTAAGGCTAGAATAGAAAAATCAGCTGAGTCCCCCACATGTAGAGTCTGCAAAGAGGCAGATGAAACTATTAACCATATATTGAGCTGTTGCAAGAAAATTGCTCAGACTGATTACAAACAGCGTCATAATGTAGTTGCTCAAATGGCCCACTGGAATTTGTGTGAGAACTATCATCTGCCCATTGCAAAGTACTGGTGGGATCATAAGCTTGAAAAAGTGACTGAAAATGAGCATGCAAAATTACTTTGGGACTTCCGAATACAGACAGACAGGGTTTTGGAGCATAATACCCCAGATAATGTGATTGTGGAGAAGAAAAAAGTGTGGATCATTGATGTTGCTATACTAGGAGATAGTAGAGTCACTGAGAAACAACTTGAAAAAATTACCCAATATCAGGATCTCAACATTGAACTTCAGAGACTCTGGCATAAACCAGTACAGGTGGTCCCAGTGGTAATTGGCATGCTGGGTGCAGTGCCCAAAGAGCTAAGCAAGTATTTAGAAGAAATTGGAGTTGACAAAGTCACCATCAGTCAGATGCAGAAAGCCACCTTACTGGGATCTGCTCGCATAATTCACCGATACATCACCGAGTCCTAAACGCTTGGGAAGCGTTCGACTAGTGATTGGTAATATAAAATCCAGCGTAGATAGCTGTGTGGTTAAATAATGATAATACCTTTATTGTCAATGTACAACATATGCACAATGAAATTGGCTGTGTCTCCCTTGCCCACCCCTACCACCATCCCACCACCATCCCACTGGCAACCACTCAGTCTTATTGCACCCTGTGTACTTGACACAGAATGCGCCAGCCCACAGGTCAGTTCTTCTATACTTGTCATAGAATTATTTCCCATTCAGCAGTCTGACAGCCCATGGATAAGAAAGACTCAGCTGCCATTCCAGTCAGTTTATATATTGGGCATAAGGAAAGGAACCCTATATTTTCCATTACTTCTGACTTGGTCTAATCTTGCTTATAATAGACAGGAGCTGATGCAAACAAGATACAGTATGTTTACATCATCAAGCATAAGGTAAGTGTATCCTGACTATCAAGCATCAGTAAAGGAATCCTGATTATCTTGCGAAAATGCAGAAGAGCATTGCTGTTTTTATTTTCTGCTTTGAAATGCCTCTGGAGAACTAAATGAGCTTCAAACCCAAGGAAATTTGTAGCAGATAATTCCAGTGTGTGCTGAGATTCCATTCCCCTCCCTCCCCCCAAATCCTGGTAAGTGGGCATTCCTAAAAGGACTGGGATTTCTGCAGAGAGGGCTTAACTCTTTGACAAATATGACCACCTCCCCACACCCTGCATCTCCAGGCTCTCTGTGTAGGGTTTTTTTTTTTGTCTGTTTTTGTTTGTTTTTGAAATAGGAGGTTTCATGAAAATCTGCCTAGTGACTTGTGACTCATTGTTCATGTGGGGCAAGGGGAGAGGGAGAAAAGGTTGCCTTCTGCTGCTGTAAATTTGGTGATTTATTGTTCTCCCCCTCCTCCCCCCTGGGCTGGGCTCCGTGCATAAACTGCCAGCTTGAGGGACAGAGATAGAGAAGGGGGAACTGAATTTTGGGTTGCGAATTTCTCTGCATTAGCTTAACGAAGGGGAAAACGAAGGGTGATTTTTATCAAGGACGCAGCAGGGGGTGTTTTACAAATGGACTAATTTTGGCTCTGCTTTTTTCGCTTTTTTGCTGTAGACATTTTTTCTCTCCGGAGGAAGCACTTACGGTGCATTGCAGGACCAGAGGAATGCAGAAATACACAGTAAATGGCAGGAAAGCTAAACCTGGAGGAATGCTTTCTGACTTTTCCAGGGCGGAGCCCTTGCTGTCCAGAGTTTTTCTGTACTTAAAATCTGCAATGCTCTGAGAGCTTGCCTTTAATATTTGCATGTTGAGTCTGGTTCTGGACAGCTCAGCTCTGGGCTCTGATCCCTGGATGGGGCTTCCTACCTGTTCAGCTCTGGTTGGATCACACTGAGAGTGGAATTCTGTACATGTTCTGGAGCCACCCTCTTTTCATCAATGTAGTTCTGTGTTCCCAGAGCAGGGGAGTTTTGAGGATGGAATGGTCCAAGGGCTTCTGTCCCTGGTACCTGGCCCAAGGTGGGGCTTATGGGCATTTCTCTGGGGAAAGTTTCCTAATGATTCTGCTGCTTGCTGGGATAAGGCATCTTATGGCCCTTTGGAGGCCAATCTTCTGGCAAGGCATGATTCCTTTTTTCACTCTGTTCTTAGGGGAGGTCTCTGCCTGAAAATGCCTTGACTGGGGAGTCTGATGCTGGCTTTTTCCATTCTCTTTCAAGACTCCTGGGATCTCTGGGTTTTTTCTTAGCTTCACTGTCATTGCCCTCCTGATCCCTCCTTCTGGCATATTGTTCCTATCTACTTGCTGGTGGGCAAAGGCTGTACGATGTTTGACTGGGGGCAAGATGTGGTTTGCAGAGTCATGAATATGGAAGTCATTTCTAGTCCTGGCATGGGTTCCCACCTGATGCCTGAGTGAAAGCTTTTGCCTACAGATGCTTTCCTATGGTTTCCCATGATTGTCGAAGTCTTGTTTCTCTACTAAAATCTCGAGCCCTGTTCCAAATCTGTTTTCCTCCTCAGAAAAAAACAGCTCCCATTCTGACCTGTGGGATCCGGAGATAAAGAGGTGCACCGTGTGGCCTCTTGGCGGGTGAGGTTGAATGAGGATAGGACTGGTTCCATGCTCAGTCGGCTTCTGTATGCCTTAGCTCATCACGTTGGGGGTCACCATTTGTAGCAGTGACTACACATGACACATTTGTGGGGGTTCAAACATTACTGAGTCCCAGGCATGCTCTTCTGTTTGCACCCACTCTCACCTGGGCTCAAGGCTTTTATTAGTTAAAGTAAACAAAATCATTGGGGGGTGGGGTGGAGGCAGGACTATGTACCAGGGGTCACATAGATGATGAATTCCTGGGGTCGGGAAGACTTATCTAAGTGGGGAATCATTGACAGGGGAGAGGATGGGGCTTTGGGATTGTCATGTATACCTCCTGATCAGGCTTGATATCTTGAGTGGCCATCTGTCCCCACCCCCAGTCATGACTGTTGTAGGCTGACCTCTGAACAGCTCAGGGTTATCCAGAGTTCACTCTGGCCTGGTTTCTTTCCATGCGTGGCCATGCCCTTTTTGTGGGTGACTTCAGTCCCTGGGCTAATGGCTTGCTTCAACACTTTGTCAAGCCCTTTGGTGGTTCTGGGGGCTCCAATGTAGGCTCCCCACAAATGACCTAAAAGGAATCGTGATTTGCCAATGCTGAATGAAATATGAATGGGAACTGATACAACAGTGGGAGCCCTATGGGACTTTTATAATGGAGTTTGTGAAATAATGTAAATTATAGTGGTAAACTGCAGTTTAAACATGTCATTTGTGTGTACGGTTGTATGCTGGTGTGATGAAGTCAGACATGCAACCAACACCTTGCTAATGAGCTAGAATTGGTGGCCACAACTTTGAAGTAAAAAGACAAACAAAAATCAATAGAATTCTAACATCACTTATATGCTATCTTCACTGCAATAGAAATACAGTATATGATAGGACTCTCATTGCTATCAAAAGATAGATTTATTCCTTCTGTACTGCACTTAAGATCATGGAGAGTTGAGGCTGAAATAGTGCACTTTATTTTGAGTAAGTTCTACCAACACTCAGAATTTCATTTTTATTAAAATGTTTTCCTTATTATAATTGTTTTGGATAATCATCCCCAGTGTTTTCTTTTATTCCACTGGGGTTGGATCTTTGTTTTGTTTTGTTTTGTTTTGTTCTTTTTTTTTTCTGTTAGCTGAGCAAAATATGCCCCTGTCTTGATTATGTTTCATTCCTACTGTCAGAGAAGAATAAAAGTTTACTGTAGCTCTTTAGATCTGCTTCTTTTCTCCTTTTTAAGGTCTGACTTGCATAAATCCAGTTAGATTTTCATTTCACTGTTTTATCTGATCCAATCACTTTGTTATCCTTGAATAGGTTTTTTCTCCCCTTTTATTTTGTTCCCTATAGAATTCATTGATCTTATTGACAGTTCTTTACATTTCTTTTATCCTATACAAACAATTGAGTTGGTTCAGTCAATTTTCTCGTGTCTCATTCTACCTTTTTGTTGTGATGGAAGGTTCTAACCTCATATCATGGAGGCTTCCTCCCAACCCCCTCCCCTGTCCTTCTGTTTGATCACTCTGCTTTTGCACTTTTTTCCACCTTAAAATGGGAATAGCTGCCATGTTTAAAACGTGTTTTCATCCTGGCCACAATTCAGTACCGATTTACAGAGTATTCCTACACATGTCTACTTGGAAGGAAGTTCTGTATACTATAGTGGGGCTTATTCCTAGGTAGGCAGATATAAGGGTGTGTGCCTCATTCCATTTCTATTGGTGCAACTGCCCCGGCTGTTCATTTAAGTGAAGTTGGACCTCCTGTGAAGCAGAGTAAATCCCCACCATTGCCCATCCAGCCAGGAATAAAGAGGCAAGACACAGTGGTTGGCTTTCCATCTTTTATATTATATGCTAGGTACGTATGATGAGACATGTTCTTGGGGGTGGTGAAAAAGCCATGTGGTCCTTGTGTGCAGTCCAAAGATAGAGGATTGGGGTAACATCCTTACTCTCAAATAGAGGATGAGCTTTGGCCCCATGTGAAGTTGTGTTCAGATTGTGTACAAGGAACACAAAGATTTTGTTTGTTTGTTTGTTTGTTTGTTTGGACTGTGAAAGATGCCCTGGATGGCCAACCAGAGCCAAGCAAGGAAATATAACATTAGCCAAGTGGGACCACTACTGAAAAGAGCAACTTTCCCCGACCACTTGGTGATGCTTTTAATTTGCATGCAATTGGCCCAATTAGTATGTAAACTCAATTTTATTCCAAGTTTCTGTGTGTCTCTGTCTTTCAATATAAGCAGTGATGGGGGAGGGGCAGGGTGAGGTACTTCATGATTGGCTACTTGTTGTCTAAAACATTTGGAGCATTCCAACCCGTTTTATCAGGTATGAAATCTGAAACTCACCATCTCTGTGTGGATTCTGGAGTCTTTGTTTGAATCTACCTTTAAGGATCTTTTGATAGCAATGAGAGTAAGGAACTTGGCCTGCATATCTGGCCATGGCTTTTGGAACTTCTGCCAGCTCTGTAATGTCTACCCTGATAAAAACTTGTGTGGAGTTGAAAGCTACCTTCTGTGTGAGATATTTTAATGATCTAATGAACGTATCAGTCACATTTGTCTTCAGATTCCATACTGGGTGGAGATGAGCATGAAATTATTTTTTTATTCATTTTGTTATTGATTGTTCATTTCATTACACAGTGAAATGAATAACGAACCATCCCCTCAAAAAAATTGAAATGAAATGAAATGGAAATTTTCATTCCATTCTGTTTCATTTTTTGTTTTCCCACAGAATGCTTTGAAGCAACATATTCCTAGGGGGAAAGCCCCCCAACACACACCTGGTGCGGGAAACAGGGGGAGTTTTAAACTTTTTTTTTGACACCCCAAGTGCCAATCAGTTGTAACTTGGGGTGGCAAAAATGTTTAAAAGTCCCTCCCCCCCCCACCAGATGGGGTGAGGGGAAATGGGGGATTTTTAAACCTTTTATTTTTCTTTTTGCTGCCCCAAACGCTGATGAGCTGTAGCTCACGCTTGGGGTGGCCAAATAAAAATGTTTTAAACCCCTCCTTTCTCCCCCCAGATGGGATAAGGGGAAATGAGGGATTTTTAAACATTCTTTTTTCTTTTTTTTTTTGCCACCCCAAGCACTGATCAGCTGTAGCTCAGGCTTAGGGCGGCAAATAATAAATTAAAATTAAAATTAAAATTAAAAAATTGAAAACCCTCCTTTTCCAGGGGGGATTTTTAAACATATTTGTGCGATTGAATTTGGCCATGGAAGACCGTTGATAATCTGCTTGATACATTTTTGTTTGTTAAACAATTTGTTCCTTCTTCATATTATTGGATGTTTTTTCACACATACCTGAAGTGCAATAGGTGGTGAGGTTTTTTTTTTTATGATTGACTCTGAATTAACAACAGAGGCACAAATGGCATGTGTTGCTCTGGTCATTTTTGAGAGAACATGATACTGATATAGATTATTACCTATCTTCTTCCACATGGGACCTGAAGATACCAATTCTTTTCTACTTGTTCTCATCTGCCCCAGCCTATCTTATCTATATCTGATTTTTATTGGTGATGTTTCACTTAATTATATCTTTACTTGTATTTTTTTAATTTGTATTATCATTTTTATTGTTACATATTGTAATAGTCGGTTGTGTCCTGTAAACTGCCCAGAGTGGCTTCCTGTCTGATGGTGGTATATAAATTAAACAAAATAAATAAATAAATACTTATTTTCAAAGCAGTATTGATTTGTAGGACAGGCTGAGATAAAAAATGTGTATTGACGTGTTATTTTCACTGTGGATACAGTATACATTTGCACACAAAAATTATCCTGATTGTATTTATGTATTGTATCAATGTACAATATGCTTGCACAGTTATTTTCTCTTAATGCAACATTTATATCTTTGTACAGGCGTTAGCTGTATAACAGAGATGGCAGTTTGTCTTGGTTTTGTGGTTTGTCAAGACTGTCCCCAAGCCAGCCTCTTGATATCCTCAGGCCGCCAGCAAAGAAATTATTTTGTTTTTTTTATGGTGGCAGCCACAGAAGGATAAGACAAGGTAACGATGTGTGGGAAGTGTGAAAAGGAGGAAGGGACAATTTTTTTTTTAAAGAAAAAAGTTAGGCTGCCAGAACAGGCATTCTGGAAGTCCAGCTTGCTTGTGAAGGAATGAATAACAAAGGTTAATATTCACCATTTCCTATTTGTCAGAGTCTTTGCACTTAATAAAAGCCAAGTGACAAATATTAGATGAATCAGCTATTTCTGACAAAAAGGAATGGGCATGAAATGAATTTTTAATTTGTTTTGTTATTCATTATTCATTTCGTTAGCTAATGAAATGAATAACGAACCAAGCCATCAAAGGAAAATGAAATGAAATGAAGTGGAAATGTCTGTTTCATTTCATTTCTTTTTTCATTCCCCTGTCTCCTACCTTGTCGCCACCAGCCTCCTCACCTGGAACTCCATCCGTGGGGCCCACATTAGAGACTTTAATTTTTTAAAAAATATTAACAATTTAAAAATTTAAAAAACGTCCCTCCAGCCTGCGGGCCACTTGGTCCGGCTCACTGGCCAGCCGATTCGGCCCGCGAGCCAGCAGGTGAGGAGGGGAAAAAATAAAACCAGGGTGTATGGCAGCTAGCGCCTCTCAACTGTGCGTGTGTGGGTGGGTGGGGGAAGCCCCTGGCATCGGGGACTTTTAAAAATATTTTTAAAGTGCCAACCTGGCCCCTGGGGCCATGTGGACTGTGCTGTAAAAATAATAAAATTAATAAAAAATTTAAGAAGCACTGACCCAGCCCCTGGGGCCACGTGGTCAGTGCTGTAAAAATAAAATAAAATTTTTAAAAGTGCCAACCTGGCCCCTGGGGCCCCATGGTCAGTGCTGTAAAATAAAAATAAATAAAAAGCACTGACCCAGCCCCTGGGGTCACGTGTTCAGTGCCGGTGTCAGCAGCAGTTTCCTTGTCATTGTTGGTGTTGGCGGTCCCCCAGCATCAGCAACGGTGATAGTCCCCTGGTGGCAGCGGTGCCAGCAGAGGCGGCAGCGGTGGTCCAGGTATGCTGAACCAGTTCATTTTGGTTTGGTTTGTATGAATTTTTGTTTTAAAAATTCATGCAAAATGAAACAAAATGAACTGACGGGTGCGAAACAGAACAAACTGAACTATCGGTTTTTTGTTTAGTGCCCATCTCTACTGACAAATATTGCACTTAGGTTTTTTTAATTGGTACGAATCTCTACTGTAAAGCCTTATGCCACCTCAAGAGGAATGGGTTTGTGAAACACCTATGAATAGAGATGGGCACGAATAGAAAAAAATGGCATTTTGTTTTTTTGTTTTTCGTTAAGGGGTCCATGTCAGTTCATTTTCATTTTTCATGAATGTTTGAAAAAATTGTTTTCATTTATTCATTTTTCATTTTTTGTTTTTACCTGCTTTTTGCGCATTTTTTAAAGCATTTCTGTGTGCGGGCGTCCCCCAACGCCCCAGACCAGAGGGAAAACACTAAAAAAAAATGATGCTGGCAGAGACACAGTATAGACTAGGTATGCAGGGAGACTGCAAAGGCAGTGGCAGGTGTTGCCCAGGGTGTAAAGCAGCCACAGAGTGACTGCACTGCGGGGCAAGGGAGGGTACTCACCGAGAGGTACGCACGCACACAGGGAGGCTGCAATAGAAATCTCTTCTTTCTCTCCCCTAAGAGCCAGGCCGCAGCCAGCAGGAACACAGAGACACACACCTGCCTGGCTGGCCTAAAGTGAAAATAGTGAGTTGCAGAGACAGCAATCCCACCCTAACTCCCACCAGAGACTGCAAGGAGGACGGGGGCTGCCAGAGCTTTTTATGCCCTCTGTGGCTGCCAGACCTGCCCAGTCTGCAACCTGGGCATGCTATTGGTTGAAGTTGTCCAAGAATTTACATGATCCCATCACATGGCTTGCCTCCATTTTGTGGCTGGCAACATCCATTTTGTCATCCTTAAAGGGAAAAGAAAAATACATCGTGATGGGAGAAGATAAAAATAAACATTTTAAGGACCCCACCCCCCACCGGAAGGTATTATCAGACAGTATAAACAATTATCACTGCATTTTTATGGATGTCCAGGGCGTTTTTTAACATTTAAAACAGCTCATTTCATTGCATGTCGCCATTAACGAAAAACGAAACGTAACGAACCTAATTTTCATGGTTCTGTTCGTTTCGTTCCATTTTCATCACAATTTTTGTTTGTCGTTTTGTTACATAACAAAATGAATAACAAATAACGGAAACAAAAAAAGTTCATTTTGTGCCCATCCCTACTTATGAATACTCTTTAGTCTCTACAGAGAAAATCCTGGGTACAGAGAGCTGACTTGATGGCATAAGAATATAAGAGAAGCCCTGCTGGATCAGGCCAAGGACCCATCTAGTTCAGTTTCCTGTATCTCACTGTGGCCCCAACAGATTCCTCTGGGAGCATATGAGATGAACAGATTTGTACTGAGACACCAGAGTTGCAAATTTATAAGCCAGCTTTATTGCAGAACATAGAAAGCTAACGCAACACACAACATAGGACACAAAGAGACCAGATGGTGGTACCTGCCTATCTGGGGAATTGGAACCAGCAATGCTAATTGTGACTGCAAAGGTCCAAGATCCCGACCAGTGCATGATGGTTCATTATATACCTTCTGAATGCCACACCCATCTTCCAGAGGGTTCTGTTGATTCCTCTTTTAGCTAGAAAGCAGTTTGATCTGGTCATCTACTGGACTCATGGTTCTTCCTCTTTTGCTGGCCTGCTTTGACCTTGCCACTTCAGGTCGCTTTATACCATGGTACATTTCTTGTTAGCCCCAGTGAAAATCAATTTATCTTCATTCAGTATCAAAACAATCCACTCCCATATTTATTTCTTCTTTCATGTACTTGGCACACTCCCATTTCTTCAGGAAACCTCTATGATTAAACTTCTGTGGTTAGGCTAGCTACCATACAGACGTTACGCAAGTCATATTCTGTGGTTAAGCAACAGGAAACTTCCTTTGTGCATCTGTCACTCTGTGTAAGGCAGAACCTACAGACAGGCCAGTGTGTCTTTATTAAAAGACAGAAGTTATATGCCCCTTGATCAAATGATACCTCAATGCTTAATGAATAACATATTGATTAGAAATCACCTAACCTTATTGCCTGTGGTAGACTTTTCCTCCAGAAATATGTCCAATCCTCCTTTTAAAGGCATCTAGCCCAGATGCCATCACCACACCCTGAGACAATGAATTCCATAGTCTAGCAACATGCTAGGTTAAGAATTATTTTGTTTTGTCTGTTCTCATTCTCCCAAACCTCAATTTGCGTTGATAACCCCTGGTGCTGGTATTCTGTAAGAGGGAAAATAGCTTTCCTCTATCCACTTTATCCACCCCCTGCATAATTTTGTATGTCTCAATCATTCCCCCCACCAAGGCATCAGTTTTCCATCCTAAGGGCCCCAAACACTGTAGCCTTTTCTCATAAAGGAGGCTCCCTAGCCCAGTAATTATTTTAGTCACTCTCTTCTGCACCTTCTCCAATTCCACTACGTATGTTTTTGTGATGTGGTGTCCAGAACTGTATGCAATTCTAAGAGTCTGAAATTTAAAAGAAACATAGCTGCACACACTGTTATATTATCAAATTAAAGTGCATTATGTTATTGTAAAAAGAATGGCATTTCTTTTCTAGGAAAAAATGTGCTGGAATACTGTAGTGGTTGATCTGATTAGTTTTTAATTAACAAATTGTCCAAGTAAGGAATTTTTGGATCTTGAAGGTATTTTACAGGTGCTAGTACAAAGAGTTTAAATCTCCTCTGTCTGTCTGAGAGAGGGTCCATTCAAGATCACTCAGCACATGTATGGCTGCATAATCTGAAGCTGGATAGCCTCAGAGGGCTACCAGGAAGACGGACTGGTAAACACCTTCTAAATCCTCTATATCTAGAAACACCTGTAAGGGTCACCATTCATTATTGCCATTTGGGACTGCTAAAGAAATGGTTGCCAAAAGGTTCCTAGTGGGATAATAGGGGTAAAAAAAGCAGGGACTCTCTGAGTACTCAGATCAATACTCTCTCTTTGCCACACTACTACACTCATCCTTCCTCTATTTTGATTGTTTAATGGAATGAATGAACTTAATACAACATTTACTAAATTTTGTGGCTAGTCATCTATCAGATACTGTCATTTATTGATTGCTGCTCCACTCCGAATGTCAGATACTGTAAAAATGGTTGGACTCTGCCACAAAATCTTTGAATGGAAAGTGCTTCTGCTGAATACCAAGGATGTCATTGCCCCCCCACTCGAAATGACCAGGCAAGACGGTATGTTGGGGGTAACTGGGCCACACTTTATTAACGCATAACATCATCAACAACAACAACAACAGGTGGGGCCGGGCATCCATGACTTGGTTGGGTCCAAGGGGTCTCCCGGGACCCCACCAACCGGGCAGCATCGGGCGAGCCATAAACCCCCAGGTGGTGCAGTCGTCCGACAGCACCCCACCAGGCCAGTTGGTTTTATTTGATCCTCCCTGCCTGCTGTCACCAACCTGGGTGATTCCCAGCGCAGGGAGGCGTTTGGTCTCCCCCGCCCCAGCACCGAGACCTCCTGGCCCGCAGTGCTGTGGTTGAGGGGCATTTGGGTCCAGCTGTTAATTGTATGCTCACCGCTGCCCTCCATCAGCTTTTAGCCGCCACTGCCGAGGGCCTAGCCTTGCTATGGCCCCGGTCACCCATTAAATAGCCACTACCTAGCCAGGCCCCTCCTCCACTCCAGCAGGAACACCTCGGTGCCCATGTCCGTCAGGTGTACACCGTCCGGCCTGCATGGCTCCGTCCTGCGGCCATCGTTCTCCGGGTGGCCCTTCGCAGCCCCACAATCCTGGCAGATCACCCAACAAACCTCTTGGTTTACCCCTTTCCCGGAGTAGTTCCGTTTTGTGTGGGTCACAGTTAGCTCTTCCAATCTGGCGCAGACTCGTCATTGACCAGAGCACCCTGCAGGCCGTGAACCGGGCCTGTGCAGACGCGAAATCGCCCAAATTTGAGGATTAGGGACATGCCAGTTCGCCTGGTCACATCCCGTCCCCCAAAGTGCATCAAGGGAATGGCTGTCGAGATGCCCCCCGCCGCAGCCGTCGCTACTCCGGGGCACTCCAGCCACCCCGTTCCTCTCGCTCCCCACCACTCCATGGTTGCCCGGTTGGCCTACGTGCGCCTTTTTCGGCCTGGTACACGTAGCTGTGACCCACCAAACTAGTTCTCACACACTAGGCGCAGCCTTCCAATCCTGGGGAAACAAAACAACATGTTAAAGCGCCGGCCATGTAAAAGCTTGGGAGGCCCCACCTCCCAGCTGGTGAAAGGTCAGATCATGGCCCACCACTGCCGCAGTCAGCGGCCAACTACCCCTTCAAGGAGCTCGGGGCCAGTCCCCTGTGGTGTAGGTAGACCCAGAATTGCTCGAGGTGCTCCGTGGGCAGGGGGGCCCATCAGCCAGGCCTTGGGCGTCTCTAAAGGCAGTGAACTCATCCCACCGGTGCGTCACCCCGCCGCGTCCTGCGGGCGCCCGCGTGGCAGAGGGGAGCTGCGCGCCTGGGCCCCGGTGTCTATCTCTATGCCCAGGAAGGCGAGCACCTGACTGGGCCCTTCAGCCTTTTTCTTCAACTAATGGGAGGCCCCCGTTCACGGGCCAGTGCGTGGAACAGATCCAACAGGGCTCTGCCCCTGCCGGAGCCGTTGGCTCCACAGAACAGGTGGGCATCCAGGTAACGCACTGTACTTTCCCAGCCTGTGGCGTGGCAAAGCCACCACTCCACGCGTGAGCTGCAAGTCCCGGAAACGGCGCAGGATGCCGAACATTCAAATGGGAGGGCCCGGTCCGTGTAGCACCGGCCCCGGAATCGGAACCTCAGCAGCTCAAAGCCCTCCAGGTGAATGGGGAGAAGGCGGAAGTTGGACTTAATGTCACATTTCGCCCTCTCCGCCGCCCCTCCGCAGGTGCGCACCATGCGCTCGGCCACCTCGACGGATGTGCACCTGACTGTGCGACACTCCGGCGGTACCCCGTCCTTGAGGGGTACCCCACTGAGATGGGACAGGTGATGGAGTACCTGGAACTCCCCTGGGACTACCTTTGCTACCGAGCCAATTGGGGGGCACTCGCAGATTTGGTACTGGTGGCTCCTAGAAGGGGCCGAGGATATGGCCCACCCGTACGTCCTCGGGGATGTCGTCCTCTGCCGCCCCTACCACCATATCCCGGGCTCACGGGTTGTTTGCTAACCAAGGAATGTGGTACCCCTTAACGGAATACAAAACCCAAACTCAAAATCTTAAACTAGAACTGTGCTGCTGCCTTAACGGGATATGCTGCCGCCCATTGCCGCAACACCTCCAGCCTAATCAGGCTGGGCCTCTTTTCCAGGGGGTCCTTCTGTACCTCCCACTTTTTGGGGCCCTCCCCCACCCTCGGCCGTCCTTGTTGGGTGGGGCTCTGCTGCCGCCGGGGGCCGGGTGATGTGCTCCGCAAACGGAACCCCCATGTTTTAAGCGGCAGGGTGTCCTGTTGCAGACTCCCTGACCATTGTAATCTCCGCAGGCCAGCCGGACCTGATCCGGCCGGCCCGCAGCGCGGGCAGGTGTGTTGGCTGGCCCTGTCCTTATAGTGTGGCCAGTGTCGCCCCTTTTCCCCCGTGTCAGCCTAACTGGGGTCATGAACTGCAACAAATGGGTGGCAGCGGCGCGTCCCAATGGACGTAGGGGTCCAGGGCCGCCCTACGACAAAATTCCATGTCGTACCGAAGCCATGTATGGCCTGTACACTCCACACAGGCCCTATCTATAATATCTAGGCACTTAAGCATCGCCAGGGCCCTCCCTGGGTGGGCCTGCAAGATCAAAGACATAGAATCAGGTAGGCTGGCAGCCATGTTGCCCAGGAGCGTTTCGGCTCTTACCTGCCTGCGCTCCGTATCTCGTGGGTCCTCCCTGCCCGCTTCCGTGATATCCAGCTCCCGATCAAGTAAGTTGAAGATATCTAGGCATTCCCCCCGCCAGATTTTCTGCCTAGTGGGCTGAGACGAATGATGCCCAAATGGGGAGGCATAGTCGTCATATGGCATGGCGGCCGCCGCCACCTCGGGGCAGCCCGGGGCTGCACCTCCTGGCCATGGTGCCATTCCCCAGCCATGCGGCCGATCTCTGATCACCCCGGCAACAGGCCAGGTGCCCCCACTGGGGGGAATCCTGGCGGAGTTGGTTGGCGCTGGCCTGGCCCGCCCCCAGGGGGTGTAGGTTGGCCCGGCCTCCACCCCACCGGTGGGGGCGCAGGGCTGAGCATCCCTGATGGGGTCGGCCGCAACGCTGGCAGCATGGCCGCTGGCAGTTGGGCAGGCAGTGCCTGGGCTGTTCCCTGCGCCGGGGCCGCTACCTCGGCCTGGGAACTACCTCCCAGCCAAGGCCAAATGATTGTGGGCGCAGTTTCGGGTGCGCACGCCAACTCACTGGGTGCTGGGCTCTCCGTTGCGGGCATCGGGGGCTGGTCTCCTCCCCCTGGTTCCACTGCCAGGACTTCGTCTCACGTTTGCTTTCTGCGGGCCGGTCGTAGGCGCTGACTGAGGCTGGAGCCTCGCTGTACCCCGCGGCCGGTCCCGGGGCTGCTTCCATCTGCTCGAACACTGTGAAACGAGAAGACATACCCTGGATCCTGGCCTTCAACTGTTCCTGCTTACGTGCACCTGCGGGACACACCCCTGTTCAGGGAGCTGGGCCTGGCTGGGGTCCTGTGCCCTCCACCCGCTGTGGTGCTTCCCATGCCTTAAGGCGAGCCTCCATGTAGAACCAGATGGGCCGTTACCCGTCGCCTGCAACCCCTGCCGGGAGCTGGGCCCACTGATGGCTGCTTCGTTGCCGGCATCTTTTCCCTGCCTGTCCCGCGCCCCTTGTCTGGTGCCACCGCGCACCCCTCGCCTGGTGCTATGGGCCCTTGGACCTCAGGTTGGCTAGGGCCCTGGTGGCTCGGCCGCGTGTGAGGGTGGGTGTGGGCCTCCTCTGCGGGGATGGGTGGCGAGGCACAGGCCACCCCCTTCATTCCTGGGTCCAGAGAGCCACCCAATCCCCAGCTTCATTTCCCGCCCCTCTCTAGGGGCCTACCCTCCCGGAGTTAGGCCCCCCTGTCCGGGCAGTCAAAAGCCCTCGCGCCGGATATTGCCCCTGCTAGCTGAGCTGTCCTGGTGCCCTCTCCGGCCCTACCGCTCCCATACAGACTGGGCCTTGCTGCTAGGTCTGGAAAAAGGGGGCCTGAGGGGGGATATGATCAGGACGTACAAAATAATGCAGGGCATGAGCAAAGTGGATAGAGGGAAGCTCCTCTCCCTCTCCCAAAACGCCAGAACTAGGGGACATCCACTCAAATTGAGGGCTGGGCGAGACCAAAGAATTTTTTATTATTATTACTATTATTATTAATATTTCTTTTCCACCCAGCACATTGTTCGTCTATGGAACTCCCTGCCACAGGATGTGGTGATGGCATCCGGCCTGGACGCCCCCCAAGGGGGCTGGACAGACTCCCGGAGGGAAAATTCATCACCGGTCACAAACCATGATGGGGATACGTAATATCCAGGCCCAAAACCAGGGTACCACAACGGCCAGATGCAGGGGAGTGGTATCAGAAGACAGACATCTAATCTCATGTGCTCCCAAACGCCTCTGGTGGGGCCACTGTGAGAGCTTTGGCGATACGGCCCCTGTGGCTTGGGTTGCTAACTGGGTGGGCCCAGGCAGGCCGGGCCCTGCCGCCTGCAGTCAGTAAGGCCTGGTCTGCTCCCACCAGGTCGGCCACGGCCCAAGGGTGTAGGCGGGTGGGGGCTCCCGATTTTGCCCGGTTCCCTATCTGTCCGCCTGAGCAAGCGTGCCCGGGCCGCCCTGCCCCCAGGCCTGCCGGCTGGGCCTAGAAGGGGGCCCGGTCACTCCTTTGCATTTGCCAAGGCGGCACGGTCTGCCAAGGGGTAGAAGAGGGTGAAGAGCCTGCCAGCCAGCCTGCGCGTCCCACCCGGCTTGGCCTGGTAGGCCCGAGGAAGTTTCTTGCCGTTTCCCGCCTCCCTGCCTGGGCGAGTGTGCTCGGAACTCCCTTCCACCAAGGCCTGGTGGCTGGGGCCTAGAGGGGGCCCGGTTGCTCCCTTGCGCCGGGGCGGCGCGTTCTGCCAAAGGGTCGGAGAGGGCAAGGAGCCCACCCGCCAGCCTGCGCCTCCCGCCGGCTTGGCCCGGTTGTGTCTCTCCCGACCCCAGCCCTGAGGGTTAAAAGCAAGAAGGAAAACAACAGGGGGGGGCGGCGAGCCGGCCAGCTCCACACCACGCCACCCCGGCTCCGTGGCCAAGGTCACTCTGGGGGGGAGTGCCGGCGCCGCTCCCCCCGAATCGCAGCCGCACCGCAGCCGAGGCACGGCCACACCGCCCTTCTCCGCGGCCGCTGTTGCCCCTCCCGCTTCGCCCGGTCGCCTCCCCCCGGTTACCGGCCCGGGGAATTGGAAGGGTGGGGAGCCGGCCGGCTCCGCTCCACCCATCGGGTCCGCGGCCCCACTCACTCTGGGGGGAGGGCCGATGCCGCTCCCCCCAATCTGCTGCAGCGGTGCGGCCGAGAAGCGGCTGCACCGCCCTTCCCTGCGGCGGTGCCGCCACTCCTCCTGACGCTGCGCCGCCGCCGCTGCTCCATTCGCGGCAGCCCTGCGGCTGCTCCTCCGTCTGGGCTCCGCCGTCTTCTTCGGCTCTCGCCCATCCAGGAAGCGCCGCTGCGCCGCAACTGGGGTTGCCGCCGATGCGGCCTCCCAAGGTGGCGCCGGCCACGTGGCGCCCTCCGAGTCCGGCGTTCGGATAATACTCACCCGAACGCCGGAAGAAGACTGAATGCAGGGTTGGGGGAGGAGCCGCCCTTTATAGGGCGCTCCTCCCCCTCCCATCTGGGACATTCTTGTCCCGTCTCGCCTGCCGTCCCTCTCGCGGGCGGCAAATAGGCTCCGCGGGGCGGATGAGCCGCCGGCGGAGCCCGCATTAGGCAAAACCTCTGTGCTCTCATCTTCAGCCCACATTTAATTTCCCCTTTGGAATCAACGAGACTCCATAGTCCTTAATTTTGGCCTAACTATGTCCATTTGGCGAGTATCTGACAGACATCTCCTCAAGCAATAAACATTTAGAGAATATTCAGTAGAAAAATATTTAGTGTTTTTAAGAAGCACCTCTCTCTCTCCCACCCACCGTGTCTGTCTGTCTGTCTGTCTGTCTGTCTGTCTGTCTGCCTGTCTGTCTGTGTCTGTGTCTCTGTGTGTCTGTGTTTGTGTGTGTTACCAGTTTATATAAATAATGTGGCATACCTGCAATTATCAAACAAAGCATCTTGGTTTTATCATCATCCCTTTCCTTAGAGAATGAAATATACCAGGTGAAATCAGTCTGTGCTGAAATTTAGCAAACTTCCTATGCTGCCTTTAAGAGGTTTTTACTGGCCGAGACCTTTCTGGACTGGAGTGACTGTCAATCAGTCCAACAACAACCAGTTATTCCCCCTCTGCCTCAGATTTCAAAGATAGCCCCATCTCTCTACTCAAAGGTTTATTTCCCACTCTTTGGGAAACTCGAATCAGTGTTCTGTAAGTATATAAAAATCAGGCATTTACTTATGACTCAGATAAGATCTATTCATGTTGTAGCCAGTTCCAATATGTTGTTTTTGACCTTTCCATGACTGTGAGTCCATTGAAACATTTTTATTCTTTCTCTTACCAAGTGTCTCTGAGTACGTTATTGAGACCAATAAGGGATGGTCTACTGAGAGGAGAGTTGAAATGATGCTCTCTTGTTCTTTTGTCCACTGCAAAATTTAGAGGTTTTTAAGTCAATAATGTTCATATTAGGTCAGGAGCCAACCACTTTGTTGGCCCCACTGTCTGGATATGGAATGAGTGTGCTGCCCATAGAAAGGTGAGTAGGATTTCCCCCCTCATATTTTCACTGTTGAAATTACTAATATTTTGAGAGTAAAAGCTGGCAACTCATGTCAACAACTCACTAAGGTGCAATGATTGTAAGTCAATAAAGTGTCTACTTTAATAACATTGGCACTGTTGTCATCATGATTATGGCAGTTTGCATCATCTTGATGGCAAGGGATGTCTACATGCACATTCCTACCTGTCAGAAGTTAACTGTGCAGTGGAGTTCCAGGAAGATGGCTATTGCCTGGATCATCATAAGGGAAGGAAATGCCTGCTTGGTTTCCTGCCTGGTCAAACAACATGCCTACAAGCATGAGCGGGCAACGAGGGAGGGACAAAACACCATTGAACCGTATAGTGTTTGCTCCTCTTGTAGAATGTACATTATGTGTTAGTGGTGTTTTGGAGATCATTTGTTGGAGGGTATCAATCAATCAATCAATCAATCAATCAATCAATCAATCAATCAATCAATCAATCAATCAATCAATCAATCAATAGGCAATGCTTTCTATTGATTAGGGACCCAGCAGCTGACAAATGGACTCTGGGTTGAATGGTCATGTTGATTGTCATACCACTGCCTTTATGCATAGCTGTAATTCTGCTGAGTCGCTACACAATGTACATTTGTATTTCTTAACATTACTACCATGTGCAGATGTACATGCTAAATGAGGGGAACGTTGCCTTCATTTGTTGAATGGCATTGGAGCCCACTCAACTCCTGAAATAAAAGTGCATTGTAGCTTTAATGTAATGTGTATTAATGCTGTAAGATGTCCCTCAATTTCCTGTTCTCAATATCTTGTCTTATTTGTACTCAAGTCAAGTCAAGTTTATTACAGCTATAAGCCCATTAATTGTTAAAAGAAACACATAAAATACATAAGCCATGATATAAGGGTAAACAGTGTTCATACATCAGCTCATAGCACATATATTGGGATACCGGGAGTACTCATCAATGAGTAGGTTGCCCAAAGTGAATCATCTACCCCTATTATAGCTGTCCTGCCCATTTTTTTTTGAAAAAACTGCATTGAGAAATCTCGCCACTTGTAAGGTTGTATGCAAATCAATGTCCTGTAATAATAAAGCCATGTGGCGCTCGAAGGGCTTATCAGCTAACTTCTGTATAATAAGACTTAAAAAATTTCCCCTAGCTGTACTATGCAAAGGGAAATAAACTATTATATGCAAAAGGGATTCTACCAACTTCTTATCACATTCACAAAAGGGGGACACTGAGCCCTTAGAAAATCTATGTCTCCGCACATTTGAAGGAAAAACGTTAAACCTTGCACTAGTAAATGCAAGACATTGGGATATTGAAGAGAGGGACGACAAATATGATGGAATACGGGGTGATGGGACTATGCTGAAATATGGGAGAACAAACACCCCTACCTAAAGAATAGTTACTTTGGAATCCAATGTCGTCCATTATTTGTCCAATGAGTCGTTTGGCTATGGCGAGATCCATTTTTAAGGATTCCGATGGGGAAATTCCAATACTCAAAAGTTTGACATGGATTTTACTAGACCAGGGATTTGTGTATTCATCATGCCAAAGGCACTGGAACAAATAATGATCAGGGAGCCTGTGCCATGCAGCCAACCAGTAATTGAAAACTTGTTTCCAGATAGTAGTCACTAGTGATGGGATTTGTAGCTCGAGACGTATCACGGCATTACTCATGCAAGGGGGAAGTTTTAGAAGATGGTGAAGGAATTGATTTTGAATTGTCTCAAGAGGTGTTAAATTGGACATCGTGGCCCAAAGTGGGGCAGTGTAGCTAAGGGTAGATACTACTTTTGCTTTTTACAACTTCAGAACCGAGGGGATGTGAGAAGCCCCATCGGCAGAGAAAAACTGGAGCAATGCATAGAGAAGCACTTTCCCCTTATTCTGTAGATATTGAATTTGGGGTGTCCAACTCAGGTTATAGTGGAAAAAGACTCCCAAATATTTAAACTTGGAGACTTATTCTATTGGGACTCCATCAAGCTTCCACTTATAAATTTTCCGAGCTCTAGAGAAGACCAGCACTTTAGATTTCTCATAATTAATTGTCAAGCGATTGAGCTGGCAGTATGCTGCAAAGGCCTTTAGGGCCCTAATCGATCCAACTCTTGAGTATGAAAGAATCACTGCATCGTCCGCGTATAAAAGAAGCAGCCAGCGATATTCCGCTAGATGGGGGCATGACTAATTACATGTGACTCAGTTAGAGAAGACCTCATATCACTGATAAACAGATTAAAAAGGAGCGGGGCTAAAATACAGCCTTGACGATCTCCTCTATTTATTGGTACCTCCTTTGTGAGATCACCAGCTGGGGTGAGTCTTACCCTGGCAGATGACCCCTGATGGAGTTGGGTCATGAGCCATAACAGCCTTCTATCAATGCCCCATCTCGCAAGTTTCTCCCATAAGATGTTTCTGGGAATATTATCAAAGGCTGCCTTTAGATCTATAAAGGCAGCACATAATCGTCCACGGGTAGGGGCAGAATATTTCCTGGCCAGATGGTAGAGAATTATAGTGTGTTCTATAGTTCTGTGGTTGGATCTGAATCCCACTTGTTCGTGGCCAATCAAATTTGAGCTAAATTGGGATAGCTTGGACAACAGAAATTGCACATAAATTTTCCCTATGACCGAAAGCAAACTGATGTTTCGATAGTTTGCTGGATCTGTCAGGGAGCCCTTTTTGTGAATTGGTACAATGACAGCATCCTTCCATATCCTGGGGATAAATCCCGTGATGTTAATTGCGTCAAAGGTTTTAGCCAAAATTTCAGCCCACCACTTCAGGTACAATTTAATAGCTTCTGCCGGAATAAGATCAGGGCCGAGCGCTTTGCCCACTCTGAGCTGTGATATTTGATCTCTTATTAATCCTGGGTCTTAGGGGGTCACAATGGTAAGTGGTCAGGCTGAAGCTCAGCAGATGAAGTGGGCATCTCAGCTTGGGCGAAATATTTCTTCAGGAATTGTTCCCATATTGGCGCAGAAATAGTCGCCAGTGGGTATTTCCTCATTCTTCTAAAAATGAGGGCCCAGAATTCCTGAAATCTATTGGGTTTAGAAGCAGCAATCAGAGTCTGCCATCATTTTTGCTGCCATTCCTGTTTGGACTGCATTAGGGTCTGTTTATAAACTCTTTTGGCCTGTACGTAAGTAGGCGGAAGAGCCAGAGCACCAGAGGTTTTGTAATTTCTATAAATAGAATGCCAGAAATGTCTTGCTTGTTTGCATGAGAGATTAAACCAGGGAACGCCCATGTTTTTCTACATCCCCTTAACTTTTTTGGGCAGGTGATGTAAAAAAGGCAGTGAGGTTTGTTGTAAGGTGGTTAAAATGTTCCAACACCATCACAGGATTGTGCTCATCGGGGACCTCAAGGGGTGAATGGGTACTGATTTCATTATGAAAAAATTCCTGGTATTTATGGGCCAAGGCCTTTGACAATTTAATCCCTTTTTTTAGTCGCTGAAGCGGTCTCCAGAGGGATTGGGTGGTTAAGGCTCTTGCAGGACCAGTTCAAAGACAATTGGGTCACCAAGGGGAGATGGTCACTAAACTGCCTATTTTTGACTTTAAAGGAAGATACTTTAGTGGACAAATCAGCAGAGATCAACACATAATCGATGACACTATTAGATCTTGAATCAAGGTGCGTAAACTCGCCTGGTATATCAGGAAGGTAGGAACCATTCAGGAGAACTAAATTTAAACGAATAACCATTTGATAAAGGGTCACTCCTGCCTTGTTTACTTTAATGTCTTTAGAAATCCTCATTTTAGCATGTTCTGCATCAAAGTTATCCAAACATATAGGAGCCCACCATTTGGACTTAATTAGCACTTCCCAGTTTGCAGCTGTACGGGCGTTAAAGTCACCAGCAATTATATGAGGAGAGTTGGGGCATTTAGTATGGCATGACAGCAGATGGTCTTCGAGCATTTCCCATCTTTTCCCAAGCTCGGTGGAAGAACCTCCTGGGGGAAGATAAACATTGGTAATAAGTAATGAGGTCTTCCCACCCGTGATCAAACCAGATAATGCAAAAGGGAGTGAGACCTGCACAAGGGTAAGTTTAAAATGTAACTTAAGGGAAATCCCAATCAGGAGACCACCTTTAGGGCGGCCACCAGCCAGAGAGGGGGAGGTAGGGAGTGTTAGAAGCTCGAAGCCATTTATATTGAAAACCTCTTCCTCCCACGTTTCTTGCAAAAAAATAATATTTAATGAGTTTATACATTTCTGAAACTCTGGATCCAATTTTTTCCCTCTCCAGACCGCGATATTCCAGCTGAGAATTGACAGTGGTGGTTCTCTAATCTGTCCGGCTAGTAGCCATTTAGGGTTAAAATGGGAAATCTTAGGAATTGAGGAGGAACCAGCAAGAAGTCCATTATTTTGCTTTGACGAGATGGAATCTGTGTAGAGTAGATAGAGGTAGGGCGTGTAGCAGGTATACCGGGTTGCTGTATCGGTGGGTTCGGTCTGCAGGAGGCAGGTGCTTCCACTAATCGACCCTGAGGATGGGTCAGTGATATCTTGGAGACGACTTGGCATGAGTGACCTGCCTGATCATCGCTCGTGACAGGACTAGCGTTGGATGTTAGTTCAACAGAAACAGGAGGAAGAAAGGAAGCACACAAAATTGGTGAAGAGGATGGATGTGAAAAGGAAGGGTGCATCTTCACTCCCATTCGATCATCCACCAAAGTGGACTCCAAATCCGGCATGGAGGAGAACGACTCCGCCACTGGCAACTTTGTAAGAGATTTATCCCTCTACCCCAAGCTGGAGTGGGATTGCAGGTCTATAAGCAGTGACTGATTTTGTTCCTGGGAGAGTGGAGGAATAAGCAACTGAGGGACTGTCATTGCCTTTGATGAAGACGCTTCATGGGAGGTGGAGCTGCTAGGCTCTTGGTTTTACTGGGTGAAAGGAATCTTTTGGCATAAAAGTCTCTGTTTCAGGAGATCAAGTCTTCCAAGAATGGCCTGTTGTTCTTCAGGAGGGAGTTTACCGTAAGAGGTGATAAGATTCTTCTCTTCGGCGCTGTCCCATCCTTCATTAACTATTTGATCATTTCCCACAGTCTTCGGGGAAAGAACTCTTAAAGTCGTGGGGATTGACAAGGGTTCCCAACTGAGTGGTTTAGGCTTTTTATCAGGAACAGTCACAGTCGACGAATTGATCTCATTGACTGAGGTTTTGACTAAAAGGGGTTTGACATTACGGTCCCTAAAGAGTCTTGTAGGAAAGATGTCCCAGAGTGCCAACGAATCTTTCCGTCTGATCACAAGGCTGGGTACTGGACTGTATATTATCCCTCGTTAGTGTAAGCCTGAGGTTTTGACTAAAAGGGTTTGACATTACCGTCCCTGAAGACTCTTGTTGGAAAGACGTCCCAGAGTGCCAACGAATCTTTCCGTGGACTGTATATTATCCCTGTTACTGGGTTGGGTCCTTTTCCAAGGAGACAGGCGGGGTAAAAATACTCTGCAAAAATATTTTTTTATCCACAAAAATATTTAAAAATAAAATAAAATAAAATAAAATGTGATAAATCATCTATCATTAAGGTATATAATCATTTAAACCCTAACTGTGTTCCAGACCATGTTTCTGCAGCATAGAACAACTGACTTTTATAAGCACAAAACAAAGCTCAAAAAGCAATACCAACAATAGATTTTAAAAAAAAATCTATTTTTTCTGCAGAACATTCTATATGAAAAGTAAAAATGATCAGGAACCAAATTACATCAAAACAATAGATTATCAAACACTTTGCTAAGAGAGCAAGCAAGAATTATCTCTCTAATGAATGAAACTATCAGAAATTTTCCAGTCACATCACTTTAGAAGCGAAGTTAAAGTTTCTGGAAAACAGCAAAGAACATATTCTGTGATCATTAAAAGAAATTTGCTTCTTCAAAAATCACTGTTGCAACCAGTTAAGTTTCCTCTCCAACCTGTTGCTAACACTACCAAACTCCTCGCTCTTTATCATTTTCTTAGAAGACTGTAATTATTTCCCTTCTATAATTCATTAGAGTATGCTAGTGGATGGATCCCTTCCAGGTCTCTATTTTCTTTCCACATTATTGGAAAATGAAATAAAATAGAGGAGAGAATTATACTGGAACAAGGCCAACTGTAACCCATTTAATCAAAATTATTTCTTGGTGCAGAGGCTATTACCAAGTCATAGCTGTCTACTGGCTCAATAATTAACTGGTAATTAAGAAATCAAAAATTATAAGGCTATACCTGGATTATTCATAGAATTTGATTGTTACACCCACTTGCCTGCTTAATTTTTTGTGCATGTGTATGTACGCATTTATTACATATCTATATTTAACAAACCTGAATCCTACTGGGACTACTCTAGCTGAATCAGTCTAATTGTCATAATTGTTGAATGTTAACTCGTTTCAGCAAGTCTACTTTAGCTGTGACAAGCAATTGGATTTAGACCACCAATAACATGGCATATTAAATAGTGTGTTTAAGACCCTAAAATGTTCTTTTTCACTCATGTCACAAGAAGTCCAATGGTACTTCCAACGTGGAAGGATCAGCGAACAGGGCACTTGCATGAAGGATGGGCCAAGTGTGTTCACACACAGTCTTCGCACTCTCTGAGGAGGCTTCTTCTGCCTAAAATGTTGTAGTTGTAGTATCCTATTAATTGTCCAGTTCAGATGCATTCCATGGACTCATTTTATGTTCACAATCTGACTCTTGCTGTGTAGTCAGCAGAGTCTATACCACAACTTACGGTCCCTTGTCAGCAGGGAAAAGAAGCTATCTATTAGTAATCAAATGAGATTAAGAACTCTGTACCTGTGAAAAGGTGACTTTCACACACTCAATCCCTTGGTGTCAAGGAAGCTCAGTTTAGTCAATAAACTGATTTTTTTGTGATCTCTAATGGGAACAAATGATTCTGTTCTACTGCCATGTTGCCTGCAATTGAAACAGTTGGATTCCTGCTAGATGCTATGCCCCTACTATCACGATAACAGGTTGGATACAGGCTAAAGTAGATAAATAAAGCAAGTACCTAAGTTGCTGGGCTGGCAGTGTGTGGCCTGTTTGATTCAGTTGTAAACTGGCCAGAGCTGTGAAGCATTATATAAGCAGCACCCTTTGCTTTAAATAGGGCTAGATTAATGCTGAGGAGAAGATGGGTGTGCGTGCAAGCCCTGCCTCCACATATCTCCCACCTGGAAGTCAGTCAGTGATTACATAGTGAACATTTACACCTTAGGAAGATGTTGCTTTATTAAGGCTTCTGATTATGGGAGAGTTCTGTATGCACATTCAACAGAACATGCTTGTAAGTTCCTCTTCAGATCTTCATACTCATCATGTGAAGGTCTGAGTGACTTCTGGGGGAGAGGAAGGGGGTATGGGGGTTGGGCTTATCTGCATCCTGACATTCCCACCATGATGACTATCCCATTCCCTTGTTCAGGTGAATGCCATAAAGAGGTTCAAGTCTGCAACTCTAGAGATACTTAAGGGTGAGTCTTACTGAATTCAAGGGATTGCATATGAAGTTATAAATCTCATCAAAGTCAATGGGACAAGTTAGCCAGGACTTGGGTTCCATCATTTTCAGTAGAAACAAGATAGATTTTCTCCTGCTCGAGAGAGAGAGAGAGAGAGAGAGAGAGAGAGAGAGAGAGAGAGAGAGAGAGAGAGAGAGAGAACCAGTCAGCCAATGTTGGAGGTTTCAATATATATTGCTGACAGACTTTAAGCATAGCATGGTTTGTTCCCAGCCACTGTACTCTGTATATATATATATATACCTCCCATCTTCTAACAGAACTCCATTTACAATAATGCAATAAAAATAAATGAGCAGAACAACAGTAAACATAATAATAAAAACACATGAATAACAAGTCAGCTGGCAGTCTAAGTTACTGGTCCAAATAAAATAAAATAAAATAAAAAAGTTAAAGGTTGCCAAATGTTTCTCTAAGAAGCAGCATTTTAACTGCTTTCTTTAAGGCAGATAGGGACTCTGCAAGGCGGATCTCACTTGGGAGTTGATTCCATAATGTTGGGGCAACCACGGAAAAGGCACGACTCCTAGTGATTGTTTTTCGGGACTCTCTACATGTGACCACCCGGAGTGAGAACGCCTGTGACGCTCTTGTGGGTCAGCTCCCAGCTGATCATAAGGAGATTTGCTCCACCAGGTATTCAGGTTCCAAGCCATGGAGGGTTTTGAAAGTCAAAACCAGCACCTTGAACCTCACTCAGAAAGCAATGAGGAAACAATACAGGCGAGTCAGTACTAGGGTAATACGGTCGTACCTTCCTGCACCCACCACCAGTCTGGCTGTCACATTCTGTAACTGCTGCAATCTCCAAATAAGGGTCAAGGAAAGCCCCACGTAGAGAGTGTTGCAGTAATCTATCCTTGATATCACGAGCCCCTGCACAACTGTTCTCAGGGAAGCCTCATCCAGGTATTGGTGAATCTGGATGATCAGCTGAAGATGGAAAAGGGCTGACTTGGAGATGGCTGCCACCTGCGCTTCCAGGGACAGATCTGAACCCTCTGTGTTTTCGTCTATGCATTTTTCTTCTTCAGATTGTCCATCTGTCTACCCTACCTCACAGGGCTAGTATGACAATCAAGTTAAAGGGAAATGATTCATGCTACCTGGAGCTCGATGGTGGAAAGGTAAGAGATAAATAAATATGGTGGAAAAATAGTAAATCTATTTTGCATAGAGCAACATATTTTCATTTCAAAAAAGTTATGCAAAGTTTGCTCTCTTTTTTAAAAAAATTGTACATCACTAAATTTGAGCTTGCTAGACTTTCAAATAATTTATGTGATTGCTTTTAACACGTAACTCTTAGTTGTGTTACATGGAGCTTTTAATAATGAAAGATATTCACAGGCTATTCATTTTTACCATTATCTGTGGATCACCAACATACTGTGTCCTGCTTTTAGCATATATTTCAAACAACCTGAAGTTTAAAAATAATTACTCTCCCTCTCCTTCCCTCTCTCTCTTTTAATGCCAGCCTGATGGCAATACATATTTCATTATTACAGGGTTTTAGGATGGTCCTTGCTCATTAAATCTGAGCAAGCAAAAATGGAATGGGTCAGATAGGTAATGTATTAATGGAAACCAAAAAAGAGATAGTTACATTAGATGTGCATTAAGTGGTGTTGCATTCCTATCAGGATGGTATAAAGAGATTGAAGACCTGGACTACTCTTGCAGGTAAGGACAAGGATTGTTCTAGCATATTCATTAGCTAAGTGGCTAATTACACTGCTGTCCCCCAAAATGCCCCAAGGTCAAGCTGAGCTGAAAGAAACTGGGTTCCATACTCCATTGGATCTTGAGGATCCAGGAATCTGACACCTGCGAAGGAGTGCAAGGCAATCCCCAAAAGCATTTGTTAAGCAAAACTTGGTAGTCTTTAAAGCTTCACAAGACTTTTTCCTGTATTCTCTCTCTCTCTCTCTCTCTCTCAAAAACACCCACCCACCCACCCACCTTCATTTTATGCATGTTTTTTCAACACTCCATAGCTCTGAGTTCAAGCTGTTTTACTCCCAGGAAGGTGTGCATAGAATTACAGCCCTTGTGTGCAAGGTTTTCTATCTGGTATCCATTTCCTCTCTTGGGGAATAATTCTTTTCTCTGAAGCAGCAAAGGCCTGGCACAGAGAGAGATTCCCAAGAGGACTGGGCTGGACAAGGAGCCCTCTTCAGAGAACAAGGGTTTTTAAACAGCAAGTTGAGATCTGTTTAAGCCAGGGGGGAGGAGGGAGGAAAAGAGCAGTAAATGCGATGGGGAATAATGAGAACCTGGAATCAATTTAAGCAAGTACAGTGCAAAGTAATGAGGGAAAAATGCTATTACTTCTCTTGTCTCCAGGAGGAATTATCTCCTAAATACCTCATTCTACCATCAGCAAGGTGATTTCACAACCATCTGGTTTCTTACCTTTTGAGAAACACACCCAATTTCCTCATGCAAATGGCATGCAGAGCTTGGTGGTGAAGCTAATATTGCACTTGGAATGGTCACAGCTAAATGTGGAGATCAGCTATCATGCTGGGCGATTGAGGAAAGGGGAGTTGGCATTTTGTTATCAATGCAAAAGTACTCACACTAGTAAAGAGGCAACAATATAAGTTTGCATGGAACTCCTTTCCAGTCCATTCCAGTGGGCTTTTGGCACATGGGTGGGTACATGGATGTTAGAAGAGGCAGGTTGTTATGCATAACAGGAGGGGTGCCTTCCCTCCCTCCTCCACAAGTTATGTGAGCCTTTGGAGATTCCCGAGCCCTGACACAGAGCAAACTGGAAAGTCGATGAAGATAGTTACAGTAAAACTTCCTCCAAGCACAGGCATCTGGCTGTGGTGCTCAATTACTAGAAGCTGAATGAACAGTAATAGCATATGGGCATGAGGCAATGTGCAAAGGAAGAAATAATTCATACACGGAACATCCATAACATGCAGTAGTACTTTAATCACCCAACCTAGTCACCTAATTATGTGGGGTTTTTTTTCATCCTGATTGGTGATTTGAGGAAAAGGGGAAAGGTACATTTTCTCAGAGGAAGACCTTTGCAGATGCAAATCCGGTTGTCTTTGTAATGTTGCAGCAGGTGTCTTTTGTTTGGGATATCTCCATATAGGGAAATAATCTCCTCTAGATGATTCAGTTGTCTTTCTACACTGCTTTTGCTTAAACTTTTGCAAAGCAGTCTTGTTCATTTGCATGATAATAGTTTGCAAGCAGCCAAGTTTTAAGGACAAGAAAGCAGATGCATAAATGTACGCTGATTCATGTGGGCTCTGTTGTAAGTATGAAAACTGAAAAGCTGTTGTAATTTGTTTTCCCCAACATTCAAAGTTCTGCACAGATACCTGAGTATGTGTTGTCTAGTAAGAACCAATTCACAGGGACTCTAATAGTGTTTTCAAGGTAAATGAAATAAATAATGTTTTAACCCCTCCTCTCCCTGAGCCTTATCCCAAGGCCACTGAAATCCTCTGCAAAGTGCTCTCTGATGTGGAGCCTAAAGTTGTTATCTCAGGTCCTGCGAACTTAAAAATAAAAATAAAGAGCAACCACACACACTCTGAAGCACAACTCAGTGCATTTTAAAAGTACCTGGCCTCAGAGTGGTAAAATCCTTATCGCTGTTCTGATGCGGATTTTAAACCAGAATATGAGCCCATGAGAACTCGCTAAATCCACAACAAAACAATTTCACTCCTTCTTTGGTGTATTCCCATGAATATATGTATTTTTTAAGTACTTTCTACAGTCAATCAGTACAGTGGTATATTACAATCATTTTTACATTAGTAAATCATTCTCCATTGCACTTATTTCTGTTTACAAACACTTATGCCATTATGTGCAGGAAAAAGCAAAAAAAAAGTGTATTTGGCGATTGATATATGATAGCTGAAAGTCAATATATTGGCATACCGACATATCATATGTTTCTTTTTAAAAAAAAAACATTAAGGAGCACCACAAAATAACAACAAAAATTAAACTTTGATGTGGACCCTGTACGTAGGTCCTGCACATAAGGTACGGATCATTAAAATGCATCTGTGGGGACTAGAGATGGGCATGACTTGGTGAAATTCTTGTTTCCGTTTCCGTTACTCATTTCCAATATGCAACGAAACAAAGAACGACAATTACTCTGCCAGAACTCAAACTCGAACCGAGAAACGTCAAATTGGGTCTGATTTGCAAAGCGGCACAGAAAAAAAGTTTTTAAAAGCCCAATTCACGGCAAAAAAGCAGGCGAAAATATGCCTGCCTGAGGGCACGTATCCGAGGGGTGGTTTCTGGGGGGGTCCCCACTCCAGCATCCCCCCCCATCCTCGGCTGCTGGTGGTACCAGGGTGGGGGGTGGCATTCTCGGCGTAATCCATTTGCCATGCGGTGCGAGGGGGATCCAAAATGGCGACTGCAATATTTTTTTTTAAATCGTGGTCCAAAAACCCACCAAGCACCACAGAAACATGCGAAAATTAGCTATTTTAACTGCTTGATTTTTTACAGTAGCAGCAGTGGGTTTTTCTTGCAACAAAACGTCTCCGTTGATTTTATTTTATTTTATTTTTATGTTTATTTTTTTACACGTGCGCAATGATGGGCTGGCCATGGGATGGGACCATGCAAATTTTTGGACCCATTCCACCAATCACATGGCCAGGTTTTGACTGACACTTCTGGATGTGCAAGAGGGTATAAAAAGGTGGGGCACTCCTCAGAACAGCGCAGTCCGGGCTTGTATGTGGGTGGGAGAGGGCTGTGTGTAGCTGGCTGCTGTGCTAGTAGTTTCGATTTCGCGGTTGCGGTCGTGGAGCTTTTAGATTCTGTTAGGCAGGCAGGGAAGGAATTCAATTGAATTTTTAGGAATAGGAATTTGGAAATATTTCATTCCGTCTGCTGTGAGGAATAGCAAGCAACACAGTTCATTCCTGCAGTTTGTCAGGATTTTTTTTCTGATACTGGTTTAGGTTTGACGGGGGTGTGTGTGTGTGGATTGAGTATACTACCATTCAATATTTATTTTCTATTTTCCAAAGTTCATTTTTTCATTTCATTGCTAGCAGTTTTGTTTATTTTCTCCTCACCTTTTTGTGAGACAGAGCTGCTGCAGTGCTTTCAGGCTGGGAAGCAAGCCTAATATAGCAGTTCTCTATTCTCACCTTTTTTTTGTGAGACAGAGGGAGAACTCATTCCACTCTAGTGTTTCAACAGGGGAGGTTTCTTGGAGGGCAGTGGATTTATTATATATATATATACTCTTCCCATTTATTTTCTATTCATATTCAAAAGTTCATTGGCAGCAGCAGGCAAGGCAAGAAGAAGTTACTTTACCTGGCTGCCTCCATCACTGCGGCTGCAGTGCAGTGCTTTCAGGCTGGGAAGCAAGCCAGCCTAATATAGCAGTTCTCTATTCTCACATTTTTTTCTGAGACAGAGGGAGAACTCATTCCACTCTAGCGTTTCAACAGGGGAGGTTTCTTGGAGGGTAGTGGATTTATATTATATAATTATATACTCTACCCATTTATTTTCTTCATTCATACTCTGCCTCCAAGTGCTTTCAGGCTGGGAATAAAGCAAGCAGTCTAATATAGTTCATTCTCCTCACCTTTTTTTCCGAGACAGGGGAGAACTCATTCCACTCTAGTGTTTCAACAGGGGAGGCTTGGAGAATATTATATAATTATATACTTTACCTTTATTTTCTATTCATACTCAAAAGTTCACTGGCAGCAGGCAAGGCAAGAAGAAAACCTGGTGCCTCCTTCAGATGGTATGCCTGATGGTACCCTGTGCACGTCAAGGGTTCCCTGGCGGGCAGCGCTGCTGACCCGAAATCCTGGAAGACGGATCTATGCCGTCAAGTCAGGGCTTTCTCCAATCAGGCCCAGGCGTTTTCGAGGGCGCACGGAAGCCAGAGCATGCAGAAGAGGAATCCTCTCAAGCAACCTCATCCTTCTGTACTCCAAGAGCGTAACACCCAGAGACCAGGTTCCATACCAGCAGCCAACTACCTGGCCTCTGCCCTAGCCATGACAGTGTCCTCCTCAGTGGAGGCAAGGGAGGAAGAAGAACCGGACCCCGCTCTGACCATGGTGAAGGAGTACATGGCCGAGCCCCTCCAACCCCTTACCTTGGACCCACTCCACTACTGGGCCAGAAAGGCAGACCTCTGGCCCACTCTTTCGACTCTGGCGTTGGACCTCTTGTCCATCCCACCCACCAGTGTCCAGAGTGAGCGTGTCTTCTCCCACATGGGAGATGTCCTGAGGCCACGCCCCCGCGCCTGGACCCGGAGACGGTGGAAAGTTTGACTTTCTTCCACTTCAACCTTTCCACCTTGGGATTACCCCAACATTCCAAGACCTAAGTTCCTGCCTGTAACCTAACTTCCTGCCTGCAATCCTCCCTGCCCGCCTCCCTACAAGCCTGCCTGCCTGCCTGGCCCTGTGACTACCTGCCAACCAAGTGCCTAAATGCCTGCCAAACTGCCTGCTTGACTGCCTGCCTGCCTGCCTGCCTTCCTGTATTCTCACACACACACAATTGAAGGGTACTATTAGTGGCCCAATTTTTGCAGCCCTTGCCTGGCTCCAAACCAGGCAGGACCACTCAAAGTGTCATTTGAAAGGGTCTGTATTGGCCCAAATTTTCCCCGTTGTCAATGTCTGGTCTGAGTGAGACCCCAAAACCTGCCTTCCTTTGTGCTTCCCTCCCTTCCCTGGGGTTTGGGGGCCAATCTGCTTACAAAGTGGTCAGGAAGCACTTTACAACAACCTACCTCAAAGACTGAGTAGCATGGGGCTAGCTCTCCTTACAGCCTTACAAAAATAGCCCAGTTCTCCTTGGTTGCCAAAAATTGGTCTCCTGGTTTGGCGAGAGAAACTCTGTCTCCCGAGCCAGAAGGAATCACTGTGACTCACTTAGAAGGACAGTTAACTGGCGTTCCCAGGCCATTCCACTCCTTGGGGTACTGGAGCTCGCTCGCAGAGTCGCAAATGATCCCCCCTGCTCAGGCCCTGTGGACTCAGAGCCTTTGCCACTCTCCTTTGGGCTGCAAAAGACTATCTGTGACTCACTAAGAATGGCAGAAAACTGTTTGTAGTTGCACACAGCTTTGAAGAGGCAGCACGCCGCCTTGCTGGCGTTTTGGCAGCCCGTTTTGGGCCAGTGCACTACGGATACTGGCCCTGTGGTCTCAGAGTCAGGTCCCATGTGCTTTCCTCTGGGCTGCAAGACACTGTGGCTCACTAAGAAGGGAAATGTACTTGTTGTGTGCGTACTCCTGTCTGAAAGTCCCATCCCATGTGTGGATCTTGGTGCTGTGCTGTGTGACTCAGTCAGACTCAGTACTAGTTGTTGTCACATTTTCTTTGACCCAATTTTTAATATTTTTCTGCTCACTTGTTATAATGTGCTCTTCATCTTCATCACTGGTCAGAGTACAATGTTTTCAAGTTGCATTCGACATTGGGAGTTTTTTGAGAGATTCACCTCAGAGTCAGGCCCCATGTGCAATGCACTGTGGCTCACTAAGAAGGACAATTTACTGGTGTGCGTACTCAGGCCATTCATCCACTTTGTGTACTGCAGCTAGGCTGCCAGACTGTGTCTGTCGAGGAAGGGCTACTGTGTTCCATTTGCTGCAAACCACTGTGGCTCACGAAGAAGGGCATTTTCCTGGCGTCCTCAGGCCATTCAGCCACTTTGGGGAACTGGAGGTTCCTGGCAATGATCCTCCCCTACTCAGGCCCTGTGGCCTCAGACTCAGGCTATGTGGCCTCCTCCAGGCAATCTTTCCTCTGGGTTGCAAGACACTGTGGCTCACTATTACTAAGAAGGGAAATATACTTGTGGCGTACGTACGTACTGTCACTGACTCACTGTGTCTGTCGCTTCCGTCCCGTCACTCTCACCACTCAATTCACCACCAAGAGTTTGGGCTGCAAACCACTGTGGCTCACTGAGAAGGGATGAGTGCTTATTAAACATTATAATCATTTCTGCCAAAACCCCTGAACAAAGACTGCCGGATGGTGGACAAGAAAACTTACTGGCTGCAATTGTAGGTTGTGGTGGATGATGATGACGAGTTAAGTTGTGGGAACACTCATCACTGATCAGGAACAGCTGGTGGTGGGCTTAGGGTTAGGGTTAGGGGAGATGTTTAGGCCTCCGCTACTCTGTCCTCTGGGCTGCAGAACACTGTGGCTCACTAAGAAGGGCTGGAGTGGAATGTACTTGCGCGTACTACAGTTTTGCACAATAATCGTTTGTTTCCTAGAAATAGAAGAGCCTGTCAGGAGGAAGTTCCAGGCTTGGCTCTTGGAGTTCTGGAACCTGTGATTCACCACGAAGGGCATGGTAGCAGATGGAATGCCGGCAGTTAGCAGCAAGTCTACCAGCACACAGCTGGGAAGGAGAGTCAGACTCAGATTCTGACTTGCTGTCCTTTTTGCAGCCTGTGTGGTCTAAGACTCTGACTCACTCAAGCTCTGTCTTCTCCCTGCCTGCCTGTCAGGCTCCCGGCACTCCAGGCTTAGAGGAGGCCTTCCAGGTGCTTCTCCTTCACCCTAACAGCACGGTTCAGTTAGTGCTTCAAGTTCAGCCTCCAAGCCGACATGCGCCCTGTCGGCCACTCCCCTACACTTGCCCATGCAGCAACCCCGGCTGCCCCCGCCTCTAGGCGGAAAATCACTTGAGGAGACGAACTGTAACAGGTGCAGTCATCAACTATTTTGTTTATAACTTGGGGACTCTGTCATCCAACATGGGGGGGTTCACGCAATTCAGGTTGGGAAATCCCTTGGCAGAAGGAGGGGAGATTCCTAACTAGGTGCTTCTCCTTCAACCCCCTCTAGTCTGGCCTTCTGGCCTCCGCTACCCTTCACTCTGGGCTGCACACTGTGACTCACTGAGAAGGGCTTTTTGCTTGTGTGCTAGAAAACAGCTGTGGGCCCGTAATTGATTAGGCAAAACTCTGCCTTGCTCTCCTCAAGTGGCTTGCGCAGCCACCTCATGTGAAAGCACCCTTGGACTCTGCCTGGGACAGTGACAGGCCTCTGCAGGAAGTAGTGCTGCTGTGTGGGAGTGTTGTCAGCCTCCGGACCGCTACTTAGTCTTCAGTGGGCTGCCATTGCCATACACTGTGGCTCACTAAGAAGGACAACTTACTGCCGTGCTGGTGGCACTCTGTCACCATTTACAAATAGAAGAGTTTTCCAGAAATATCCAGGCTTGGCTCTTAGAGTTGTGACTGTGATTCACTATGAAGGGCATGCCACTGGGCTGCAATTCACTGTGGCTCTCTGTGAAGGGAGGGAGCAAGGAAGCCTCCAGGCTTGGTTCTGTGTGGATTCTCTGACTCACACAGACTGTGAGTCTGTGGTTCTCAGGCCTACTGTCTTCAGTGGGCTGGGCTGCAAAGCTATGTCACTCACTGAGAAGGGAACATGGCTGGGCTGGGAGTTTACCAGGAAACCAGCACATAGCTGTGGAGGAAGACCCTATGGCTTGCAGTCCTTTTTTCAGACTGGACTCAGGCCTCAGAGTCAGACACCATGTGGACTCTGCTTTTCCACTGGGCTGCCAACTGTGGCTCACGAAGAAGGGAAGCCTGCATATGCGTACGTAACAGATTGTCGGAAAGGTGCAGCCTGGTCCTTGTTGGTGGATGGATACTCGGAGTCACTGCCTGTGAGTCTGCCGAGGAAGGGCTACTGTGTTCCATTTGCTGCAAACCACTGTGGCTCACGAAGAAGGGAATTGTACTGGCGTTCGTAGTACATACTGCACCACCAAGAGTTTGTCAGAAAGTGCCATGTGGTGTGGTTCATGGTGGTACTCACAAAGAAGGGCTGAATACCTGTGGCCTCCTGTTCGCAGCCCTGTGGCCTCAGACTCAGGCCTTTGGGTTTCTGCCACTCTGTCCTCTGGGCTGCAATACACTGTGGCTCACTGAGAAGGGCTGGCTGACTGTGGGCTCACATTCACAGGCCGTGTGGTGCCAGACCAGACCAGACACAAGGTGATTGGCCTCTGACCGCCACTCTGTCCTCTGGGCTGCAATACACTCTGACTCACTGAGAAGGGCTGGCTGACTGTGGGCTCACGTTCGCAGGCCGTGTGGTGCCAGACCAGACTCAAGGTGATTTGCCTCTGACCACCACTCTATCCTCTGGGCTGCCCAACACTGTCTGTGACCCACTGAGAAGGACATTGTACTTGTGTGCTGGAAAACACTCCAGTCCACCCATTTTACTTGTGTACTCAGGCCATTCTGCAATCTTTGGATAATCGAGCTGGCCTCCCGTTGGCAGGCCCTGTGGTCTCAGACTCAGCCCTTTTGGGCTCCCCTACTCTGTCCTCTGGGCTGCAAGACACTGTGACCCAAGGACAATGGCATTTTACTTGCATACTCAGTCAGGCCATTCAGCTCCTTTTATACTGGAGCTGGCAATGAGCCTCCCGTACTCAGGCTCTGTGGTCTCATACTCTGCTTTGTGGCTGCCCTTACTCTGGCCTTGTGGACAGTGGACACCCATATAGTCTTATGGGCTGTAAAACTTAAGTCAGAGCAACCCAGAGCCCAAAATCCCATTCCCTACCTAAACTATTCCTTCCTATAACCCTAACCCAACCCTAATATCAGACTGACTCTAACAACTGCTAAATGACCAGCAGGGTTACATTGGCTTTGGCTTAATTGCTTTGCTTGTCTTTGTTTACAGTGTGTGAAGCCAGAAGGACCTTGGAGATGGGGGGCCAATTTGAGAGGAGTAGAGTAGACCCCTCATCCAGATTTGGTGAGGAACGGAATGTCTGTTTCTCCTGCTGACTCTGAGAGAGGTGGAGGGGAGATGGGATGGATTAAAGCATCAAAACAAAACAACAAAAAAGTATAACAGGCACGGCAGCCAGACCAAGTAGGGTGGCCGGCCGGTTCAGCATCAGCTTCAGCATCAGCACCAGCAGCATGATTGACCAAGAGAGAAAAAAAAGAATTATATTGCATTCTGCCCACTTTGTTTGCTTAGGATGCACTAGTCTTGTGCAGCAAGTCCATCACCCAGTTTAACAAACTGTTTTTCGCCTGCTCTGGGTCATTTGCGGGACCCGCGCCCGCCGCCCGCCCGCGCACCCACCGCCCACGCGCCTGCTTCTCCCCCCTGCCGCTGCCGCTGCCTGCACATGGACCCCCCGCCCCCCCGCCCTGCGCCCACACCTCCCCGCCCCTGCAAAAATAGCGCCGGTTGCGCCGGATGTCAAATCGCACGAAATTGCGGTAGAAACGACAAACGAAAAAACGACACGATGAAACGACAAATTTTTGAAAAATTTCACGAAAAATGGAAACGAGCTGAAACGGACCCATCCCGAAAAACGATAACTCGAAAAAAAATTTTCCTGGTCGTGGCCATCTCTAGTGGGGACACATTTACTGTGTTTTCTACCATGTGAAGGCAACAAAATAAAACACACCTTTTACTTTGATGCAGTACAAAGTTGACATGGGTAACAGCTCCTGTGAGATTCCACTATCAATTATAATTTGAACCCAGAAGCAATGCCAAGGGATGGAGAGTAAAAATGATGTTCCTCTTTATTTGTACATGTGATGCTGTTTCTTTTACTTGTGATGCAATACTAAATGTGGCCCTGCTAAAGATGGTGCCAGCAACAACCAGAAAATTGATATGGACTTATTCTGTCTGGGAATATTGAATTGATGGGCTGATTCAACTCCTGTTACAGTTCCTGAGGAGGCTGCAGTGGGCCCTGACAGAATCATAATAACACCAAATTATTATAGTCTCCAAATGAGGTTTATCTCCAGAGCATGAATGCTTTTCTAATGCTTTTACAGAGCTCTGTCTAGTGCACTTAACATGTATATGGAGAATCCAATGACATTCTAAGTATCTTGACATCGATAATAAAACAACTTAAAATTGAAAGGTTTAGCCAAACAAATGTTCCAGACCAATCTTTTATTGCCAATTTCTGTCTTCATTCGTGGAGGCGAATACAGCTCTCTATTACTCATTTTGCTCGACTCTTGCAATCTCTGTCTGTATCTCCCATGACTGACTCATGTGTTGTGACATCAATCCTAGAAGGGCTATCACACCCCTTCACTGCTCCACCTCAAACATTGGGCTCTCTCTCCCTGTGTAACTACAATGCCAACTAAGATGTGCTGTGTCAGAGTGTGGTTTTGTGCATCCGGGTGACCTAACATGAAATAACCCTATTATAATAGCCCTATTGGGGCTGAGATCATTCCCCCAGCCATCCACCCCTATGAGAAGCAAAGAATTGCAGTATGAAGCCTTTATCATTTGAGTTGCTGTGCCTCAGGGTGCCACCCAAGGTCTGAGAGAATTGGTCCATTTCCCAGGGATTCCAGGCAGGGAGAGAGATCTCAGGCAGAGTGGCAAAGAAGGGGGAGAAAAGGTTGATGTTATTGTTTGCAATGGCTTCAATGCAAGACTGCCTTTTGTGGCATCATAAGGACCCATGCTCTCCTCTCCGGTTTTTGGTCCTGAACTGTCAGGGAATGGGAGGCTGTGAAACCTGGCGGAGTGAGAAGTATAAAAAAGGGCAGCAAGCGGTTGGTGGTTCAGAGAAACCATCCAACTGGTTAGTGGCTATCTCTTAAGACCTTAATCCCCATGAGCATGGCTTGAAGTGAAAACATGACTGGCAGTTCTTTTCCTCAAATGACTTCTCTGGATAAGCAGAGGAGGAGGCAAAAAAATCTAGCCTGTCTTTATAAAGAAATGGGAAGGCAAGGAAAGCAGCTGAATTGTAAGACAAAGCTGCCAATGAAAAACTGGTTTGAATGGACAGCTATTGTTCTGGACGAATTGGGTCTCATTAAATCCTGCATATGAGTCTGCTTCCAGTAAAAATAATATATATATATAAATTATTAAACAAGACACTAGTTTTATTAACTTAGAAAATAAGAGATGTTATTTATCTTATTGCTTTAATTCCCCTTAGACACCCTGTCCTGAGCGCAGAGCAACCTGGTGCTGAAATTCTTCATTCAGAATAAAAACAAGACTGAAGGGAGACTGTGATTATACATAATGTACATGGCAGGAGAACTTTTAAATATCCTCTAGCACAGGAGTCCTCAAACTACAGCCCGGGGCCTGGATGTGGCCCCCTAGGGATCTGAATCCAGCCCCCGGGACGAATTGCAGATCCCCCACGTACCCTCTGCTTTGCGAGCAACCCAGCCTCCACAGCTGCTTCTATTGCTGAGGCAGTTCAAAGCAGTGGAATACTATGTCCCTTCTCCCACTCCCCCACCCAACTCCCAGGTTATCAGCATGCTGGCTAGTGGGACAGTTCAAAGTGGGAGGGCCACGGCAAGGTCCCCCACTCCCCCTCACCTTCCACCCAGATGGTCGGGGCACTGGCTGCAGCCGAACGGGGCACCTTAAAACAGGAGGGCCGTGGCAAGGTCCCCCACTCCCTCCATGGCCTGAGGCCTTGCCCATGCTCCTCCTCTACCCTGCCCACCTGCCTTCCTTGTGTGGCCACCACCTGTGTTATTGTGGTTGTGTGAAAGGAAGGGGGCAGGTGGAGGGAGCACCAGCCAGCCTTCCAAGCTGGAGCTGCCATGGCAGTGGACTGATAGAGGGATGGATGGCGGGTGACCGAGGGGGAAACAGAGCTACTTACTACCCACCCAGCCCACTCTGAGCTGATGCCTTTCTCCATGAACTGAAAGAGGGGAGGAGAGAGCCCGGGCATGGCCGAGACTGAGGCCGCCACCGCCACAACCGGGTTAGAGACCAGCGAGGAGATGGCAGAGAAAGAAAAAGGAAGGGAAGGCCAACAGTGGCACGGGTCTGGTTCCTGGGAGGCTGGCGGGGCTGCATTTGTCCTTGGTTGGTGATGGGTGGGCTGGCAAGCCAACAGAGCACTGGAGCCTGGCTGGGTTCATCTAGTGAGTGGGCTGTGGGTGGCTTTGGGCAGGCCTTCCTGCCTCCCCTCTCTCCTTCCCAGCCTTCCCTCCTTTACTTGCAGTGCACCAAGTCTGGCTGGGCCAGACCAGACCAAGAGAGGAGGCCGTTTTCCCTCTGGGGTGCAGCAAGGATGTGATGGCCAGGGGACACCGCTGGATCTGTGCACAGTGGCACCAGCCTTGCCACAGCTGCTGCTCCTCATCCTGAGTGGCTGCCCAGAAGGTGGTGAGGGGCCTGAGTTTGCCTGGGCTGTCGCCTCCTTCCCAAAGCAATGAAGGAAGGAAGGAAGGAGAGCTGCTGTCACTGTAGGAGGAGGAGGAGGTGGTGGTGCAGCAGAGGGATCCCAGTGGCAGCACCTCAGGGCAGCGATCCATAGCAGGAGGCATTGCTGGGCCCCCGGAGATGCACTGTTCATGGGCCAATTGTGGGGGGCTCCGCCCATTTGCCCCTCCCTCCCCCCTTTTTTTCCATGACAGCCTTTATTTTTTATTTATCTACTTATTGAGTAGTGGTGTCTGGGTGGTGTTGGACTGGCCCACTGTTTGAAAACTTTGAGGACCCCTGCTCTAGCAGGTCTTTGAGGACATTTTGGGTAGACTTAATCACATACCGTGATGCCTGCCTGTCTTGCAACTCTCCCTGTTATAACGAGCCACCGAAGGCACTTGTTGATTTATTCTCTGCTCTGTTCTGCCAGTGGTGTGTCATTTAAAAAGCTAACATGATATCAATGCTGTAGGTTAAAGATATGCTGCAAAAAGGCAAGTGCCCTGCTGTTATCCATAGTTCAAAATGAGTCTCTGCAACAGGCCGTGCACACAATGGCACCTTCATTTCAATATATGTAAGGCTGCAGGCATTAACAAGATACCGATTGCATCCAGCCACCACTCAGAGGCAGGTGAAAAAGGCGCTTGTTCAGACATATTGCCCCTCTAGCTTTCAGCAAGTTTCTTAACTGTGAAAAACAGTGTCTGGACTGTACCACATGAGGTGTTGCCGAGTTTTTGAATACATGGATTCATGGAGCACAATACCTTCAAGCTCCCTAGATAAGTTCACTCTTTTTTCTCATTAACTTTAAAAAAAAAAACCCTCCCACATAAGATTGTAGGTGAAAGCTCACAAGACTGAATGCCTCTGCATGGGGCTGGGGATATTTCACAGGGAAAACTACAGCTTAGACAAAACTCTGGTGTTGCCCCACTGTGCCTTGTTGACAGGGGCTAAACTTGATGATCCCTAGGGTCCTTTCCAGCTCTGCGGTTCAGAGATTCCCCCCCCCCCGCCACACACACACACTTGTTTTCTAAGTAAGAACAAAGGCACATTTGAACTGGTATTGCTGCTGGGTCTCTTGTCTGTTCAGTGAAAGTAGGATGGAGCTACTGTGGTTGCCCAGTGTTCTCTGAGCATATACATCACATGTGAAGTGGGGACAGAGTGTGTGATTTGAACTTGCTACTCATCTCATAAGTCCTTCGGATATTGGGGTTTAGGGAGGGAGGGATCATTCAGTTCTGAGACACCAGGTGATCTCATCCAAATAGAAACTGAATACATAGGGCAGGATTATGAAATGAAACCTACCTCCAACATTGTTTTGCCCTCCTCTTATTGAGAATTAAAGGCGTGAAAGGGGATGCTAACAAGTGCGCAGTTGCAACTGGTCCTTTTCAGATGTTCAACTTGGTGCACAAAGATCAGAAAGAGAGCCATCAAAATACAGCAGCTCTGGGGCAAGCCAACAGCAGAGATAATGTCCTCTCACTGAGAGTATCTATCTGAGGTTCCCGAATTCAGTATCTTGTGAAAAGCCTCCATGCTTAGGGTAGTCTTTGCCCCCCAAGCCCTGGAAATACAGAGTCGAGACGACTATGGTTATGGTATAATTGGGCCACAATTTTATTTATAACAAACTCAACTTAAATCAACTAACATTCCTATAAACTGTTAAGGGGGCCTGGAACGTTGCACAAGCAGGTAACGTCCGGGGACTATCCCCTAACAGCCAATATGTATTTAGGGAGATTCTGGGAAGATGCTGCCCACCTGTTCAGCATTGTGCTAACTAAGGTGAATCTGCTAGCCCATCACAGCCCTCGAGTTGGCCTAATATTAACTTTCTTGCTTTGTTTAGATGCCTCAATTTACCAGTGATGTTCAACTTTATTTGAAGGCTATCTAGCACCTTAAGAGTGACTTACTTGGGCCTACCTGAATACCAGTACCTCTTGTACTACCCACCACACTAAGAGGCCACCAGCCTCTTACCCCACATGGCCAAGCACCTCGGCCCCTAGGCCCCCTTGCAGGTCACTAAGGAAAATCTAAGCCATGGTTTGGCAGGTGGATGCCATCCCTTCTTTACAGGTTGGGGTCATGCACCATCAGGGCCGGCGTGTCCATTAAGGTGAACTAGGCAGTTGCCTAGGGTGCCAAAATGGAGAGGGGGCACCGGCCAGCCTGCTGCCCCCCTGCCGCTGGCCACTGGCATCCGTCCCCCTGCCACCCGTCACTGTCCACCTGCCACCCCCTGTGCCCATCACTGCCCACCCCCGTGCCCATCGCCGTCCGCCCCCATGCCCGTCGCCGTCTCCAATCATCTGCTGCCCCCTGCCACCCTGCCCCCCACTGCCACTGCCTGCCCCCGCCGTTGTGCCGCCCGCCCCCCACCGCTGCCGCCCGCTGCCCTGCCGCCGCCGCCCACACACACACACCCCTGTGCCGCCCGCCCGCCCACCCACCCTCCCTGTGTGGGTAGCAATGAAGCCAGTTCTGCAGAACTGTGAGTTTTATAGGGCTAGGTCCCTTTTGGTTCTTCTTGCCTCTGCATCTTTAATGGTGAAGTTACCAGATTTTGCTTTGGTATAACCTGATGTAGCATGGAGGCCTCCACAACCAGAGTAGATGTGTTTAAACTTGCACTGGTGTCTGTTGCAGAAACCATTGGAGTTAAACTCCCAGCAGGCCAGACAGGGTTGAACCATCTAGCCCGCCACCTGGCAGGCAGTGGCTGGCTGCACTGGTTTTTGCACCAGATGGCTGTTGTCAAAGCATCACATTGCAGCCTCGGTTGGCATGCCGCACACATGCGGAATCCATCATATTGATTTGATTTGATTTGATTTGATTTATTTAGCTTGTATGCCGCCCACTACCCAAAGGTCTCTGGGCGGCTCACAATAAGAATAAACAGTTAAAACATCAAATACAATAAAATTAAAACAATAAAACATGTAGATGCAATAAATACAATACATTAAAAAACACACCACTAAAATTGCCATCAGGGCCCACAATCATTAGTTAAAAAACTTTTGGAATAGGAGGGTTTTTACCTGGCGCCGAAATGTTAGCAACGTCGGTGCCAGGCGAGTCTCATATGGGAGGGTATTCCATAGTCTGGGGGCAGTTGCTGAAAAAGCCCTATTCCTGCAAGCCATCCCCTTCACCTCCTTAAGGGATGGCTCTTTCAGGAGGGCTCCTGACTAGATCTTAATTGCCGGGTAGGTTCATATGGAAGGAGGCGGTCCTTCAGGTATCTAGGTCCTAAGCCGTTTAGGGCTTTATATGTCAAAACAAGCACTTTGAATTGGGCTCGGGCAGCAACTGGTAACCAGTGAAGGTTATACAGAATCGGCGTGATGTGTTCCTTGGTGGCTCTACCACTCACCAGCCGTGCCGCACGATTCTGAACCAGTTGCAATCGCCGAACCGTCTTCAGAGGCAGCCCCACGTAAAGCGCATTACAGTAATCTATACGGGATGTTACCAGTGCATGTGTAACTGTCATGAGGCTCCGTTCATCTAGGTAGGGGCGCAGCTGGTATATATTCCGCAGCTGGAGAAAGGCACCCCTGGCCACCGAGTCCACCTGGGCTTCCAGAGTTAGACCGGGGTCCAGGAGCACCCCAAGCTACGGACCCTGTCCCTTAGGGGGAGTGCAACCCCATCCAGAACAGGGAAGTGGCCCTCTAGCCTGTCTGACGAAGCACCCACTAACAGCACTTCCGTCTTGTCTGGATTGAGTTTCAATTTATTAACCCTCATCCAGTCCATTATCTGGCCCAGACACGAGTTCAGAACAGAAACCGCCTCACCTGGATTGGTGGAGAACGAGAGGTAGAGCTGAGTATCATCAGCATATTGCTGACTCCTCAGCCCAAACCTCCTGATGACCTCTCCCAGCGGTTCCATGTAGATGTTAAACAGCATGGGGGATAGTATTGAGCCCTGTGGAACCCCATGACGTAAACGCCAAGGGGCAGAGCTACTATCCCCCAGCACCAACTTCTGGACACGGTCAGCCAGGAAGGATCGGAACCACCGCAAAGCGGTGCCTCCAACTCCCAACCTGGCCAGCCTATCCAGAAGGACACCATGGTCGATGGTGTCGAAAGCCGCTGAGAGGTCCAGGAGTATCAACAGGGTTGCACTCCCCCTGTCTCTCTCCCCCGGCAAAGGTCATCGTACAGGGCGACCAAGGCAGTCTCTGTTCCAAAACCCGGCCTGAAACCAGATTGAAATGGATCTAGAAAATCCGTTTCATCCAGCAGCGCCTGGAGCTGTCCGGCCACCACCCGCTCCAACACCTTGCCCAAATAAGGAAGGTTCGCTACTGGTCGGTAGTTGACCACCAGTCCTGGGTCCAGGTTAGGTTTTTTAGAGTGGTCTGATTACTGCCTCTTTTATGGCAGCAGGGACCACTCCCTCTCTTAAAGAGGCATTTACAGCTTCTTGGACCCAGGTGCGAACCCCTTGGCAGATCTTTCAATTAGCCAAGAAGGGCAAGGGTCGAGCAGCGTGGTGGTGGAACGGACAGATCCAAGCACCCTGTCCACATCCTCGGGTCTCAACAATTGAAACTCATCCAATAACACTGGACCTAAGCACGGTGCACTGGACACATCCCTTGATACTGTATCAATAGTGGAGTCCAGTTCACTGCGAATCTGAGCAATTTTTCCCTCAAAGTGAACAGCAAACTCCTCACAGCGTGCCGAATGGTCCTGGGCCTCCACCCTATCTCCTGGCTGAAGTAGTTCCCGGACCACCCGAAACAGCTCCGCTGGGACGGCACTCTGAGGAAGCAATACGGTTGGCGAAATACTGCCTTTTCGCCAACCGTATAGCCACGGAATAGGCTCGATAATGGGCTCTAAGCCGTGTTTGATCAGACTCACTGCGATATTTTCTCCACTTGCGCTCCAGCCGTCTCCCCTCCCGCTTCATTGCCCGCAACTCAGATGTATACCACGGAGCTGTCCGGGCTCTGCGTAGGGGGAGAGGGCGCTAGGTGCGATCATGTCAACTGCCCGGTCATCTCCCTATTCCATAAGGTGACCTGAGCTTCGACAGGAGCGCCGATCATGTCAGCTGGATAATCCCCAGAGCTTTCAGGAAACCATCCGGATCCATTAGTCTCTGAGGGCGGATCAACTTAATGGATCCCCCACCCTTGCAGAGGGTTGGAGTAGCTAATAGCCTAAACTTGACCAGGAAGTGGTCTGACCATGACAATGGAGTCAAAGCCAACCCCTCCACATCCAAACCACCATCCCCCAGTCCCGTTGAGAATACTAGGTCCAGGGTATGACCCTTCTCATGTGTTGGGCCGATGACATGTTGAGACAGCCCCATGGTTGTCATGGCGGCCATGAAGTCCTGAGCTGCTCCAGTTAAGGTAGCCTCGGCATGGATGTTGAGATCCCCAGTACCAACAGTCTGGGGTCTTCAACACCAGGTCCGAGACCACCTCTGTCAGCTCAGGCAGGGAGACTGTTGGAATGCAGCAGGTTGGGCGGTACACCAACAGAATCCCCAATCTGTCTCGTGAGCCCAGCACACAATACAGGCCCTCCAGACCTTTTCCCAAGGAAACAGGAAGCCTGGCCAAGGAAATGGAACTCCTGTAGACTATAGCAACTCCACCTCCCCGCCCACCGGGCGACACTGGTGCTGGACTGAGTACCCAGGTGGGCATAGCTGGGAAAGGGGGACTCCACCCTCCTCTCCCACCCAGGTCTCAGTAATACATGCCAGGTCAGCACCCTCATCCAAAATGACATCATGGATGAGGGTGGTCTTATTTTGTACTGACCTGGCATTTAAGAACAGCACCATGTGGCCCATGGGCTCGCTGACATGGTCACCTGATTCCTTCTGGCTAGAAGTGGGACCAGAAGAGGGGATAGATGTAAGATATCTAACCTCTCTTCTCCTACGCGGGCATGTTCCACTCCTACCACCATACCTTCCCCTACCCAGCACAATTTCAATGGCTGCCCCCTCCATTACCCTCCCCCCTTCCTGTTCTTTCAGTTCCATTGTGGGTCCCAACCACCTACACCTAATGGCAAAAAAACAAAAAGCAAAAACTAAAAACTAAAATAAAAACAAAAACAAAAAAACAGATGCACCTAACAGTTCAGCTAAAAAGCCTTAGGTGGGAGTCCTCTTCTTCAGCCCCGCCCTTCTGATGTTGTCTGGCCCTGCCTCTCCAGGTGTCCCTCTCACCGACGCCGGAGTAGCAGGAAAGGAGCAGTCGAAGAGGAAAGGCAACTCCTCCAGGCTTAGTCCAGTAGCAGCAGCAGCAAGAGTGTTTGCTGGATGATGTTGTGGCTGCCAGGAGCTGAGGTCAGCTAAAAAGCCTTAGGTGGGAGTCCTCTTCTTCAGCCCCGCCCTTCTGATGTTATCTGGCCCTGCCTCTCCAGGTGTCCCTCACCGACGCCGGAGTAGCAGGAAAGGAGCAGTCGAAGAGGAAAGGCAACTCCTCCAGGCTTAGTCCAGTAGCAGCAGCAGCAAGAGTGTTTGCTGGATGATGTTGTGGCTGCCAGGAGCTGAGGTCAGCTAAAAAGCCTTAGGTGGGAGTCCCTCTTCTTCAGCCCCGCCCTTCTGATGTTATCTGGCCCTGCCTCTCCAGGTGTCCCTCTCACCGACGCCGGAGTAGCAGGAAAGGAGCAGTCGAAGAGGAAAGGCAACTCCTCTAGGCTTAGTCCAGTAGCAGCAGCAGCAAGAGTGTTTGCTGGATGATGTTGCAACCAAACAGACCCAGCAAAGTCCAGGTGTGCCCATTGAATAATATCCATGTATTTCAGGAGCCCGAGGCTTCTGTCCAGGTGGGTCGCCCAGAGACCTTTGGGTAGTGGGTGGCATACAAGCTAAATAAATAAATAAATAAATAAATAAATAAATAAATAAATAAATAAATAAATAAATAGTGGCCAAATAAATCAGGAAAGCTGACAATCAGCATCTCTCCGGCTTGCTTCTCCTAATTTTCTCTGTTTCTTTCTCATCCAACCGTTTAAAAGCCTCATCCTCAATTTCCCTGTTTAACAACTCAAATATGTCCACAAAGAGCCCACTAAGTAACTTTTCCCAACCGTGGCCTGGAACAAATGATCACCCGGGAGAGAGCCTCCTCACCCTTAGGTAACTCAAGTGGTGAAGGGACAGATAAGCTAGGCACCAGATCTGCTTGCACTGCTGTGTCCTTGGTTCAGGAGGGGGCCTACATTTGGGAGCCAGTGCTGGCCCCACCACAGCTGTGGTAGTAACGTCTACCACCCCAGCACATGCTGGTGGTTGGGTGGGAGTGTAGGGGGTAGGGGTCCAATGGGCAAGACCCCATGGCCACGACCTTGACCGTGTGCTATGTGTGTGTGATAAAATAGGGTCACCTGCTGCAGGGGCCCCCACCTCCATGCTTATACCTGCCACACTGCTGCTCTTGCCAGCCAACAGGTTGAGGACTGTCTCAACTGTGGGTCACCTCTCAGGTTGCACATGGAGAGGCTTGTAGTCGTGGAGGCAGCATATCCTGGCTGGGGTGGCCCAGCTGGTTGTTGGGTAACAGGCAGCATGGCCCTGGCCTGAACTACTTTGGGGATCTCACCCTCTAGAAAATCAATATGGGACAATATTATTTTCCCCATCCTCTGCAACTCAACCATTTTCTGGGCTTTGGTGCCTCTGACTGGTCTATCCCCAGGGCCGGTCTCAACCAGCCCCTGGAGTCGCGCACACTCCTGTTCTAAAAGGTTGAGATTGTCCCAGATTCCATGGTAGTCTGGGAAGTCCTCTTCTGATGAAGAGGAAGATAATTCTGGAGGAATGGGGCATGAGGGAGCCCTCCTCTTGACAGGGGCCTTCCCCTTTGCCTTGACACCATACTAGACTCCATACTACCCCAATTGATCCCTCAGTAAGAGATCAAGGCCTGGATGAAGAAAGGTCTGGGCTTCAGCAAGGTCCCCTCCCTGTGCCCAGGGATATGCAATCACCCAACACAGGCGGTTGAAGCAAGCTGGGCAGGGCTGCCAGCAATTGAAGGGAACTGATGAACTCCAAGGCCAAACCAGATGGCTGGCCAATGAGTTAAACATCCTTAGATAGGGAATCCCCACAGGGATAAGTCAAAGAATGTCCCAGTAAGGTCCCCATTCCATCCTTCCCAGGCCAGGGGACTCCAATGTTTGAGGCTATGGCCAAGCCAGCAGCCTTCCATTTCCCCTACACCCATGATGCCTCTGCATGGGAGGCAGCGCCCGTATATAGGGCTGAGTGCCAAGGGCTAACAAACTTGACCAGGCAAGGAGGAAAATGACACCAGTCTGTTTTTTTTTTAAAAAAAAAAACTGGCTAGTGTTTGTGTCCCTACCTAACCCACTCCCTAGGTGCTCCACCATCCTGGGTGGCAGCAGGCCCTCACCTCACCCACCCCTAAATACCTAATCACCCACCCCCACTCCACTCAAGCCGAGGTCCAAACATTGTCACTAGTCTTCTGACGCTCCTCCGCAACACTATTTCCTTTTGGCACTGCCTCTCTCTCCCTCCGAGCCATGCAGGAGCCACAGAGGAGGACAGGAGCAGCGTGTTTCTCTGACCCACATTGCTGCCACTGCTGCCATAATTGCCTGACTGAGGCTGGGGGAGGGCAGGAGCCACCTTATCTAGGCTAACGTCTCTGGGCAAAGAGACCCAGATCAGCACGAAGGTTTGGTGCTGAAAGCCTTTATTTTTGTGGTATGTGCTTGTGCACAGCTCTGATGGGTAAGTTATGACATAGTAGGAGAAAGATGCCCTACTTATGGATGTCTGTGAAGATTCTCAGTCATCCAGGTGAGTTTATCTGGAAGTTGAGTCATGGCAACTTGTCCACCTAACGAGCCTATTCAGGCCATTGTTCATCTTATGAGCCTATTTCAGCCCAGGGTGACATGAGGTCAACGTGAACTATAAAATGGAGGACTCGCAGCTAGCTTTCCTCAGGCTGACGAAGCTGCTAGGATGAGCAGTGAAGTGTTTCAATCTCTCTAGAAAAGAAGTCCAGTTGCCATGACTCAGCTTCCAGATATTTATGAATGTTATTTCACATAGCTGTTGTTTAGGGTGTCTCTTATTAATCCACAGTCTCCTGGCTTGCAAGGGAGTGTATATAAGAAGAGGAGCCAATGTACCCAGTCCCAGTGAAGGCCAAAGCCTCTTCTAGACATCTCAGTTGCCATTATCATTTAACTGAGCTATTTTGCACCCAGGCGAGGCAAAAGGATGAGAGTGCATTTGTTACTTTGTAGTATTCCATGTGTCCTTCCCCCGGGATGTGTGCACGGAATCCACTTTTACCCCACGTGACACAGGCCCGAATTTTGGGCCGGTGTAGAGAGTCTAGAACAAAGCTTTTACTCGTCCTAGAATGCTTTGACTAAGGGCATCTTTGCTAGTGAATGACACCTATAATCTCTGTCCCATGTCTTCAGGAATTAATTGCTTCAGGATGCCAGTTAGTAATGTTTCATGGTTCCTAACAAATGTCTGTTGTGACAGCCAGTGAGCTTGCTTGCTTATTTATTTATTTATTTATTTATTTAAAATTTTTCTGTCCCACTGTTCTCCATGAAAGGATGCAAGGCTTCATGCATTATCAAAGCAGGTGTCACCGACAATATACGACTAGATGCAAAAGAGAATGAGGTCTATAGAGAGCTTTCTGCTTTTCCTACCTACCATATATATTTGCCACCCCAATCAAACATCTGCACAGTGCTATTCTATTAAGATATTCTGTGTTCAACAAAGCAAAGCTTATTATAACTCTGTGGAGAAAACCAAACACAGGAGATAATCAAAGGAATGTGTAATATATTTGAATCTATGGAAGCCAAGGTCTATTAAACTTTCATAATTAGTGGTCATTTATTAAGAATGCATTTCATTTCATTTAAAAAAAAACACTTTTACAGGAATAGCAGAAAAGCTCCCAACCAGATTAATTTCTATGTGCATCCCCACCAAGCTTCCTGTTTAATTAGAATGTTCTTTTTTTTTCTCTACACAGCAAATGAAATACGAAAATAATAAGCTAAGGTAAGGCATTTGGGGGATGGAGTCTTTATTACAGCATTATATGAAAGTAATAAAAGTTCTGTAATATAGGTTTTAAAATAATCATATTTTCCGAACTGGTTTTTGGTTGAAGGATGCTCTCTCTCATAAACGCAAAACACTCCTATGGTAAACATTACTCACATTTCCATCTGGTGCTGATACAGAATTTTTACTAAAGCAAAAAAATTGATTCAAATATAGCATTCAGAAGAAACATGAGGCGAATTTCAGTAGAAGCAATAAGGCTGTTGCATATATTATTGTAAAAAAGGGCTTTGCGTATCATATTTTGGTAATTCCCAGACATCCATGCTACTATTCCCTTGTGGCAGATGGAAGAAAAATCCACAGACACTTTGTACCTTACTGGGATGAGAAATATGTCTGATTGTTCCTTTTCTGCAAATAAGGTTAGGCTAAAAAATAGTCCTTCTGTTGAAGAGGGCAACTACATGACAAAATACTGCAGAATTTGCTCTGCTTAAAAAACAAGTTAATTTGAAGCATTTTAATGTCTGTGTGAGGCAAAGGCTGATTCAGCTCTTCCCAGCTTTTGCTGCTAAAAAGGCTGCCCCCACCCCCACCCCCAGCCCAGGCTTCTATTTTTATAGCTGGAAAGATTCAATTAGACATTTTCCCTTGTGAACCTTCTTGTAAAGACAGGGGTGTGTCTGTAGGTGGTGTGTTTCAGTGATATAGCCTCTTGAATGAGAGTGAAATAGAGGTAGGCATTACCTGCACGACCCTGGAGCGTGATCATGCAAAAACAAAATTATGTGATCATGAAGCTGCTTTTTTTTAATTTAAAGCTTCTCAGGGTACTACATTTCTAAAAATGTTTTATATAGAAAGAATAATGTGGAGAGTTACTTCACAGTCTCAGAATAGTATAAATAGAAATTTTGCAAAATACATCATGATTCAAAAGTCAGAAAGATCAGAGAGGGTTAGTCTTTTCAAGAATTTCAGGCAAAGATCAAAAAAACAAAACAAAACAAAACAAAACAAAAGACACAAACTTGAGGCACCTTAAAGACTAACTTTCGTATTTTAATGTAACGTTTCATGCACATGTGCACTTCTTCAGACATATATAGCAGCAGAATGAGGTGTGAGATATAATATGAGATGAGATATACATTTCATACCAGATATTCATTGTCTGTAGAAAGACTCCATTTGGGGACACCACTTCGCACTGCTTTCCTTTCGTTTCATGTAACGCTGGCAGGAATTACTGATGTCTGTCAACATACAGTTTTAAACTAGTTCAGGTCAGGAAGTGGACATTAGGTTGGTAAACATCAATGTGTAAAGCAACTGATTTTCTCCCCAATCCACTCAGAGAATACAAAAAAAGGAATAGTTTACAGAACAAGGTCTCAGCCGTGTTCTTCTTGGATACTTGGCAGTTTCCCATGGGAAATAATAATGGGAAACACTCTTCATTCTCACACTGTTGTATTCAGGCAATGTTATTTTCATAGTCTAAAGTAAAACATCATAGAAGGGCACTCCTTCATTTATAGTGGTTTCATGTCTCCCTTGGGCCCGGTGCTTTTGATTCATAAACCCAAATATGCCCTTATCCAATATTGATTAAGATCAAGACAAGGTGACTAGGGAAGGCAGTCGTTATGTGAATACTGAAACAGAAAAGAATTTGCTGTTGTGGATTCTAAGCATTATGCTTATGTTTTCAGCTGCCGTGTGTGTGTGTGTGTGTGTGTGTGTGTGTGTGTGTGTGTGTGTGTGTGTGTGTGTGTGTGTGTGTGTGTGTGTGTGTGTGTGTGTGCGTGCGTGCGTGCGCACACACACACACACACACACACACACACACAGTTCAACTTTTTGTTTAAAGAAAGGAAGGCAATTGAAAGAAAAAATCTAAATGAGCCTTGTAGTTTGGTTCATTGCTTATGACCATGAATACTTGTTATAAAAGCTGGGCTAGAATGGATCATTTCAGTAGCTGCTCATGCTTTTTCGTGACAGAAATTTAATAGAGAGCAAAATCCATTCTATTACGAGCACAGCATTTACATGTGAAAAGTTTATCATGGAGCTTAAAAGGTTCCTGTTTAATTTGCTTTTTAAACTTTAGAACTACAGAGCTGGACAGGATCCTATGGATCATCAAGTCCAGCCCCTGATAAGGATGCAGAGTGGGGAACTGAACTGCCAACCTCTGGCTTTGCAGCCAGAGACCAAAACCACTGTGCTGTCCAGCACATAGAGGTGCCACCTGCCAAGCCATGTGTGAGAGCATTGTGGAGGTTTCCCATTAAACTGTTGAGCAATCATTCTTGTCCAAGGGCAAATTGCTCAGCCTTGAGTAAGTTGTACCAGACTGCAACTGGTAAGAAGACACAAGTTTCAAGTCCTCCTAATGGACCACTAGAGTGCATTTATTTATATTAGGATTACATGTTTGGGATTTTTTCCCTGCTGATCTAAGTGTTGGGCCCACCACAGGGAAGACATGATTCCAGGTAGAGGTCTTACGAGCCTCCTGGGGAATTGGTGACCTGGAGCAATAGAGACTGTGATGTTCTGGTCAGCTGGACCAACATCAACCTTAGGATGTCACACTGCAACAGATATTCTGGACCCAAGCCATGGAGTGTTTTGTAAATCAAAACCAAAACTTTGAACCTTATTTGGGAGGCAATGGGTAGCCAGTGCAAGTGAGCCAGAATGAGGGGGTTGTGGTCATATTTTTCCACAATCAACCCCCACTGCAAATGCCGAATAAGGGTCAAGGGAAGCCCCATGTCGAGAGTGTTATAATAGTCCATCCTTGAGATGACCAGCACTTGCACAACCGTCCTTAGGGGGTTGTCGTCAAGGTACGGGAAAATCTGGGCGATTAGCCTAAGTTGGTAAAAGGTTGCCCTGGAAACGGCTGCCACCTGAGACTCCAGGGACAAAGCTGGATCCAGGATAATGCCCAGACACTGCACTCTATCAACCAGCTGGAGGGAAGTTCCATCCAAGCTGGGAATAGGACCATAATACCCGTCCCCCCACCGTCGCCCACAAGGAACAGTGCCTTGGTCTTCTCGGGGGTGAGTCTAAGCCTGTTAGTCCTGGTCAACTCCAGAACCGCATCCAGGCATCGACCAAGGTTCTGCAAAGCCTCTGCTGAAGAGGTGGAAAAGGAGAGATAGAGCTGCGTATCATCAGCGTACTGATGTCAGCACACCCCAAATCTCCAAATGACCTAAGTCAACAGCCTCTTGTAGATGTTAAACAGCATGGGGGAGTTGCCGACCACTCAAGCACCCCACAAGAGAGGGAGCAAGGAGCCAACAATACTCCACCCAGCCTTACTTGCTTGGCAAGGCCCTGGAGGAAACAGCAGGGCCAGAGCAAGTCTAGGCCACAAATCCCCACCTCCATTAGCCTGCCCAGGAGGATACTGTGGCCAACAGTATCAAAGGCTGCAGACAAATTGAGGAGGACCAACACGTTTCCCTGCCCGTTTAAAGGAGACCATGGTGAAACCCACTCTGAAAAAAACCTGGCATGGCGTCGGACGATTTATCCAGCTATCGTCCGATTGCCATTGTTTCCTTCCTGGGCAAGGTTGTTGAGAGGGTGGCTGCTGTCAGGCTTCAATCATATCTGGAGGTAAATTGTATCCTGGATCCCTTCCAGTCTGGTTTCAGACCTCTTCGCGGGACCGAGACTGCCCTAATCGCTCTGCAGGATGACCTCCTCAGGGAGGCTGACAGGGGGTGCTCCTCCCTGTTTGTTCTCCTTGATCTGTCAGCTGCCTTTTAACCTGCTGGTCCAGCTGGCTGAGGCAGGAATTGGGGGTCTTGCCTTGGCCTGGCTCCATTCCTTCCTTGGCAGATGGACTCAGTGGGTTCAGCTGGGTGATGACTTGTCAGCTCCTTGGACAATCCCTTGTGGGGTGCCCCAGGGGTCGGCAATCTCACCCATGCTGTTTAACGTTTACATGAGGCTGCTGGCGGAGGTCATCAGGAGATTTGGAGTTCGCTGTCATCAGTACGCTGATGACACCCAGCTCTATCTCTCCTTTTCGTCATCTGCAGTGGAGGCAGTTCGCTCCCTTGATCTGTGCCTGGAGGCAGTTCTGGAATGGACCAGAGATAACCGGCTCAAGCTTAATCTGGAGAAGAGGGAGGTTCTGTTCATCGGGGTGCCCTTGTCTGGGTACAATGGCCCCCGCCCTAAGCTGGGGGGTGTTTCCCTCCAGCCTACGGACAGGGCCAGGAATCAGGGCATGGTCCTGGACTTAGCCCTCTCCCTGGAAGCCCAGGTGATGGCTGCTTCCAGGGCTGCTTTTATCCATCTCCGCAGGATCGCCCAGATCCACCGGTACCACGATGAGTCCTCCCTGCGGACAGTAGTGCAGGCCCTGGTGATCTCGAGGATCGACTACTGCAATGCCCTCTATGTGGGGTTGCCCTTGACCCTGGTCCGGAGGCTACAATAGTTGCAGAATGCGGCGGCCAGGCTGGTGGTGGGCACCCGGAGATTCGAGCACATCACCCCAGTCCTGGCTCGCTTGCACTGGCTCCCCATTGTCCTCCGGATTAGGTTCAAGGTCTTGGTTTTGACTTTCAAAGCCCTCCATGGCTTGGGACCAGAGTACCTCGCAGAGCGTATCTCTCTAAGGTCATCCAGGACCAGACCCATGAGATTGGCGCAGGCGTGTTCACTAAGGGTGGCCACACCCAGAGAGGCGCGGAAATCGCGTACGTGTGGCTGCACCTTCTCTGTGGTGGGGCCCGTGCTTTGGAACCATCTACCTAGTGAGCTGCGCCTGATTGAGTCCCTGCCCGCTTTTAAAAAAGGCCTGAAGACTCACTTCTTCAGGGAGGTGTTTGGCGACCTTTCCAGTTAGGTTTTTTTTTTTTTGGCCCGCCATCTTGCTCCTTTTCCTTGTGTTTGTCTTTGCTTGTTCTCTGTCTTTTGTATTATTATTTTAACTGTAAGCCACCCAGAGTTCCCACTGGGAAGATGGGTGGGGTATAAATAAATAAATAAATAAATAAATAAATAAATAAATAAATAAATAAATAAATGGTAGAGCAAGCCCTGTCATACACCCTCAAGAGGTCATCTTGAAGCACAACCAGGACTGTTTCAGTCCCATGATGTGGTCTGAACCTGGACTGGAATGGATCCAGGATATGATCGTCCTCCAGGAATGACTGGAGCCACTCGGCAGCACCCTGCTCCACCACCTTGCCAAAAAAGGAAGCATTGGCTATTAGACAATAGTTCATGTCGTCTGCAGACAAGCCAGGCTTTTTAAGGACATGCTGTACCACCATCTCTTTCAGGCAATCAGTAAAATCCCATCCCTGAAGGAGGTGGAGGCAATAAGTGATATCCATTCTGGCATGCTCCCCCCTGCAATTTTAGTCAACCAAGAAGGGCAGGGATCAAGCAGAGAGGCTGCCTGCTGGCAATGGGCCAGAACCCTGGAAGCCTCAGCAGATGTTACAGGCCCAAACTCAATGAAATGTGGAGACAGAGGGGGTGAAGCACCAGAAATACACAAGGATATACCAGTGAAACTGGAGTACAGACTGGAATGGATGGCCTCTATTTTGGATTTAAAATGGGCTGTGAATGACTCACTAGTGAAATCACTAGGAGGAGACCCCAGCTGACCAGGATCAGTGAGGTCACGAACCACCCAGAACAGTTCCGCCTGGCAGTTTGTGGCCTCACCAATACGCAGGGATGCAAAAGATATTTTTGCATCCCTGATTGCCCAAAGATAGCACCTGGTCAGAAAATGAACCACATCCCAATTAGATGCCATCTGGTCATTCCTCCATTTGCTGTCAAGTCTCCTCCATTTGTGCTTCATCACCTGAAGTTCAGCTATAAACCACAGCAAACAGTGAGCTCGGCATTGGAGGAGGTGCTTGGTGGAGATCCAGCTGACACCCCAGGCAGCCTTACCATACCACCTATCCACCAGATGTCTACGAGATCACCAGCCAGACCATCCTGAAAATTCTGAAAGGCCTCAGAAAACCAAATGGGGTCTAAGAGCCTCAAGAGACAGCCCCAAACAAAGGAGCCAGGCTCCCTATGGGGTGAGGTGGCGATGGCTAGGGAAAAAGTCAGCAAGTAATGATCTGTCCATGACACAGGCTGGGAAATGAGGTTCCTGACCCTCAGGTTAGAGTCTGTTGACATGGAGAAAAATACCAGGTCCATGCTGTGGTTGGGAACAATAACATGCTGGAACATGCTGGGATATTTTCATGGAGGTCATGGACTCCATGAAATCCATAGCTACCCAAAGACAGTCCCGGCATGTACGTTAAAGTTCCCAATCACCAGAAGGTGAGGGGACATCAACAGAGCCACAGAGATGAACTCAGAGAGCTCTGGCAGGGAAAGTGCTGGGTTGTTGGGAGCATGGTACACCAACACTATCCCAAATCTATCCCACAGTCCCATTGATTGGTACAGGAATTCCATCCCTGGAACCACCAACACCACAGATATGCTGGCAGAAAGAGATTAACTAAATACACTCTGGCACCCTGACCCTCCAGCATACCCAGGTGCTGAACCCAAAACCCAGGGGGCACAGCTGGGAGACCCACCCACCTCTGTGCCAACCCAGGTCTTGGTAAAACGAGCCTGGTCACTGCCCCCCACCCCCACAATCCAAAATCAATTTGTGAATGAGCAAAATCTTATTGTGGACCAACCTGGCATTGAGCAGCAGACAGGACAGGTGAGAGGCATGGGCGGGATTGCTCCCAGATATGTGTCAGTGGGTCAGTGGTTCAGAATAGGGGACAGGCACTCAATGCCTGATAAGTTCTTCTTACATGATTGATCCACCGGCCCCATGTGTAACATCCACAGCCTGACACCACCGGAATAAGAGCACCCATAGAGTTTGGTGATCGCTTGGAGGTGAAACAAAAGGGAAGGGCAGACATATAACAAAAACTAATGACCAAACAACCAAAAGCCCCAGACTCACAAGATCACTCCCACAGAAATGAATGACTAGCCCTGTAAAAAACAAAACAAAACAAAACAGCAAATCTAAAAATGTTCACCAACATATAAATATCTGCAAACAAAACAAAACAAAACAAAACCCAAAACAGAACAGAACAGAGAACAAACCAGTTCAGTCTAGCTCCCAATAAGCTAAAATTGAATGGTCTAAATCTTTATGCATATTAGAGATGGGCACAAAACGACCATTTTTTCATTTCCGTTCTCCGTTACCGTTACCATTACGTAATGGTACAACTAACGACCATTTGGACAGGACAGGCTCGAACCGAACAGAACCAAGAAAAATTTCTTCGTTCTGTTCATTTCCGTTACTGGCCTGGCCGCGCGATGAGAATGAGTCCTCCTACCTGCTGGTGCTGCTGGCCTTCCTGCCTGGTCCAGTCTTCTGGCTTCTGGCTTCCTGGTACAGTTAGGGGTGGAGTTGAGAATGGGCTGCCATCCGGTCTCTGCGCGCGGAGGCCAGATCGGAGCCCCCTCTCACTGCCCTCCGCCTCGATGCATGGCAGCCCACTGGGCTGTCATTTCCGGGGCGGAGATCGCTGGACACAGGGCTCTGATCCAGCCTCCGCGCATGGAGACCGGATTGCAGGCCCATCTTTCCACCCTGGTGGTGGGCGGTGGGAGGGATCTGCAATTGCGGGCCCCTCTTTCCACCCTGGTGGTGGGCGGGAGGGGTCTGGCTGGATCGAGCCCCGTGGCCGGAGCCCTCCCAGCTCTCCGCCCCAAAAATGACAGTCCAGCGGGCTGTCATTCCTGGGGCAGTGGGTGGTGGGAGGGGCCTGCAATCCGGTCTCTGCATTCAGAGGCCGGATCGGAGGCCCGTGTCCAGCTCTCTGCCCCAGAAATGACAGCCTGGCGGGCTGTCATTCTCGTGGGGGTGGGCAGTGGGAGGGGCCTGCAATCCAGTCTCTGCACACGGAGGCTGGATCGGAGACCCCTGTCCAGTGGTCTCCGCCCCGGAAATGACAGGCCACAGGGCTGCCATGCATCGAGGTGGAGGGCGGAGAGAGGGATCATTCCCATGCCGGATGACAGGGTGCTGTCATCTGGCGCAGTGAAGTAAGATCCCCGTTTCCAAAAAAAGAAACGCGGAAACAATTTTTTTAAAAAAAAATTTAACCGTAGGAAATGAAAATGGAAACGGAGGGAGATGGGCCACGAACAGAACGGAAACGGAACACAATTTTTCCATTTCGTGCCCATCTCTAATGCATATGTTTACAATACAGTATTTGCACACCCCTAACATGTGCATTTCCCAATATTATATGCTCAACAGAAAATGTCAAAATGTTAAGCTATTTCACTGTCATGCTACTTCTGAAAATATTTATCTATATTCAGAAAGATAGTGGCATATACTATATGTACAATAATGGATATTTAAGTGTATCAGGAAAGCCAAGTACAATGGTGATGGTGCTGGAAAAATTCTTGAAGGATGAATTTTTACTGGGCATTCTGTTGGTCAGCAGCAGTAATTGAAGGTAACTTTGGTAAAGGATCTCACACAGTCAACAGCAGTGACAGCTGACTCTTGTTAGTATAGTGCATAAATTGTCAGTGGTAAATTATTTCAGAATATTTCATACCTAAAAATACCTGTGGTGCAATAATCCAAAATGAAACAAAAGTCCCTGGAGAGAAGGCACACCACCAGTTGTTGAGAAACAGCAAAATTGCTGTAACACTGTCACTGATGAAACAATTCACATAAAACCAAAATGATATATAGTTGCTGACAGATTAGTACTTTTTGAGAAAAATATCTACCAAGTATTTTACTCTAAAAACAGCAGAATAAACAACATGGCTCTAACCATTAAGTGAGACCTACATGGTTAGGATGCAGTGTATTATATCTGCTGAGACCCTGAGCTGTCCATGGTTCTGATTCTGGGTTTTATCATTAAAGCTGAAGGGTTGACTAGCTACAATAGAGCAGTGGTTCCCAACCTTGAGTAACCCAGGTGTTCTTGGACTCCAACTCCCAGAAATCCCAGCCAGCACTGCACTGAATGAAGGTTTCTGGGAATTGCAGTCCAAGAATCCTTAGTTACCCAACATTGGGAACCACCATCCTCTAAATTTAATGTTTTATTATTATAGCCAGATTAATTATTGAGTGTATCTACTCACACTTCATAGAAAAGTGAAGAGTTGCAAACCTCTTTTAACTATATAGTTGAGTTCACTTTCAGAGAAGTTTTCAGATGTTTTGAAAATAAAGAAAAAAATGTAAAGAAAACAATACCACAAAACAATGGTATCATGAAGAGGAAAAGTGTGGCCGTTTAAAGACCCATTCTGGGGCTCTAAATTTTGACTTCAAGTTTGGCTCATGGCCTGCAATTCCACATCTTTAAAGACCCATTCTGGGGCTCTAAATTTTGACTCTAAGTTTGGCTCATGGCCTGCAATTCCACATCCTTGATCTTTAATTTTAACTCCCAGTTTGTGCGAGATTATAGATGATGAACAATATTTTAAGAGACTGTTTCATACCTCCATACTGATCACAGATTTCCTTTTTTATATATATGGGATGACATGATAACATTTCCATATACCACGGACATTAGTCATTTCCCATATTATAGCAGCTGGCAAAGATGTGCCCTGCCTATTGTCACCCTGCCTGAGATATATTATGCATTATTAATGGAAAATGTTTAAATTATTGAGAACAGTTGACTAAGTGCTCCACATGCTTTTTTGTATGGCCATTTGTTCATCTGTACAAATATAAAAGAAGGACTAACAGTCCATGTGCCATGAGTGAAGAGCAAGTTCTTACTTTTAAATGGCAAAGATGGGCAGTAAAGACTAAACAAAAAGTCATTTTATTACATGGATACTAAGCAAACAGCCGGGTCAGGCTGTTCCCTTATGGTGTGGATTGGCATCATAAGCCGACATCATGAAGCCCATCCCTTGTCTCCTAAGCATCCTAAGAGAAAGAGAGGGATCTGCTTACACCAGAAGTCTTCTTGCTATCTATTCCTTACAGAGAAGTGTGGCCATCTCTCAAGAGTTCAATCAACCATTGAGAATTTCAGCTTGTCGAGGCTGGGTGAAGCTGGGGAGTGGTGAAGTATAGGGCAACCCTGGTTCCCAGAATACCCTTGACTTGGAAGGGCACATCTTTTCCCAGCTTGCTTAAGAACCCTGAAGATGTGAGCTGATGCACATTAGTGAGATCAAACGGAACTTTCATCAAATTGTCTGACTATGGAGAGCACATCAGTGACACAAGCCAGTCCTATACTGTAAAATTCTTGCAAATAATAGGAATAGGAATAAGAATCTTTATTGTCATTGCCCCCTTGCAGGAACAATGAAATTTCATGGTTGCTCTTTTCAACTCATTTAAAACATTCCACATAGATTTAAAAACAGCTACAACACGTAAAATATGACATATAAAATAAGCTGACTTCAAAGTCCAGAGTTTCCATTTAAGGCCAATATTGCTCTAAAAAGAAGCTATTTTTGAGATAGTTTGTACTTGCCCTCAGTACTCTATGGGCCTTTTCACACGACCCCTAAGATCTGCTGGCCCCTTAAATTCGGACCAAAGATCTTAGGGGTTCGTTGCTCTTCCTTCCTCCCCACCAGAGAAAGAGAGGAAAAAATGCAGCTCACCTGGAGGAGCTTCCCGGAGCTCCGTTTCTCTTCTGCTTGCTTTTTTTTCCTCCCACCTCTTCTCTTAAAGGGGCGGGAGGCAAAAAAACCACAAGCAGAAGCCAGGAGAGCCCCGCACTGACCAGATTAAATCCGGACCTGGGGATTTTCACCCACCTCAAGCAGGTACAAGAAAGTGCAGCTGGGTCGCGCTTAGATGGGCGGGGTCGCACTTAATTGTCTGTAAACTCTGGAGCTGGTGGGAAAACACTTGTAAGGTCCGGAGTTTGCAGCCATTTGCTGCGGAGTATAAAGGCCCTATATCTCCGTCCCGATGGGAGCAACTCGAAGAGTCAATGACCAGGATGTGATGGATCTCTTAATATATCTAATGATTTACAGTGGCACCTGGTAGTATAAATTTGTATGAAAAATGTGGATCATTGGTCCATGTATATTTATTTTCCAACTTATGTCTTATATAGTAGAGAAATCTGTCTCAGAACTTGGGTGGGGGGAGTTGTTGATACCAGTTGTCATATCCTCTCACCGAACAAACCGAACCAGCCTTAGCAAACAATATGAAACTGCAATAAGTAAAAAGGATGTGGGAAAGCCTAAAAATGTTGGCCTCATGGATTTATCATTTAATATATAGGTTCTTCCTATGACAAGCAGTTTCCTTAAGAAGAAATTCATTTATATGAGCAGTAAATGCAATCCTTCTTTCAAATGTGATTTAGTACTACCCTCTGCAGAAAGGATGAACTTCCCTCAACCATCTTTTTGGTATGGTAGCAATCAGTGAGTGTTATGCACCATTTAATTTTCAAATGAGGATTATATGCCTTACCTCGGTTAAAGTACAGGAGTGCTTTGAGTGAAACAGAAATGAAAAACACACTTTCTTATTTTTTTAAAAAAACATGCATACATTACCAGGGAGAGAGATAATATATATTGGCATAACACCATTAAATCCTTAGATTGAAGTTACCAGAAGGCAGTGTTTGATTTGTGTGTGTGTGTGTGTGTGTGTGTGTGTGTGTGTGTGTGTGTGTGTGTGTGTGTGTGTGTGTGTGTGTGTGTGTGTGTGTGTGTGTGTGCGCGCGCGCGCGCATGCACACACACACATGTTTGTTGACTATTCCTAAAGTAATCAGTGATTAACTAGAACAGCCATTGCAAACTCTGAGGAAACCCTGAGACCTTCAAAAGCTTATTAGGTTTATCCGCTATTCATAAGTAGAACAGAAACTTTCTTGAAGCACACAGTGTTCCATTGCTGTCTGCAGCCTCAGGAAATGATTCAGCATGTTCTAAGCAGGAGAAAAGAATATTTGATCCACCCCATTTTTTGTATTTCAGACCTTATGTCTGGTGACTAGAGTGATTATGATGCTGTAGTTGTTGTCCAAAAATATTTGTCAGTTGACAACTTCCAAATAACCTTCACCACTAGCTTTGCTAGCCAAGAGTATCTGTGAGCTGTAGTCCAAGAACATTTGGGGTCCCAAGTTTGAGAACAACTATTTTAATATTTCCTCACAGAGGTGGGTAATGTTATTTCACTCCATAACTCTGTATCTAAAGGAAACTGCAGAATGGTGAGGGTAAACAAGCAAAAACAACATCAACAAACCCAATAGAACAATTCACCTTTTTTTTGCAGGAAGTGATTAATATAATTCCATTTTAAATACGGCTAACTCCCTTCATAGCTCTGGAAGAAGGAATGGTCATGTTTGCTGGTATATTGACAAGGCAAGGTAATCCTAGGAGATTATATTTCAGTAAATCATTAATCACACAGCACAATAGCTTAGACTATGTGGTAAACACAGGAGACAAGCCAAACAACCCAAATACATTGTTAATTTCTGACATTTAGAAACCCAAATGCCTGTGTTTTGTTTTTGTCCCAAAGGAGATTAAAGTTTGTGGGATATTTATTGTGAAATCCTGACAACAAAAAAACTGTTAGCATGTGTACAAATTTAATGTATTTTTCATTCTATAAGATGCGCCTAGTTTTTAGAGGAGGAAAACAAGAAAAAATGTTTAGCCTAAGGTTTCATGGCAGGGATTGGGAATCCTGGCTGCAAAAGGGGAGGGTTGCAAATGAGGTGATTGGAACAGTGGAATGCGAGCTGCAAAAGGGGAGGGCAGAGGCTCCATGGAGGAGACCTCTTTGCAAATGAGGTGATTGGAACTGTGGAATCCAGGCTGCAGCAGGGGACAGGAGATGCTCCATGCAGGTAGCTTCTCTCTTTATGAAAATGTGTGATATATGTAGCTGGGACTGCTGTATTCACTCTATAAGACACACAGACATTTCCCCTTACTTTTAAGGCGGGAGTGCATCTTATAGAGTGAAAAATATGGTAAGTTTTTCAATGCATTTTGCTTTCCTTCTCTTTGTATCTCCTACAGTGTTGCTTGTTTTTCTTCAGCCTCTGAATATTGACGGTAATGAGACATTAATTTTATTGCGCATTTACTGCAGGACAGTTGCCTCCTGCAAATGTTCAGAGAATAATCACACACATCAACACTTCTCGGAAGGGGTGAAAAGGTTGAACAGACTGAGGTTGTTCATGTGCTGAATATGAACAGCAGTCACAGTTTCAGACCAAGATGTGAAGGGATTTATGATGGGCTGGGGGAGGGGCAGGGAAAAGAGATGGATGTGCTACAGCCCAAACATTCTAGAATGAGAGAATTTAGCATTCAGGCTACCACATGGGGTGATTGATAACTTCTAAGTTTAAACCTTAGGCATGAGATGCTAAGGGACCCATCTAATATGCTGTTATGTCTCTGCAATGCATGCTTCCATCCTACCCTGGAATAGAAAGGAAGTCCAGTCTTCTATTGTTGTCCAACGTAAGAAAATACAAAATTATCTGGTTCTTTCCAAAAATACCTTCCTCACTCTTGAGCCTTTTCAAAGAGCTAAGATCATTTCTCTCTCTCTCTCTCTCTCTCTCTCTCTCTCTCTCTCTCTCTCTCTCTCTCTCTCTCTCTCTCTCTCTCTCTGGAATTCTTAAACCAGGTCAAGTGTTTTAAAGCATTTGATTTTGTGGGGTTTTATTGTTTATACCTCATCCTAATGAACTTCAATATCCTTGAATTTACCAATAAGTGTAATTTGATAATACAAATATATGGATGACATCTTTACATTTTTTTGTAAAGGCTTTGTCAGTCTATGCCAGTTATGCAGGCCAGGATCCTATGAGGTTGTCCCATGATCATAACAGCTCCCGTTAGGAGAATCAGGAGAGGATTATTCCCTTTCCACCTACAGCCTTCCATGGGTCATTCAACCTACTGTACTGGAAGAGGCTTGGAAAACAGTGGAGAGTAGAGATGGGCACGACTAGGGAAAATGACGTTTTCGAGTTGTCGTGTGTCGGAGGCAGTCCGTTTCGGCTCGTTTCCGTTTTTTTCACGAAATTTCGCAAAAATTAGTCGGTTCGTTTTTTCATTTTTTCGTTGTCGTTAGTACTGGTTTGGGGGGGGTAGCGGGCTCCTGGAGGGAGCTGCAGGAGTCAGCCAGAGCCACAAGTGACAGACTGGCAGACTCTTTGCACCCGCTGTGTCTCACGTACTTGCATGTAGTGCAATGCAAGTAGATCTGGCTTAGGGTTAAGACGGGTTAGCGCAAGGGCTAGGGTTAGGCTAGTTACGGGTGAGGTTAGGGTGAGTATTGGGGTGCCCCTCTGGGTGCCTCTCTGACCCACTTAGAAGGACAGTGTACTGGCGTATGGGTTAGGCTTAGGCTTAGGGTTCGGGTTTGGGCTACGATGTTTATGCCCGATTGGCACATCCCAGAAGTCTCTGTGGTCAACTTGGCCAAGTGGCCATGCGATTGGTGGAAACTTTGCATGGTCCACTCCCATGGGCGAGCCCATCATTGCAAATGTGCAGGTGTAAAAAAATAAAATAAAATAAAATAAAATAAAATAAAATCAACGGAGAATTTTTTGCAAGAAAAACCCACTGCTGCTACTGTAAAAATTCAAGCATTTAAAATAGCTAATTTTCGCATGTTTCTGTGGTGCTTTGGTGGGGTTTTGGGCAACGATTTCAAAAAAAATACTGTGGTCGCCATTTTGGATCCCCCGTACTGCATGGCAAATGGATGCGCCCTCCCAGCCCGGTACAGTCAGCAAAACCTGGCCATGTGATTGGTGGAATGGCTCCAAAACTTTGCATGGTCCACTCCCATGGGCGAGCCCATCATTGCGAATGCACAGGTGTAATAAAATAAAATAAAATAAAATAAAATAAAATCAACGGAGACTTTTTTTTGCAAGAAAAACCCACTGCTGCTACTGTAAAAATTCAAGCATTTAAAATAGCTAATTTTCGCATGTTTCTGTGGTGCTTTGGTGGGGTTTTGGGCAACGATTTCAAAAAAAATATTGCGGTCGCCACTGCATGGCATGGCAAATGGATGCGCCCTCCCAGCCTGGTACCAGCAGTGCAGCAGTAGCAATAGCCAAGGAGAGGGGGGCGGGGAAACACCCCGCCAAATAAAACACCCTTCTGGCCTGGTAGGTGCCCTCAGACAGTTTTCGCCTACTTTTAGGGCCACGAATCGGTTTTTTAAAAAACTTTTAAAAACTTTTTTTCTGTGCCGCTTGGCATTGCGCGATCGCCGCGATGCAAGTAACGAGCACGACAAATCAGACCAAATTGTTTGTTCGTCGGTTCGAGCTCGAATTCTGGCAGAGTAATTCCCGTTACCGTTTCCGTAGAGTAACGGATACGAGTAACGGAAACAAAAATGAGAATACCGCTAAGTCGTGCCCATCTCTAGTGGAGAGAATAGCTGTGATAGACATGGAGGGCTGCAGGAAAGGAGAAGCAATGAAAATCCTGTTAGACTAGACTTGTTTTGAGCAATTCACTCAAAATAAGAATGGCATTAGCTGGTTTGCTATTTAAAAACAACAACAATAATTTCACAATATTTGTTTAAAAGCAGATATATCTTTTAATCTGGAAAATGTATGTTTTAAGTATTATTTAGACATGTGCAGTTTTGTGTTTTAAGACTAGTGCTCCTATAATTCCCAGGGTAACGTAGGGAAATGAATCTGCCTAGCTGCACTATGGTGCTGCAGTATCATTTTCATATCTATCTATTTTTCTTTTATGTAACTAAGATGTAACAGTTATAGGCAAAGCAGGCCGGCGAATAATCAGTGAGTTCCCCAGTGCAGTGTAGTGGATAAAGTGACAGATTAGCACTTAGGAGCCCTGGGTTTGAATCCCCATTCAGCCATGAGATGTCCCTGGTGTACAACTGGTAAAACTACTCCTTAAATATCCTACTTACCTTGAAAGTCCTACTTACCTTGAAAGTCCTACAAGAGCCCTCTGGATGGTGAGGGAGGAAAAGGGGAGGTTAAGGAAGACTTGGAAATTGCAGAGAAATTGAATGAGTTCTTTGCGTCTGTCTTCACGACAGAGGACCTTGAGCGGATTCTGCTGCCTGAGCTGCCCCTCTTGACTAAAGAATTAAATCAAATACAGGTTAAAAGAGAGGAGGTTTTAGGACTAATTGATAAATTGATGTTTAACAAGTCACCTGGCCCAGATGGCATCCACCCAAGGGTTATTAGGGAACTGAGAAATGAAATTGCAGATCTCTTAACGGTTATATGCAACTTGTCTCTTAAAATGGCCACAGTGCCGGAGGACTGGAGGATAGCAGATGTCACACCAATTTTTAAAAAAGGAAGGAGGGGGGACCCAGGAAACTACAGGCCGGTTAGTCTTACATCTGTCCCAGGGAAGATGGTGGAAAGCCTCATCCAAGAGAAAATCTTAAAACACATAAAAGAACAAACCTTGCTGAGAGAAAATCAGCATGGCTTCTGTAAGGGTAAATCTTGTCTGACAAACCTCTTAGAATTTTTTGAAAAGGTCAACAGGCATGTGGATTTGGGTGAACCGGTTGATATAGTCTATCTGGATTTTCAAATGGCTTTTGACACAGTCCCTCACCAAAGGCTGCTGAGAAAATTGCACAGTCAGGGGATAAGAGGGCAGGTCCTCTTATGGATTGAGAACTGGTTGAGATCCCGGAAACAAAGAGTAGGTGTCAATGGGAAATTTTCACAATGGAGAGAAGTGAAAAGCGGTGTGCCCCCAGGGCTCTGTCCTGGGACCGGTGCTTTTCAATCTGTTCATAAATGACCTGGAGACAGGGATAAACAGTGAGGTGGCCAAGTTTGCCCATGACACAAAACTTTTCCGTGTGGTAAAAACCAGAGAAAATTGTGATTAGCTCCAGAAGGATCTCTCCAAACTGGGGGAATGGGCTGAGAAATGGCAAATGCGTTTTAATGTAACCAAATGTAAAGTAATGCATATTGGGGCAAAAAATCTAAACTTCATCTATCAACTCATGGGCTCTGAGTTATCTGTGACGGATCAGGAAAGAGATCTTGGTGTGTTGGTGGACAGCTCCATGAAGGTGTCTCCCCAATGTGTGGCAGCGGTGAAGAAGGCCAATTCCATGCTAGGGATTATCAAAAAGGGGATTGAAAATGAAACAGCCAACATTATAATGCCATTATACAAAACAATAGTAAGGCCCCACCTGGAGTATTGTGTACAATTCTGGTCACCGCATCTCAAGAAAGACATAGTGGAACTGGAAAAGGTGCAGAAGAGAGCGACTAAAATGATTACTGGGCTGGGGCACCTCCCTTATGAAGAAAGGCTGAAACATTTGGGCCTCTTTAGTCTGGAAAAAAGGCGATTGAGGGGGGATATGATTGAGACATACAAAATAATGCAGGGTATGAGTAAAGTGGATAGAGGGAAGCTCTTCTCCCTCTCCCAAAATACCAGAACTAGGGGCATACACTCAAATTGAGGGCTGGGAGAGTAAGAACTAACAAAAGAAAATATTTTTTCATCCAGCGCGTTGTAAGTCTATGGAACTCCCTGCCACAGGATGTGGTGATGGCATCTGACCTGGATGCCTTCAAAAGGGGATTGGACAGATTCCTGGAGGAAAAGTCCATCACAGGTTACAAACCATGATGGAGATGTGTAACCTCCAGGGTTTAAACCAGGGTACTTCAAGGGCCAGATGCAGGAGAGTGGTATCAGGAGATAGATATCTAGTCTCATGCGCTCCCAAACACATCTGGTGGGGCCGCTGTGAGATACAGGAAGCTGGACTAGATGGGCCTTTGGCCTGATCCAGCATGGCTCTTCTTATGTAAGAGTCACTATAAGTCGGTTCAGATTTGATTACCTGTGACATGAAATAAATGAGAATGGGCTCAGTGTCACTCATTCTCCTATCTTAAGGGGATACCAATTTATTTATTTATTTATTTATTTATTTATTTATTTATTTATTTATTTATTGGATTCTGTACTGCCCGTCTGGCTGGAAGGCTGTTCTGGATGGTTTACAACAATAAAGAGTACACAAAGCAAAGACAATAAATAAGTAGATTTAAAAAAAACATGATCTAAGATGAACATAATGAAAAAGCCATAAATAAAACAATATGGACTAATATAAACAAAACCCATTGCTTAAGGAGGGCATTTCCCCCTCCCCTGAGGTACTTTCTCACAGCCCCCCAAAAAGCTGAGGTGAGCTAGGTACTGCATGGGTGGATGTTGAAGGTAGGACAAGGCCAATGGGCTGAAGTAGTAGTTAAATATAGATTAGGAATTGGCAATGAGTGAGGTGACCAACTAATTCTGTTATGTCAAGAAGAGAAACTTATAATAGCAAATACATATTTCCAGATGCCACCACATCACATTTATATATGGACTTCAAATGCTCACGGGAATATAAGGAATCAGACTGATTACATCTTGATTAATAAACATTTTAGGAATTCAATTAAATGTGTGAAAACATAACCTAGTGCAGATAGTAATTCCGATCATAATCTTTTGTTAGCAAGAGTGAACCTTAAGTTGAAGAAGTGTCAGTCAAAGGTGGCAAATAATCAAACTGCCATTTCTAAGATTCTGGACCTAGCATTAAGAACTGAAGTTCAATTGACCCCAAATACAAAATTCAAAACCATCAAGGAGAAACCAGATGTAAATGAAGTTGAAAAAACCTGGAGCCAAATTAAAGCTGCTGTGAATGAGGTATGCCAAGATAAATTAAAGTTTGTCAAGAGAAAGATTAAATCTTGGATGACAGATGAAATTCTAGACCTCATAGATTGTAGAAGACTGATGAAAAGTAGAGATCCCCTAATATATAAACAACTGCAGAAAGAAATACAGCAGAAAATGGCGAAGAAAAACTTTCAAAGAAATGTAGCAAAATTGAATAACTGGATGCTAAGCATGATTCATCTAATATGCACACATGCAGAGAGAGAGAGAGAGAGAGAGAGAGAGAGAGAGAGAGAGAGAGTAGTGCCGGACAAAGAGGCTTAATTCATTTTCCAACACTTTTTCAAAAACTGCCCCTCTTTAAGCTGCTGTGCGCCCCATGCTGGATACCATTTTCAGTTTTGGAGGCTGGATTTAAACTGGGAATAAGAGCCTTGTCCAGCTTCTCAAGTGTGTGATCACATCTCACAGTTTATTTATTTATTTATTTATTTATTTATTTATTTATTTATTTATTTATGAGGTATTTTTGCCCCAGCTTTCTCCTAGGCAAAGGACCCAAGGTGGCTTACAGTAATGAGGGACAATATGCAGTCCAGTACAATTAAGACATATTCAAGTTTAAGAACAGGACATTGAGGGATATCTTACAGCGTTATAAGAGAATATTAAAGCTAAAAGTTGACTCCTATCCAGCCCTGATTTTCATGACTTAAATAGGAGACTTTCTTTTTATTTTATTATTTAAAATAGAGAGTAATGTAAAATTGGTAAAGAAGATGGACTGTGCAATTGTGAGCCTTTAAAATTAAGCACTTTTTTATTTTCAGTGTTTTAGGTGATGTTTTAAAGATATGTATAATTTATTATAACAGTGATAGCAAAGAAAAGAGCTGAAATGCAGTTTTTCAGTTAGGGAAACGGTACGATGCAATGCTGAGTTTAATATAGAGCTATTTATGGCTTTGTTCAAAGACAAAGGAAAGGAAAATCCATCTGATTAGAGAATAAGAAGTTCATGGGAAAAAAGTTAAAATGAAATGTAGGGTAGAATATGGATAGGCTGGTGGAAGAAATCTCAATTTCTTATGTAACCCCTACCTGTTCCTCCTCAGAACCTGGAGCATCTTGTAGTAATTAGACAAGTGAGGCAAAAGCAATTGCATGCATCTAGTTGTAAAATGTGTCAGATCTGAGGGTGGCCCTTCCCTTGTCCCTAAATTCCCCTAGGACTGTGAGGCAATGAAACTTCCTCAACAGCCTCAGGTACTCAGCACTGATTCCCTCACTCTTCTTTCGTATCTTTTTCAACTGGTAGACCAACTTATTTCACTTCCTCTGCCCCAAGCAACATATAACTCATTCTGAGGTAGATGGAGGGGAATTTTCTCCCAGGGTTAGGTTCCTAAGTAAAAAATAAAATAAAATATATATTATAAAGGGCCTACTAGATCAAAGAGCAACATATCCCCTAGATTTGTTGTTAAAATCAGCATCCTAAGAGTGATTCAAGCAAGACAAGGAGGTATGGGGCTAACTCAAGAAGCCTGCCATTCTGGGTAACTTTCCAGTTTAGGTATTAGATCTAGACATTGGCATGAAATGGGGAAATAGTGTTTCATTTCATTTTTCCGGTTCATTTTTCTTCATTTCATTTCATTATAACAATTTTTAAAGTAAAAAATCATTTTGTATTTGTTTCATTTTCTTTTCTTTTCATTTTTTTTTTACTTAAAACACCGTCTCTCTCATATGGATTAAAAAAATAGAGATGGAAGGGAATATATTTGCCTCTGCTGACATTTTAAACCTTTTTTTCCTCTCTTGAACAATGATAAAATATTCTTTTTTAAAGGTTTTCAAAATTGATCAGCGTAATCACAGAAGTGCATGCTTTAAGCACTGGACATCAACTTTTTAGGGATTATCAGCTGTATTTATCAAATGTTTAATCATTTTTATTTGATTTAAAGTTGGTTTTAAATCATTTTAAATCCCTTTTTTCATTTAATCACACAGCATTAACAAAAAATCGAATCAGAATGAACCAAAAATTTCCAGTTTGTTTTGTTTTGTTTTTTTGTTAAAAATCAGTTTGTTTTTGTTTCATTCTGAAATGAAACAAAAAATGAAAACCAGAATCAAAATTGTTTCATGCTCATCTCTACTTACATGCATAAATTTGGATGTCTTCCAGAACGGCTACAATGGCAGTCCTTCCTGTCCTCTTCTGCCCAGAGCTACAGGAAGCACTCTCAATCTCCCAAGACAGATTTTTTTTTCTGGCTCACCATCAGGAGCCCGTATAATTTCATGTGGTTGTACTTGGGAGCTTATTGTAACATGGGAGGAGAGCCAAGGGCCCTTATTTTTCAGGTAACCATCTGGAGGGCTTCCAGAGAATCTGCATACCTGTATTCATGAAAACAAGTGTGACAGAAAGAATAAGAGCATCACCCTCTGCTGCCTGCAAGAAGTTACCTTTTGACATATTCCTCTGGGATTTCATTGAAATGTAGGGGATGGGGATATTGGCTGACATTCATATTATTGTCCAATATAGGGCAAACCATGAACAGGCAATCCTTCACCATCTCATATTGTATATAACATAGGTATATGGATTTTAAACTTGATCCATGGACAATTCTCCAATATATCCCCTCCTTGAACATTATTTTCAAAAGAAATGACTCCCTGACCAGATTACATGATAATGGGTGATATTCTTGTTGAATATATTTTCAGTTCATCAAGAGTAATGATGCCCCCGAAAATAATCTGGTAAGGGAATCCTAGTCACCGTATAGAGTCATACCTAAATTAAAAGTTGTGAAAAGATGCCCCCGCCCCTTTAAGAGCCTTGAATGCTTCCTGGGGCAGCTCCCCACAGCAGAGCGGAGGTGAGCCTGCATTCTTTTCTCCCCCTTTTTTCTCCCTCCCCTAATGCAGACAGTAGCAAGGGAGTGTGGAGGGGTGGGAACATAGCAAGAGGACCAAACCCCAAGATCTCTGGTCCGAATTTAAGTTGCCAGCGGATCTTAGGAGTCATGTAAAAGCACCCTTAGTCAACTATAACTACTAAGAAAAAATATTAAGACTGCATGCTTCCCTTCATCCATAATCATTGATCTTTACTTAATTCCAGAATGCAGCCACTGCAGAGGAATAACTATCATTTCTTCTAGCTTCATTTTTATTAACTTTACTGTTAAGACTGGAGGAGAGGGTTGTACATTATTCTTCCATTTACCACTTGGCCTGCTTTCTTTCCCTTCTCTGTTTCACCATCGACAATGCTGACTACATTATGTAACTGAACAAAATAATGTGTACGGGAATTGGAGGTAAGCTGTATGCCAAATTCCTGATTACTATTCTTCGTGTGGCACTTGGATGAAATGCCACCTTTAAAACATCCATTTCAGTGAAGAATTTGGCAAGGATAGACCAAATGTTTCCAGGTGGAAGTGGCTATAATGAAAGAAAAAGTTGCTTGAAATATACAGTACATATTCCAGGGACCTGTTCTTTTTCTAATGACAGGGTAATGGGACCAGCCTGTTGCATAATCCTGAGAGCACCGTGAAGGAAAAATAATAATAAAAGTCAGGTTTTTTGCCCAATGTCAAAGTAAATATTTCAGTCCATGCTTTCCCATCAAACCCAAAACTGGATTATGTCATCAGCAGTTACAACCCACTACCCTTGAAGGGAAATGCAGGCATTGCAGGTGTTCTACCAGGATAGAAACACCTGTTGTTCTGCCTACCTGTGCCAGGAAGAAATAGATGCTCATGTCAAATATTGGCAGTAGTTATGAGCAGTCAAGTTACTTTTGAGTTCAAGTGACCATAATAGGACTTTGAGGTATATCAGATGTTCTAGGACTTGGGAGGCATTAATAGGGAACTAAGCACTCCAAGTCCATGTGATGAAAGATATAATACAAGAAATTGGTGCCAACAGCAAACATTGACCCCATCAAGAAAAATATGAAACTGTTTCATGACCAAAGACTGAACAAACAGATTACAAAACTAGAAAACATGATAGAGTGGCAAAATTAAAGCACTGGTCATTATGACAAAAATAAAACTTGCAACCCTCCAAAAACCCATGGAAACATCAGGTAGAGAAGGTGACAGAAAATGATGAAGCCAAGATCTTGAGGGATTCTGAATATAACACACCAGACTTAGAAATAATAGCAGGAAGAAATGTCAGGAATAGGATTACTGACATTGCAACTCCAGGGGATGCCAAAGAGTTGGAAAAACTAACAACAAAATAACAAAATACTGACAAAATGCAGAGCCTTGGAATCAGAACCTCTTACTTGTGGTTAAAACATCATCAGGGCTTTGGGAACAATGTCAAGAAATTTCACAACATATTTCAAGCAGTTGCAGATCTCAGAAATAATACCATCAAAGCCACAAAAATGCCAATATTAGGAAGAACACAAATATTGTGCCGATATTTAACAGATACTTAACTTTTTGGTTAAAAAATAAAAATATAGCCCAAGAACTATTGTAACCTTGTCCAGGAAGATAAACAAGGAGTTGTTTCATTTTTATCTTCAGCACTAAAATGTGCAAACATTTATAAGCAAACTAAACTGCAGAAGGAAACCAGTATCTATTATAATAATCCAATCTGGGCTCACCTGCCTCAGAGTGAAATAAAGAGCACCCTTAAAGTCATGGTCAGTTTTTTAAATGAAGAATTTAATATACTGGAAGACAAATATCACAGGCCAAGACTGAAGTTACAGGTCCCTATATACTTTTGAGTATTAATTTAATAAAAGGAAGTATTCTTTAGAGATTGCAGTGTACTGGAAAGCTTAACCTTTGTGATCATGATCATCATGAAATCCCTCACCTCCAACATTACTATCAACTGCGGTGAGATGAGGAAGTGGAATCATCATCACCACGAATGCAACTGCATTGTTAGGATTCAAAGTCAGTATGAGATTTGTTTCAAGGGCAGAATTCAAATAAATATTCCACATTTTTAATGAGCAAAGATTTTGACACCAGAATCAAGTCTGAAATTGCAATGTGTTAAAATAGATGCAAACAAAATTGACAGTGACACTGATTTCATAATTAGGAGAAACAATGATCAGTCGAGGGGGAAAACACACCCTAATTTGATTTGTTTTCCAATCTAGCAGTCCTTTCTGTTTAATCATATTAAAGAGTTGATTTCCCCTCTGTATTCATATTTATATGTTGGCTGGGGGGGTATCATTATGCCATTTGACATTGAAACAAGATGAACATCCCTTTTGCAATTCTTCCCATGTATCTAAATTCCGATATCTAGTGGTCACATGTTCATTGCACATATTGGCTGTTTCAGACTGTGTTTGCTGGAACATGCACACCAGCAGGTATTTGTTGAAGGAGAAAAAAAAATCACAAAAATGAGTACTTTAAAGAAAGTGGATGCCAAGATATTAAAAACGTCTGGGCAAGAAAGAAACCACACAACTTAATCTGTAACTTGTGCATGACAGGAATGCTAACACAATTCGAAGAAGCAATACAAAATTGAAACAGACAGATTTTTGCACTCTTATTTAACTGATTTACTTTTAACAGGGTTCCCTTGGTTGTCCTATGCAGATAAATAGATTTCTTATAGAGATCTCAGCCTATCAAAGGCAATGAGTAGAAACTCAAATGCATTAATAAAAATAAACAGGGGCAGCCATTTGCATGGCTATTTTGGTTAAACAAGTTATTTACATCCCTTCTCTGAACAAAAAATTGCCATGTAACTCAGAAACCCAAAAAAAAGAGATTTAACTATATTTCTCATTTTAAACTGATAAATGCCAAAGAGATAGCAGGAATAGATTGATTGCCGATTGAATCCCATTTCATTTCTGTCCATAAAGCTTCTTCAATTACCTTTTCTTATATTTCAAGCATATCAGTGACAAAGACACCGATAGCACAGCCCTGTCAAGCTCTCCTTCATTCAGTACATCACTTGTGACAAATCTGCAATCCATCTCTGTATTTTAAGAATTAATGTGAGCTCTAACAAGAGACCAAATCAAAACATGGACAGCTTCCAGAAAAGCTATTCCCTGTTTCCAAAAACTAGAGATTATTTACAGCTATGACATGTTGTACATCGTTCAGGTAATAAATCTGCTTACTCCAGGAGAGAATAATGGGTGCTGCCATGTACTGGAAATGGTTCTGTTAACATTTCTTTGTACTGAGGACATTGTGAGCAGAATTGGCCCAAGGATTAGGCCAAGTGAGGCAACCACCTTAGCTGACAGGTGCTGGCTGAGGGCAGCAGCGACAGTCTCCCAGCCATTGCTCCTCAAAATTCTACCTTTGCTTTTCTGTTGGAGAAAAGAACAGTGCATAGCCCATGTTAGACTGCTGTGACTGATGTGGTGGAGGACATGATAGCACTAGAGATGGGCACGACTTGGCGAAATTCTCGTTTCCGTTTCTGTTACTCGTTTCCGTTACGCAACGAAACGAAGAACGAGAATTACTCTGCCAGAAATCGAACTTGAACCGATAAATGACAAATTGGGTCTGATTTGTCGTGTTGTCATTCCTGGCATCGCGCGATGCCAAGTGGCACAGAAAAAAAGTTTTTAAAAGCCCGATTCATGGCCAAAAAAGCAGGCGAAAATATGCCTGCCTGAGGGCACGTACCCGAGGGGTGGTTTCTGGGGGGGGGGTCCCCACTCCAGCCTCCCCCCCTGTCCTGGGCTGCTGGTGGTACCAGGGTGGGGGGTGGCATCCTCGGTGTAATCCATTTGCCATGCGGTGTGGGGGGGATCCAAAATGGCGACCACAATATTTTTTTAAAAATCGTGGTCCAAAAACCCACCAAATCACCACAGAAACATGCAAAAATTAGCTATTTTAACTGCTTGAATTTTTACAGTAGCAGCAGTGGGTTTTTCTTGCAACAAAACATCTCCGTTGATTTTATTTTATTTTATTTTTATGTTTATTTTTTTACACGTGCGCAATGATGGGCTGGCCATGGGATGGGACCATGCAAATTTTTGGACCCATTCCACCAATCGCATGGCCAGGTTTTGACTGACACTTCTGGATGTGCAAGAGGGTATAAAAAGACAGGGCACTCCCCAGAACAGCGCAGTCCGGGCTTGTATGTGGATGGGAGAGGGCTGTGTGTAGCTGGCTGCTGTGCTAGTAGTTTCGATTTCACGGTCGCGGTCGCGGAGCATTTAGATTCTGTTAGGCAGGCAGGGAGGGAATTCAATTGAATTTTTAGGAATAGGAATTTGGAAATATTTCATTCCATCTGCTGTGGGGAATAGCAAGCAACGCAGTTCATTCCTGCAGTTTGTCAGGATTTTTTTTCTGATACTGGTTTAGGTTTGACTGGGTGTGTGTGGATTGAGTGTACTACCATTCAATATTTATTTTCTATTTTCCGAAGTTCATTTTTTCATTTCATTGCTAGCAGTTTTATTTTCTCCTCACCTTTTTGTGAGACAGAGCTGCTGCAGTGCTTTCAGGCTGGGAAGCAAGCCTAATATAGCAGTTCTCTATTCTCACCTTTTTTTTGTGAGACAGAGGGAGAATTCATTCCACTCTAGTGTTTCAACAGGGGAGGTTTCTTAGAGGTCAGTGGATTTATTATATATATATACTCTTCCCATTTATTTTCTATTCATATTCAAAAGTTCATTGGCAGCAGCAGGCAAGGCAAGAAGAAGTTACTTTACCTGGCTGCCTCCATCACTGCAGCTGCAGTGCAGTGCTTTCAGGCTGGGAAGCAAGCAAGCCTAATATAGCAGTTCTCTATTCTCACCTTTTTTTCTGAGACAGAGGGAGAACTCATTCCACTCTAGTGTTTAAACAGGGGAGGTTTCTTGGAGGGCAATGGATTTATATTATATAGGATGCACTAGTCTTGTGCAGCAAGTCCATCACCCAGTTTAACAAACTGTTTTTCACCTGCTCTGGGATATTTGCGGGACCCGCGCCCGCCGCCCGCGGGAACAAGCCGAAATGGACCCGTCCCGAAAAACAATAACTTGAAAAAAATTTTCCTAATGCCCATCTCTAGATAGCACCAGTTTTGTATATGCTACTCTAGTTTACTTCTATATATGGGCTGGGGAGGGTCGCCACTGTGTTTTTTTCTTCAGCATACACAATTTCTGATCTACAGAGGCTTACAGTAAATTATAGTACTTGGTCTTTTAGGTGTCACAAGTTTTTGGCTTTTGTTTTGCTTTGTTTCTTTGAGTTTTGGTTAGAATGGTTACAGGTCTGCACCAAGAAAAGCAAGATCCCACAACCTGCATAAATTGGCCTAAGTGAATAAAGATGCATGATTTCTTGAATATTTGCATACTTTTGCATAAATTATTCAGATCCATCTAATTTTCCTAGAAGAAGTTAGCTTTGTCCTGACCAATCAGAGCTTTGCTTGTCTTTTTCCTCTGGGTGGCCATGCCAAGTGAGGCCAAAAGGGTTTCTACCTGTAAATGGGCCTTCTTGGTGGCCACCACAACACTTTGGAATAAACTTCCTATGGAGATTAGGCTTACAGAATCTCTGCCAGCCTTCAGGAGAGCATTAAAGACCTGGCTCTTTAGGGAAAGTTATGGTGATCGCTGAGTGTGTGATTGTGTGACGTCAGATGGTTGTATTGTTTGTCCCAGCCCTTTTCTTGCCAGATTCTGTGCTTGATTTGTATTACTGTTGTTTTTTTTTTTATATTTTTATATTGGATTCTTTTTGTTGGGTGCTGTGCTCCTTTCTTCACAATTTGTTTTACACTGCCCAGAGTTCCCGAGGGAAAGTCGGGTGGTTAATTAGTACTAAATAAATTATTAAATACGGGGTCTAGGAACAACGCAGGACAATCTGGTCGCTTCCAAACTTTATTTCTTGAAACGACGCTCAAGCTGACGGCCCTACCCCCTGCTTAAAAGGGGCACATAATGTCCCCGGCGTGCACCTCATTGGCTATTGCCGCGTTCCCACAATTACTCGTGGTTGGCTGGGTCACGTCAGACGCGCGACTCCATTGTGGCTCCGCCCACGCCTCAATCTCGCTCGCTAAAACACAACATTCCTCCCCCCATGGTTCAACACAGTAACAACCAACACTACCATCAACCCTACTATTTTAGTCGCATACATAATCCCCCAGATGTGCCGGTCTTCTACGCTCTCGCTGGGACCGCCGCAACTTAGGTGGTGATGTGGGAACAACGGGGACCGCTAGTTCCCGGATATCAGGCTGTGCCTGTGCCTCCGGGTTAGCAGGTACCCCGTTAGCAACCGAGGACTCGGCATTCCGTCTGGGCGGCACCTCATTAGTCTCCCCGGACTCAAAGTCACTGACTTGCTCCGGCTCAGAATCCGGAGCTTTCTCGGGCTCTGGCTCAGCTAGATCTTCCGGGGGCACCAGCGCCACAGTTGTTCTGACGCGGATCTGATCGATGTGACGCCGCCACACCAACCCCCCCTCTAAACCCACCTCATAAGATGTGGGACCCGAGCAGGCCACTATCGTTCCAGGAACCCATCGTCGCTCTCGACCATAACCCGGGCATATACAGGGTCGCCTATGGCAAATCCTCTCGGAGCTTCCCTATGCTCCGTGGAGGGCCTCTTATCGAGTGCCCTGTCAGGATGGAGACGATCAAGGAGCGTCGTCAGTCTCCTTCCCATAAGGATCTCTGCAGGGCTACGCCCCGTTACGGCACTAGGGGTGACATGTTGGGCCAACAAGAACTGTGAAAGACGATAATACCAGTCCCCCTGTATGATCCGCCTGAGCGCGTCCTTGGTCGTACGGACCATGCGCTCAGCTTGGCCGTTAGTGGCCGGATGAAACGGGGCGGACCTAATGTGCCTGATACCCGCTAGAGCAACAAACTCCTGAAATTCGGCAGAAGTAAACGCCGTTCCGTTGTCACTCACGATTGTGTCGGGCAAACCGTGGGTGGCAAACAGCCGCCTCAGCACATTTATTGTCGCCTTTGTGGATGTAGTGGAGGTAGGGGCCACTTCTAGCCACTTGGACCTTGCATCCACTACTATTAAAAAATATTGGCCCTGGAAGGGCCCGGCAAAATCTAGATGTAATCGGGACCAAGGGGCTTGCGTGGATTCCCAGGCCTGTACAGGGGCCTTAGATGGCTCAGGCCGAGACGCCTGACAAGGTTCACACCCCTTCACCCACTCTTCGATTTTAGCGTCCATGCCCGGCCACCAAACATAACTCCGGGCGAGTGCCTTCATGTGGACAATGCCCGGGTGGGCGACATGAAGGGCCTCCAATACCTTAGTCCTCAAAAAGGGGGGGACCACCACCCGACCACCCCAAAGCACACACCCCCTGTGTGACGAGAGTTCGTCTTTCCGGGCCGTATAAGCCGCAAATTCCGGGCCCGGTTGCTTGGGCCACCCCCTCCCCACCCAATCCAAAACACGAGCCAACACTCGATCACGTCGGGTTAAGGCGGCGATATCCTGGACGTGCAAGGGACAATCCGGCAGGTCCTGGATCCTTAGGACCTGGTGGGCGGGAGCAGGGTCCGGGCCACACTCCGGTAGCGGCAGACGGCTAAGGGCATCGGCATGACCCATCGCCTTCCCGGGCCGGTGCTGCAGTTCATAATTGTATCCAGCCAAAAAGATGGACCACCGCAGTACTCGTGGTGAGAGCACTTGGGGGGTCTGGCGGTCCGCGGCAAACAGGCCCAACAACGGCTTGTGGTCTGTGACTATTGTGAAGGGTCGGCCGTACAAGAAGTCATGAAACTTCTTGACCCCTTTCACAATGGCTAACCCCTCCCTATCAATTTGGGCGTAGTTCCTCTCCGCGGACGAAAGGGTTTGAGAGAAGTACGCCACCGGAACTTCTCTTCCGTCCGGAAGTTGATGACCCAGAACGGCGCCCACTCCATACGGGGAAGCATCACAAGCCAACACGACCGGCAAGGACTCATCAAAGTGGGCCAGTACAGAATTTGACACCAACAGGTCCTTCACCCCGCGAAAAGCCTTCCTTTGTCTCTTACCCCACACCCAGGGCGCCTTTTTGTCCAGGAGCCGGTGCAACGGCTCCGCGACGGCCGCCTTATGTGGCAGGAAGGCGTGATAAAAATTTAAAAGTCCTAGAAAAGCCTGTAACTCCGCTTTCCCCTTGGGCTCTGGCGCCTCGCGAATGGCGCGAAGTTTGTCCCGGGCTGGGTGTATGCCCGTTGCATCAACGTGAAACCCAAGGAAATCCACGCTGTCTACTCCCAACAGGCATTTTGATTTTTTTTTTTAAGGCCCGCCTCCCGAAACCTCTCTAGCACTGTTCGGAGTCGAGCGCCAAAGTCCGTCATAGATGGAGCAGCGATTATAACATCGTCAAAAAACGGAGTTACTCCGGGAATTCCCTTCAGGAGGCGGTCCATCATATTCTGGAAAAGTCCTGGGGCTACACTCACCCCGAATTGTAATCGATTTACACGGAAGGCCCCCTTATGTGTGACAATCGTCTGAGCATCTGCCGTAGCTGTGTCAACCGGCAGTTGTTGGTAGGCCTGTGCCAAATCCAACTTTCCGAATACTTTTGCCCCGGCGAGGGTGGCCAAAACATGGCTCACGACCGGAACCGGGTACGCATGGTCGCGGAGAGCTTTGTTGAGAGTGCACTTATAATCCCCACAAATCCTAACCGACCCATCGGGCTTAACCGGGGTGACTATGGGAGTCTCCCAGGTTCCCGAGTCTACCGGTTCTAGGACCCCTTGTGCAACAAGGCGGTCCAGCTCCGCCTCAATCTTGGGCTTGAGGGCGAATGGGACCCGGCGGGCCTTCACCCGGATGGGACTAATCTCTGAGTTCAAGCGCAGGGAAATCGGGGGGCCCTTATACTGTCCCAAGGACCCGTCGAAAACGGATGGAAAGTCCTTACAAATCTCTTCCGGGCCCACCTTGGAAAGGAGACTATGAATGCCTGTAAACCCAATTCCCAAAGGCTCCAGCCACGATAAGCCCAGGAGGCTGGTAAAAGGGCCTTCCACAATTATTAGGTCCAGTCGCTGGGAAACCCTTCCATACTGGACCTGGAACGTGCCCATTCCCACAGTCTTTATTATATTCCTCTGAAAATCCTTGAGGATCACCGGGGATGGGCGAAGAGGGGGGCCACCCCTGGGGCACAGGCGCCGGAAGGTCTTAGCCGAGATAATAGAATACATGGAGCCCGTGTCCATCTCCATTTCACAAGGGGCCCCCTCTATCTTGACTTCCAACTTGACCTTAGTGGGCTTACGGTTGCGCGTGCAGACCTGCATTACCGTGGCAGCGATGATCGACTGCAACTCCTCTTCCTCCCGAGTCTCATGTACGCGCTGTCTCGTCCGGTTTCCTTTCAACTTGGAACGGCAGACTCGGCGGATGTGCCCGGCCTTGCCGCAACGGCGGCACGTGGCATCCCGGAACGGGCAGGAGCGACGATCGTGATCCTCACCACAGCCAAAACAGGAGTCTCCTCGGGCCGATCCGGTAGAACGCACGTGCAAGGGTGCGGTCGTGTCGTGCAAACGCCGACTCGTACCTGACTTGCTGCGGTTGCGGTGGACGCTGGTATCCTCTTCCTCCGACGTACTGTCCGTGGCATGGACTTCCGCTGCCTTCTTGTTGGCATGTGTGGAAGCCGACCGCTCGTAGGCCAAAGCTTCGCTGTAGGCCGCGCTCAAGGTGATGGTCTCGCGCGCCATCAGCTTGGTCTGAAGCTTCTCATTACGTAAACCCCATATGAATCGGTCCCGGATCATCTCCTCCAAGTTAAGGTATTCACATTCTCCCGCCAACGAACGGAGCACTGCAAGGTACTCCGCGGTGGACTCGGAGGGGCCTTGAGAGCGCAGGAAAAAACGGTGCCTCCGGGAGACTATTGATGGCTTCGGGATGAAGTGGTTGGTGAGCAATCCCGCCACTTCATCATACGATAAAGAGTCCAGCGGGTTATGACCGGCCAACCCTTTAGCAATTATGTAGGTGGCCGCCCCACAGCCACCCAACAAAATGTTCCGCTTCTGGCGGTCCTCCGTAATGCCATGGGCCTCAAGTAAAAAACGGAGGCGCTCGATGTATGCTTCCCAATGCTCGGGGTGTCGGGGGTCGAACTCACCCAGGGCATGCATAATGGCGGCTACTCCCTGGAAGGGCGTGGGCGGCGGCAGTCGAGAGGCGCCTCGGTCCGGAGAGGACATCGCAAGACGACGTGGCAGGCCCGATATGGGGATACGGCAGCTCAGAAATATCCCATCCTCGTCGCCACTATTAAATACGGGGTCTAGGAACAACGCAGGACAATCTGGTCGCTTCCAAACTTTATTTCTTGAAACGACGCTCAAGCTGACGGCCCTACCCCCTGCTTAAAAGGGGCACATAATGTCCCCGGCGTGCACCTCATTGGCTATTGCCGCGTTCCCACAATTACTCGTGGTTGGCTGGGTCACGTCAGACGCGCGACTCCATTGTGGCTCCGCCCACGCCTCAATCTCGCTCGCTAAAACACAGCATAAATAAATAAATAAATAAATAAATAAATAAATAAATAAATAAATAAATAAATAAATAAACCAAAGCAATTCATAAAAACCACATCCTTTCCATTAGGAATCTTGTCCGACAACCCATTCTGGCTCAAAAGAAAGAAGGAGTGTCCATACGTTAGATTAATAAATGTCTGTCCAACTCTTCTCTAGCGTTGGCACTTAGGGTGGCCAGAGAAACCCCCCAAACTGTTACAAGAATGCCCCTGCTCTTTGGAACAAATTGCCAGTTGGCATCTGTTTCGCTCTATCTGTGGCAATGTTTAAGAGTTCTTTGAAGACCTGACACTACCGTTAGGCTTTTGGCCATGTTGCACGTTGCTCACCACCTACCTGAGTCCTTATTATGATTTGTTTGCTCTATGTGTTTATTATGTTTATTTAATCTATGTTAAATATTATCTTTATTTTGATGTTTTAATCTTCCTTGTACACCGCCTGGAGTTGTTCTCTGAGTTAAACTTGGCAGTATATCAATCAATCATTCAATCAGGAGGGAGGGAGGGAGATTTAAAAAGGAGAGGACAGGGAAAGAGCAGTAACTGACTTATTTGTTTATTATCTAGCACATTGAGTCCTTAAATCTTAAAAGACTGGTTTTGAATCCTTACAAAATCAAGTGCAGTATTTCTGAATTAGGATTTCTATCTCTTTCCCCCTAAATATTACTCATCTTTAAGGGTTATAAATTATTAGATAGGCGGGTACACCACACTCCTAGCCATGATGAGAATAGCTACACCTATAAAGCCCTACATGGTTTTGGGAGCTCAATAAAATAGCAGAATGCCTACTTACAAACAGGTCTGCCTTTCCTTCCCATACATCTCAAGCAGGATGATTGAAGCTGCTGACCTCGAGAAAGTCTCGGAAGGAGAAAACGAAGAACTAGGACATCTTGGTTGTGGAACAAACTGCCTCCCACTATTCTCCTGGCCCCCACATTGCTGATTTTTAAGAAGTCATTAAAATCTGGTTGTTTTGATAGGCCTCTGAAAATATTCCAAGTGTGGACATCACTGAAACCATTTAGCCTCTAATGTGGACTATTACTGCCTTTTGAAATGTCCTGTGTATTTTATTCTTTATTTTAAAACATACTGGATTTTTTTGTGCCCATGTCTCAGAGTGAGTGACTGAGATTGTAAGTGCCAGTTGATAAGGCAAGCAATAAAGGGCAGTCTACTCTGGAGAGACTTGAAGCTATTTCTACTCTGTATAGTTCTGCTGCATAGTTAAAGATGATTAAATCTCACACTCTTATCGAGATTTATCAGAGTCCCACCAAGCATGTATGGTAGTGATGCAAGAAAAGGCCTTTACGGTGGATTCTTCCAGGCATTATAATTTTCTGGATGGAGTGGCTAGCATGATCCCTTTCCTGTTCTAAATTCAGCAGCAGGCAAATATATTTTCATTCAGTCATGCCTTATCAATTGGTGGCCTGTTAAGGAGTCCCATTTTAATTGGTTAGGCTGAATGTCTTTCCTTTTTCATGTAAATTATTGCCAGCATTTGAACTGAGGGAAGGCTTAAATGGGGACAAAAGATTCTCTCTGTGCTGGAAAGTGTTGATTTGCTGGATCAATTTCCCTTAAAGTCATCTGTCTGTGCATACAGGAATTGTTCCAACCTAGCACCAAAAAAGAGCAGTACCGCAGCTGGACCAAAAAGGTTTGGACTGGGCATAGAGCAGGCTTGAGCTGATTTATGATTTCCTGTATGTTGTCTGATCAGAAAACTAGCTCACAACAGATTGTACCATGAGCAGTCCAAAATATGTTATTTCTCTGTCTGATTCTACTCTGAAGCAATTTTAATGTGTGCTAATTTTAGATGCATTCTAAAATTAAAGCGGATTTAATTACTTTTAATATGTATATCCTTTTTATTTCAGTCATCCTTTTGCACTACTCTGTAAGCTCTTTTGTGCCCTGTCCTGTAGCAAAGGCATCAAATCAAATCAAATCAAATCAAATGACCAGCACCCTCTATCAGTGAAGCAAGAGTGGCAGCCCGAGTAACAGCACCTAATTAAAGAGTAGCTCTCATTTGAAGTCACACACACACACATCTAACATTTTTAAAAAGGAGCTCTTTAATTAGCAGCAACCTGGTGATGTGACTCCCACTGCATAGATGGAACATTGCAACAGGATGTTGACCAGTAAAACAAAACAAGACAAAATGTTATTATTGAAGAGGTAATCTTTTCTTAGCAACTATTATCCCTTTTATTTATTTATTTATTTATTTATTTATTTATTTATTTATTTATTTATTTATTTATTTATTTGAGTATTTTTATGCCACCTTTCTCCTTGGGAAAAAACCCAAGGCCCCTTGTATGACTGAAGAAAATAGGGTATCTTTGAAGTGGGTGGTTTCTTTTGTTAGGATAATAGCATATATTGTTGTTTCCTTTCCCACATTTCAAAAGTTAGGAGGAAAAAAGGCTTGGGGATTCTTGAAATAAGCCACAGCTGCTTGAAGCTTTAGCTATTTATTTCCACAATTATCTAGTATTCAGCCAAGCAATTTTTAGATAAAGGGCCAATTATCCAGTTCTTTTATCAGAAATTTATCTCCAAGGTCACTTCAATGATAATTTTTGGAAGAAACAGACACAGTACTTTTTGATGCATGAATTCTTTCAAAACACCAAATTCTTTCCATTGCCCACCCCCAAGCCTTGCATGAGATGAGGCAATTCTACAATGTGCAACATTTAAAAAGTCAATGATGAATGGAGTGTGTGTAACACCACCTGGAAATCTATGGAGCTTTCACTGGCCAGAATCCCATTGACATAGCTTGATGCAAGCTAGTCTGATGACATCATCAGCAGTAAACTTTAATTGAACGTTTTCTATTTGTCAATTCAGACTTGGGGAGGCATTGGAAGATGGGGGATAGTCTTTAATGTCCTCATATAATCACCACTGGTTCTAGTATCTTCCCACATGAATTAACTTGTTTTACAAGGCAAAGCTTTAGAACTGCAGTCTTTATTGTGTCACTTGTCTTATGGTCTTTATTAGAAAGTTTAATCACCTATCTCTTTTATCCCCCTTTTATATAATGAATTCATGTTCTCTAGCAGTGTCCTACAGCCCTATTTGCAGAAATGCATAGTCTTTTTATACTGGCTTCCATTGCCATATTGGTGCCATTCAACACTGTTTGTACAAATGTTTATATTTAATTCTTCTCCATTATTTTTGTTTTCACTTCCCATGTACTTAAGGAATCCTGCAATAATTCCTCTCATGTGTTGCCTCTCATCTTCAATCCTTGTTTCCTCCTTTTCCCTCAGTGATGAGTAACCTGTGACTCTCCAGATGTTACTGAACTGTGTGTTAAGAAACTATAGCCAGCATATCCTATGGTGATAGCTGATAAAATATGCAATCCAATAACTTCATGACCACTGGTCATTCCACTAAAAAATCTTTGTTTATTAGTGTCTGTTTTCTATCTATCTATCTATCTATCTATCTATCTATCTATCTATCTATCTATCTATCTATCTATCTATCTATCTATCTATCTATCTATCTATCTATCTATCTATCTATCTACATTGATAAAGGCCTAATACTTGTATTTTGTCTTGCAAGAGTCAAGAGTGACAATTGTGGAGAACATGTAGCTCTCTCTACATATTTTTAGACACAGGGTTACAAGAAAACTGAGGATGAATGGAAAAAAATGAATCACATTTTTGGACAAATTTGGCTAATTTGTCAAAATTCATTGATTCACATTAATCATAAATGGAATCCCATGAATTTTTAGCCATTTTTTATTCATTAATTCAACAGGCTAAAAAAATGCCTCTGAAAACACCCAGAGATACCCCAACACTGGAAGGAAGCATCCTCTAACTCTCTTTTACAACCCCTCCACATTTGTTGAAGAATGGGTTTCCCCCACCCAATTGTTAAAGGGTAATTATTGGGGGGCACTTTGGAGGTATATAAACCTAGAGGGAATATGGAGAAGAGTTGGGAGAAGCCTGTCTGCAAGTTTGGTGTCTCTAAGTGCCTGGGAGACATTTTTCTGGAGGACACTTTGATGGTACATAGTTTTAAGGTCTGAATGCTAATCACTTGACTTGTAGGTCTTGTAGAGAAAAGTCAGAGGAAGCCGCCCCTGCAAATGTGGGGCCTCTAGATGCTACCGGGATGCGGGGGAGCTTCTAGAGCATTTTAAAAGGGAGATGAATTTGTTGATAGAAATTTGTTGATTTGTCAGCCCCCACAAATCATGAATCAAAACAAAACATATTTTTAATTCATCCCCATCTCTCGTTGCAAGATGCTAAATAACACTGGCTGAAGTTTCAGTGAGTTGCCTTTTTTCTTCTGGATTTATTTATTTATTTATTTATTTGTTAGGCTCGTATACCGCCCATCTTCCTGGAGGAACTCCGGGTGGTTCACAATAAGAAATATAAACAAAATCAAAACAATTAGATATAAGAATTTAAAAACACTGAAACAGGCAATAAAACCAAACAAATGGCAGATGGCAGATGGCGGGGGAAAATGAATTTAGTCACCAAACGCCTCTTGGAAAAGCAAGGTTTTGAATTCTTTCCTAGAGGCTGGCAGGGACAGTGCAAGGCGCACTTCGCTGGGGAGGTGGTTCCACAGGGCAGGGCCAGCCACCAAGAAGGCTCGAGTTCGGGTGGATGTTTTTCGAGCCTCCCTGGGCGTGGCCACCCGCAGCATGTGTGCCCACAGCAACCTAGTTGGTTGGGCTGATGTTGACAGCTGGGCGATTCGCTCTGCCAGGTAGTCAGGTCCCCAGGCCAGGAGGGTTTTATAAATTAAAACCAAGACCTTGAATCTGATTTGGGATGCAATGGTCAACCAATGCAGATGAGCGAGGACTGGGGTGATGTGGTCGAACTGGCACACACCCGCCACCAGTCTGGCTGCTGCAGATGAATCTCCAATCAGAGGAGAAGAAATCATTGTGTGTGTGTGGGAAGGGGTGTGGCTTGAATGCTGGGGCCTCTTTTCCTTATTCTCAACTGGTGCCATGGCCCACTAGCTCAACATGAAGGTATCTGTATTTGTGTCATGTGACCAAATTATTGTTTACCAAGCCACACCAAGAATCCACATTTTTTTTGTCTTATCCTCTCATGTGCTCTGACACACCACAGTTTTGCAGCTGTTATGCTTTATATCACAAAGGGTCACCTCTCCATGGTCTCAGGTTTTGACCTTGAAATCTCAAGGAACAGGAGTCTAGAAATCTATTCTAGGATGTAACCTTATCCAGTTATCTGGGGATTGCCATGAATCCTGGCCATCATGTGTTCCTGTCCATCTGTACAATGAGCAGGCTCAGAAGATGTTGTGGATCTCCTTGCAAGCTTTGAAGAGACTACTTCTGTTACATCACAAAAGTGTATCTCCCAATCTCAGGGCTTGTAATGCTGTAATGTGGCAACACAATATCTGATCATCATCCAGAATGGCTGATAGGGTCAGGGATACAACAGTACCTGAATACCATCATTTCTCCACTCCTAACCTAAATATTCCTGCATGGATGAAGCCATGCCCTTTTCCCTGGCACATAGTCACTTTTTCAGATATGATGGTGTAAATATTATATTCTGGACCATGAAATCGCATTCCAGCCAGCCTGCCAACTCCCCAATAACAGCATAGCCAACTAGGATGAATATTAATAATTTTGGCAGTCTCAGGAATGTAACTGTACGAAATGACCTCAGGGGAAAAAATAATGATCTTTGTATCTCACCTTCAGTTGAAAATCAAAAGCAAAGCAAAAAGCCAAGTGTTCTGCAAAGTGGTTATGTACAAATCATTTCCTTTAGATTTGTTCTTCAGGCACTGAGTAGATTCAGACCTGCTTAACTTCTGCAAAATTGCTGTATCATGTTCTTTCAGAGCAATACATGGCTAACCGATATTTGAATAAATGTATAAACATCAGCCCTGAGTGAGAACCATCCTATTCCCTCCAAACAAAGAAATAATAAAACAGAATTTGAAAAGTTGCATGTAAACAAGAATGAAGGTACAGTAGGACCCCAGTATCCACTGGGGATTGGTTCCAGGTGTTCCTGTGGATAATGAAAACTGTGGATAAGATAGAACACAACCCCCCCAAAAAACCTGCTGATTCATGACAGTAGCTTGCATTATGGCTGCTGTTTTGAGACTATAGCTTGCTTTACAACTGCTGTTTGTGACAGTAGCTTGCTTTACAGCTGCTGTTTTACAACATTAGCTTGCTTTACAGCTGCAGTTTTTGACAGTAGCTTGCTTTGCAGCTGCTGAATTATTTATTTAATTTTTCCTTGGCAGTCAGGGATAACTGAATCAGTGGATACTGAATCAGTGGATATGGGGTCCTACTGTACTTGCATGCTGAAGCCATCTGTAACTGAACAGTAGTACTAAGATGCCCTGGATATGGATGGTGTTTAGCATATTATTATATTCATTTGTCTTTTTAAAATGTCCTACATAATCTCTCCCATCACTTACAGCTTCACTACCACTTACCATAGAAAAGGGTTTGGAAAGAAAGCCACCTCTCAACCCCCAACCCCGACCCCCAACTCATCTCACAATCAGACTGTCAGAAGCAAGCAACTCTGTGAAATGTTCTGTCCAGAAAGCCACCTTTTTCCTAGCATCAGACTGATTCATAATAGCCTGATCCTGGTTTATCAAATTAGAAATGAGGAATGGGCTATGAGCCAGTGGAGGGGGGAAGAGAATGTGGCATGCAATGTCTTCTGCATGCAACTTGTTTTTCCTTCACCCTGTTGCAGCTTCTTGCACCCACCCCACTTCTAGCTAGAGCCCATAAAAAAACAACTGGACATGGTGGGTGGGGGGAATAGATAGCAACATGGAGGCATAAAACTCAGATCCACAGAAATCAGGGAAAACCAGGGAGACCCCTTAACACGTATGAACACATGTGTATTCTTTTGCAAAGTAAATGTTTGTACAATGCACAGATGTTACTTCATATTCTCTTGAAGCTTCGCCATTCCTTTGAATTTTGAAATATCATTTGGGAAGCCAAACAATAAACAGGTGCTGATGTAGATACCACTTATTTTGAATAAAATGAAATCAAGCCAACCCTAATGCTGTTATAGTAACACAGCTCTCCCTCCTGAACGCCACATTTTAATAAAATAAACACCAATAAGGCTTTGAGGAATAGCAGTGTCAGCAAACTACCTGCAGCTTTTCTACCAGTGATTGAATTTAATTAAAATATGCCTATAAGTAATTACTTGGTGAGAAAGAACAGAAGCTTTCCATAAAGTGAGGTCATCCATAAGGGTTTCTTTTAAAAATAACCTTTTACACCACATGGCTATCTAAAATGGCAACCAAAATGATCAAAAAGTGACAACAGCTATTGTATGAAGAGACTGAAAAATCTGTTTACTTTCACAGTGACATGAGAAGCATAACAGAGGCATATAAAGTTATGCATGGCATGGAGATATAAGATGGAGAAATCTTTCTCCTTCTATCATAATGGTAGAATCTGAGGTCATGTTGTGAAGCTGTATGATGAAAAATTCAGGATAGATAAAAAGCAAGTACTATACAGTGGACCATCATGTAACAAACAGTTTGTATAACATAAAATCTGTACAGCATAAAAATTCTGGAGATAGTGGAAATTTGCTTAACAGAATTGCCTATTGGGCGAATCCGTACAACATAAAAAATGGTCTCGATTAGGGATCACTCTATTTTCAATGCATTCCTATTTGTATAAAGGAAAATTTGCTTAACATAATTTCATTTAGAACAAATTAATTTCTTTATACAAGGTGCCAATATATTATATTCAATTTTTTGAAGTTTTTTTTTTATTTTATTGAGGAAGTGACAGCATATATTTCCAGTCTTTACAAGTTTCCAAAACATTACATCATCCTTTGGTCCCTTCCTCATTAACCCTCCCCCCCCCCCAGCAAGCAGAAATTCACTACCCTTTCATGTTAAACATTATTAAGGCATGATGGAATAGTCTAGCCCATTTCTCGTTCTCAGGCTTCCCTTTTATCCAATTTATATATTTCTCCCACTCCTTTAAAAATCTATGTTTCCCTTCTGTGTTTCCTTCTTGCATAATTTGTATCCAATTATTTTGAAAAAATTGATGTATATAATCTTTCCATTTATCATATTTCCATTTTTCTTGGTCCTTCCATCCCCCCGTTAATACCATTATAGCTGCTGCTATTCCGTAGTACACAATCTTTTTTACGCTTCTCCATTGTTTTTCTCTATCTACCAACCCTAAGAAAATATGATATATTTTTAGCTCAATCCTTTTCTTTGTAATTTCTGATAACCAATTTTCTACTTTCTTCCAATATGTTCGTATTTTCTCGCATTTCCATATCATGTGTGCAAAAGTGCCTTTTTCTTTTTTACAATGCCAACAATATTGTGATATGTTATTATTTATTCTATTTATTCTATTTAATTTCTGTGGGGTATAATACCATTTATGCAATACCTTCAATTGCATATCCTTAATTTTTTCCAATTTTACCTCCCTTATCCCCCGTAAAATAGCCTGAATCTTTTCTGTATTTAAATCCATATCTCCTTCCCAATTATATTTAATTAAATTTTCCATTTTGATTTCCCAGTCTGACCAAATATCTATAAATCTCTCCTGCTCCAACCTTTTTTTCTTCATATTTCTTATACACCAGTTCCCATTGTCTATCTTCTTTTCCCTTAAGAGAATGGAACCATTGTTCATATCTCCTTTTCATACTTTCTGCCACCATCCATTTTTGATTCCCTAATATCCCTTTTAATTTATTTATCCCCCTCCTGTTGACATTAATTCATGCATGTCTTTGATTTTATAATATCCTTTCTCTTTTAGATTCTTTATATCTTTTTGTGACAAAATCTTCCCCTCTTTATTAAACTGTTCTAATGGGCCCCAATTCGATACTCCACCTATTTTCGTCCTCTTTATTAAAATCTCCATTGTTACTTGCCTTGGTCCCTTAACTTCTTTCAATATTCTTTTATCTCTATCAAATATCCCTAAATAACCTGTTGAGTTATTTATTGCATCTTCTACTCTTTTCCATTTGGGTGTGGGATATTCCTCCACCTTCATTGCCCATTTTAATTGGAAGGCTATATACAGTAATACTTTTCCAAAGAGGGCACACTCCATCCTCCTTCTTTTACTGCATATAGGATTTTATGCTTCATTCTTTGATTTTTCTTTTCAAAAACCAATTTCCTTAATGATGTGTCCCATTTCTTTAATATCTTTTCTGAAAGTAATATTGGGAGTACCTGGAATAAATATAACAGTTTTGAAACTATAAAAATTTTCAAAGCCCTAATCTTTGACAGTATTCCCATTTTTTTTATCTTTCCAACCCTTTATTATTTTCTGGATCTTTCTCCAGGTTTTGTTATAATTTTCCTCCCCTAGTTTCTCCCAATTTTTTGTTAATACCACTCCCAAATAAATCATTTTTAACTCCATTTCCCATTTTCATTTGTAATCTTAATTGATCTTGCTCCTTTCTAGGAATGTTTAAAAACATGATTTCTGATTTTTGCAAGTTTACTTCTAATCCTGATATTTTTTCAAATGTCTTTAATATATTAATCAGGGGGCCTGCCGCTTCTAAAGGGTTAGTCAATATTAAAATTAAATCATCCGCAAACATGTTTAACTTTATTTCCTCTTTTCCTATTTTATACCCTTTTAATTGAGCACATTCTCTCAAATTTTGGGCCAGCGGTTCCATCACTAATGCAAATAATGGGGGGGATAAAGGGCATCCCTGCTTTGTACCTCTTTCGACTTTAAACTTTTCTGCTAATGATCCATTTATTCTTACCCTTGCAACGTTTTCTTTATAAATTTCCTTTACTGCATTTGCATAGGGATCTATAATATCCATCTGTTTTAGTAGCTTTAATAAATACTCTCTTTCTACTGAGTCAAAAGCTTGTTTAATATCCAATTTTACTATTGTTACTTTACTTTGTTTCCTCTTGGCATCTGCCATTATATTCATTACTATTCTTATTGGATCACCTATATATCTTCCTTTGACAAACTCATATTGATCCTCCTGTGTTAGATTTGGAATTGCATCCTCTAATCTCTTAGCTAATATTTTTGTGAAAATTTTGTAATCTTGGTTAGCCAATGTGATTGGTCTATATGAAGCTACTTGTTCTTCTGCTTTACCTTGCTTTTTGAAAGGGATAATTTCTGTCTCCTTCCATGTTTCTGGAATTCCTTCACCTTGCATTATATCATTGAATAATTTCTCCATTCTTTCTCCTAACACATCTTGAAACTGTTGATAAAACAGAGTCGTAAAACCATCTAAGCCTGGAGCCTTCCCCATTTTAAATGTTCCAATTACCTCCTTAATTTCATCTACTGTGATCTTTTCATTTAGCCTCTTCTTCTGTATTTCAGAAATTTTACTTATGACTTGTAAATCTTCATCACATTGTCTTTTCTTTTGGAACCCTTCCTTAAAATATTCAGTTATAATTCCCCCCTTCTTTATATTTACATTCCCCTTTTTATTGTTTAATCTTGTAATGAAGTTTTTACTTTTCTGTATTTTTAAATAAGATATAAATCTTTTCCCTGCCTGAATTGTCGTCCTTTGAAATTCATTTTTAACCAGGGCTTGTTTCTTCCATAGGAGTAAATTATTTATTTCATCTAATTTTCCTCTTTGTTTCCTTATTTGCTTTTCTATCTTTTTTGAATAATTATTTTGTAATTTTTTCTGTAACTCTAATAATTCATCCATAGCTTTATCTTTTTTGCTCACTCAATACCTTCTTATATCTCCTCTCTTCCTCTAGGCACAAGCCCCTTATAATCGATTTTGAGACATCCCATAAAAGAGATGACTTAATTTCTCCTACATCATTTTCCCTAAATACTCTTTTTATCTTATTTTCCATTTCCCTTCTCTTAACTTCTGAAGAAATTATTCTTGAGTCAAATCTCCATTTCGTCCCTTTTTGGAAGGTTTGAATCTAATTGCATTAACAAATGAGCATGATCTGATATAAATATACCCCCCCTTGAAATTTTGAGATCGTTTCTTTAAGTTCCTCCCTCACCAGCATAAAGTCTATTATGCTAAACTTTTTGTGCCTGTTTGAATAAAACGTTGGATCCCCCTGTTTGCCTTCTACATTAGCCACATTACTCCATAAATGAGTTCTACAGTACTGTTGAGTTTCCTTATTGTCCTGTATATTCAAATTAAAGTCTCCAGCCACTATCACCAACCCCTCAGAGATTTGTTTAATTTTACTTAAAGATTTTTTCAAGAATCTAACTTGACCTTTATTGGGAGCATAGATTGAGACTAAGGTATATTTTTGACCCCAAATTAAACATTTGACCATTATAAATCTTCCTTGAGTATCGGTCACTATTTCTTTCACTTGGACATCCAGGTCATTTCTAAATAATATTCCAACCCCTCTTGATTTCTTTGTTCCCTTTGATTGAAACTGCCATTTGGTAGGCCATGCTGGGTGGGAAAGTAACGCTCTATTTTCTGTTTTGTCCATATGAGTTTCCTGTAGGAATAGAATCATCACCTTTTCTTTATTTAACAGCTGTGCTAATTTCATTCGTTTTGCCTGAGAGGACATTCCGTTAATGTTTAATGAGAGGAATCTCATGTCCCCTCCCATTGATCTTTATCATCCCCTATTTTGGCCTTACCATTCCACCTTAATTTCCTTTTATTTGCTTGCTTCTTATTTCGTACCCCCCTGCTTTGCAGCCCCACCCCTTCCATGGGCTTACTACCCATTCTGAGCACAATGCAAAGCTTGGACTTCCCGTTGCCACTCTCCTTTTGCCCCTGTAGACAATATTTAACACTTGTAATAAATGCTCAGCCTCCTTCCCCCCCTAAACATTTCATTATCTATGTGTTCTCCTTACAAAATTATCACAACACCTATAACTTACTTCTTCCTCCCCCCGCCACTTAATTCACCACTCATTATCTCCTCCACCTCCATTTTACCTTGAATCATACCATGGCAATCCTCCCCCAGCGTCATGTACTTTCTTTTCTCCATCCTCCTCCTTCCCCCTCCCTTCTCCCTTATTAACCCTTTTCATATCTTATTCTTTTCATCCCCATCGTTTATATGAATTAAGTCCTGTAACAATATTCTGTCTACATATCTATGTCCAGTATCCATATTCCTATACCATATCCTAAACCATATCCTATTCCATTTAAAGTCTTTTTCTCTCATTCACTCTTAACTCTCTGTTATTCTCTGTTTACACAAAGAGTTATTTATTCTTCGTCACGAGACTCTCGTTCTCCTTCCAATTCTTCTTGTTCTTGGGATCTTTCTGGCTGATTAATCCCCAGGCGTTGTAGCATCAGTTCTGCCTCCCTTGGATTTCTTGTTTTAAACTGTTTGTTGTTTTTAATTACCAATATTGTGGCTGGATAAATCCATGTAAATCTGCAGTTGGCAGCAGTCAGTTCTCTTGTATACGGGCACATTTCCTGTCTTCTCTTTGAAGTTTCCAGAGATAAGTCCGGGAAGTATCTTATGGTGGCTCCTTTATAATTTAAGGACCCTTTTTTCTTGTCTCTTTCAATAGCTGATCAGTCAGTCTCTCCTTACACAGTGCAACTATAACATCTCTTGGGTGTGCAGAATCTTTAGGTTTGGGTCTCAGTTCTCTGTGAGCTCTTTCTATATCATTTTCTGTTATTATTTCCACATTATTAGCAGCCAAAAGAGATAACAGTTCAGGGATAATGTCCTTACCATAAATCTTTTCCAGTAAACAAAAAAGTCTGATGTTTTTACGATGTTGCCTGTCCTCAGCTTGCACAGCCCGATTCTCCAGCTTCTTTAATCTCAGTTCTGTTTGATTGATCCTTTTTTCAACCGCTCTAACGTCGACACTTAAATCATTTACAGGTTCCACCAGTTTTTTTATACTGTCATTTAATTTCCTGTTTTCTTGCTGAATTAATTCTGTAAGGTCCTCCTGGATCACTTGTCATAGCTCTGCTCGAACTGTTTTAGATATCTCCTCCTTCACTGGCTGTACAGTTTTGCTTATCAAGAAGTCTTCTTGGCGTTTGGTGAAAGCAGCCATTTCGTTTGACTTTCCACTCCTTGATCCGATCTCCAACGACCTCCGACCGGAGGGAGATATCAATCACTAGTTGGAGGGGATTAGATGGAGGGCCCCCCTTTCTTTTTCAACAAGTTTTAACCTCTCTCCTTTATGACTGAGCCATTTAAAGTAATAAAATACTTATCATCCCAGGGAGCTCATCCGGAGGCGACTCACCCCTCTCGGCACATGCGTGAAAGTCCACTTTATTATATTCAATTATTTAAAAAACCTCCTCTGTTTTACGAATGTAGGGTATTGTGCCCACAATTGACAATACCAGGAAGTAGCCCAGTATTGCTGCACAATATCATTCCCACTTTGCCAGCAGGAAAAAGGTTGCCAAGAGTTACACAGCAAAGAGCCGTCTGAATGACAACACCCATGGCATCGTTCAAGAGAGTCTACAGAATACTGTCTTGTGCTCATGACCATTTATAAGGTGACCGCAAGCCAGGGGAAATCCCAGAATCTGACTCCTTTTTTCATCACTTCATCACAAAGTGATTGCCAGAGCTGTTTTTCAGCATGTGCAAATCACAGTGAGCAGAAGAGAGTATCATGCAGACCACCTTGACTGCTGCCATTGGTGTTGTCAACATTCAGGCTACCCTTTACTATTTAAAATGCAGCATCTTTTCTCTTGCTGACAACATGGGGATGGTACTATGCAGCAATATTGGGCCATTTTGGAGCATTTTGAATTGTTTGTTTGTTTTGTTTGTTATATTTATATACATTGTGAAATGTATATAATTGTGAAAGCACAATATCCCAAATTTATAAGCTGGATTTTTTTTGGCTTCTTAGAACTGAAATTTACATATACACAAAGTACACACAAGTTCCAACAGAAACTCCCCTTACATAGATTTATTCAGGTCTAGAGGATCACAGAAGATGGCCACATGATCTGTAATATAATTGCTGAGAAAAGACCGAGTAGCTTGGATGTGTTGGTAGTCCCTCTTTACCAAAATATTTTGATGGGCTATTTTTGGAATAAATTAAATAGTGAGGCAAAGGTTTAAGTATGCAATACAAATAATAGAGAAACATAGACATCCTTTAACCTGCCATGTAAATTAATGTTGTCATTCTTGGTTCATAGAATACAAATGAGTCAACCGGAGGAAGAAAAGCTATGTGAATATGTTGTATTCATACTTCCAAAAGAAGTTATCTTGATTTTTGAAATTAAAAAAAATGAGGAGAGGTTGGAGTCAGAAGGGATTGTCACTGGAAACTGAGTTTAGAATTATCCATACTATGTGAAAGAAAGTTAGTGATGAAGAACAGGAACAGATATCAACTCATTTAAAGTGTGGTGTTGGAGGAGAGCCATACTGATATCACAGGCAGAAAGGCAGGAATGGTGGATCCGCTTGTGAGCTCTTCACGGGCAGGGCTTCTTTGCCTGCCCAGGTGAAAGGGGTACAAAGTCTAGCACCATTTACGTAGGCTGTGTGGGTGGGGAGCAAGCCTATTTAAGGCCTGTGCATGCTCCCCGCCCTTTGCCTGCACACTTCAAGGCTCCCCCCCCTCCTGCTGGTCGCTTCGGGGCCGGATGGAAATTTTTGGCTGTCACTAAAACTGGCCCAGAGTGACAGTGTGTTTTCACTCATCCCATCATCTGCAAGGCACGGCTGGGTATATGTAAAATCAAAAAATTCCCTTATTGGTCACAATTAGTGCTTAGCGCAAGTGGTCTGTTAATTCTAGTATGTCCCTCCATTATGGTGCATCATTAAGGTCCTTGGCAGACCTCATGGATACATTTAATAAACTAGAATTAGCAATAGGTATAGCTAAATAGGAGCCCCTGTCAGGTAAATGAGGGCTGTCAATGGTTATGAGTTTCTGGAGGGTAAGAAGGTTCTAGTACCTGCTATGCATTATACATCATGCCTGTCAAATCTCTTAAACTGGAGGGGCTGGCAAGTTTTAACACCTAATGGAGCTACCACTTGCACTACGGTACAGGCCGTCTTTAGTCTACAGTTATCACAGTATAGTTAATTAATATTGTTAATAAATTGTCACCCTTATTGACTCAAAAAACTTTGTCTGTCTCTTTATTTCGTTCTCGGTGGGCAAAGTGGTGCTCAATCACATCAAACATGAACTCTCACTAGAGCAAAAATGAATCAACTGAGGCTAACCTACTGAGCACATATAATGAGAACAGAGAACTGGACAGAAAAGACAAGTTATAGTAGGAATCAAGGGACATTTGAACCATTGTGTGCCCTCCTGATGTATAATGCATGGAGTCTGGCAGTGTATATGAAAAGTTTGTAGATGTGACCAGGGAGATTATAGGTCTCCAGAGAGAAGCTGTGGTTTTATCTCTGCCTGACTAGGACAGATCAGTTTCTGTACCCACTCAAAGGAAGGAATCAGAGATGCAGTGTAACAAAATAAACATATTTGCCTGTAGAAAGTTACATTTCTTTGGGGGGAAATGCAGGATGCTGACAAATTTACTTATAGCTATGTATTCATAACTATTGATTCATAACTATTTTATACTCACTATTCTTCATTGTTTTATTTTTAGATATTGTGCTTATTGCTTGCTGTTTAGGTAGGACTTTTAAATTTGCATTGTTGTATATTTAGCATTCGTGTCATTTGTTTGCTGCCCAGATTAATGACTCTGTCACTAATTGGGTGGGATGAACATATAAATAAATGAAACAAATATAAATTTCAAGAGCAACTCACCAAGTGGTAATGCCATTATATTTTTTTTTAAATTCTCAGTAAATGCCAATTTTAATTGGCATTACACCAATCTCTCTAAACTATCAAAGTGTCTGGAGTGTGAATAGGGCATGTGCTGCCACGTAGGGCTTCCAAGAAGGTCAGTGGCAAAGCTAATTACATGGATTGTTAGTTTACATATCCCCAGGATGGCACTGTCCAGATGTGTTGGACTACCATTCCTACCATTCCCAGCCAGCAGTTGGACTTTAAGATTCGTACCCATCCAGAAAGTGTCATGCCATAGAAGGCAACATGCCAACACAGCACTTTGAAGGGATCAACAGCAAAACGTGCCACTTGAGGTCAAGAATGTTAAATGCAATGCTTCATGCAATTTTCTCTCTCAGTCTGATAGTAATTGTACATGGATTGGCAACTTGCTGTGCTGCAGATGGGGGAATGAATATTAAAAAAAAAAGATACCTATGATGGTTTTTATTTAGGCCACTGTAGCCTTCATGAAGCCTAACAGGTATGGTTAAGCAGCCACCATATGTAATTTTATGCCTGGCCATCACCATTGAGCAAGATGTTACAGGGCATGGTGGCCCAATCTGTGTACAGGCAACAGGGTGCCCCTACACATGAGGCCTTGATTCTAGAGATGGGCACGAATTTAAAAAAATGGTGTTTCATTTGTCGTTTGTCATTTAGGGGGGTCCGTTTCGGTTCATTTCCATTTTTTGCGAATTTTTGCAAAAAAATTGTTTTCATTTTTGTTCATTTGTTACTGTTTCATTACCATTTATTTCAATTTTTGTGATTTTTTTTTAGCATTTAAAGCAGTTCAATGTATTGCCGTAACGGAAACGAAACGGACGACAAAATTTCTGGTGTTTCTGTTCGTTTCGTTTCATTTTAGAGACAACATTTGTTTGTCATTTCATTGTGTAACAAAATGAAAAAACGAAAACGAAAATGAAAAATTGTTCATTTCGTGCCCATCTCTACTTGATTCTATGGCCTCTGGGGGCCAAAACGTTGTTTACATAGCCTGCTAATGACTGAGCTAGGTAGTTTGATGGAAGCAGTGGGGAGAAAGGCGGTATTTTTGCCTTTCTCCTCCCCAAGTGAGGGTTGTAGGAGGCAGTGTATGGCATGTGATACTGTTTATATACTGTATATGGGTAAGGTATAGATAAAAGCTTGCATAAGGAGAAGAGGCATCATAGTCATTATTTTTTCTTATATCTTTCAAATAGTGATAATTATAACTTTATTTTTATGCCGCCTTTCTTCCCGAAGAGACCCAAGGTGGCTTACAACAGTAATTCAATACTATACTATAAAAACTATAATATATGATACAATACAAATAAAATACTATAATATACTTATACAATACAATACTATAAAAAGAATACTCATAGTTTTGTATGGTAACATCTTGTTTTCTATATAATTTGTTTCCATATTTCCGTTGTATGACATTCTTCGTCTTAGCATTTAATTAACAAGCTACTATGTTTCTTAATTAATTTATGTCTGAATTCTATCTATATACTGGTTTCCAGCCTTCTTTTGCATTTTGTATTATCCTTTCTTTCAGTGGCCTTAATGGGCATTTAGTTCAGTCAGAATGCCCTTTTCTGCTCCTTCTAATATCTTCCTAATCAGTTCTTCTACTATAGGTATTTCTTTGTTCTTCTAGGATCTAGCCCATAAAATCCTAGCTGCTATTACTATATGGCTCACAACATGTGCGACTTTTATATCCAAACTTTCTAACACAATATTCAATTAAAAACAATTCAGTTGTAAATGATACATGAAACTCAAATATTTTTACAAACATATCTATATCAATATTGTGACCTACCTGTACCTTCTGTGGCACATGGTATTGTTGATAGCACTTATCTCTCTCTGTCTGTCTCAAGCAGCAGAAACTCTTAAACCACCTCAGCCTACAAGCAGTGGGATTTCATAGTATTGCTGTCAGTGTATGAAACACTGCTCTCCTCTTTTACCTCATAACCCTGCCACCATCTCTCATTCTCTCCAGGGTCCGAGTTTCCCCACTCATTTTGCATATCTGAATAGGTATAATGCTTCAGACTATTTTGCAAGTCTGACTCTTCTACTTTTTATCTGGACCTGGCACAAATCATCCTGAACTGACCAATTGCAACTGGGGTTCATTCAAAATGGACCTGTCATCCCAAGGTCAGTCTTAATTCAACATTAACGTGGTTTATATATCACAGGGATGTGATATATAAAAAATGTTAAAATAGTTTATATATCATAGATCCTTAATAGTCTAATGGTAAAATCTTGGGGCATGTTTACATGTTTTTCATGTTCTTTGCATCTCAAGTATAAATAAAGCTATGAATTTTATTGAATTATTATTTTTAAAAAGTTGAAGTGAAATCCTCACATCCCTGATACAGAAAGGTATGCCCTGAGTTGAAACAATAATTTAAAATAATAATAACAATAAATCACTAACTTGCAGGTGTCTGTATATTTGGAGAAATCCATCCCCCCTTTGCTAATGCAGAAGTTATGGATTGTTCAACAATGCCTCCAATGGGCCAGCGTTATTAGCTAAACCAAAATGAATGGAAAACTTTCTCTCTCAACATGCTCACCAGCTTTAATTGCAAAAGGCTTAATGGTCAGTATTTCAAAAATGATGTAGCATTACTAATCGATACGGAGGTAAGAATGGCCATCCAGATTTTATCAGGCCACTGTATAATGAAAACTAATGAAGTTTATGGGCGAGGGACACATGTTCACACACTTGCAGTTAAATGGAAATGAATGAATTTGCCTCACAATGATACATAATTAAATAGCAAATCCCAGGCTGCATTGGATCCTCATTGTGTAGCCCAGTTGTAATTGTATGGTGCTCTTCTGCCAGGACAAAAGGGTCCACACAGAACACTGCTTTTGTGAAAGCAGAGACTCAGAGATGAAGACAGATGTTAAATCCCCTGTTAGGAAACATAGTACCTTGATTTCATTTTCCACCAGTTTTAATTCTCATAGGTGTGCAGTATTATAAAAGCGGTTAACCCAAAGCTATAAACAGGGTCGGCACTATTTTCTTTTGCGCCCTAGGTGAGGGGCGGGGGATGTGGCAGGTGGCGGGGTGGGCGGCGATGGGCGCAGGGGACGGCGGGCGGATGGCGACGGGCAGATGGCGACGGGCGGCTGGCAGGCAGTGGGGGGACGGGCGGCGGTGGCCAGCGGTGGGGGGGCAGGGAGCAGCAGTCTGGCCAGCGCCCTCTTTCCATTTTGGTGCCCAAGGCAACTGCCTAGTTCACCTTAATGGACATGCTGGCCCTGGCTATAAACCGTGACAGCATGGTTTATCCTGCAGATTTTACCTTGTATGTTTAACAGGGGCAGCAACTTGGATATCCAAACAAAGGTATTCTTCAGAAATCTGGGTCAAAAGACTAGAGACAGGAAGTTGAAATCCTGTTGCTTCTTGTAGCAAATCATAATAGAGTGGACTCATTGAATCAACAGGATTTTGTGAGTCAATTCCTCTGAAAGTTCCATTGATTCAAGTGGACTTACTCTACCTTCAACTGTGAATCAATGGAATTTTTAGGGGACTTAACCCATGAAACCCTTATTGATTCAGTGGGGCATCACAAGTGCAATTTACCATGTGAAACAACAGGAATTTGGCTAAGACTACTTCTTAGATTTTTTTCAAGCACAGCCTTGTTGGTATTTACCACATGCCGGCTATTTATCAAGGTGCCAGTTGAATGCCACCAGCAGTCACCACATGGCCACATCTATAAAGTCCTTCATATGCCAAATACCAAGAAAACACTAGATGTTACTTTCATCTGTTTAGTCAACTTTAACATGACAACATACCCCAAGAAGCAACTTTCAAGATTCCTTGCATTCAACCCAAAACAGGATAAGAGTGAAACCTTCTTCTCATCTAATTTGTGCAAGCATTCTCTACAAAAGTCTTGTCCTTTTTCTTTGGAATTCAAAGCATGGATACTGAACCACCACAGACTCTTAAAAGAGAAACACATGTCACACTCTAATGCAAGGGTCCACAATCTACAGCCTGTGGGCTGGATCCAGCTCACCAGAGTCCTGCATCCAACCCACAAGCCAATGCAGAACCCCCCACTCCTCCCTTTCAGCCAAAAACTCACTGCACAGCAGCAGCAGCTGCTGCCGCCACCTCAGCCACCAGCACTGTAGATGGTTGAAAAACCCCTGGCAAGGTGAACCCTCCCCTTCCATCCTGGTGCTCTAACTCTGTGGGGGTGGGTGGGCAGAAGGGAGAGCCAGAGAAGATAAGTCAGAGTGGTACCCGGCAGACCCTTTTGGCAGGACAGGTGAACTGGGGTGGGATGCGTGTGCTCTGATTCCACATCATCGACCTTCTGTTTTAGGCTTAACAAGGTTGGGGGTGAGGCTGCTGCTGCTGGTAAAATGAAGGATGAACTTTTCTCCGGGTCCTCCTTGAGCCACCTGGGCGTTATAGCACCCCTTTGGTCTCCTGCCATCTTTCTTGAGGCCATCTTAAGCAAAGCTGCATGTCTGACAGGACAAACAGAGAGCATGCCAGCATGGGTACTTTCTCACCAAAGGCCCAGAGACCACTGATTTCTGCTGCACATTTATACTCATGTCAACCAATCACAAATCTGATTACATCATGCTATTGCATTTAATTTGCATCAGCTTTGTCCATTATATCTTATTATGCACACCTGGAAGTAAGTAGAAAACCTATACACCTGTGTCACAGTGACTCAGTATTATATACTGGGTTCTATTTTAACAAATCAATTAAATATACAAATGAACACTTGTAGATATACCCATTCTACATAATGTGACATATTTTTCATGAGCCCTCCAGAGTTTTGTATCAATTTTACACCTACCGTGTGAGTACAACTTGTTAGCCAGCCTGATAGTGGCCCTGGGGCTAGATCTCAAATAATAAAAAATATGCAATCTGTTTTGGTGAAACTTTTATCTACCATTACAATGGTTACAGCTGTCAGTAGTGCCTGGTGCTAACACAGGGGATGAATTCTCATCAGCCATCTGTCCTAGTGTCTGATGCAAAGGAGAGACACACATACAGGGTTAAATACATGGTTACAGTCCACTCATAAGAGCCATCTAGTCCAGCTTCCTGTATCACACAGTGGCCCCACCAAATGTGTCTGGGAGTGCACAATACTAGATACCTGTCTCCTGGTACCACTCCACTGCATCTGGCCCTTGAAGTGCCCTGTTTTTAAGCCTGGAGTTTGCACATCTCCATCATGGTTGCAACATGGGGGAATCCATGGCCCTCCCTGTCCCCCAGCACTCATGCAGCAATCCCTGAGCTGACTGTGCATGTTACCTCCCTGTCCCCACCCCATAATAGGGGTCAACCATGGAGGGCCTTCCCACCACCATTTGGCTCCATTCCCATTCTTGAAAAACACCACAGAGGTGTGAGGGGAAATAGCTCCTTCACCTCCCACCAGAGCTAGTACAGCTGCAACCAGTCATACAGTCCACCTCTGTAACCACATGTCCATCCTCTGATAGGTACACACTCTCCACATGAAAATATTTGGGGTGACACTTCTGGGTGTGCAATCACCTGGCTGCCCAACTCATGCACAAACAGTCCAATTTTGTTGTGATTTTCCTTCTAGCCATATCCAGCCATGAAGGATCGGCAACCCCACACCACTGAGTCCTCTCAAGGTATTTTGGTCACCTAGATGGTCACATAGTTGGTCACAATAGAAAACAAGTTTTGAAGATTCACTAAATCATGCTTACCAGTACACAGCAGCTTACCGATCTACACCAATAGCCCTTGAACTGGAATGGAAGAAAATGAGACTATGTGAGCTGCCCCCCGCCCGCTTCCTAGTTTAGGTTTAATAAGCCAGTAATCTCCACTGCCCTGTCACTATTATGTGATCAAATAGGTACCCAAGCTGCACACTCTGTGTGAGTATGCCCCAGATCCACGGGGCTGAAGATTGCAAGTTGCAAGGACACCCCACATGACCCCTACAAACTGGAAATTAGTGAGTTGCTGCCTGTTGGACTGCATAAACAAAGGGCCAAGATATGATGGACAAACCTGTGGATGTTCTTTTGGAATTCTCACTGGGCATGGCCCGTTTCCCTGAAGCATGTAGTTTGAGTTGTTTTCTTCTCCTCCTCTAATCTGTTTTTGATCCTCTAGTTGAAAATTGAACTTTATTCAACAGTGACATCCCTCATATGAAGGGCACATTCAGATTTATTGTGCACTGATATAACTACCATCTCACCGATCCTGGATGCTCCAAAGAATGTAATCATGAACGCTGTCTTAAAGTGTAGACTCTTCTTCTTTGATCAGAATAGACAGAAATAAATTCTGGTTTTTAAATCCCCCACATTGGCTGGATGTGATCCCCCCAAGACATTCTGTTCACCAAGAAAAATGCTCTCACTCTTTCAGCCTTTCTAACTGGCCATATTCAAAAACCAAGGGTAGCAGCAGCTCCACAATGTGGAGAACCTTGGGAAGAAGGAGCAACATTTTATAAGCAGAGCGACTCTAGAGGCATTTAACCATGTAGTTGCACTCTGAGCCAAGTATCTACTAAATTATTCCCATTTATCAGTTACATGCAGGGCTGGCACTAGGCTTTTTTGTGCCCTAGGCAAGGGGTGGGGGTGGTGCAGGTGGCGGGGCAGCGGGGCGGTGGGGTGGTGGTGGGGGCGGCGGCAGGGGGCAGCGGATGGTGGGGGGGCGACAGGCATGGGGTGGGCAGCAATGGGCACGGGGGTGGCAGGCGGATGGCGATGGGTGGCGGGGGACAGATGGCGGTGGGCCAGTGGTGGGGGCGGTGGAGGGGCAGCAGGCTGGCCAGCACCCTCTGTCCATTTTGGTGCCCTAGGCAACTGCCTAGTTCACCTTAATGGACGCGCCGGCCATGGTTACATGCCAGTTCATACAACTCAGAATGGAGCTTGTTTGTGTGTTTAATTGCAACTTATCTGGCTACTAAGGTCTCTTTGGGTGGTTTAGGACAATTTCTTAACTTGGAGCAATTTGTTCACAGAGTTATACAACATGTGCTGCAGCAGCCTGACTAGGTAAGACAATTTGGGCTGTTGTGTTTTACCTTTGAAATGTTAGTCTTCATGACTTATTTCACCCCTTTTTTTTACATTAAAGGGCACATTTTTTCTAGATCCAAACAGCAGTTTTCATATTGTTTTACTATAAACATTAAATAATGTCACAATAGCCTTGGGATTGTAATAATAATAATAAGTAAAGATTGATCTGTACAGAACACTCATGTGTGGATAGTTTTTGTTTTTCTTTTCAAAATGAAATGTTGTGATGGGAATTAAAACACAGCTTCACAGGGATCTTAGTAGATGGCAGTGAATCCATTAGTATCAAAAGCCAATGAGAACTGGTGTATTATTTTTTTAGAAGATGGAAAAATATTTCTACGTTAAATACATTTGGTAAATCAAAGAGGAAAAACTACAGGGAAACAATTTCCCCAGGGTCCACAAAGCTGAAGCATGGGCTACAAATGCAGGAGAAAGTGTGAATGAATCTAGGATTAGATTCACCATGTGACTTTCTATCCCAACTCCCCCCCCACTCCCCAAAAATGCAGCAAATATGGGGAAGGGAAAATCAGGGGAAATGGGAGATCTGTTGTTGTTGTTGTTCAGTCATTCAGTCATGTCTGACTTTTTGTGACTCGCCAGACCTTCCTGCCTTCCACTGCCTCCCGGAGTTTGGTCAAATACATATTGGTTGCATTGATGACACCGTCCAACCATCTCATTCTCTGCCATCCCCTTTTCCTTTTGCCTTTCAATCTTCCCCAACTTCAGGGACTTTTCCATGGCGTCCTCTCTCCTCATGATGCAGCCCAAGTACTGTCCTTCCAGTGAACATTCGGGGTTGATTTCTTCCAGGATGGATAGGTTTGATCTCCTTGCAGTCCAGGGAACTCTCAAGACTCTCCTCCAGCACCACAGCTCAAAAGCATCAATTCTGCAGTGATCAGCCTTCTTTATAGCCCAGTTCTCATTTCTATACATCACTACTGGAAAAAAATATAGCTTTGACTATCCGGACCTTGGTCGGCAAAGTAATGTCTCTACTCTTTAAGATGCTGACTAGGTTTGCCATTGCTTTCCTCCCAAGAAGCAGGCGTCTTTTTATTTCGTTGCTACAGTCGCCATCTGCAGTGATCAAGGATCCCAAGACAATAAACTCAGTTATTGAGTTGCCTCCAAACTTGCCTCCATTTCTTCCCCTTCTATTTGCCAGGAGGTGATGGGACCAGTGGCCATGATTTGGGGGTTGTATTTTTTTAAAATGTTCAGCTTCAGCCCATTTTTTTCACTCTCCTCTTTCACCCTCATTAAGAGGTTCTTTAATTCCTTCTCACTTTCTGCTATCAGAGTAGTATCTTCTGCATATCTGAGGTTGTTGATATTTCTTCCAACAATCTTAATTCTGGATTCATCCAGACCTGTTTTTCGCATGATGTACTCTGAATATAAGTTAAATAGGCAAAGTGACAGTGATCCATAATATTTTCTATCCCAAATTCTCTTTGTAGAGGCAAGAAACAAAACAAAATCAAGCAAAAAAAAATAAATAAATAAATACAGCCAGAACAGAGTGGTACCATAAAGACTTCCTATTATGTTATAATATGAGATTTTGTGGATCAAGTCTACTTCCTCAGACATAAACTCACACAAAAAAATAGCAGTTTGTTTTTGAGGTGCCACAATGTTTTTGTCTTCATTGTTTTTGTTATGTTTTTTTCTGTTTCTTGATATATATGCTTACCCAGAGTAACATGGCTACCACTTCAACAGCTATATCCCAACTAAATAGTGGATAGCACCACAAGGTACCAATTTCTGCAATAATATCTTAAAGGACAACTAGGAGGACCAGCAAGAAATGGAGCTCTCATTATCAACATCTGGTGAGAACGATGAAAGGATAATTTGTGATATACTACTGTACTGTGGGTATTAGAAAGGACTCACAACAGTGCTAAAATGTACATGTTTGAAAGGCAAAAAAGCAAAAATCAGAAAAGAAATACTGTTTCTTAGAAAGTAGTAGACTGAGATATGTTGGCTCAGTTTATGCTTAAGGGAACTCGGTTCTCAGTTCATAATGAAGAAAGGAATGGGCTAAGAGGAGATGACCTGAAAGAGCAGAAGCTGAGACAGTTGTTGATTTTATAAAGAGTTGAGCATGAAACAGCAAAATGGTGTTTTATTGTGGTTCATGTTTCTACAAAGAATAATGAACTTCCTGAACTTTGGGGGTGGGGGATGAATCACAAATGGATTCATTTTGGATTGGACATTTGGGAGACCTAGAATAGTCCCTCAGCCACCAAGGACAACAAAATCACCTAGAAGATTTTACTCACTCACTCTCCATCGCTTCTCAGCCTTTTGGCTAAGATCAAGTGTAGTGTGTAGTGCTCACTCTCCTTTATGTCCCTTCCATGTTTCATAAAGTTTGGGTTTTGGTTGTCTGAATTATACACCCTCAAAGCAGCCTGAAGGGTAGCTGCTCAGCGCTGGGGGGGGGATTTAAAAAATAAAAATTAAAAAAGCACCGACCAGCCCCAGGACGAGCTGGTTGGCGCTAGGAAATTTTTAAAAACAATTGAAAAAAAACCCAGCACTGACAGCCCAAAGGCCAGCTGCTCAGCGCTGGGGAGGAGGGGAAATTAAAAAAATAATAATAATGCAAGATATATGCACTTAAAGAAGTTTCAATGACACTTTTGGTTCTCATCAACAAGGGCTACCTGTTGGACCAAATCAAATTACAACAAATGAGTGAGCCAACAATGTAATCCCAGTCAACTGGGAATCAAAATTGTCACTATTATTCTCCTGAGCTTGACCATTTTGAATCATTGAATGGACCACTTTAATGTCTCCTAAAAAATTAGGTCAAGGGTATATAGGGGGTTTCCATAAGCAAAAGAGCTCAGTGCTTAAATTATAGGAAAAGAGGGAACGGGTTGCATTTTCTTCCCACTAGCTCCTGATGTCCTGCTCCTATGAATCAGAAGCACTAAGGAGCCTTGGGAAGGACCTAGAGACTCTTGGATTGGCAGGCCAGGCAGCCAAACACACAGCTCAAATGTCTCTGAGGGATTTTGCTGATTCTTATTTATAAGGCCAATTCACCGGTGCCATTTTCACCTCAGAGACACTTTTGCCAATCAGAGGAACCCTTCTACTCTGGAACTAGGTTAGCTTAGTTCTCCGCTGGCGCACTGCTTCCCTTGTCTAGCAGCCTGTCTCCCACTACCTCCGCTTGATTATACAACCTCCTCTGTACCTCACCTCAGACCTCCAGTGTGGCATTGCCCACCTCCCAATGAGCAATATCCTGAGTCCGCTTCATTGGCTTAAACCCCTGCTAGATGCCACCACCACCCCCTTAAAAAAAATAAAGAATATCCATGATTTGTGGACTTCAACAAACCACGAACCACAAATAATTGTGCTTTTGCTGGTTTGTACCCATCTCAAATTCATACCTAGAAAATAACCAAGTGGTATTTTTGTAAGATAGTGCAGATCAGGTTGGAATCTATTGACTTGCCGTATAAGTTTATGTCAGTAGTGAGATTTGAAGTGAGGATTTGCTGCATCAAAAGTCTCATACCTTAGAGACAACTGAGATATTACTGTAGTTATCTTATAACATTGCATGGAGAAAAATATCAATTTATGTATGTATACCTACTCATTGGCACCTTTTTACCTACATAGTCCTTGCAGTGGTAGCTTTTATTTTTCATTCTTTAAAGTACTGTTGGAATGATTTTGAGACATTGTGTACAGCATCTAGTTTGGTCTTTTGTCAGTATATGATTTATGCATCTTCATAGAAATCTTCTATAGACATCTTCCATATATTTTGCAAACTAACATAGAAAAATAAAATATTCTTCCATATACAATGAGGATTAGAGAGGGGCACGAAACGAACAATTTTTCGTTTCCATTTTTGTTTTTTCATTTCGTTATGCAATGAAACGACAAATGAATTTTGTCTCTAAAATGAAACGAAACAAACAGAAACACCAGAAATTTTGTCGTCCGTTTCGTTTTTGTTACAGCAATACATTGAACTGCTTTAAAGGCTTAAAAAGATTACAAAAATTGAAATAAATGGTAACAAAACGGTAACGAAATGAACAAAACAGAAAACTTTTTTTTTGCAAAAATGCACGAAAAACGGAAACAAATCGAAATGGACCCCCCCAAACAACAAACGACAAACGAAATGCCATTTTTTTATTTGTGCCCATCTCTAATGGGGATATAAGGAACACACCTTCCCAGATAGAGGAGACAGAGTTTTGGGCAAACTTGCCTTGTATCCTTTTGTGTGGAGGGAGCCATTTCTGGAATATTAGCTGAGCTATGTTGTAGACTTCTGACTTCTCAGATTTGGAGTTCAGTCATCTCCAAAGGATTGTTGGGCCAGGAAAGAAAGAAAGATATGTTTCTTTTATGAATACCCACCCACAACCAGCAATGGAATGCACTGAGATTATTAGTTCCTGTCCTTTATCCTTCCGTGGTGGAAGAACTTTTTAAGCCTCTCTGTAGAACCCCTGACCATTCCCTGAAGGCACTTCAGCCAGTGGCCTTTGACACAAAGGCGAGAAGACAGTTTTTTTAAAAAAAAGAATCATGAAAAAATAGAACAATTGTACCAACAAGTAAAAAACAAAATGGAAGAAAAATACATTGAAGATAAGACAGACCCAAGTTGTGACTTTTTTGAAGACTGGATTTTCTGTATACATTAAGAACAACTTGAGAATGCTGCCACCTTTTTTGGAACACTGTAAAGCTCTTTTGAGATCAAGTGGCTTGACAGTGAACCATAAACGTATTGGTAGAGATGGGACCAGAGGAAGGAATGAAAGGACCTGTGGGCAAAATGCTATTTGTGTTGCACTGAGCGTGAACACAGAATTCGTGAATGAATCTGCAACTCCTGTTTGACCACTGACTGCAAAATCAGTCATAATACAGGCTATGAATCACATTGCAGGGTAGTCACAGCCAAAGTCTTGCATATGTATCTGGAATGCCCCTACTTTGTTCCCAGTTTGATTTCTTAACCCAGGCATGTCCAAAACCAGGCTCGGGGCCCAAATGCGACCCACTTTCAAATTTTGAGTTGCCCGCGGACTCTTCTGCCCACTGGCTCAGCTTGTCACTCATCCACACCAGCTGGCCCCTCCCCATACTGTATGGAGACACCAGCTTGCAGTTTTATGGTTTGCCTGCCCTCCCTGCCTCTGTCCATCCCCCCAGCCACCTGTCTAGACTACCTATCCCTGGCTCCATTGCTGCAGCATCCTCCCTTCCTCTTTGCATGTTATAGAGACTTGTCCAAAATCTGGCCGGGGGGCCAAATATGCCTGAATGGCCAGCCCCCACACATTTTCACCTCACCAAATCTGGCCCTCCTTGCAAAAAGTTTGGACACCCCTGTCTTAAAGTTTACCCTCATACTTACAAAATTTGGATTCAATTTGCTTTTGTCTGTAGACATATGCTTTGAGTGTGAGGAAATACTACTCCAGGTACCTTATTTTAATGTTTGTATCAAGAAACTTGTTCAGCAGCTACACAAAATGGCACTTGATTCCTCGGGTTTTATTGTACAAATATAGTAAATCCAGGATCTTGGAAGCTTCCACACAAAGTACCAATATGAATATTGTTTTATGTGTTTCATGCTTTATGCCTCTAACTTATCTCCAGTTCATTGTAGCTTGTGGAACAAAAATCTAGCTCAATTCCTTGGCATCAGCTGTACACAGCTGCTCTCTTGGCTCATGACCCCAAACAGCTTCTGGGCACTAACCTGTCTTTGCCCAAGGCTTCCCAAATGTAAATGTAATCCTTGGTTGTTGTTCTTTTAAAAAAATATTGGATTGATTCTGATTCTGGCTGGGCCTTGAGATTGGTCCTTTGACAGACTCCAAAGTCAATATTCTAATCTAAGGGGTTCATTCATGCTTGTTTTACACTTCAGTGAAACTCTATTGGCATGTAATCCTTTAGACAAAATTATGTTCAAACTGCACATGTAAAAATGCCAGCGAATAAGTGCTGAAATCACGGCCTGAAAAATGGCAGACTGTGCCCGAGCGCCCAACCTCTGTTGAGAGAGGGGTTTTCAATACTCCCATGAATGGCTTCCCTAACTCCTTTGAATGAGTGCCCTTTGGACACTTGAAGGACAAATCACACTCATTCAAATATGAAGATGTAAACATAATAGAGAAGATAGGTGGTTTGAGAGAGGAGTCAGGGAAGCCATTAATGTGAGGATTGAAAACCCCTCTCTCAACAGAGTTGGTGGGGTTAAGGCACAGTCTATCTGCCACTTATAAGGCAGTGATTTCAGCAATACCCAGACAAATCAAAAATACTTCATGCCTCCACCACCAAGGCCATAGCTAACAACCCATACTTTGTGGGTTTCGGCACCTTTGGTCATTTTTCACCTAAAGGCCTATTGAGACTATTGTCTACCTAATGAGCCTATTCAGGGTATTGCTCATCTTATGAGCCTATTTCAGACCAAGGTGACATGAGGTCAAAGTGAACTATAAAATGGAGGCCCTGAGACAGAATGACTCAAATGCTCTTGACTGTGCTGCAGATACAGCAAGACTTCACAAGGCCTACTTTTTCCCCTTCCATGAAGTGGTTGGTGGAAAATAAGAATCTTTACAGAGCTCATCAGTTCTCTTCGTCCCAGGATCACAAATTCGGATCTGTTCAAGCCACGGAGTCCTGAGGCTTAGCTAGGAGGCAGTGAAGATCAAAGCCAGCTGGCCTGCCAAACTCCAGAAAGAGAATAGCTAATCATATGTAATATAAATTGGGCAGGCAATGTCTGAGAGCACATCCCAAGTTAGCCAGGAGAGAGGATGTGGGCTGTACGTGGACACTGCTTTTAAAACAAAAGCTTCCCTGCACAGAGGCTCACTTTAATCTGAGAGAATACAGAAAAATTGGAAGCAACTGAATAATTAACATTCGGCGCTAGGACGTGTCTGTTAGGAACCATGCAGAGAAATATGGGAAGGACCACAGAGGCTTCACTGGGCGATGCCTTGAAAGACAAAGTTGCTCTAAGACATTCTGCTGCCTGAGGCAAAAAAAAACCACAAGCAAGCAAACAAACAAACGAAAGAAGGGCTGTCCAACAGAGCGAGATTGGGCTGTCCCCATCTGAAAAGTTGGCTTCACAAACCCAGTGCCCAAGGGAGAAACTCAATAACAAAAGCTCTTCTTAACGTCATTTTCAGGGCAATGGGGCTTACAGAATTTAGTGAAATGAGATCAATGGAAACAGAGGTGATTAACACTAAATTATTGTTTCTCTTATCACCTATTGATGTGTAGCGATTTAATCATCACAAGATCCCATGCATTTGTCTAAAGAAAGTTTGACCCATCTCTAGATTAAGGCTGCACCCTTCCAACAACTGGCATGAAGAATTTCAGTTCTGTTTCTAACTTGATCTCCCAAATCAGCCCCAAAGTACCTTCCAGGAAAAAGACTTAAAATCCCAGTGCTTTTTCTGGCTTTTCTTCTTCTTCAATTTATTCCTGCCCATACACTGAATTTTAAAATATTTTTAAAGGGACAAAAAAAAGTTTGTGAAAGAAAGAAAGCAGAAAACAAACAAACAGGAAAGAGGAAAAACAAGGAGACATTGGGCCAACAGAGAAGCAGTGAGACCAGATCAGTGAGAATAGTAAGGCTGCACCTGGAATATTTTGTACAGTTCTGGTCACCGCCTCTCAAAAAAGACATAATGGAACTGGAAAAGGTGCAGAAGAGAGTGACTAAAAGGATTACTGGGCTGGGGCACCTCCCTTATGAGGAAAGGCTATAGCATTTGTGTCTTCTTAGTATGGAAAAAAAGGCACCTGTGGGAGGGAGATATGATTGAGATGTACAAAATTATTCAGGGCATGAGTAAAGTGGATAGAGGGATGCTTTTCTCCTTCTCACAAAATACCAGAACTAGGGGACATCCACTCAAACTGAGGGTTGGAATAGTGAGAAGAGACAAAAGAAAATAATTCTTTACAGAACGTACTGTTAGTCTGTGGAACTCCTTTCCACAGGGTGTGATAATGGCATCTGGCCTGGATGCCTTCAAAAGGTGATTGGACAAATTCCTGGAGGAAAAGTCCATGACAGGTTACAAACCATGATGATGTCTAATCTCCATGCTTAAAAACAGGGTACTTCAAGGGCCAGTGGTATCAGGAGACAGATATCTCATCTCATGTGCTCCCAGAGTCATTTGGCAGGGCCACTGTGAGACACAGGAAGCCGGACTAGATGGGCCTTTGGCCTGATCCAGCATGGCTCTTCTTACATTCTCATGTTCTTATGAGAATGGCAAACATCCCATCCTCGGATCATATTCCTCCTAACCATTTTTTTCCTACTTTTTTTCCTGCTGTTAAATGATTCTGGTCCAAATTCCCTCACTCTTATTCAAATTCCCCAAAACAAAATGAAATTAGTCAAAATGTTTTAAATTGCTTTTCCAAGGGACACACACAGGAGGTTCACATGATATTTTCCCCCTTGTCTCCCATGTATCTATGAAGGGGACATATGTGAAGTGTGCAGCATGGGATAGACTCATCCTTGTAGCTGAATTGCACCTTCCACATGCTCTAGCAAAAATGCTTTTCTCTGTCTGCACTTTCAGGCACTATGGTATAGAGCAGTGGTAGCAAATCTATGGCACTGGTACCAAAGGAGGCACATGGAGCCCTTTCTGTGGGCATGCAACATCAACCCATCACAGCCACAGCACTTCCCCTTCTGGTTGGAGCACACCACTGTGCTCTGTACAGAGATTTGGGTGAAGGGGAGAGAGTGGTTTGTGGGCTTCTTTATAGCCCCAGTTTACTTTCCATCCATGCCACTCTGGGCACCCCAAAAGCAGTGTGGCTGGAGAGTAAACTGGGAGTATGAAGGAAACCACAAACCACTGCCTCCCCTTCGCTGGGCTTTCTGCACTAAGCCACTTCAGTTGCCTCAAAACTGCTCTATGCAGGTAGCTGGGCAAAGGGAAGGCAGTGGTTTGTATGCTCATTTGTAGCCCCAGTTTATTCTCCAGCCACACCAGTCTGGGCATCCCAAAAGCAGCATTGCTGGAGAGTAAACTGGGGCTAGGAATGAGCCCACAAGCTGCCTCCACTACCTCCTGACTTTCCCAATGGTGTAGTGCCCCATCCGTCTCTCTTCCCATGGTAGGGAGGTGGATGGGGCACTACACTTTGGGAAAGCGAGGATTGAAGAGCAGGAGTGCTACCCTTTGGCAAAGTGAGGATCAAATGTTGTTGTTGTTGTTCAGTCATATCCGACTCTTTGTGACCCCATGGACCAGAGCTTGCCAGGCCTTCCTATCTTCCACAGCCTCCCAGAGTTTGGTCAAATCCATATTGGTTGCATCAATGACACCGTGCAACCATCTCATTCTCTGCCGTCCTCTTTTCCTTTTGCCTTCAATCTTTCCCAACATCAGGGACTTTTCCAAGGAGTCCTCTCTCCTCATGAGGTGGCCAAAGTACTGGAGCCTCAGCTTCAAAATCTGTCCTTCCAATGAACATCCAGGGTCAATTTCTTTTAGGATGGATAAGTTTGATCTCCTTGCGGTCCAGGGGACTCTCAAGACACTCCTCCAGCACCACAGCTCAAAAGCATCAATTCTGCGGCGATCAGCCTTCTTTATAGTCCAGCTTTCACTTCATACATCACTACTGGAAAAACCATAGCTTTGACTATCCTGACCTTAGTTGGCAAAGTGATGTCTCTGCTCTTTAGGATGCTATCTAGGTTTGCCATTGCTTTCCTCCCAAGAAGCAGGCATCTTTTTATTTTGTTGCTGCAGTCGCCATCTGCAGTGATCAAGAAGCCCAAGAAAATAAACTCTGTCATTGCCTCCATTTCTTCCCCTTCTATTTGCCAGGAGGTGATGGGACTGGTGGCCATGATCTTAGTTTTTTTGTTCTTGCGCTTCAGCCCATTTTTTTTTCACTCTCCTCTTTCACCCTCATTAAGAGGTTCTTTAATTCCTCCTCACTTTCTGCTATCAGAGCAGTATCATCTGCGTATCTGAGGTTGTGATTCATCCAGACCTGCCTTTCGCATGATATACTCTGCATATAAGTTAAATAGGCAAGGTGACAGTATACAGCCTTGTTGTACTCCTTTCCCAATTTTAAACCAGTCAGTTGTTCCATATGAGGATCGAATAGCAGGTTTTTAAATTTCCTGCAGCCACAGCAAGGGTGCTGTGGCCATGGGAAATTCAAAAGCCTGGTATTTGATCCTCGATTTCCCAAAGGTTAGCACCGGAAGCATTTGTAACCCGGGGTACCACTGCTTACAGGTTAAATTGCCGTATTGGCACTAGAGAAGGACACAAATTGAAAAAATGACATTTTGGTTTTTCATTTTTCATTGTGAGTCCATTTTGGTTTGTTTTCATTTTTTGTGAATTTTTCAGAAAAAAATTGTTTCATTTTTTTCATTTTTCATTTTTTGTTTTTACCCATTTTTGTGTGACTTAAAGCATTCCCATGCATGGATGTCCCCCAACGCCCCAGACCAGAGGGAAAACACTAAAAAATGATGCTGGAAGAGACACAGTATAGACTAGGTATGCAGGAAGGCTGCAAAGGCAGCAGCGGGTGTTGCCCAGGGTGTAAGGCAGAATCAGAGTGTCTGCACTGCGGGGCAGGGGAGAGTACTCACCGAGAGGTATGCACACACACAGGGAGGCTGCAAGAGAAATCTCTTCTTTCTCTCCCCTAAGAGCCAGGCTGCAGCCAGCAGGAACACAGAGGCACACACCTGCCTGGCTGGCCTAAAGTAACGAGTTGCAGAGACAGCAATCCCACCCTAACTCCCACCGCAGACTGCAAGGAGGACGGGGGCTGCCAGAGCTTTTTATGCCCTCTGTGGCTGCCACACCTACCCAGTCTGCAACCTGGGCATGCTATTGGTCGAAATTGTCCAAGAATTTACATGATCCCATCACATGGCTTGCAGCCATCTTGTGGCTGGAATTCATTTTGTGTCATCCTTAAAGGGAAAAGAAAAAATACATCGCAATGGGAAAAAGACAAAAACAAACGTTTTAAGGACCACAACGCCCTGGTAGGTAATAATTTCAAATAATTATCACTGCGTTTTTACGGATGTGCAAGGTGTTTTAATACCCAAGAAACATTAGGCATCTAGGAGCCATTTTGGGTCGATGTCCTCTAACTCCTCTTAAAGGAAAACAAAATACAGCAATCTGAGAAATGACATAAATGCACATTTTAAGGACCCCAACCCCCTTGTTAGGTATTATCAGGCTGAATAAATAATTATCGCTGGGTTTTTTATGGATATTCAGGATGTTTTTTAATATTTAAAAACAGCTCATTTCATTGTGCATCGCCATTAACGAAAACAAAACGTAACAAACCTAATTTTCATGGTTCTGTTCTGTTCATTTCAATTTTATCACAATTTTTGTTATTTGTTTCGTTATGTAACAAAACAAATAACGAATAATGGAATGATTTTTTTTTCATTTTTGCCCATCTCTAATTGACACTTTGTGAAAAATAAGTGTCTTTTGAAACACAGTTTGGGCACTTGGTCTCTAAAATTTCACCATCACTGACATAGAGCTTCATCTGAAACTGGTGCTCTTAACACTGTATCATTATTATTAGGATTGCTTAGAATAAAATGTAGACTTGATTTAGATATACAATACCTTGTAAATGAGCTCTGAAAAGTCCAGACATATAGCTATTTGAATTTACTGGGAAAATCTAAATGTTCTATGTTGTCTGTAATGGTTACAGTTCATGTAAATTTATTTCACCTAATTTTAATTTTAACAATGCTGCCAAACCAAGTGTGCAACAACCAAGAGCTTTTGAAAATGACTGCATCCCTTACCACAAACTCCTGATGGAGAAAATCAGCAATGATATTAATACTTATAAACTATTTTTGCTTACTGAGTCATCAACAAGGTCACCTACAGTTACATATTACACACACACACACACACACACACACACACACACACACACACACACACACACACACACACACACACACACACACACACACACACACACACACACTTTAATTTCAATCACTGTAATTAGAAATAAACCTCAAATAACCTTTTCCACAGGAATTCAAAAGGGTACTTAATGTTTCACCAAAGCAGTTTATTTGTATAGCAGTGCATTCTCAATAAAACAATTGAAGCATTTAATTGGAGCTGTTATTTGTTTATTTGAAAAGCTATGACTGCAAAAGTGAGGTAAATTTAATGTTCAAAAATATGAGTCATTTCCTCTGCACTTGTGTCAGGCTCCTGCAGGCAGTAATGATGCTAGTTCGCCATGCTGACATTCAGTAAGGGATGCCATAGAACAGGCCTCCACAATGTGTCAACCATGAGTGACTTGTAGCCCTCCCCACCAAGCTAAGTCACCCACCAGGTCCCCACTGTCAAGCCCCGCACACAGAGCACACACACAAACAGGGTTCAGTTCTTTGCCAAGATCTTTAGTGGAAAGCCGGGCAAGTTCAAGTCCTTTGCCAATAATCAAGTGCCAGATAAATAACAGAATCCAACTCCCAGCAATTAACAGTCCAAGTCAAAACCAGAATATCTCACAGAAACCAGATGCCAAACCCAAGGGAACAGATTAAGCCATTGTCCAGGAAGCCAGTCCAAAATCAGGAAACAGAGCCAAGGTCACAGACAGGAACATGGTTGCAAGTTCAAATGACGCGTTGCTCCCACAGAGAGCTCAATGTGAGCTTACCAGCTTTATCCCAAAACAGGGAACAAACCCTTACATCTGGAAAGGCTCCTGCTAGTACTCAGTGCTTCCCGACCTGATTCCCCATCTAGCATCAAAGACCCTTTCCCTAGCTCTCCTGGTAGCACGTCTTTGCAGAATCCTGCTCATAGCCCTTCTAGGAGGAGGAGATATGTTTTCAGCTGAGTCATCAGACCCAGCTGCCTGCTGATTTGAGCTGCAAGGCTCCTCCAGCAGCTCTTCACCATTTAACCCCTCAGAAACAGGTTCTGTGACAGGCAGGGTCCTGGCACCTGCCTGCCTCCTGACCTGGGGGTGCTCATCTGCTGCCACCAGCACTGCACACCTTGGTGGTTGGGTGGGTGGGGGCAAGTGGGGCATTCCTCCTCCTCCTCCACCACCTGCACCATAGAGGTTGATGAGTCATGTGGGGGTGAGTGGGCACACCACCTCCAGCGCTGTGTACCTTGGTGGGGGGCGAGCAGGCACTGGTCCTCATCCTCCTCTGTCGCCAGTGCTGCGGAGCTTGGTGGGGGGCAGTCGGCACTCCTCCACTGCCACCGTGAGCACTGTGGAGCTGGATGGGAGTGGGGGCAGTGGCGAGTGGGCACTCTTCCTCCTCTGCCACCAGTGCCATGGAGCTTGGTGGTTGGTTGGGTGGGTGGGGACATCAGGTGTGCCACCGCCACGGAGCTTGGTGATGGGCAAGCCTTGTTCCTCCTTCTCCACTGCCGCTAGCACCACAGAGCTTGGTGGGTGGGTGGGTGTGCGAGCGGGCACTCCTCCTCCGCCACCACCACAGCACCACAGAGTTTGCTGGGGGTGGGCAGAGCAGTTGCAAAGACTTGGCAAAGGAGCCTGCAGGGATGTGCCATGGGCAAAAGGAGCCCACAGGCTGTTCAAAGTTGGACAGCCCTGCCATAGGAAAAAAAATGTGTCAAACAGCCAAGGATTATTGATTCACAGTTGGATCACAGTTCCTTTCCATCTTTTGCCACTAGGGTTGCTTGCAGATAGCTGGAAACTCAATCCAAAAAAAGCTACTCTGAGGGCTCTTATGGGCACAGCCTTATTTTTCAAAGAATTCCATGTCATCTCATGCCCCTTAATGCTCATTTTCCATTACCTCTTACCACTTCTGTATCCAACATTGTTGTCTGTCTTGATGTTCTTCTGCCCACTATCATCTGTCTCATATAATAGCAACAAATTGCAAGGAATGGTTTTAATTTATCCCTCAATTGTCTAACCACCTTGCATTCCTCATGCATGTATCACCAGACTCAGAATCAGAATCTTTTTATTCGCCAAGTGTGATTGGACACACCAGGAATTTTTCTTTAGTAAATATGTTCTTAATATGCATAAGGAAAAATATAAAATAACCATATACTGTATATACTTGAGTATAAGCCTAGTTATTTTTGGCTGGAAAAAATGCCCTCAGCTTATACTCAAGTCAATAAGTTTTCCCAGGTGTTTTTTTTTTTGGGGGGGGTAAAATTAGGTGCTCAGACGACTTGGGGAGGGCAGCGAAGGGCAAGTCCTGATCGGGTGAACCATAATGATGCCTCTGCTAGGGGCACCCTCTTTGGAGTTTCATAACTCAGCCCCCTTACCCCCCCCCAATTTTTCCAAATTTCAGGGCATTCCCTACAATCACTTTCTGAAGGTACCCCTGCTACTTTGGTGTCCCCAAGATAAGTAATTTTGAGAGCACTTTTTTGAAAAAATTATACGCACTCAAAAATTATTTTTAAGATATGCAATCAAAATGTACCGTATTTATCGGCGTATAACATGCACAGGCGTATAACACACACCCTCATTTTAAGAGGGAAATTTCAGGAAAAAAATTAAATTTCAAATAAAGAACTTTGAAGCAAAATAAGGGTAGCTCAGAACTTTTTGCAACAATTGTAAGAAGTGTTAGTTCTCAAAAGGCCCTTAAAATATGTGCACACCCAATATTTTACAAGGTTCTTTCCAACACATGTGAGTTAAGGAACAATGTTTATAACACAGACCTCAATGAAGTCAAAGGGACTTACTCCTAATTCTAGGATGTAAACCTCCAGACTTTTGCTACTGAACCCTTAACTTGGAACATAGCAGCGAGGTTTTAACGTGCTTTCACCTCTTCTCTGAATGGCATTCCAGCAACTATGCACATTCTGCCCTGGGGCCGGTCGTTAAAGCTGTTATTGCAGGTGATGGAAGGATACACACATTGTTTCAAATGAAAAGAGGCCTTCTTGCGCCTGCACAATCCCTTTCCCGTCAAGCTGAAGGTCCAGAGAGAGGGAGGGAGGGAGGCATGTCCGTGCATGCCCATCTGGTATCGCCTTCTTTTCCGTTGCTCTCCGGAGGAGGCGCGCGCGGGCGCGTGGCCGAGGGCTCTCAGCAGCGGCCAGTGCTGAATGAGAGAGAGCAGCGGAGGCGGCGGCTGAGGGGGAATCGGGCGAGGCGCTTCCAAGGTGGACGCCGGTGAGCTCGTTGGTGTTTTTTTTTTTAACACGAACACCGGTTTGTTTCTTCGGCACCCCTTGCCGTTTCTTGCTCGGTGACAGCGGCAGCAGGTGAGCGGCTGAGGGGGGAAGCGAGCAGGGAAGGAGGGGGAGGGGAGGGGAGGGGGAGGGGGGCCAGCTGGCCTTTGCTGCTGCCACCGACCCCCCCAAGGCACTTTGCCCATAAGCCCCCCACTCCCACCCACCCACCCACCCCACGAGTCAGGGACTGGCGCGTCGTCCGTTTGCCTCATCCCATCTGCCGGTTAGTTTTCCGCCCTGGGGGTTGTTGGGTTTGTTTGTTTGTTTGTTTGTTTGTTTGTTTGTTTGTTTTCAGGTTAGGTTGTGTCCCGGCGGCAGCAACAGCGGGCTTCTCCTCCCCACCACCCGCCCCTTCGTTCCTGTCCTCCTTTAACCCCCTCCGTTAACATTATACCGGCGTATAACGCGCATACATGATTTGCCCCCTATTTTCAGGGGGGGGAAGTGCGCATTATACGCCGATAAATACGGTACTTACCTTGGGACTCCAAAGTAGCAGGAATACCTTCAGAAAGCGATTTTAGGGAACCCTCTGAAATTTGGAAACATTTGGGGATATGGGGACTTAGTTATGAAGCTCGAAAGGGGCTGAGGGTAGTATTGGCAACTCTGCATGTACTGTGGAGGCAATCAGGGAGTTTACTCTGTGGTGTTAACTCCCTAATTGCCTCCACACTCCCAGCACATGTTGCCAATTACTACCCCCAGCCCCTTTAATGCTCAGCTAATATACCGTATATACTTGAGTATAACTTAAAAAAAACCCCTTGGCTTATACTTTTCCCAGGTTTTGGGGGTAAAATTAGGCCCTCGGCTTATTCTTGGGATGGCTTATACTTGAGTATATATGGGTATTTGACAATAGCAACACAATACAACACAATATAACATATTATTACCTCATAGTGTTGACAAAAGCGTAGCAGGTCATTCCTCATATAGGAGATCTGTTGAAAAATGCAGGGAAGAGCAAAACAGGATAAAGGGGGTGGGGTAGAGAGAGCATGTTACCAAAGCTGCCTGTTTCCTGCTTTTACCTCTGACCCTCCTCCTTCTATCATTAAAGTCTTATTCTGCCCACTGATTTATGATAGTCAAGCATATAATACACTTTCTTCACAAGGAAGTGCATGAAAGCCACCATGATTGCAATCCATCTGTACTGCTGCTGCTGGAGGTGGACATGGTATCAGGCATATAATCACAAACATATATCATACTGTACATGAAACCAACCCGAATATTTGTCCCGAAACATTTGAATAAAAAAACGAGCTATAGCAAATTTTTTTCTGGGGGAAAAATGATCTTTAAAGTGCAGCAGAACCCCACAAAACATTTCAACGAGTGATGGCTCCATTGCGTGGCTGTGTGCACTGTATTTCATGGACTGCCATTCCAGAAGACATATATAGACATCATGGTAGTAATCACTGAAAAAGAACTCCCCCTCCCTAATCCAGGGAAATAATTCATCTTGGTACATTAATGGAAATAGCTGTAAGAAAACAAAAGAGGTTAAAAAAATCACATCTCAGAATAAAAAGTTAAAGGATTTAACAGCATCTGATAGAACTAACTTTGAGATAAGGGAAATGTCTGCTCATGCAACGATCCTTTAAGAAACAGCATGAGAACTGGCTTGTGGAGCAAGATAAGGGATTTATCTGGAAGAAGCTCCATGAATTGAATGAAGCTTAATATTGAGTAGAGACATAGCAAATTGCAGTGCTAGCTGAAGAATCTGGAGGGAAGAATTAACAGATGTATCTATGCATGAAATAGCATGAACTAGACATATGACAAGCCAATGCAGCTCAGCTCTCATTCTCTGTGATTATTTTATGACCCTGATTTCAGCATTCAACAACACCGGTACCTCTCCTCTGCTTTTTACGTAGGAACACCAGCCATTCAAAACTGAAAAGGTAACATGTGAAATAAAACAGCCACATAAGATGGGGATGCTCTTTGGATTCCACAAGATCAGCATATGATATGAAGGACATCCTATCCTCTTGTGGTCTTAGGAATTTACAGTCCCTCCCAATATCTGCACACTTGTGAACATAATGTGATTGTTTTGTAAGCCATAACTGTAAGAGTTGGCTTCTGTCCTGTGGGTCCATGAAAATGAAACATAGAAAGAAGACCACATTAAAAGAGATAAAGAAGCTCATAAGGTGAATGTCTCCATTCTTACATTCTTACATTTATTATCTGATATTTTCCCTCCTGCGGTATATCAGACCACTATTGATGGCTAATATAAAAAACATTAGAAAGGTTATAGAAAGTAGGGCAATCAGTGTGCATTGACCCCAAATAGACAATTTAGTTTTGCTCATTCAATCCATGTTGACTACCAGTTTCTTGAGACTAAGGATCAAGAGTTGAAGTGAAGAAAATTCATTTTTCATTCTGTTTGGTTGTCCCCATTTGCTTCATTTCCCATTTGTTATGGAAGACAAATGGTTTCTTTTTTCATTTTGGTTCTGCTCTGGTTACATCAGAGACCAAACATGTCTTCTGGTATCTCTAAATGTTTGTATATGTATCCAAAAGGGTGGAATGCTTTGACTCCGTCGTACGCCTCCAAGACACGGGAACTGCCAAGTTCCAGGCAGAATATGAAAAGTTTTCTCTTTTTCAAGCAATTACAGAAGGGGAGGTTTCTTCTATGGTTGCTAGATACTTAGGCCAATATTTCTTCTTATTGCTTGTTCAAGTTGCAAACACTTCAGTGCAATGTATCTCATCCCTTTCAAAAGTCCATCATATGAGGAACAAATGGAAGAAATAAAACAGGATTTTCATTTGTCTCTTCTTTTTTTTTGTGTGTGTGTGTGTTATCATTCATTGTCTAACCAGCATGGAATAACAAGGCAAGACACGTTCACTTGCGTTCAAATTGGGCCACAATTTTATTGATAAGATAATTAACTCTGAACTGCCTTTTTTCTGTCAAGGGGACCTGGAACATAGTGCATGCAGGTAGTGTGCTATTATCATTCTCTTCTTTGAAATGGATTCAGGGAGATTCCTTTCTCAGAAGGATGCTGCCCACCTGTTCAGCATCCTCCCCACATGGAATCTACTAGCCCAGAACAGCCCACACTTTCACCTACCACTGATATCTTAACATTGTTTAATCCTAATACCTTGCTGATGGCATTTAATTCATTTGAGGGCAGTCAAGGCCTTAAGGGCAGCTTGCCTAGGGTATATCCCATACCTCCTGCACTACCCGCTGCAGAAAAAGGGCTATGGAGTATGCTCCTTTTACCCAACACAGCTGAACAACTTGACCCCCCAGGGCCCCTTGCAAATTGCTCAAGAATATCCAAGTCAGACAGGTTAACACAAAAATCCTAACAATTTAAAATCAGCTGGATGCACTGGAATCAGTCAGGAAGCCAATTTTATGTCACCCTTGTCACCATACATTTGAATGTAGCTGCTCCTCAATGAGAAACACTATAAAATGCATGACAGACAAACCAGACTCCTGGGAATGTAGATTTATTTCCAGAGGTTCCTTTCAGAATACCTTGTGCACAAGGGGTGCCTGAACACAGGGACAACTTCCTGTATGGAATGTCCAGTCTTAAATACTCTTCAGTAGAGATGGGCATGAAACGAACTTTTTTCGTTTCCATCATTCGTTATTTGTTCTGTTACGTAACGAAACGACTAACAAAACTTGTGATGAAAATGGAACAAAACGAACAGAACCACAAAAATTGGGTTTGTTACATTTTGTTTTCATTAATGGCGATGCGCAATGAAATGAGCTGTTTTAAATGTTAAAAAACGCCCTGGACATCCATAAAAATGCAGCGATAATTATTTATACTGTCTGATAATACCTACCAGGGGAGTTGGGGTCCTTAAAACGTGCATTTATGTCTTTTCTCAGATCACTGTATTTTTTTTTCCTTTAAGGGGAGTTAGGGGTCATCGACCTAAAATGGCTCCCAGATGCCTAATATTGATTTCTTAGGTATTAAAACGCCCTGGACATCCGTAAAAATGCAGCAATAATGTGATAATTATTTGAAATTATTACCTACCAGGGGGTTGGGGTCCTTAAAACATTTGTTTTTGTCTTCTCCCATCGCAATGTATTTTTCTTTTCCCTTTAAGGATGACAAAATGGATGTCGCCAGCCACAAAAAGGAGGCAAGCCATGTGATGGGATCATGTTCAACCAATAGCATGCCAAAGTTGCAGACTGGGCAGGTCTGGCAGCCACAGAGGGCATAAAAAGCTCTGGCAGCCCCCATCCTCCTTGAAGTCTGCAGTGGGAGTTAGGGTGGGATTGCTGTCTCTGCGACTCTAGCTTCAGTCCTGCAGCCACCCTGTGTGCGTGCATGCGTACCTCTCGGTGAGTACCCTCCCCTGTCCCGCAGTGCAGTCACTCTGCAGCTGCCTTGCACTCTGGGCAACGCCCGCCGCTGCCTTTGCAGCCTCCCTGTGTACCTAGTCTATACTTTGTCTCTGCCAGCATCCATTTTTTTAGTGTTTTCCCTCTGGTCTAGGGTGTGGGGGATGCCCACACATGGAAATGCTTTAAAAATCACGTGAAAAGTGGGTAGAAATGAAAAATGAAAAAAACAAAAAACAAAAATGATTTTTTTTTCAAAAATTCATGAAAAACGGAAATGAACCGAAATGGACCTCTCAACAAAAAACAAAAAACTGAAACACCATTTTTTTTATTCGTGCCCATCTCTACTCTTCAGCACACAGAAACAGACAAAGAACAAACTCAGGATTGATTACAATTTGCCGGAGTGGAAAGCATGTGACTTCACTATATATATGTTCATTTTCCCTAACACAACCAAACTTAAAGATCAGTGATACTTTCCCATCTTCATTAGCAAGATTAAAGGTCATTAATTTCTTAATGTATTTTCTCTCTACCTTAATAGTGAGTTTCAAAAGCTGAATACAAAGGTGCAAAACAAGATATTTTAAGATCTGAGATCTCTTAGCATGCGGTTTGACATTTGCTATACAATTTTTGTTGTTTGGACACTTCCTGTTGCCATTCAGTTTAGAAGCCCATCTCTGCAGAGACAGAGGTGCTTTGCAGAAATACAGAGATGATGCTTTTAGGATACAAAGTTTATGGAGATGATGGTTTTAGGATCTATAAGGCAGATGACAGAATGAATAATTGAAGATAAACTCAAAACTTGAACCTCACTCTCACATCCTTTCCCATTTCTGCACCTATCCCCCCCTCTCCTAACCATTCCTACTGCAGCATTGAAGGATGTGTATCTAATGCTGCACAGCCCTTGTGGAATTGTATCTTTAATTGAATCACGGTCTGGATAGGATGGATGACTAATGAGTCTAAACTCACCCGGCACCTACTTGGGAACTCAGCCTGACAGGGACAGCCAAAAAATGTTTGGTGGGAGGCTGGCCCAATGGGCCAATGACTCTGCCTTCCACCACTTCCTTGGCAATCTTTTGCCTCAACACCTCCTCAAATTCATGCAGTGACTTCAATTTAAAAAATTATTATTATTATTATTATTATTATTATTATTATTATTATTATTATTATTATTATTATTATTATTATTATTATTTAGCTTTGAAAGCTCTCCTTTCCCCACAGCTAAGATGCAAAAGCCATGCTGGAACCCATCAAATAGGTATTGCACAGCTTGCCTATTGGTGACTTAGATGCCACGTCACTCCTGCAAAATCTTCAGATTCACCAGACTAGGTCCCTTTGGGAAGTCAATCTGTACTTGGAGAGGTCCTCTTTCCTCCCTGATCTCTAGGCCCAGTCCCAGTAGACCTATCCTTGACACAGTAGATGGAGCAAATATTGCTCCACAGTTGTAGCAAATAGGCAGAAACCTGCTCTGTCACCTTCCACGGGTCCCTTGGAATTATAATTCCATAAACCCATGTTGGGTTGAACCACTTGGCCTGCTTCTTGGTGGGCCATAGTAAATTGCCAATCCCATTGTACTAAACATCCACTGTCAAAGCATTTTCCTACTATGGGGAGTGATGGAGATATGACCCTAAGCCATGATGTGGGGCCCTCCCAATGCAGGCTTGGGGGAGGGGGAGGGGAGGGCACATACATCCTGAACCCTACATCATATTGCATACAGATGGCACCTGGGCAATCCATGTACACCCTGTAGATCAAGTCCAGATACTGGATCAGTCCCAACGCCAACTGAGGGTGAGCCCTAACTATGTTACCAGTATAGATAAAGAATGCTGACAGCAAATTAGACCAACACTTTTCAGACTTGTGTCTTCTAATTTTCTCTTTTTTTTACTCCTCCAATCTCTCAAATGTCCTCTCCTCTATCGAGCAAATCAAAGGCATCAGCATAGCAGCCACTTAAGGTCTTTTCTACAGTGGCTGTGATAGATGATCGCCAAAATGTAGGGACTCACTGCCCTCTGGCAGATTCAATACTGACACCTCAGGCATACCCAAGTGGGGGAGGGGGGGCTCAACCTGCACCCCTGGGCTTAAGGCAGTGCCTACTTCCTCATTCTGGGAACCTGCCTCCACCACACCTGCTCTTGCTGCTTCGGTCTGTCCCAGCTGACTATGTAGCTCTCCCTTTGTGATGCCTGTACTTGTTAGCCAAAGGTGAGGCAGAGAGGACTGGCATCAGGTGGCTCCTAGTACCCCACCACCCAGACTCAATTGGTGTGTGCAATAAGTGTGGTGTGTTGTGCTCACTTGGAGTTGAAACAGCTACCATGTGGCTATCTCCACCAATGCTGCCTCCTTGGCTAGGAGTGTCTGGCATTGTATGCACACTGCCAGCCGTGCTTAGTACTGGCCGGCTCTGCAGCCTCCTACTGGACAGAAGTTGGTGACCACCACTCCATTCAAGCCTCTAGAAAACTGAAGCATAAAATCATTAGTGCTCCTATCACCTTAAGATCTGCCAGGTTGGCCCTAAGCCTGCTCCCACCCCTGAGCCTGACTCTGTTCTTGTTCTTCTGCTCAGTTACTCCAGACAGCCCCATTATACCACACACCCAAATAAGGGCCTGCAAAGGGTTGACTTGTTTGGTGGATGCAAGACTGACTCCCCTCTAAAATTTAAGCCCCTGCCAGTGCTACCCTCTCCACACCAGAAACCACCTTGCAAACAGTGCATTTCTTCCCTCCCCTGCACCTTCCCCCCTACCCCAAGCACAGCAGTAAGAACTCAAAAGAATTAATTAAGAAAACCACAATGCCCAAAATAATGGCTTTGCAGCCTCAAACCCTTGGCCTGGCTGATGCATAAGCCAGCTCCAGCAGCAGCCATGAGGCTCAAAACCAAAAATAATTTCCAAGGCATGTGAACTCTGCTCCTGCTGAGCTCACACTCAAGAAGAATGAAGAGCAATGGAGGAGCTGGGCTAAATAGGCTCCCAGCCTCTCTTTCCATATCCTGTTTTTGGCCTGAACTCTATGGTGCCAAGGATCCATCTGAGTGGGCAAAGAAGCCCCACCCATGAACCTTGTCTGAGTCAGAGCAGCCATTCTCACAAAAACATAGAAATGACTGTGCAGCTGTATAGCTCCACTTTGGACAAAATTGGGCCAGCAACTTTGACAGGCCATAGGATGATGGTTTCAACATCTTTATTGAAAGTGTGCTGCCATCTTTGTTTTGGTCATTGCCATGGCTACCAGTCACTGATTTTCAGGCTGTAAGCAGTTTTGGCAATGGTGGAAGTTGCCACTCTGAGGACATGTTCATATCAGCGAAGCCAGCTTTCTCTCATCTTTTCTGTAACTGATACCACACCTAGCTGCTGTTGGATAGTATCATTTGTGACTTGATTAAACAGGGAGATACCTAATAGCCAAAGGAGCATATGAATTTCCATTGCATGGAACTGGCTGTCTCTCTACGCTCACTGTTGCTGTTCAGCACTCTGTGCCATACATTGTAACTAGACATGGGCACGACTCAGCAAAATTGTCGTTTCCATTTTCAGTTATCGTTTCCGTTACGTAACGGAAACGGTAACGATAATTAAGCTGTCAGAACTCGAACTCGAACCAAAAAAGAAAAATTTCGTCAGGTTTTTCATTTTCGTTTGTGGCATAGCGGCGATCATGCAATGCGAAGCACAGAAAAAGTTTTTAAAAGTTTTTTTTAAAAAAAACCCGACTCCCGGCCAAAAAGGCAGGTGAGAATATGCCTGCCTGAGGCTTTGCCACCTACCAGAGGGGTGGTTTCTGGGGGGACCCCGGCCTTTCCCCCCCTCTTCTCCTGTCCTGGGCTGCTTGCACCAGGCTGGGGGGGGGCATCCTCGTCATCTCGCCATGCCATGCAGTGGGGGGAATCCAAAATGGCGACCACAATTTTTCTTTTGAAATCGTGGTCAAAAAACACACCAAATCACCACAGAAACATCTGAAATTTATTTATTTTAAATGCCTGAATTTTAATAGTAGCAGCAGTGGTTTTTTTATAGCAATAAAACGTCCTATTGATTTTATTTTATTTTATTTTATTTTTTATTTTTTTAGACCTGCCCATTTGGGCTGGGCATGGGATGGGACCATGCAATTTTTTTGAACCATTCCACCAATGGCATCGCCAGGTTTTTGACTGACACTTCTGGATGTCTCAGAGGGCATAAAAAGCCAAGGCACCTTCCAGAAATCGCAGTCGGGTGTATGGATGTGGTTGAGGGAGAAGGGCTGGCTGCTGGTGCTTGTGTGATCCGATCGAGATTGAGGAGGGAGGCTGGAGGCTTTAGGATTTAAGTAAGGCAGGCAGGGAGGGAATTGAATTTAGAAAATAATTTCTTTGATTCCCTGCAGCTTTGTCTGCTGAAGGAAATAGCAGTTTATTCTTTATTTCTTCTCTGGCAGTTTGTGAGGATTTTTTTCTGATATTGGATAAAGGGGGAGGTTCGACTGGGAGTGGGAGGTGTGGATTTATTTTAAAAATATATTATATACTACCATTTATTTTCTATTTTCCCAACTTCAATTTGCTTGCACACACACACATTTGGAGTGCAAGCCAAGAACAGAACCTTTATCCTAAGTGATATCTTAACTCCCCAGTCGCCCATCCACCCATGCCGCCACCCGCCTGCGGCCCACGCCACCGCCCACCCACTCCCCCGCCTGCGACCGCCGCCCACCCATGGCCCCCGCCACTGCCTCCCGCCCGTACCTCCCCCCCGCCCCACCCGCCGCCTAGGGCGCAAAAACACCTAGCCCCAGCCCTGATTGCGGGATGCCCCTATGCTCTGGGAAGTCAAATCGTGCTAAATCGCGGTGGAAACGACAAATGACAAATGACAAATGAAACAACAAATTTTTGAAAAATTTCACGACAAACGGAAACGACCCGAAACGGACCCGTTCCGGCAAATGAAAACTCGAAACGTCATTTTTGCTGGTTGTGCCCATGTCTAATTGTAACATTGGGGTTGATCGACATTTGGCATTTGTCTGTCACAAAGCACACCAGTGAGTTCTTGGCAATGCAACAAGTATTCACCCTTGCTCACATATTTCCACCAATGCCACCATCACCTTGGCAATGTGAGTCAAGATCCTGGAAGGTCTTCTTTACGTTTTGCCCATTTATTTGGAATATTCCATGGGTGGTAATAGTATCCAAGTACTGTACTCAGTTTTCTTTTTCTTTTCTTTTTTAATTTTAAAACAAAACATGGAATGTTTATTAGTTTACAATTAGATATTTTCTTGATGCTTATGTGGAGTCCAATATGATTCAGGTGGTCATTCCATGTTCGTACTTGCTGCTGAAGTTTGTTCCAAGTGGTAGAAGCAAGTATGACATTGGCCGTTACTTCACGAACCTCTCGCTGCGCGGCGAGCCGTAATTTCCGTGCGAATCGACCGCTTTTGTCCGCATGCTCCTCCTCTTTGGGTTCGGCGCCACCCCGACCACGCCCCTAAACCGTGCTCCAAGCGGGCGAAGATTCCCCTGCCGGAGGCCGGGAATCTTTTCGCTCGCATCCCATGATCCAAAGTCACGTGTGGCCACTAATTTTTCTTTTTTAATTTTTTTCAGTTACCTTTTCTCCGAAATACTGATGAACGCGAGGCATGATAGCTTTGTAATGGTAGTTTGAGGCGGAAGTTGCTTGGTCACTGCTCTAGGGATTTAGGAAGGGATTACTCGAATGCCCTTGGAGGACCGATGGATCATAAACAACAAATGTTGTGTGCTGGTCCACCTTGTGGCCTGACGGGAACAGCATTTTTTTTTGGCCGCCAAATGGACGAAGCAATACAAATCGGGAGTGGAAAACGAAGGATCATACAGTAATTCAGCTTTGCCGCAAATGACAGCCGGGTATCGATGCATCGATACGCCAATGTAAATTTTTTTAAAAATAAAAGAAAGCGAAAACCGGACGTTGAAAGAAAGCACCCGAATGCGAAGGGAGCACGTGAGGTGGCAATGGATTCGAACCAAAAATTTCACTTGGTGAGGACAGAGAAAGAGGGGTGGGGGCGAAGGGAGACCACGTGACCGCCTTCGCATTCAAAGCGAAGGCAATCCCGCTGCGAAGCGAAGTACTCCGTGAAGTAACGGCCATTGTCGGCATAGAGGGATCATTCTGTTGCAGGTCTTGTGTGATGGCATCTGTGACTAATATAAACAGGAGCTGTGGAGAGCAGAGACTTGATGCACTTCAACTGTTACTGGAAAACTGTTGGAGAAGCCACCAGAGCACTGCAACCAGCTGCTGGTGTTCTTGTGTAGCACAAGACGCAGTCTATGAGTGGTTCTGGAGAATATACCCCATCCATTGAAGTGAGACAAGGTTGAATTTAGTTCTTACAGTTGAACTCTAGCCTTAGAATAAAAATTGCTTTCTGGGTCCCAGGAATCTGATTTCACCCTTAACTCCTCTTCCTGACATCCCTATTGTTGTTTCTCTTTTAATGCTACCTTATAAACACCTCTATTACGTACCCCTCAGACAGAGATGCATCAAACAACTTCTAGAATTCTCTATGCAATATGTGGACAGAGAAGATGAAGAGGACCATTTCTCCATGGCAATGAGAATTCACTGGCAAAAAAATAATAATCAGGGCAGAGTTCAGTAAAATCAATGGCTGTAACATAGCTTCCTTTTCTTTTAAGGAGTCCCCATGATAGTGTGTGTGTGGGGGGTGCTAATCACAACTATCTCAAAAGCAGCTCCTGCTTGCTTTCTATATAGCCCCTTAGGCCAGCAGTATCTCACTACACTGAGAGGAGACAAAAAGGGATAAAGGAGAATACTTGGGGAAAATTCTTCAAAGTGGTCTTCTTTATACTGAGAAGGAGAGAGAGAGAGAGAGAGAGAGAGAGAGAGAGAGAGAGAGAGAGAGAGAGAGAGAGCAGAAGCTTTCTCAGAAAACACGTCTTGGGATAGGTTTGTGTGCAGCTCAATGAGATAGTGTCCCCTTATCCCTTAAACCTTAGCAATATTTCATTCTTGCTTATTGCTTTAGCTTCTCCATTGTCCATTTTTTTCAAAAATGGGATAATCAAGTCAAAGCAGATTATGTGCCTCCATGCTGAATAACAGTATTAGCCAGTTGGAAAAAATTTGTACGGACAAGACAATATCTCCTTGACATAAGAGGGTAATGAAAGTGGTCTCTGTCTCGTCTGTGGTTGTATTGAAATTGTTCGATTTTGCATTCAGGCCTAGATGGGGAGTAGAACACATGTCCTTCACACTGTATATTTTTAAATGCAATTTAATTCTTAGTCCAATAATAGTATACCAAAACACACAAACATAGAACAACACACACACACACACACACACACACACACACACACACACACACACACACACACACAGAGAGAGAGAGAGAGAGAGAGAGAGAGAGAGAGAGAGAGAGAGAGAGAGAGAGAGAGAGAGAGAGAGAATGTGTGTGTGTTGTCTGTCTGTCTGTCTGTCTGTCTGTCTGTCTGTCTGTCTGTCTGTCTGTCTGTCTGTGTTTAATCCAGGTAGAGCCAAAAACTGGATCAGACAGAACTATGAACATGTGAACATTGCTCAACTGAGCTTCAGTCTTGTTCGTCTATCTAAAGTTGATCTAGTTCAGAGTGACATTTTACATTTGGATGAGGATTCCTCATACCTCCCTAGTGTGATTGTACAGCTTTGGCTACATTATCAATGGCACTCAGAAAACGTGCTATTAATGTATATGAATGTCATTAACATCTAATGTGAAAAGGAGCCTGAGGTGTGTCACCACCCTGCCTGTGTTCGTAGTAGTGCTTGGAAACAGCAATTAATGCGCAACCCACAGTTTGGTGGTGAAGGTTATAACAGTAAACTGTGTTTACTCATAAACATTGCTCGCTCTGGATGCCAGATTTCCTTCAAGCCAGTATCCCTGATGAAAAGCAGAGACCAGACTTTCTGCCAGGCATTTTCACTCACATTGAAAGAGGCCGAGAATGAAAGCTCCAGCTACCCACTGAGACAGGTTGTGCCCAGAGGCTGAGTGTCTTGCGTTAAGCGCCGAGGCAGAGGTCAGGTTTATCACAGCCAGCTGCAAGCTCCTTTCAAGCCATTCAAAGATGTGAAGACTCCAAATGCTGGCTCTGCCAGCATGTACAAAGGGGCAGCTCTCACCCAGGGTTGAGGACATCATCATCTCGACAAAAGCACATCTTGGAACCCACGAGCAGGAAGCCCACATTTAATGCAACACGACTTAAAAGGAAAGTCATCCAGCTTTGGCAAGCAAGTGCTGAATGTCTTCCAGCATTTTTAAAAATTGTGCTGTTATTTACTTTGGACCAAGAGACAGCCTGTCCATGCCATGAACTCTTGTCAAAATGAGAAACACTGGGCTCTAAACCCAGAGGAACCACAAGTGTAAACAGCCGTTTGTAGCCTTTGGTGACCTACTGTGGCTTGTGGTGTTGGTGACGTGTTTGTGGGGCTGGTAGTCATCACAAACATTTAGGCTGATACTCATGGATGTGTCATCTGTTTTCTTGCTGCTAACCATTCTGAAGTTGAACAAGTGATAGCAGAACCCACAGAACCTTTGGATGGAGTGAGAGAAGCCACTATTGCTGGGTCACCGACTTCCCATTCCTTGAGATTTTTGGAAGCTGAAAGAGTGGGTTCTTGTGATCTCATAGAGGAGGTATCTGGGACATTACAGTGCATGGGCCCTTCCAATTTCCTACAAAGGTGTTGAGCTAAAAAGTTGTTTCCGGACAGCTGACTTTGAAAATAGGAACAATGGGACTTTGCTAGGTAACTTACTTTATTTATTTTATTTATTTATTAGATTTATACCCCACCCATCTTCCCGTAGGAACTCTGGGTGGCGTACAGAAGTTTACAAGCAACTGGTGGCACAATACAAATTAGTAACAACATAATAAAATGATATCTAAACAATTTAAAAAATATAAAACAGTTGGCGCCCTGACGTCACATGCAAAGCCCAACAACGAGACTTCTCAGAGGGGGCAAATGAGGATGGCCGGAGGAAAAAAAACTACAGAAACTCGCCAAAGGCCTCCCGAAAAAGCAGAGTTCTTAACGCTTTACGGAAGGCCAGCAGGGACTCTGCAGGGTGCACTTTGCTTGGGAGGCTGTTCCATAGAGATGGGTCTGCCACCGAGAAGGCCTGGTTACGTGTGGATGTTTTCCGGGCCTCTCTAGGGGTGGCAACCTGAAGCGAGTGCGCTCACGACTGCCGGACTGGATGGGCTGAGGTTGATCGCTGGACGATCCGCTCTGACAGGTAGTCCGGGCCCAAGCCATGGAGGGTTTTATAAACTAAAACCAGGACCTTGAATCTAATCCGGGATGCAACGGGCAACCAATGAAGGCGAGCCAGGACGGGGTGATCCGGTCATAACAACGAACACCCACCACCAGTCTGGCTGCTGCATTTTTTACCTGATAAGGATAAAATTTTACCTTAAAATTGGTATTGGGGTTTTCTTTATAAATTGCCAATGCACCATTATAAATTGTCAGTTCATCATTGGTGGTTCATCAAAATTGCCACGCTGAGTTAGTTATATAGCAAAAGGTTTATTAAAGACAGACAGAGATACAACAGAACACATACAGTACAGAGATAGGTTAGTAGAGATCTTAGCTTAATGATCCAAGGCATAGCACGGCCAGATGGCTCTGTTGTCCTGGACAAAGGAGTAATGGCTTCTCCATGGTTTTTATACTCTTTTGCATGGTGTACTGGCATATTTTGTTCGTCTACACGTGCCTACATGTGCTTTCATGTGCTTGTTCGTTAGCTCATGTTCGTTGGCTTATAGCCATTTTGCTGTCAAGGCCTAGAATGACTTGACCCTATTTTCCTAGTTCAAAGCTGGTTCCCTGTTACTGGCTAACCACCATATGCTGCTCTCAGCAAAATGGCACTTTGGTACCATAAGATAGTGTCAACATGGGCCATCTTGTCTCCTACTTCCTAACCACAAAATATTTGCTGAGTCTGGTGCCCACGCACTGTAAGACATTGTGCAAAATCCCAGCTGTTATGCCAAGCTTTGCTGGGTCAATTTGACCTTGTACCCTGTCATCACATTTGGGTCTGCTTATAATATATTTTGATTTTGAGACACGTTCGTCCGTCCCTATCAGTCCTTCCTTTTTCTCTTCGTGAAAGTTGAAAAAAGTTGAATAAAAACTATTTCTGAAACTAATGTTAAAATGCTGGGAAGTACAATAGCTTAAGCCTTTTGTCTGCTGGTTGATTTAAGACCTTCCAGCGGCCATTTTACTTTAACTGTGTTGCTTTATTATGTTTTATTTGTCATGGACCTGATTGATTGTATGTCTCCTGTCTAGTTATAACATTATAGATATTGTATTCATCCATGAATGAGTAAGTGAAGGGACCTTACTATTCTGACATGTATCTAGGTCTATCTATTTTCTTTGTGTTTAGGTGTAATCTAATAGCTGATTTACTATAGGTGACATAATGCTTTTGTTAACAGTAAGGAGGTCTTGTTTGCTTAGGACCAAAGATTCTGTGAAGTTGCAATTTGTATAATCACAACTTCCCCCATTTTTTTTTTTTTTACACAGCATACATTGAAATCATAACACAAAATGCATTTGAAGTCTCCTTAGAGGGTGGCATTTGGTTGACAGTGGGATGCTCTGCTATTTGAATTGTAAGGTAAAGCAGAGACCCAGTGCAGTATCAAATGTATTCTGTATTGGGATCAAACCAGGGGCATAAATCAAACTCTTGAGTGTTCAAATAAGTGGAGTGGCTTATTTTTGCTTTTGCAAATCATCTTGAACTGTATAATAGATTGACATAAGGGAATGAGGAGGGCATGGACAATACTGCATACCATAAGGCTGAATAGGAGGGCTATAGGCATCAGTTAAAAATGAAGCTTTGACAAGTTGAATTTGGAGGACAACTATTCTGTAAAATGTGTTGATTGACACCATTGATGATGTGCTGGGTTATAGGGCCCATTTAGGTTTGGAAAAACAAGTGCTTTCTGTTCCTCTGGCTGCTAAACAAAATGAACAAATATGTGGATACCCTTCTTGTGAATGACAGAAGTTCAGTTGACACAGGGAAAGTATCTTATACAATACAAAGGTAAGGTAAGGGATATGATAGCAAAGGTAGCACATAACAGAATTCAGTAAGGCTACTAGAATTACAGAACATACAGTATGCTGCAAAATAGTAATTGCTTCTAAACATCAGCTGTAGATGACTGCAAAGGTGCTGAGCTGTGTTGGCTGCAAAAATAAACAGGTAGATGTGCTAAAAGGCACGCTGGCAGTCTGTGGTAATGGTGGTGAAGTTTGGTGCCATTATAACAGTTCAGGATGAGTCTTAAAAGGAGAAACACTGCCGTAATTGGAACAAAACAATTGCAGATTAAGACAGTCTCTTTATAGTGCCTTGTTTGCTTCCATAACTATGCAACCAGTCTGTTGTTTTGCTTCAGCTGAGACAGCTAGACGGCTGCAGGTGATAATAAAGGCATGAAGTACCACTCCACTTGATGGATGGACTGATACAGGCAGGAACGGTGAGACCAGGGCTGTCGAGATGAGGAGAACCCACACGAAGCAGCAGACCAGTCTTGGAGTTCCTTGGAAGGTGTAGATTAGGAAGCGGCACAAGAGGCAGGGTGGCAGGATTAACTGGATCAGCAGTTGCACTCAGGCATGACTCATCGAGATCTCAGGACAGGAGTAGGCAGAGAATTTGGAGCAGCCAAAAACCAAAGGTGTTTCTGCAGGTACAGCCTTTGCACTGGGAGGCGTGGACCTAGGAAAGATGGCTAGCACAGAGACAGCTGTATAGGTAGTCAGCATGATCTGAAACAGATCTTTTCTTTTTTTCCCACCATGGATGGAGACAATGCACAGTGGGGGGAATAGCAAAAATTACACTTTAAAATTCTCTGAAACATAATTTCTGAAACCTAATTTAAAACACAAGAACAGGACAGTAACAAAGTAGACATATTTCTGTTTGTTAAGAGAAGGCTCCATATATGGCTAGAATATATTATAGCATCCATTGTTCACAACTGAAGTCTTATACAAATTAAATTTACTTGACTCATTTATCAACCATTCTTTTTTTTTTTACACAACCATTTCCTTTAGCAGTCAGAGGAAGTTTGCCTCAGAATATAACAAAGAGTGACCCTTTTAAAATATAGTGGTACCTTGCACAAAGGAATCAATTTGTTCCAAGTGGAATTATGTTAAGCAAATTTTCTTTTATACAAATCTTCCCAAAGGGATGCATTGAAGATGGAGCAATCCAATCTTTATGTTTTACAGATTCTATGTTACACAAGCTGTTTGTTATACAAGGGTCCACTGTAGTCCAAATTTGAGTACACAAAATCACACATCAAATATATTTCTGATGGAACAACACCAATTGATGAGCATCAGGATAAACTGCAGGGCAATTGATTAAAATTACAATGAGCCAGCTAAGGCAGATTCAAAGAACAGAACAGAACAGAACAGACAAGCAACAGATAGGATGAAAGAGTGTTAAATTTCAAATGTACTAAATAGTATTTTAATTTAACATATTTTCTAAATGAATTAGCAGTTATGGTGGCATTCAGATATGTCTTACATCTAAACATGAACACATCTATGGACACAAAAACACAAAGAAGCAGAATGTTTTATTGGCACTGCCTTGACCAAATGCAGAATTAAATAAGTTCCCATACCCAATAGAAAAGGCTGATTACTTGTTGTTGTGCCAATTAAGCAATGCTGTTTTTCCTTAAACATTTTTGATCACTTTAAACAAATTGAAAGCTGGTTTGGACTATTTTTTTTAACAATTCATGGTATCTTGCTAACTTGTCTTCCTACTTAAAAGTTTGTCAAAAATCACAACATTTCACAACACCATCATTTTCTTCACTTACACAGACACTCTGCAACTTACATACGCCCTATATTTTCCTTCCTATAATTCCATCATGCCTTTTCAGTAACTGTAACAGTTATAACACTTTCCTTTATACACTCTCTCTTCATGAAATATATTTTATCTCTTCCCATTTTTTCTTTATTTCATAGTAACCACTATTTCTCCTTCACATAGGCTTTTCACAATCTAAATTCAAATCAGCAAGATAGCATCACTGTTAAATATCAAGATCTAAGTCATTACAGTATAATATTTATAAATCATGGATCAGTGTTCATTCAAGACTTAAATTGTAATGGGTTTAAATTTCAGTGACATCCAATTTTATTCATCCCACTCATGGCTAAGATAATTAAAACAAGAGACCACACAAATGACAAATAATTGACAGCACAAGGACACACAAAACATTTAGACACACAACATAATTGACAGACTTTAACAACACACAACAGAGATTGAGAAAAAATATGTGTGCAGAAGGAACCAAGGAGAGTGAGTTTAGAATGAAATGCAGCAGAAAAATAGTTCTAAGTTTAAGTTGTTAGAAGAAAAGAATCATCTTTGAAGTAAAATAGTGCTGGTCTGAAAAAATCACACTAAATTGACTTGATGCCGTCAAAATCAGCGCAAGCAGAAATATCCAGTTTCCACTGCAGAATTATGAAACCCTATGCAGGAACAGGAACAAAATTCCTGTCCTTAATTACCTAATGAAATGTCACATAGACTTCCCCATTACAACACCTCAATTAATCCAAAACAAAGCAAAATTCCCTAAAAATTCTATAAAAAATGTCCCTAAACTCTTTTCCCATAAAATCTTAGAACACGATGCTTATATGACAACTGAACTGCACAAATATGACTGCTTCCAGGCTACACAAGCTAAACTCTTTTCCCATAAAATCTCAGAACACGATGCTTATATGACAACTGAACTGCACAAATATGACTGCTTCCAGGCTACACAAACTAAACTCTTTTCCCATAAAATCTCAGAACAAAATTCTTATATTCTAAACAACAACTGAATTACACAAAACGTTTCTTCCAGGCTACACAAGCCTACTTCCAAACCTTTAATTTTGCACACACATACAAGGGAGAGGGATGTGGGACTCACTCAGGGTCTTGATTTATTCTTATATTCTTATAATTCTTATATTTTAAACAACAACTGAATTACACAAAACATTTCTTCCAGGCTACACAAGCCCACTTCCAGACCTTTATTTTTGCACACACATACAAGGGAGAAGGGCGTGGAACGCACTCAGGGTCTTGATTTATTCTCAGTTATCCCCAAAGTAAAACATCTAAAAGAAAAAAAAAATTCTGCTGTAGAAATGGAATGCCTCTGCTATTGTAAATTCAAAATTCATAAGGAGATGGCCAAGTCGGGCCACAATCATTATGCAGATTAAAAGAACATTCCTGGACAGTAGGCTGTTGTGAAGGAAACGAAAACTGGAGCTCTGGTGATGATGTAATATCAACTACCACCTTTAAAAGATCTCGGAGGGCTACAGACAGATTCTGCATGGCATCAATTAGTGTTTGATAAGGATTTTGAGCCATGTCTGACAAATCATGAACTGACAAGAATTGCTTCTGCCTTGTAAAAATCCAGCCTGCGGTTTGGGGCTTTAACTAAACAATATATAAGAGAAGTGGCAAAATACAAGCTTTCAAGAAGTCCTTGGCTGGCTGATAAGGAAGGACTTTCACTGCCAAGTTTGCTTTCTTAGAGAAAAAAGTTCATGCTGCCAAGTGATGTTTTTGAACTGGCAGGCTGACAGTAGCTGATTTCAGAGGAAAAAAGGTGGGGGGGCGTGTCCCTTTTAAAAATGAGCACTTAAGTAGTGCAGAATAAGGGAATACGATATCTGCTATTTGGGATTTTTTTCCCCAATTAATGTAAAAACAGAGATACTTTAAATGGCCATAGTTTATCTCTAGGCAAGAAAAAACAAGTCAGGGAGCCAAGTTCTGCAGCCTCAAAAAATTAAAGTGTATAGCTATTTCTCCCCTGTTAATTAAAGCAAGAAATTTTTTTGACTTACCATAGCTAGAACCAAGACGGTCCAAGGAGAAGGGAAAGGAGTTAGAACAGAGGTTAGAGGAGATTGCCAATAGCTGGAAACAAAGACAGTCCAAGGAAAAAAAGCTCTCATGTGGGAGGCAAGCTGAGACCCGTTCACCCTCGCTGCTGGCAGAAAACTCTCCAGCGTAACTTGGGTTCCCGGCCAATTGCGCCATCTGATAAGGATAAATTTTAACCTTAAAATTGGTATTGGGGTTTTCTTTATAAATTGCCAATGCACCATTATAAATTGTCAATTCATCATTGGTGCTTCATCAAAATTGCCACGCTGAGTTAGTTATATAGCAAAAGGTTTATTAAAGACAGACAGAGATACAACAGAACACATACAGTACAGAGATAGGTTAGTAGAGATCTTAGCTTAATGATCCAAGGCATAGCACGGCCAGATGGCCCTGCTGTCCTGGACAAAGGAGTAATGGCTTCTCCATGGTTTTTATACTCTTTTGCATGGTGTACTGACGTATTTCATTCGTCTACACGTGCCTACATGTGCTTTCATGTGCTTGTTCATTAGCTCATGTTCTTTGGCTTATAGCCATTTTGCTGTCAAGGCCTAGAATGACTTGACCCTATTTTCCTAGTTCAAAGCTGGTTCCCTGTTACTGGCTAACCGCCATATGCTGCTCTCAGCAAAACGACACTTCGGTACCATAAGATAGTGTTAACATGGGCCATCATGTCTCCTACTTCCTAACCACAAAATATTTGCTGAGTCTGATGCCCACACACTGTAAGACATTGTGCGAAATCCCAGATGTTATGCCAAGCTTTGCTGGGTCAATTTGACCTTGTACCCTGTCAGCACATTTGGGTCTGCTTATAATATATTTTGATTTTGAGACACGTTTGTCCGTCCCTATCATACCCATTGCAGACACCGGAGGAGAGTCAAGGGCAGCCCCATGTAGAGTGTGTTGCAATAGTCCAGCCTCGAGATCACCAGCACTTGGACCAGAGTTCTCAGAGAGTCGCCATCCAGGTATGGGAGGATCTGGGCAATTTGACGGATATGGTAAAATGCAGATCTGGTCGCGGCAGCCACCTGGGCTTCCAAGGTAAGCGCCGGATCTAGGACCACGCCCAGATTCCGAACCCTATCCGCTAGCTAGAGAGAAACTCCCTCCAAACTGGGGAGAGGGCCTCCATACCCAGATGGCAAACTCCCAAAGAACATAACCTCCGTCTTCTCGGGGTTGAGCTTGAGCCTGTTGTCCCTGGTCCATGTCAATACCGCATCCAGGCACCGGTCGAGGGTCCGAACAGCTTCCACTGCAGAGGTGGAAAAGGAGAGATAGAGCAGCGTGCCATCAGCGTACTGATGACAGCTGACTCCAAATCTCCTAATGACCCCAGCCAGCGGCCTTACATAGATGTTGAACAACATGGGGGAGAGAGACGACCCCTGCGGAACCCCACAAGGGAGTATCCACGGGGCCAACAACTCTCCTCCATGTTGCACATACTGGGAATGGCTCTCCAGGAAGGACCGGAGCCAGCTGCGAGAAGTGCCTCCGATCCCCACCTCAGAGAGCTGATCCAGTAGGATACCGTGGTCGACGGTATCGAAGGCCACTGACAAATCCAGGAGAACCAACAGGGTAGAGCAACCCCTGTCGGCCACCCGGATTAGGTCATCTTGCAGCGTGACCAAAGCTGTTTCGGTCCCCTGGCAGGGCCTGAACCTGGATTGGCATGGGTCAAGGCACTGTTGTTCCTCCAGATATGACTGGATCCGGATCACGGCCACCCACTCGATAATCTTGTCCATGAACGGGACGTTGGCAATTGGACGGAAGTTCGCCAATTGGTCCAATGCCAGGCCAGGTTTTTTTTAAGAATGGTCTTAATCACCGTCTCCTTCAGACAAGAGGGGGAAAAACCCTCGCTGAAGGAGGCAGTGGCGATGGCAGATGCCCATTCTGGCATGGTCTCATCAGCAGCTTTTATCAGCCAGGCAGGGCAAGGATCGAAGGGGGTGGATGCAGGCCTGCAGTAGGCAATCGCCCTGGAAGCCTCCAAAGAGGAAACAGGCCCAAGCTCATCCAGCCGAGGAAAGTGAGGTGGCCCAGTGACTGGGGATGGCGGGGAAGGGCTAGTACAACCGGAGTCGAAGCTGGCCGAGATGGCCTCAGTTTTTGATCGAAAATAGACTGCAAAATTCTCACTACTGCAAATCAGTAGGAGGATGCCTGGCCAGACTAGGATTAGTGAGGTCCCGAACCACCCGGAAGAGCTCCGCCTGGCGGTTCGAGGCCTCACCAATTCTCAGGGAGTAGTAGTATTTTCCTTCTCAGGGATACGTACTTCTGGGCTTAGCAGAAAAAAATACCCTTCACGGAGGTGAAGTGACACACATTGAGCCCACTTGGACCTTAGTCTGCTGGTAGTTGTATTAGCTATTTTTAGGACAGTGAGAGTTACTTTAGGGGATTTTCTGCTTATTGTGAAAAAACACTGTGGCTGTGCTTAAGTACCACATGTGGCCCTACCTTCCCAGGAGGTATGTCCTTCTGAAGTCACGGATGTGGATTCTTGTGAAGACAAGGATCCTTGTGTAGTTGGGGAGAGGTCCAGAACTGCTTCTGTGATAGCCAACTCTAAGTGGAAACATGGCACTCTGTTCTGTGTTCTGTGTTGCATGTGCACCCACTAACTCTTTTCCAAATTCCTTGCCCTCACTCCCAGGCTGTTAGTATGTTTTTGTGTGCCAGTGTAGCCCAAGCATTATATTTATACAAATAGCACTGGGTTGAACCAGAGAGCCTTGGCACCAGTTGAAAGAAGTGTAGATTGTTGCCCAGATTCTGAAGTTGCTTGACAAAAACCAAACTTTCTCCTCTCCTTTTCCAATAAAACTCATCTGGAGCTTTCCCTCTCTACCCGGAAACTTGGGGGGAAAGACACAGTGATCCTTGGAGACTTCAGTCAGTGCTTTGCTATGTGACAGCGCTATAACATGCACTCTACCCTGTACTTCAGGTGGCAAAATATTGGGAGTCAACCAAGTTCATTTAAATTGTCTATAGTGAACCCCCTTCCCCATTAAATGAAGTCTATTTGTTGATCTTCTTTTCAAGTTTCCATGGATGTTGGCATGGAAACTAATGTGCTTCAGGCAACACAAAGCATGTTTGGGTACTGTGGTTCTTCGCTCCCATCTATACCACCACGATTTTGGATTGTCAACCCCTCCAAACCAAATTAACAACAACAACAACAACAACAACATTACTGAGAGAGTAAGAGAGCATTTGAAGTTAAAGGCATATAGTGTTGTTCCACTACCCAATATTTTAGTTGACTGACTCTTTCTGGTTTGTGGTATGGCTTTGTAGGCATGCTGTTATACCCCCAAGGAAAGAGCAAGACAGAAATCCAAATTTACAAAATCAATACATAAACCAAAGGCTCTCAACTTCTGAACATTGTTTCTCTTATTATTTGCAGCATACTGTCTGTGTGTACTTTGCACCTGCAAAGAGGCATGTTGATGCCTGGTAGCAATCTTACATGCACTTGCTTGGGTATAGGTCTCATTGAGCTCAATGAAGCTTATTTTGGAGAAGACGTGCATAAGACTGCACAGTGAGGCTACTGCCCTGAGCAAAAATAAAGGCAGTAATGTCTGCCTCCATAAATATTTGCAGACTGTTATGTAGCTAGGGAAATAAATGCATAGGAAAAGAAGGGCAGGAAGGAGGAGAATGTAACAGCTAATGAAACCGAGATTTGGATGCAACTCAAAACCATTGTGCAGTACTGTCATATCCAAAGTCATTAAAGCCATGATGACATCAATAGGAGGAGGAGAAGGGGTGAGGATTTGTCTGAGAAGTTATATCATTTATTAGGTGAATGATAAATTATTCAATTCAGGAAAGAAAACATAGTGTATGTGCTTACTTCACATTTTATTTCAGGACAGGAGCGAGAACAGTGAGTGGACTCTTCAGTCTTGTCAAGCCCCCAACTTTGGGGTTCTGGTCCTATCACAATTTCCTGGCATTAAAAGAAAGTCCTCCAATGGACATTTGTACAAATACCTCCCTAGAACTGCCTTTCTTCTAAGAATGGCCACTCTTTTGAAAAGAGGTGTACAAAGCCCTCAAAGGTATAAAGAATGGAAACTAAGGTGGTGAAGACTACAAAAATAAAACATAATTGGATTGATGTTTATTATGCATTGCCTGAATTATATAAAGAAATATACATTTATTAGTTTGGACATTCCAAATCTGTCACATTGAGGACAACTGTGCTAATATATTTATGATTATATTCCATTGAAAAGACTCAACTGCAAAGGCACTTTGACATGGGTCATCCTGGAGTCTTTCTTTGGTTATGACTCGGGGACATAAGAATAAACCCTATGATTGCCCGCAGCAAAAACCAAAGAAACTAATGCACACACTCTCACCAGTCATTTCCCTGAACCCCAATAGGACTACTGGATCTCCCCTGTTTCCATTAAGCTAAGATCAAGAAATTCTGGTAGGGCTTGGGACTAAATCTTCACCCCAAAACTACCCACAGATGGCACCAGCCCTAGAAATTCATTCTCCAATTTCAAAAGAGGGAAAAGTCAAATGAGGAAGTGAATAAACATCAGCATTTGATCATTCCTCGTTTTTTGTCTTTGTTTGGTGGCAAACCTTTGCCACTCCAGATGTTTTGGACCACAGCTCCCAGAATTCTTAGCCTAGATTGGCCAGCAATCTAGGCAAATGCATTTCAATGTAGCAAAATGTAAAGTAATGCATATTGGGGCAAAAAATCCAAACTTTATCTATCAACTCATGAGCTCTGAGTTCTTCGTGACGGATCAGGAAAAAGATCTTGGTGTGTTGGTGGACAGCTCCATGAAGGTGTCTACCCAATGTGTGGCAGCAGTGAAGAAGGCCAATTCCATGCTAGGGATTATCAAAAAGGGGGTTGAAAATAAAACAGCCAACATTGTAATGCCATTACACAAAACAACTCCCAGAACTCCCACAACTCCCAGTTCTGGGAGTTGTGGGAGTAAGGCCGCACCTGGAGTATTGTGTACAATTGGCTACACCCTGTTGCCATTCTCTCTCTCTCTCTCTCTTATCATTGAGACTCCCTTCATCATCCCACTTTTTTGGGATTATTTACTTGATGTGCTTTGAGGATTGTCCTTTGCTGCACTGGTTCATCATGCAGAAATGCAGAAATGGAACACAGAGAGTCAAGCCGTAACTGCTGTATCCAGTCTGGGATCCTAATTTTTTTACCCAAATATTGAAAGTGTTCTCACAACATTTTTGAGATCTACCCTTGGAATGCCAAAATGTGTCCCTGCAGCTGGTTTACGAATTCAGACAGGTGTTTGTTCACTGGAATTCACTGTCTGGCTGCATACCTTTTGACCAGGCATGTCCAAACTTTGGCCCTCCAGGTGTTTTGGACCACAGCTCCCACAGTCCTTTGCCACTGGCAATCTAAGCTTAGAGTTCTGGGAGTTGTGGGAGTAAGGCCGCACCTGGAGTATTGTGTACAATTCTGGTCACCACATCTCAAAAATGACATAGTGGAACTGGAAAGGGTGCAGAAGAGAGCAACTAAAATGATTACTGGGCTGGGGCACCTTCCTTATGAGGAAAGGCTAAAATATTTGGGGCTCTTTAGTCTGGAAAAAAAGGCGCTTGGGGGGGATATGATTGAGATGTACAAAATAATGCAGGGCATGAGTAAAGTGGATAGAGGGACGCTCTTCTCCCTCTCACAAAATACCAGAACTAGGGGACATACACTCAAATTGAGGGCTGGGAGAGTAAGAACAGACAAAATATTTTTTTTTCACCCAGTGTGTTGTTAGTCTGTGGAACTCTCTGCCACAGGATGTGGTGATGGCATCTGGCCTGGATGCCTTCAGAAGGTGATTGGACAGATTCCTGGAAGAAAAGTCCATCCCAGGTTACAAACCATGATGGAGATGTATCATCTCCAGGCTTATAACCGGGGTACTTCAAGGACCAGATGCAGGGAGGTTGTGTAGGTATCAAGAGACAGATACCTTGTCTCGTGCGCTCCCAGATGCATCTGGTGGGGCCAATACGATATACAGGAAGTTGGACTAGATGGGCCATTTGCCTGATCCAGCATGATTCTTTTTATGTTCTTATGTTCTTATGTTAGATTGCCAATGACAAAGGACTTTGGGAGTTGTGGTCCAAAACATCTGGAGTGCAGAAGGTTCACCACCACTGCAGGGGCTCAAATAGGCCTTGAGGACACAGTTTGCCCCCTGTCTATGCCTTCTGCAATGCATTACTCCCTTCTTCTTGCATAAGTTGTGGCTCTCGCACCTACTGAGATAGACTCTAAAAGGTCTAATACAGTGTAGAGGTAATGGGTGAAATATGGTGGAGGGCAATGTGATACAAAGAGTATTGAGGCAGTGAAGAGCAAAAGTTGTCCCTCATGGAAAGATGGGTGGGGTAGAAATACAATAAAAATAATAAATAAATAAATAAATGCAGTATGTCATTGCTTTAGAAGGACATTGTCTCCTGCTGGTGAAAAAATATGTGGTTGTGTTAGCAGCAGTGTCTTGCTAGAGGTCAGGGATGAAATGTTAGACAGCAGAGGAATTAACATGAATAAAACAAAGCCAGTGGCTGACGGCGATGAAATCTGAGGTGATGTACTTGACACCTTATTTGCTCTTCGAGATTGTCACTTGCTCACCAGAAGATTAATTCAGCCTGCATTTCATTAACAACCATGCTCATGGATGGGATTCCCTATCAACCCAGGCTTACGATTTATTTTCTGTAGCAGAAACATACAGAGCAGTTATCATGCCAATGCAAAGTGAAGATGTTACAGATTCAGGATAGCAGCTTACCACGAGCCTTGCAAAATCATCAGAGAAGGGAAGAACATAATCTTCTCAGTCTCTTTTTCACGATAGATGCTTGCTCAGTAGAATGACCCCATCCTGTTCAAGGTCATTTGGAATGAAATTTCAGAGGATGAGATCAACTGGAACCCACAGATTTCAGCTACAATGAGCAGAAGTGTCAGACAGTGTGGATGGACACACATTTGAGAAAGAGGTTCGGTTGGATCTGTGTGTGTGTGTGTGTGTGTGTGTGTGTGTGTGTGTGTGTGTGTGTGTGTGTGTGTGTGTGTGTGAGTGAGTGAGTGTAAAATTAAACCTTGAAATTGGAGAATAAATATACATACCATCCAACCCAACCCACTCATACACTGAAGACCAGAATCTTTGCAAGCCTAATAACTTAGGAAACTGACTTAGAGGAAATGAATGCCAAATGATCAGTTCCATTAATTTGGTCCCATGCAATGTGTATTCCCTGTGATTATCATATTACTCCCTCCCAGGATGATTTTGTCAGTAATATATATCTCAGCAAAATATATAAAATATTTGATTTTCTTCATCTCCATATCCTACATTTAGCATGCTTTCTTTTATTGGTCATCTGTTGACCAATAAAAGAAAGCATGCTAAATGCAGGATATGGAGATGAAGAAAATCATGCATTCTGGCCAATAAAGGTACTTCATCAGGAAGCACCATTTCTTTTTTTTAAAGGTTTCTAGTTTGACCAGGCAGGTAATTTAGCATGTGGGGAACATAACTCCTTGTTTCCATCAATTCTCACTGTTTTCACTCAGCGAGGTATCTTGTTATGGAATTTTAAATCTCTGCACATTTCCTTGCCCCTAACATCAGAAAACACCCTTTTGTCTTTTAATGTAATGAAATTGCTCTTCACAAAACTGGAGTCAATTTCCCTTTGAGAAGCCAAGGATGACACATGCACAGCAAGCACAGGATGTATGGACGATAGCTCAAAAAGATACAAATAGTCTATCCTTCCTTGTAACTATGAAGAAAAAGCAGAAGCCTTTTAAAACTCTGAATGCTTAAGGCAGAATGATGCAGTTTTGTGAAAGTTGCACAAGTAAATCATTGTCAGCTTTTTCAACAGCACCAAGAAATATTGCATTGTCCTCATAATGCTAATACTGGACAGATGCATGTTGTTTTGGTGCTGTTGTGGTCTATTTGGCCTTGTCATCCCCTAACCGAACCTGTACCACAAGTGTCTAGCCCAAGCATGTCCAAACTTTGGCTCTCCTGATGTTTTGGACTCAAACTCCCAGAATTCCAAGCCTGTATTGCCAATGGCAAAGGACCATGGGAGTTGTGGTCCAAAACATCAGGAGGGCTGAAGTTTGGATATGCCTGGCCTACAACCAAAGACAGGTGCTTGTTCCAAAGCCATCTCACTTCATCCATCTCAAGAGTTTGTTAAAGAGTGTAAAAATGGAGGCAGAAAAAAGGCTAATAAAGATGCAAAGACAATGGCTTCAGTCCTGATGTCCTGCTATGCAAGAGGCATATATTTGCAAGCCAAACTCTCTAAAGTTAAGAAAACTTTGCAGATGTTTTCTGCTGCATACCAATTTGCATGACTTAGCCTGCAGCAGATAATGTATACAAAGATTCCCTAGCCTAAGGCAACGATGTCTCCAAAAATTACACTTTTGTGTATTACACACACAAAAAACATACATCTATCTAGTATTAGCATTCACACTAGGATAGCCAGCTGTAACTTTTCTGCCTTTTCCTCCCAGATCTCATTTGGTTTCTCCACTCAACCTCTTTCCCATTTCTCACATGGAAAGCTCCCCCTTCCAGCCACAGCTGCTTACAATTTGCACTACTGGGTCTTCTCTCCTAGAGTAGCAAACCAGACAGAGGATGCTCAACCTTGTGATGTCTTTGTCCTCATCTTTCCTGCACTCCCTCCAGTCAGCATCTTTACTAAGCTCCAAGGTGCCAAATCTGGGCAAGCTGGCTGGAAAATACCTTTTGATACAAGTTTCTCTACCAACATTCTAGTCTACTAATCCACCCAGTAGACTCCCCAGTGAAAAAGTTCCTCGTGTCTAAGGTCCCTCCTTCACCATCTACACAACTTTCTGAACATCCTTGACTTCAGTGTGATTGTGTATGATATTCTAAATAGGCCTTCCTTCAGAAAAGCAAGACCTACATTGTCTACACACTATGAAATAGCCCATGATTAGAAGTGCAGCATTTACCTGTGTAACGATGAATAATGATAAGTTTCTGTATTGGTTGGTTGGTTGTTAACCAATGAGAGAGCTTGGGGGAAGAGCCTGAGGGGGATTTAAGTCTCTGCCCAGCACTGATAGGGACAGATAGGGAATCTGATAGAGGCAGAGAGAATCAGATAGGGACAGATAGGGTCTGTCTGTGAGACCTATACTTACTAGAGAGAGAAGAGATATTATTTAGAATTTCTGTGAGGAAAACTAGTGATGAGTGTCTGAAAACTTAAGAACTGGGCATGCAAGTGCTCAGCATAGTCTGTAACATAACTTTAGTGTGTTTGAGATATATTCTTCATTTGTACCTAAACACGTTACCTTTGTTTGGAATAAATAAACTTTTTCTTTATTCAATTTGAAAACACTCTGAAAGCATTGATTTACTAGCGAAGGTAGTTTGTGGCAGTAGAAGAAAATCAGAAGTGGTGTTTGTCAATATCCTGTGAAAAGATCAAGGGCAAAGCATGGGGACACTACAAGAAGTTGCCATCTTCAGTGCCATCTATTTTAACTCTCTCTGAAACAATCTTTCTGCCCACATTCAAACTCATGCTATGGTATATATTGACTCAAATTGTCCCCATTTCAAATACTGGGACACTCCCCTGAATGTTGTGAACACCAAAAGCAGGAGTAAAGATGACCTATAGCACCTTTTCCCAATCTTTTTTTGGGGGATGGGGTGGCTATGGACAAAAGCACAATATAAAAGAAAGATAGGTTGAATCAGAATTGTATATGTTGCATAATGAGCCTTATAAGGTGGTTTGCGAATAATTGTTTCCAATCTGCGGCCCTCATCAAATGTGCTCACTGAGAATGGCTGCTGTAGACAATCTTGACTACTGACATTGGCTACTCCAAACAGCTGTTAGTGCTGCGAGAGGTCCTTTTGCCCCCCCCAACAGTATAACATTAGAATTGTGGTGCATGTGATCTGTAAGCACGGAGCCTATGTAAGGCTCCTACATAGGCACCCATACCTCTTCTGCCATGTGGCATTCCTCATGTCTCTGCCAAGGCTGGATGGGTCTGGGTGCCATTTGGTGGAGCATTGGACTCCTATTGATCTCATCTGGGGCCAGAGGTTTGATTGGATCTCTGATCTGATCAACATGGTTTGGCCTAATCACCCTTTGGCGTGTTGGTGGTGGACATCAGTGCTCACCATTGCCAGCATGGCTGAGGCTTCTTTGTGTGAATAGGCTGGCTGGCTGGTGTAGCAAGCCATGTGATGGGTGGGAGAGTATCGAGATCGGATCTCACTAATTTCTGATCTGATCTCCAATTCTCCTGCACCCGGCAAGAGCAGCCTTTTGTCGAATTGCAGGCCCAGGTGACTGCTGGGCCCACCAGATATGTTGGTGTAGTTAAAAAAAATTGCAGCATTTTACTGAATTTTCTGGCAGAGAATAGGCTGATTGGGGAAGAGAGGGTGTGGGGTAGGAGTGGATGGGTGAGGTTTTATTGGTGGGCATAAGGATGCATGCCCCAGGGCTAGTTATTGTGCCTTGGGTAGGCAACCCAGAGTCTATTTCATGATTCTCTGGTAGGCTTAGTGATTGATTGACTCCAGTTTTGTCATGGCCCCATGGAGGAGTAAAAGTGTGAAAGGTAAGCAGCCTGTTAGAAAGAGGAGACACACGGCTTCATCTGTTAGTTCTTTGTCATCAGATGAGGAAGCTTGGGGAGACTTCCAATCAATTTGGGACAAACCTAGTAAATTGGAAAGGGCTAGGGCTAAGAAGTCGGGTGCTATAAGCACTGTGGCTACTTGCAAGTCAAACAGAGATACTAAGGCCAGACAGAGGGAGGAACTGAAAGGATGGGTGATTTAATGCTTGCCCCTATTGCTGTTTTGGAACAGGATGGTATGTCTTCTCAAACCATGGCTGAACCTTATCTGCCAGCTGATCTGGGTGTCAGTACTCCCAGGCCTGATTGCTGTGAGACTTCAGAGCTCTAAAAGTGACCAACCATGGTAACACCACAGCCAGTTGCAACTGCGAGGGATGAACATCAAGCCTTGGACCTCTCTATGGGTCATCAGGATACATGACACATGTCACTTTTATTCAATGCATGTGTCCCAACCAGGTGAGTACAACTACACTCCTCACACAACACCTTCAGGGATGACTTTGCCATGGGTTCGAGGGAGTCAGCAGGTGCCACTGGTCATACCCTTTGTCATAGTATAACACACATCAGGGTCTTTACCTCCTCAGGCAGCAGTCCATTCTGTTGTAGCTGGTCCTCAGGTAGCACGAGGTTACAGATGGCTGATGTAGGGATTCCAGCAGAGGTATTGCAGGAGGTGATTGCAGGGCAGGCATAAGGTAATTCTGGTGGGGAGTTAGACAAAGACCTTGCTTCCAAAAAGCCACCCGTGGTGAATAAAAGCATGGAAGTGCCTGCCCTGGACCTATATGTATGTGATGAATCCCACTGAGGCCACAGTGTAGAAAATTATGAAAGCTTATTACACTGATGTTTTTGAGCTCTTAAATAAGGAAATGGAGGAGAAGTTTGAGAAGTGGGAGGAAAGGGAAAAGGAGAAAGGCTATAAATCAGACAAAGGCTGGTCTAATTGCTTGGCTGGATTTTTCATTTATGCTAGCATCCTCATTAAGGCCAAGCCAGAGAGGGCCTTATGCATGGCCCAGTACATGGACTTGATTTTCCAGGCTTACACGGATTTCTCGGGTATGGCTTGGTTGCAATATGATGAGGGGTTCAGAATTCACGAAGCCAAATGACCCGGTGTGCATTGAGATGTCCCGTATAATTTGTTATGCTTGCAGCTTATGGCACCATCCTGACCCTTGCTGGGTGAAAGGTTTGACAGTGGCCACCTCATTCCCTGGGCTAATACCTCTCCTGCTGCCCACTCTTACGTGGGCCAGATGGTTCAATGCTACATGGCCTGCTGGGAATTCAACAGTAAGGGCAGCTGCATAAAAACAGTGGAAAGAACACAGGATCTGGACCCAAAGATGGGGCTGATAAGTGGAACCCCCCCCCCCAGGTCCCAACACCTTTGGAAAAGGGAACTAGTCCAATTAATACCCTGGCTTTAGCTGAAAAGTTGAGCCATTACCTGGATAGGGAAGACACCCATTATTTGTTAGATGGTTTTTAGTTTGGTTTCATGATTCCTGCTTTTGGTAATAGGGTGGCCTGGTTGGCCTGGAATTTGAAATCAGTTAAAGGTCATGAGGAGACACTTAGGAAGAAAATTGGCAAGGAGATTAAGGAGGGTAGGGTTTTGGGTCTGTTTGATGACCCCCAACTACATTTTTTCCAGGTACCTCTTTAGGCATTATCACCAAGATGGTGCTGGGTGAGTTTAGACTCATCCATCACCTATCTTACCCTGAGGGACAGTCAGTAAATGACATGATTCCTCAAGAGCTTTGCTCTGTGCGGCATACATCTTTTGATACAGGTGTGTGCATGGCCTGGTCTTGTGGACCGGGAGCTCTGATAGGTAAATGTGATATCAAGTTAGCCTTCAGATTCCTCCCAGTACACCCATTGGATTTTGCATTATTAGGCTTCACTTTTGAGGGCAAATATTATAAGGACAGAACCCTGCCTTTTGGTTACTCTGTCTCTTGTGCAGCCTTTGAGAGCTTTAGCATGTTTTTAGAGTGGTGTGTCTGGTGAAGCTCTGGTTTGCGTCAGATCATCCATTATTTGGATTTTTTTTCCAGAGAAAGCTGGCTCCTCACAGTGCATGGTGGAACATGAAGCTTTCTCCTAACAACAGTCTGATGTAGAGATGGGCACGAATAAAAAAAATGGTGTTTCGTTTGTCATTTGTTGTTTAGGAGGTCCGTTTTAGTTCGTTTCCGTTTTTCACGAATGTTTGCAAAAATTCATTTTCATTTTCGTTCATTTCATTACCATTTTGTTACCATTTATTTCAATTTTTTGTTATTTTTTTAGCTTTTAAAGCAGTTCAATGTATTGCCGTAACAAAAACGAAATGGACGACAAAATTTCTGGTGTTTCTGTTCGAAACATAACGAAACGAAAACATAACGATAACGAAACGAAAAAACAAAAACGGAAATAAAAATTGTTCGTTTCATGCCCATCTCTAGTCTGATGTAGCAAAATCCAAAGAAAAGCCTTTTACCTTTCTATTTTGTATATTACTTTTTCTGTTTGGTTCTACAATTACCTAAATGAGCATCTCGGGAACTACTTTCTAGAGGAATCAACCATCATTACCTGCAGCATTGCCATTATCCTACTTTTAGGAAAGTTACTGTGCCCATTTCTTATTACCATTTAGTTCCTTTAAAATAGAAAGAACACTTAAAGATTATTGCACACATAAACTAAGAAACAACATCACCATTTGTTGCCCTGCTCTGATAAAGAGCAACAGTACTCACCCATCACTTGATTTGATTTGATTTGATTTATTTAGCTTGTATGCCGCCCACTACCCAAAGGTCTCTGGGCGGCTCACAATAAGAATAAACAGTTAAAACATCAAATACAATAAAATTAAAACAATAAAACATGTAGATGCAATAAATACAATACATTAAAAACACACCACTAAAATTGCCATCAGGGCCCACAATCATTAGTTAAAAAACTTTTGGAATAGGAGAGTTTTTACCTGGCGCCGAAATGTTAGCAACGTCGGTGCCAGGCGAGTCTCATATGGGAGGGTATTCCATAGTCTGGGGGCAGTTGCTGAAAAAGCCCTATTCCTGCAAGCCATCCCCTTCACCTCCTTAAGGGATGGCTCTTTCAGGAGGGCTCCCTGACTAGATCTTAATTGCCGGGTAGGTTCATATGGAAGGAGGCGGTCCTTCAGGTATCTAGGTCCTAAGCCGTTTAGGGCTTTATATGTCAAAACAAGCACTTTGAATTGGGCTCGGGCAGCAACTGGTAACCAGTGAAGGTTATACAGAATCGGCGTGATGTGTTCCTTGGTGGCCCTACCACTCACCAGCCGTGCCGCACGATACTGAACCAGTTGCAATCGCCGAACCGTCTTCAGAGGCAGCCCCACGTAAAGCGCATTACAGTAATCTATACGGGATGTTACCAGTGCATGTGTAACTGTCATGAGGCTCCGTTCATCTAGGTAGGGGCGCAGCTGGTATATATTCCGCAGCTGGAGAAAGGCACCCTGGCCACCGAGTCCACCTGGGCTTCCAGACTTAGACCGGGGTCCAGGAGCACCCCAAGCTGGACCCTGTCCCTTAGGGGGAGTGCAACCCCATCCAGAACAGGGAAGTGGCCCTCTAGCCTGTCTGACGAAGCACCCACTAACAGCACTTCCGTCTTGTCTGGATTGAGTTTCAATTTATTAACCCTCATCCAGTCCATTATCTGGCCCAGACACGAGTTCAGAACAGAAACCGCCTCACCTGGATTGGTGGAGAACGAGAGGTAGAGCTGAGTATCATCAGCATATTGCTGACTCCTCAGCCCAAACCTCCTGATGACCTCTCCCAGCGGTTCCATGTAGATGTTAAATAGCATGGGGGATAGTATTGAGCCCTGTGGAACCCCATGACGTAAACGCCAAGGGGCAGAGCTACTATCCCCAGCACCACCTTCTGGACACGGTCAGCCAGGAAGGATCGGAACCACCGCAAAGCGGTGCCTCCAACTCCCAACCTGGCCAGCCTATCCAGAAGGACACCATGGTCGATGGTGTCGAAATGAGAGGTCCAGGAGTATCAACAGGGTTGCACTCCCCCTGTCTCTCTCCCGGCAAAGGTCATCGTTCTCTGTTCCAAAACCCGGCCTGAAACCAGATTGAAATGGATCTAGAAAATCCGTTTCATCCAGCAGCGCCTGGAGCTGTCCGGCCACCACCCGCTCCAACACCTTGCCCAAATAAGGAAGGTTCGCTGCTGGTCGGTAGTTGACCACCAGTCCTGGGTCCAGGTTAGGTTTTTTTAGGAGTGGTCTGATTACTGCCTCTTTTAAGGCAGCAGGGACCACTCCCTCTCTTAAAGAGGCATTTACAGCTTCTTGGACCCAGGTGCGAACCCCTTGGCAGATCTTTCAATTAGCCAAGAAGGGCAAGGGTCGAGCAGCGTGGTGGTGGAACGGACAGATCCAAGCACCCTGTCCACATCCTCGGTCTCAACAATTGAAACTCATCCAATAACACTGGACCTAAGCACGGTGCACTGGACACATCCCTTGATACTGTATCAATAGTGGAGTCCAGTTCACTGCGAATCTGAGCAATTTTTCCCAAAAAGTGAACAGCAAACTCCTCACAGCGTGCCGCCGAATGGTCCTGGGCCTCCACCCTATCTCCTGGCTGAAGAAGTTCCCGGACCACCCGAAACAGCTCCGCTGGACGGCACTCTGAGGAAGCAATTTGGCGAAATACTGCCTTTTCGCCAATCGTATAGCCACGGAATAGGCTTTCGATAATGGGCTCTAAGCCGTGTTTGATCAGACTCACTGCGATATTTTCTCCACTTGCGCTCCAGCCGTCTCCCCTCCCGTTTCATTGCCCGCAACTCAGATGTATACCACGGAGCTGTCCGGGCTCTGCGTAGGGGGAGAGGGCGCTTAGGTGCGATCATGTCAACTGCCCGGGTCATCTCCCTATTCCATAAGGTGACCTGAGCTTCGACAGGAGCGCCGATCATGTCAGCTGGATAATCCCCAGAGCTTTCAGGAAACCATCCGGATCCATTAGTCTCTGAGGGCGGATCAACTTAATGGATCCCCCACCCTTGCAGAGGGTTGGAGTAGCTAATAGCCTAAACTTGACCAGGAAGTGGTCTGACCATGACAATGGAGTCAAAGCCAACCCCTCCACATCCAAACCACCATCCCCAGTCCCGTTGAGAATACTAGGTCCAGGGTATGACCCTTCTCATGTGTTGGGCCGATGACATGTTGAGACAGCCCCATGGTTGTCATGGCGGCCATGAAGTCCTGAGCTGCTCCAGTTAAGGTAGCCTCGGCATGGATGTTGAGATCCCCAGTACCAACAGTCTGGGGGTCTTCAATACCAGGTCCGAGACCACCTCTGTCAGCTCAGGCAGGGAGACTGTTGGAATGCAGCAGGGTGGGCGGTACACCAACAGAATCCCCAATCTGTCTCGTGAGCCCAACACACAATACAGGCCCTCCAGACCTTTTCCCAAGGAAACAGGAAGCCTGGCCAAGGAAATGGAACTCCTGTAGACTATAGCAACTCCACCTCCCGGCCCACCGGGCGACACTGGTGCTGGACTGAGTACCCAGGTGGGCATAGCTGGGAAAGGGGGACTCCACCCTCCTCTCCCACCCAGGTCTCAGTAATACATGCCAGGTCAGCACCCTCATCCAAAATGACATCATGGATGAGGGTGGTCTTATTTTGTACTGACCTGGCATTTAATAACAGCACCGTGTGGCTCGTGGGCTTGCTGACATGGTCACCTGATTCCTTCTGGCTAGAAGTGGGACCAGAAGGGGGGATAGATGTAAAATATCTAACCCCTCTTCTCCTACGCAGGCATGTTCCACTCCTACCACCATACCTTCCCCTACCCAGCACAATTTCAATGGCTGCCCCTCCATTGCCCTCCCCCTTCCTGTTTTTTTCAGTTCCATTGTGGGTCCCAACCACCTACACCTAATGGCAAAAAAAAACAAAGAGCAAAAAATAAAAATGAAAAACAAAAACAAAAAACAGATGCACCTAACAATTCAGCTAAAAAGCCTTAGGTGGGAGTCCCTCTTCTTCAGCCCCGCCCTTCTGATGTTGTCTGGCCCTGCCTCTCCAGGTGTCCCTCTCACCGACACCAGAGTAGCAGGGAAAGGAGCAGTCGAAGAGGAAAGGCAACTCCTCCAGGCTTAGTCCTGTAGCAGCAGCAGCAAGAGTGTTTGCTGGATGATGTTGTGGCTTCCAGGAGCTGAGGTCAGCTAAAAAGCCTTAGGTGGGAGTCCCTCTTCTTCAGCCCCGCCCTTCTGATGTTGTCTGGCCCTGCCTCTCCAGGTGTCCCTCTCACCGACACCAGAGTAGCAGGGAAGGAGCAGTCGAAGAGGAAAGGCAACTCCTCCAGGCTTAGTCCTGTAGCAGCAGCAGCAAGAGTGTTTGCTGGATGATGTTGTGGCTGCCAGGAGCTGAGGTCAGCTAAAAAGCCTTAGGTGGGAGTCCCTCTTCTTCAGCCCCGCCCTTCTGATGTTGTCTGGCCCTGCCTCTCCAGGTGTCCCTCTCACCGACACCAGAGTAGCAGGGAAGGAGCAGTCGAAGAGGAAAGGCAACTCCTCCAGGCTTAGTCCTGTAGCAGCAGCAAAATGAGGTCAGCTAAAAAGCCTTAGGTGGGAGTCCCTCTTCTTCAGCCCCGCCCTTCTGATGTTGTCTGGCCCTGCCTCTCCAGGTGTCCCTCTCACCGACACCAGAGTAGCAGGGAAGGAGCAGTCGAAGAGGAAAGGCAACTCCTCCAGGCTTAGTCCTGTAGCAGCAGCAGCAAGGGTGTTTGCTGGATGATGTTGTGGCTTCCAGGAGCTGAGGTCAGCTAAAAAGCCTTAGGTGGGAGTCCCTCTTCTTCAGCCCCGCCCTTCTGATGTTGTCTGGCCCTGCCTCTCCAGGTGTCCCTCTCACCGACACCAGAGTAGCAGGGAAGGAGCAGTCGAAGAGGAAAGGCAACTCCTCCAATGTAACTTCATTATTTTTAACATACTACTTCTGCAGTTGGGTATAAACCTAAGTGACAGAATGTTTTCTCACAATGACGAGAATGGAAAACATTAACCGGCTGCAGAATTAAAAATATTCCTAAGCAGTTAGGTGATGATGCTTCTAGTTCTTTGATGCTATGAGAAAGAGACCCTTTAATTTTTTTATATTAATATTCGGATGTGCATGCCCCATCATCGGCAAGTTTATTTTTTATCCTGACTGCATAATTGTTGCTAAGGGAATCCAATTCACAGATCAATGAAATAATTTCAGAGAATCATTTCTGTCAGAGATTACCTTTGCTAAGCCGAAAGTTATGGATGACCTACAAAACCTGTCAAATTTTCTTTCAGTTCTGTGAATGATGACAAATGAAGGCAGGGTTTTTTTTTTCAATTGGTTAGGACAACAGAATATCGTAGTATGGGACAGAACACTCTCAGGATGCTGCTAGAAAGTTTATTAAAAGTTTATTAAAAGAGAAGTAAGACGTTAAACCGTCTCCAGAGTTTCTTTGAGCACAGTGAAAAAGTCCCTGAAGAAGGCCATTTGGGCCGAAACGCATTGGGCTCTTTTAATAAACTTTTAATAAACTTTCTACCAGCATCCTGAGAGTGTTCTCTCCCATACTACGATTGTCTGTGGATGCTCCAGTCCTTTCACCTAGGACAACAAAATAAACAGAAACTGAGGAATGTTTCAGAACCAGAAGTTATTTAGCCACCTGTGGAGGAGAAAAATATGATTACTAGACATCTGTTTTGGAAATGTGAAGGGTTTGTTTTTGGAACCACTGGCTAAGCTTCCTGGTATATGGACTGCTAGTAACAGCTAGCTTTGTTCTCACACAGATTGAGAATAGAGATGGGCATGAAATGAATTTTTAATTCATTTCATTATTCGTTATTCATTTCATTGTGGAATGAAATGAATAATGAACAGACCCATCAACGAAAAACAAAATGAAATGAAACAGAAATTTCCATTTTGTTCGCTTTGTTTTTTGTTTTCCCATAGGAAGGCATTGAAGCAATGCATTCCTATGGGGGGAAACCGGCAGTTCCCCCACCTCAATGCGGGGGAAACAGCAGGCTTCTCCCCCCCCCCGCCGAAGCCATCGGGTGGGTGATAAAAATATTTTTTTTAAAAAAATTAAAAACTGCACTGACCCAGCCTGCGGGCCAGCTGATGTTGCAAGAAAAATAAAATAAAAAATGTGCTGACCCGGCCCAGCTGGTCAATGTGATGAGGGAAAATAAAAAACCAAAATAAAATAAACATGCCGCCCCTCCCCACAGGCCACCTAGTCAGTGCAATAAAGGAAAATAAAAAAATTAAAAATGTGCTGACCAGGCCTGTGGTCCAGCTGGTTGGCATGATAAATGAAAATAAAATATAAAAATATAAAAAACCATGTCGACCCTGCCCGCGGGCCAGCTGGTTGGTGCAATAAAGGAAAATAATAAAATAAAATAAAATAAAAAATGTGCCGCCCCACCTGTTGGGCAGCGGATAGGTTGGTGCAAAAAGGGGAAATATATTTTTTTAAAAAATTCACCAACCTGGCGCAAGTTAAAATATTAATAAAAAACAAACAAAAATATGAAAAATGATCCAAAAACAATTTAAAAAACAAAAAATGAAACAAAATGCCCACCCACAAAAGGACCACCTTGAAACCATGTTCCATGACCTGGAAGTAGCCACCACCAAAAAAAAATCCAAAAATAATTTCAACAAAGACAATCATAACAATCCATTGTTGCAAGGGAAATCTATTTCTTCTCTCAACCACTGGGAAGATTACATGTAACCTTTAAGGGAACAGGGAATGCTCAAAAAGATTGACAGATGATGCTATCTCTCCTAAATCCCGATACTTAAATCCTGAGTATCCTGGCCCCACTACAACACTATGTATCAGCAAATAAACACAAATGCTTCATTTCATGTAGCTAATGTTCAGTGGTTAAGCAACTGAGTTTTCCATTGCACAGCATTTCAATATCAACAATTGTGGCCACCTCTAATTGGGAAGCCTGAAGAACATTAGGCAGGCTTTAAACTTATTTGGAAGTGGTAGGGAGAAACAAACACAGAGGTAAAACACACAAAGGATTGTGCACAATAATAGTAGCAGACTGAACAGTTCTACTGGGGGTCAACAGAAGAACAGTTCTACTGATTTTCATGTACAAAAAAAATCAGGCCACAAATCACATATTTTCTAGTGTCTATATATGAATGCCAAAAGTATGGGGAACAAACAAGAAGAACTAGAGATCTTAGTTCCGGTGGGTAAATTTGATAGGAGCTACTGAAACTCCCATAACTGGAATACAGAAGTTGAGGGACATAAAATGTTCAAAAAGAACAAAAAGGAGAAAAAGGGAGGAGTTGTTCCAGTATACGCTTAAGATACCCATTCCTGCACAGAAATACAGATTTGCTGCCCCATCGAGAATACCTGGATCAGTGTAATTACAAAAGGGACTACACTGATCCAATGTAAAAAACAAAAGGAAGATGTGTTGCATTACGTATCACATGGACACAGAGTTTCGGGGTGCAATCTCGGGTGCTCAGGCAGCATTCTTGTTCGTCTGTCTGTCAGGGTTCCATGGATGTCTGTGTGATGTATGAATGTGTGGAGGCATGCATGTATGTGAGTGTGTGAGGATGATTCTTCCCCTTCTCCTGCTGCTGCCTGAGCAACCAGTGTTTATTAAGAGAGTAAGCCCAATAGATACAGGATGACATCCCTCAGTGGGAGGAGAATGCAAGCCTTATCTGTGAGACCATACTCAGTAAACAGGTACACAAGGGCACAGGAAATAGAATCCATAGGTGGGGGGAAAATGCTCCCTAGCTAGTGAGGGATTACTGATAAGGGGCTCTCCTGGGCCTGAGCAGATGTATCCTGATATCCTGTTTATCTGCCATCCTGTTTGCTCTGGCCTTCTTGCCTACATCAGCACATTCTGGTATCTGCTTGGTCCTGGGGGCTGCTGGGAAATATATGTCAAGCAGCCCTCCGAGGCCTTCAGTTTCCTTTGTGCTTGACCAATCTTGGGGCTCAGAAATATGGGCCATGATATCCCCACAAACAAGGTCATTGGAGTCTATTACTGAGACCACCCAATCAAGGATAGGGTGCAAATGAAAGTTTGAACAACAATTTGCAAGGTGTTCAAAGAGATAGTGGTGTAAGATTTTCAATTATCTTCAGTTAAAAAATTGTTAGAAGACAAATTCTGACAAGTAGAGCCCCTGCAAGAAATTCCTGGCTTATGTGGCTAATAATTTTCCTCCTACAAAAGTGGAAAAACAAACTAAGGACTAGCTGTACTTGACTTGATTCTAACCAACAGAGGTGACTTGGTGGATGGAGTAGCAGTAAGGGGAGCTCTGCACAAGAGTGACTATATTCTGCTAGAAGTCTTGGTTTCAAAGGAAACCAAAACAGAGTGTAGCTTTGAGGTCTTCTGCTCCAAGACAGTTAAACAGTTAAAAGAAAAGCTTTTTTGCTTCACAAAAAAGCTCAGGGAAGACCTGAAAACAAAAGAATGAGATGTCTAGGAATTAGAAAGAATGCCAGGCCACAAGGAAGAGTAAATACAGGTATCAAGGAATTTCAGGGTTCACATTAGGAAGGCAAAAGTAGAGAATGCGGTGAACTTAGCTAGAGGCACTAAAAGTAACAAAAAAGCATTATTCAGTTATGCACATTGCAAGGGTCAAAGAAACATTGGTTCAGCTACTCAATGGAGATCAAAAAATGATAGCAGGTGATAAAGAAAAGGCAAAAAATAGTAAAACGAAGGCACATTTTTCAAATAGTGAAGCTTTTTGTTTAGCAAAAAGTGCTTAATTTCTACATTGATTTTGCTTGTCTTGACAAAGAGGTTAAAATATTGTCACACAAAAATTCCACTGTTTAATGCAAAACTTGTATGTGTGATTCAATGTTACTCTGTAACAATCGTATTAGTTGCATGAACACATTGCACTGAAAAGGTCTTTCTCCCTTTCTGTCTTATTTTCTTCCTCTCTGTACCATGAAGCATTAATAAGCATTTCAGTATATACTATTGAATCATGGCTTTCAGTGGGCAGACAGAGTCACTATCAAAAAGCTGCTCCAACTCAGATCACATTGGATGCTGCATCTGATGTAATAATATGTAATAATGCTTCAGCCCCTGATAAGATCAATCTATAGAGATAAATCTCCATATGTAGCAGGAATTCTGTTATAATGCTATTTTTTTCTTGGCAGGAGAATGCCCACTTTAACTCTGATCTAGTACCAGTCAATTTGTCTCCCCCGTGTATTAATAATATATTGTGTTATTAAAAATGACAGTAATATTTTCTTTCCATTGAAGAAATATCTCTTTTTTTTTTAACTTCCCAGAGCCTTGTCTATTAGAATGTAAGCCACTTATTTATACACTGCTATCAATATACAAGGTGGTTTATAGAGCTAAATAAAATTCAAGTGATAAAGACTTTGCTTGAGAAAAGTCTGGTAACTGTGCTCTCAGATGGGAGCCCTGTGGTGAGGGAGAAAAAGGACATACTATTTGAAAATCCAGTTAATATTAAAAAGCAGATGGTCAAAGGTGTTTTGGAATGTTAAGTGGAATCAGTGGAGGCTGATGACTCTATTTTCATTGTGAAGGGACAGTAAATTCTAGGCTTATCTCTGAACACTACAGAGCCTACCAGAGGTCTTGAATCGTATCCCCCAAACAGGTTTATTTTCTTGCACCTTTGTTTGCTCACACAATTAGCCTAATTTATGGAAGGGAAATCATTTCTGTATGGTGAAACCCCTCTGAATTTGTGCTCAAACCTATATTTTATTCCTGATATTCGATCCCTTTGATGCATTTATTGAAACCCAGAATGAATGTAATTACAAGAGATGAGCATGAACTTTGAAATTTGTGGTTCATAAATAAATAAAATAAAATAAATAAATAAAAGACTCTACTTTTTTGGGACGCCTTCGGCACTGACTAGGGACTCAGTTCATGTTTTTTTTTTTTTTTTTTTTTTTTTTTGGCCTGGCCCACCTGCTCGCTTTGCTAACCCGAGTCTTGGATCCTGTTGTTTTTAGCTGTTTTAGTTGTTTTATCTTTTCTTGTTGTAAACCGCCCTGAGTCCCCTATGAGGGAAATAGGCACGGTATATAAATGTGAAAATAAATAAATAAATAAATTCATCATGGTTCATGGTTTGCCACAAACCATGAACTTTGGTCTACCACAAACCAACCAGAAAGCTGGATTGGTTTATGATTCATCTTTTGGTTTCATGCCCAGTAGGGGTGAGCTACCTGTTCCTGTTGCTCTGCTGCCATCGTGCCACTGCTGCTGAGGCTTCCCTGGGTGCCATGCTCAGAGGAATCAAATGGGTTCCTTGCAGTGAGGCCAGTCACTGCCTTGGAGCATGTACCAGCCTCCCAGCTGATCAGGTCAATCAGCTGGGGGACAGACACATGCCCCTGCAGATACATTCCCAGAGGTTGGAAAGTTGATTTCCTTCTGTGTCTTCCTGGAGAAAATCCAGCCTATGTAGTCAGGGCAAGCTGCACAGTCCCAGAGTACCCTCACAAAAAGTGAGTGGTATTTCCCCCCCTAGAAAATCCTGGAAAGGGCAAACAAAAGTCAGAATCAACCTGACAGCTCTGGATGGATGGATGGATGGATGGATGGATGGATGGATGGATGGATGGATGGATGGATGGATGGATGGATGGATGGGAATGAAATAACTGTGCTCCAAATATCTCTATATGCATTTCTATAATAGAAATTATTGGAGTTTTGAAAACCTCTGGACATCATTAAATCCTAGTGGCAGAAGTGGGAACTTCCTCACATATGTGAATTGGACTTGCTGAAAGAAGTGCCATTGAATTTCTGGTAAATTTCATATACATGTGGAGGCTAAGCAAGTCATCTAAGAATATGACGGAAATGCTCAGTGAAATAACAGAGAAAAATAAATACTCTTCCATTTGAAAGTTTTTAATCTGGCTTTGATAATAGTGAAATAATAAAATGTAAAACAGAAGGGGCAAGGATGAAATAATGAATTTAAAAAGTACTATTCAGTCCAAAATTTTAGATATGTTTCACAAGAAGTGAAAAATATTCATACTTTTAATATCCAATACAGTACTTGGTTCTTATATAACCAAGTAGTGATCACCATGTACAACAGGACTGAGAGGACTCCAGGATATATAGATATGTAAAATAATTCTCTGGGGAGGCAACACCTAAATGAAAGGGGTCCCTCCCAAAAATCCAGCCTACTGACGAATCAATGTTCCTGGTGGGTACAGGAGGCATTCTCATGGATGAAGGAGGGAAATGCAAAAGTGATATGAAGAGGGAGAGTAGGATGGCATGTCCTGAAGTAAGCCATTGTCAGCCGGAATCATAAATAAGAATACTCCGCACTACAGCATTTTGTTACAATTCCATCTGTTTCTAGATGTCTTCAGGATGGTTTTCTTATCTCCAATTTCACATTATCTTTGGGCAAAAGTGGGTAATACTGCATATACAATACAGCTGATCTTACCTATAACATACACTGACATATTGTGCAACAATATCGCATTACTAGAATTATCACTAAGTCCAGGAGTCACATAAACAATTATTTATAAATTGTTAGCAAAGTGTTCAGTATATACTCTGCCTTAATAGAGCAATAGGAAAGACATATCTTTTGTGGCCCCATTTCAACATACTATAAATACAATTCTGCTGAAAGACATTTATCCAAGTCAACTTACAAAAAAACATGTTCTACCAAAGTCATGTAACCAAGTGTACCTACTAATTAGACATTTGAGGGATCTCTCCTTGAGACCTTTGTTTAATGAGCAATACAAAGAAAATCCAATGTCATTAAATTCAAGCTAAATCTGTTCCTTCTTACCTTCCTGTGAAAGTCTGCATAATTGCAAAGGAAACTAAAATAGGTTCAAGATGAATAGTTAGATTTCTAAGGGTGCTTCTGGACCTCCTAAATGTGTTGCTGCATATTAATGAAAGTCAGTGTCAGGACTCTCCCTCTGGTAGTAAATATGGGCCATGATCCAGCAACCCTAGAGTCATATTTTAGGAATCCTTAATTTTCAAGTTATAGGTTGTCCCCACAACTTGTATTCCTGACTGCTGTGGGCTGATCTCACAAATTAACAATGTAACTATTGCTGTCTTTTACAGGGGAAGGAGTAGCAACCCTACTGTATGTCTCCTGAAAAATCCCATTCCACTCACAATAAAAGAACAATAAAAAGCAAAGCAAAGTGTTCTGCTTATATACCACCCCATAGTGCTTAGATACTCTCTGGGCAGTTTATAATTTATTTATGCAGGCTACAAATCACCCCACCCCCACCTCTGCCAAAATAGTTATGCCTTTTATGGACCTCAGAAGGATAAAAGGTTGCATCAACCATGAGCTGGCTACCTGAGATTGAACCCCAGGTCCTGAGCACAGTTATAGCTTCAGTGCAGCTGTTTAACCACCACACCACAAGGCTCACATCACATCCATCTATGATGAACTAGATATGACTCATAATCTTTGCAGGAACTCATCAACTGGTAATAAAGATATTCATAAAAACTGCTACATAAAGAAATTCATAAAAATAGCATGGAAATCCAGGGTTGAAGAAAAGAATCAATCAAATTGACTATTTAATTGTTGGAAGTTGACTTCAGAATTGCACTTAGGATGCAAGAAATAAATGTGGGGCTCACTATGGTAGTGAATGTTATGAAGTTACAGCTGAGATACAAGTCAAGCTAAATTTGTCACATAAAAACCAAGGGATTGAGCATTCGGAAATATAATGTCAGCAAACTAGAAGATGGAAAATTAAAAACAAATAGGGAAGAGAGATATAAAGGAGATTTGAGTCATGAAACACCCATAAAATGGAGGCACAAATAGGTCACTGGGGACATGAAATAAATGAGAAAAGTGGAACAGCAGAAGGAAAGTAATAAAGGATGGCACAAATAGACAGTGTGGTTTCCGTTTTCATGGGGAAAATAGAAAATTCTGTATGGTTTAATTAAGAAGCAGAAGTTGTACAGTAAAACAGTGTTAAAAGTTAAGGCTCCGGAATAGAAGGCAAGACACAAAACAGCTGAATGAGAAGCTGGAGATGTATTTCCTCTGAAGAATTCACAATTCAGAGCTGCAGCTCTTTCCTTATATAGGTTCAAGTTAATTTAAGACAACTGTGTGATTCTCTTGGCCCCAGGCCTCTATCACAGGAGCGCTAAGTGCGGATGATAACAAAATGTGCACTTTCTCCAAGAGTGATCACATGACATTAGATGTGCAGTTACCGCCTCCACGGTAGCATTTTTGAACCTCTTTTTGTGTTCCCATTTGCCAAATGCACATCAAAGAGCTGTTTTGAACAGCTGTTTGCTGTGAAATGGGTGAAACTGGAGAAGATGCAGATTTTTGGAGTTCACACAACCTTTGCTTCGCATCAAAATGTGCATCAGCAAACAAAGTAATTTGATCAAACACTTGAGATGCACTTCAGGGGGCGTGGCTGAGAGGGGTGTTCGGAAGATGTGGCTGGCCATGAGGGCACAATCTTTAGATGTGAATTCAGTAAAAGAAAAAGGCGCATTTAAGTCATCATGTGACAGAGGACTAAGTCAATTAAAATTTAAAAGTTTAAGTTTTAAAAAGTATCATATACTGTTCCACATAAAAATATAAGCAAAACAAGTTGAGGAGCCATGTAGCCATCACCAAAAAAATAAATAAAATAAATTAGGACAAGACGGCTTCTCGGCTTGTTTTGCTTCATTTGGAAATACTGAGATACCAGGAATGAGCTGCCCCCACTACATACCAAGAAAGAGGCGAAAGGAAGCATCAGTGGAGACAAGACTACAACACTGGGTAATCTCTTTCCTTTTATTTGATCCAAATGGCTACACTCAATGGACTTTTCCAAATTTTATCCTAATCCTCAAATGAAATGCATAGGCCTTCTGCACCAATCCCTTCCCCTGTCGCTGACAAATCAGGGGCTTTTGGCCTCAACAAGTCACATTAGGGGGAGAGGTGTGAGTGTGTGTACGTGACAGACATGACATGACTTTGGAAGGAATGGGACAATTAAAACACCTCCCTCCCTGTAATTCGGATGCAGCTTAAGAACATCCAAGCTCTGTGCCTCAAGTAAACTGTCTGGCTTTTTTTCCATCTTGCCAGGGACTCTACATCTAAGAAATAACTCCTGGCAAGTCCATCTTTTGCTATGCTAAAACCTACTGGTACTGCTCTGATGAAGGGGATTTTGCCCCTGAAATATTAGCAATGCTTTGTTATTTTTATAGTAGCCTAAAGGTATCACCTGTCCCACTTTTATATTTGTAAAAATATAACAGTACCTCAGTCTACATAAAATACTAGAAAACTATTTAATTTTGCATTTGGATTTTGAGGTTCTGCTTTGTGGTGTTCAAATCTCAGTAGTCTAGTTTGAGGTGTCAAAATAATCAAAACTAATTTCTGTAGAGCATCTTTTTCAGTGCCCAGGCATTGCCCTAACATTTTGGAATTTACCTCCTATGCTTAGATAATTATTTAAGAATAAGAGCCCTTGATGAATTTCAGACATTGCAGTCTGCGGTAGCCCATGTGTCATTGATAATTATTAGGACTTAGGCCCTGTGGCCTTACCACATTCCCTTGAGTCCCTAGTCTGGAGCACACCAATGCCTTCAGAGGATATTAATATCATTAATGTGGTGTTTGGAGATATTCCTGCTAGAGTTACTGAATAATTTCTTAATAGTTTTATGATTTTTATTGTTGATTTAGCTATGCTTATTTTGTTTTATTATGGTATGTTACTTTCATATTATATATTGCTATGTCCTGTGTTATTTTGAACTCCTGTAAACTGCCCAGAGTGGCCTTGCTGCTAGATGGTGCGGTATATAAATCTTTATTATTATTATTATTATTATTATTATTATTATTATTATTATTATTATTATTATTATTATTATTATTATTATTGTTGTTGTTGTTGTTGTTGTTGTTGTTGTTGTTGTTGTTGTTGTTATTTAATAATAATAATAATGATGATGATGATGATGATGATGATGATGATGATGATGATGATGATGATGATGATGCAATTACTTCTCATCATTGGCATCCTTCATTCTCGAACGACTATGGTATCATGTCTGGATTAGAGATCCTAAAAAAACCACGTAGAGTGACTAAATAGGCCAATTCGGGAATGGCAGTCTCTACCGCACTGGGGGCAGATGTATTCTGTTTCTTGCCCAGTCCTCGAGTTTTGTTGTTTCCATGCCTGCCTCTTTTCATCTGCCTGTTGGACAAATGCCTCTTCAAATTTATGTAGACCATGCTGTATCTCTTGCCTCCAGACAGTGCGATCGGAGGTCAGGGTTTCCCATCTATTGAGGTCCATTCCCAAGATGCTATGTCCTGTGTTATTTTGAACTCCTGTAAACTGCCCAGAGTGGCCTTGCTGCTAGATGGTGCGGTATATAAATCTTTATTATTATTATTATTATTATTATTATTATTATTATTATTATTATTATTATTATTATTATTATTATTATTATTATTATTATTGTTGTTGTTGTTGTTGTTGTTGTTGTTGTTGTTGTTGTTGTTGTTGTTATTATTATTATTATTATTATTATTATTATTATTATTATTATTATTATTATTATTATTATTATTATTATTATTATTATTATTAATAATAATAATAATAATAATAATAATAATAATAATAATAATAATAATAATAATAATAATAATAATAATAATAAATCCCCCCAAGGATGCCGCCTTGTCGTGGCGGGGGGCTTAACTGCTCCAGTAGGTCCAACCTTATCAGAGAGGTCTTGACTGAGGAACACAACTAAGCGCACCCAACAACCCATGAATCATGGTGAAATACAATATAAAGAAGCCTATACCGGCTCGGTCGTCGCCCCGGTTAACAAGGACCGCATGGGCCTGTAGAGTTACTGGAAGCTGAACCATCTCAGAAGCAGCAGAAATATACTCTACCAGAGAATCGGACAATCATGAAATGCTATTATAGAGTAGAACCTGAAAAACGTGGCTACCAAAAGTGGATGCATCAGTTATGGAAACAAGTATATCCAAACTCCAAGATAACTGAATTACGATTAGCTGACCAGCGAAGATATATTATCAGAAACAAGGTGTTTAGTAAAGTTGGACTAGAAGAAATACAGAGGAGTTGTGAAATTGGAGGTCAACAAATTATCCAAATAGAAGGAAAAAATAGATTAATAGCACCTGGGGACATTGAACAGTCAAAAGTTGAAGAAAATGTGGATGTTGCGCAAAACTTTGAACCAAAAGAAGGTTCAAATAGGATTGGAACACCAGCACAGCTCACTATTAGGCAGCAAGAATTGAAGAATAAAATACTCACACATGCTGCATTAAATGAAGAGAGGGGAAGGATCCCAATTTTAAAGACTGTGCCTAGAAAAAAAATTGGTACAATTGATGAACGATGTAAACTCAGCACTTGCAACAATCCAGATAAGGTCAATTGAAGAGATAAATCAGCTTGCTTATAGTGCAGCAGTAATAGTAACGGAAGAACTAGGGATTCCACAATTGAAGCCCCCCCCAAAAAAAATGCATTGAGAAACCACGGTGGAAAATCAGACTGGAGCTTAAAATCAAAAGACTCCGAGCAGATGCGAGTAACTTAAAAAACCTGCAGGAGGACAAATTAAAGAATGGTAAGTTCAAGAAATATTTGACTAAAAATACTGGCTAAGTACAAGGAAAATTGGAGAAGCATTGGAAATAGTGAAGCAGCAAATAACAGCAACAGCTAGAAAAATTGAAATATATGATGCTAGATTTACTCAGTATAAAGACAACCAGTTGTTTCAATCAGATCAAAGAAAGTTCTATCAGAGTTTAAATCAGAAGATAGGTAAAAAAGATGAAAAGCCTGAAAAAATGGCAACCATTCAGTTTTGGAAAGACATATGGGGAACTGAGAAAGACTATAATAGAAATGCTGGATGGCTCCAAGATTTTGAGAAGAAATTATCCAAGTGCACAATGGACCAACTAGAAATAACAGCTGATATGATCACCAAAAGAGTACAAAGAGTCAAAAACTGGACATCACCTGGCAATGATCAACTGCATGGGTTTTGGCTTAAACACCTGACCAGTCTGCATGGAAAAATGGCCCAACAATTTAATGAAATGTTGAGAACAGGTTATATTAATCAGTGGTTAACAATTGGGAAAACCTATTTGATTCAGAAGGATCCAACAAAAGGAGCAATACCTGAAAATTACAGGCCAATAACATGTTTACCAACTATGTATAAACTGCTAACAGGCATCATAGCTGATAGAGTCCAGGATTATTTGGAAGCAAATAACATCATGCCAGTAGAGCAGAAAGGGAACAAACGGGGAAGTAGAGGCACAAAAGATCAGTTACTCATTGATAAAATGATCCTAGAGAATTGTAAAGCCCGGAAAACTAATTTATATATGACTTGGATTGTCTATAAAAAAGCCTTTGACTCAGTACTGCATAGTTGGATTATTAAGTGCCTGGATGCCATTGGAATATGTAAAAGTATTAATGCCCTAATTGAAAATGCGATGAAGAACTGGAAAACAGAATTGTTTGTCAGAGATGAAAGCTATGGATTGGTTAGCATCAAACGAGGGATTTTTCAAGGTGACTCTTTGTCACCTCTGCTATTTACTATTGCCCTGATTCCCCTCTCAATAATTTTGCAGAAGACAAATTTAGGTTACCAAACTGCTAAAAATTCAGGGAAAATTTCTCATCTATTGTATATGGATGACTTAAAGTTGTATGGAAAATCAGAAACTGAAATACACTCACTGACCAACACAGCCCGAATTTTCAGCACCGATGTTAGTATTGAGTTTGGACTAAACAAATGTGCCACAGTGGCACTGAAAAAAGGAAAAATAATTGAGAGTGAAGGAATTGAAATGCCAAATGGACAAGCTATTAAGTATCATCAGTCTGAAGCCTATAAATATCTGGGCATACTGGAATTAGATAATATAAAGCATGGGCAAGTGAAAAATGTGGTCAGTAAAGAATATATCCAAAGGGTCAGAAAAGTATTAAAAAGTAAGCTGAATGGTGGTAACACCATCAAGGCCATTAATAGCTGGCCCAAACCGGTCATCAGGTATACCACTGGCATTATAAACTGGACTCAGACGGAGCTAGATATTCTAGATAGGAAAACAAGAAAACTTATGACCATTCACTATGCATTACATCCACGCAGTGATGTTGACAGGCTCTATTTACCTAGAAAATTAGGTAGTAGAGGTCTTCTGCAAGTGAAGCAGACAGTTGAAGAAGAGAAGCATGCATTGGCAGATTATGTAAAAAATAGTACAGAGCCAGCATTATTGGAGGTTAAGAACAGGGAGGTGTTTAAAGTAAATCAAACAAAGGGTCAATACAGGAAAACAACAATGCAAATACGAGCTGATAGCTGGCATAATAAAGCGCTGCATGGGCAGTTCCTCGAAAAAGTCAAAGGAAAAGTAGATGAGGAAAAGACTTGGTTATGGCTCACCAATGGAACACTGAAAAAAGAGACAGAGGCCCTGATTTTTGCAGCTCAAGAACAAGCTATCAGAACAAATGCAGTTAAGGCTAGAATAGAAAAATCAGCTGAGCCCCCCACATGTAGACTCTGCAAAGAGGCAGATGAAACTATTGACCATATATTGAGTTGTTGCAAGAAAATTGCTCAGACTGATTACAAACAGTGTCATAATGTAGTTGCTCAAATGGTCCACTGGAATTTGTGTCAGAACTATCATCTGCCCATAACAAAGAACTGGTGAGACCATAAGCCTGAAAAAGTGACTGAAAATGAGCATGCAAAATTACTTTGGGACTTCCGAATACAGACAGACAGGCTTTTGGAGCATTATACCCCAGATATTGTGATTGTGGAGAAGAAAAAAGTGTGGATCATTGATGTTGCTATACCAGGAGATGGTAGAGTCACTGAGAAACAACTTGAAAAAATTACCCGATATCAGGATCTCAAAATTGAACTTCAGAGACTCTGGCATAAACCAGTACGGGTGGTCCCAGTGGTAATTGGCACACTGGGTGCGGTGCCCAAAGACCTAAGCAAGTATCTAGAAGAAATTGGAGTGGACAAAGTCACCATCAGTCAGATGCAGAAAGCCACCTTACTGGGATCTGCTCGCATAATTCGCATCACTGAGTCCTAAACGCTTGGGAAGCGTTCGACTAGTGATTGGTAATATAAAATCCAGCGTAGATAGCTGTGTGGTTAAATAATAATAATAATAATAATAATAATAATAATAATAATAATAATAATAATAATAATAATAATAATAATAATAATAATAATAATAAAGTGATGAGCAGTGTACTGGAACAAATTGCATAAGTAACAGAACTTGTAATTCAATATATTCTTTTTTAAAAGCAATGTTCTGAGTATTGGGTGGAAATGAAAACATTATTGAAGGCAGCGATAGATCATGTATCCAGAAGAATGATTTCAAGACATAAACAGCTTGTTTCTAAGCATCTCCATCTATGAGCCTGTCTGGAAATAAAGATAATCTGGGGAGACCTTTGTCTGCATCCCATCACCCTCTCAGGCATGCTTGGTGGGGCCTTCTCTCTCACTGCTCTTAGACTCTGTAACTGCTGCCCACAGGAATCTAGGCTGGTCCCGTCTTTGCTGTCCTTTGGCAAGCAGGCTAAGACCTTTCTCTTCATGCAAGCTTTTCCTTAATGCCTGGCAGACCGTATGTGTGTTTTATGTGTTTTTTGAATCATTGTTGTGTTCTGTCATTTTAAAATGTGTTTTACTGACCATTTCTAATATGCTTGTTTAATTCATTGCTAAATGTTTGTGTGTTTACAGGAGAGAGGGGCACGAAACAAACTTTTAATTCATTTCATTATTTGTTATTCATTTCGTTACCTAACGAAACAAATAATGCACCAACCCATCAAAGAAAAATGAAACAAAATGAAACAGAAATTTCCATTTTGTTTGCTTCATTTTTCGTTACCTCCCTACCTTGTCGCCGCAACTGGAAAGTCCTCCTGGAACTCCGGGGAGGCTAGCCCTGTAGAGGTGCTGGCCTGAAGCCAGCGCCTCAAAAAGCCCCCAGACGGGGACTTTTAAAAACAACATATATATTATTTTTAAAGTACCGACCTGGCCCCTGGGGGCGCATGGCTGGTGCTCTAAAATATAAAAACATTAATAAAACAAGCACAGACCCAGACCCAGGGGCTGTGTGGTCGGCGCTGGAAATCCCCCCCCAAAAAAAAAACCCCAAGAGAAACAAAAGATACCACAGCAAAAAGGGAGAGGGCTTCCAATTAAGTTCCCAACTAGAACTTGCTATCTGCATTCTCTCTGGAATGTGTCAAGCAAGATAAAAGCTCAGTACACTGTATGTCTGTGCTAAATGCAAAGATATAACCCTTCCATAACCAGGACAGGTAGTGACAAGATGCACTGGAAGTGTCTTGCACATCACAATGACAGGTTTTATTGTCGTTCCAGCCACTACAGATAAATTATGGAGTTAATGGAACGGATGCCTTTAGTTAGTTACCTACTTTTTTTCTTTTTCTTTTTGCTTATTACTTTTAATATTAATTAATTATAAATATATAGAGTTTATATTCTGTATCTCTTCCAAGACTGTTAAAGCTGGATACATATGAATTCCTCCATCATTTTAGTCTTAGGACAACCCTGTGAGTGCAATAAGGCAGGTAGTGATTAGGGGTTGTGGTTGAATCTGGTCTCAGCCAGGAATTTCTCAGGCGGCCATCACTCCCCTTTCCCTTTTTAACATCTGCCAAAGGTTAATAGTCCTCTCCCAAGGATCAGTTGTTGGGAGGCCACCCCACCCCCACCCCAAGCCTAGGGCTGCAACTAAGGTGGAGCATGTGTCTCAGGTGCCATGCGTGTCTCTAGGATTACAAAATGGTATTTGAACTTTGGACTATTCTGCACCTCTCTTAATAGATAAGGCATTTTAAAGCAGTTCCAGAAAAACAAACGTAGAATTCTCTTACAAACATAGACTGACACCCAGCAGAATCTTCAGAAATACAAACATAAACAGTAGTAATGGAGAGTACGCAGGAACACAGCAAAAACGGAGGAGGAATGCAGGAGTCAAGGCTCAGAGCAGAAGGAGGCAGGAAGCAGAGAACAGAGGCTCAAACATTCTTCCTTAAATAAACAAACACATGCATGTGTGGAACTTTCTACAAGGAAAGAAAACCTAACAATAAGCAGCCCCACACAGAGGCCACTTCAGTAATCTAATCTCAAGACTATCATTCATGGGCCAGTATATTGAGGGCCTCAGTGTCAAAGTAGGGACTCAGCTGGCAATCTGCTGAAGATGGAGGTGGCCTGAGCAGACAACAGCTGATTTCTGGGATTCCATAGACAATGCTGGCTCAAGAAGGATGCCCATACTGTGAACCTCAGCCTTAGTAGGGAGAGTCAATCCCCCCACCCAAAAAAAGAGACGGAGTTCCCCAACCCACAGACATTGGGTGCCCTCAACTACAGGATTTCCATCTTGTCTGGGTTCAACCTCAGTCTGGATTCAGTCTCAGCATAGTCCAGCACAGCCCCCAGGTAGTACTGAAGGGATGGAACAGGATCCACTGCAGATAGTGAAGAGGAAAGAAAGAGCTGGATGACATCATTATACTGATGACACAAAGTTCCAAAACTGGATGACTTCTCCTGACAGCCTCATATAGATGTTAAATAGCATTGTCGAGATGATAGACCCCTGATAAACCCCACAATTGAGAACCCATGGGGTGGAAGTTACCTCACCAAGTTGTACCATCTGAGGGTGGTCCCCCAGAAAGAACCAGAGCCATGTAAAAGTAAGTCCACCAATCCCTAACCCAGAGACGCTCCACAGGAGAAGATCATGGTTGACAGTATGAAAGACTGTGAAGAGATCCAAGAGGACAGAGACACCTTTCCCCAATTGGCCTCCCTCAGAAGGTCATATTGGAGGGCGAACAATGCTGTCTCTGTGCCGTGAACCAGGACTGGAACAGATTGAGTTCACCAGTCTCATCCAAAATCATTTGAAGCTGATTGGTCACCACCCTCTCCATGACCTTGCTCATAAAGGGAACATTGGATATGGGTCTATAAGTTCCAACATTGTCCAGTGCGAAGCTAAGTTTCTTTCAAATGTTTCTTTCTGAGTTTCTTTCTTTTTTTAATTTTGCTTTAAAAATTCTTTTCACTTCCTTAAATCCCTTTTGACTACAAGACCCAAATATTATTATTTAATTTTACTATTATTGATGCTATTTTGACATCATTTTAATTTGTATTTGCATTGAGAAATATGCTCATGGTGAACCGTGAACAAATTCATCTCAACTGTCTGTGAAAATTCTCAGTCATCCAGGTGAGGTTATCTGGAAGTTGATCCATGGCAATTGGGCTTCTTCTTTTGAGAGATTGAAACTTTTTCTATTCATCCAAGTAGCTTCATCAGTCTGAGGAATGTTAGTGGTGAGGCCTCCAATTTAAGTTCACCTTGATTTCACACCACCCTAGTCTGAATAGGCTCCTTAGGTGAACAGTAGCCTGAATAGGTGCAGAATGGTGTTTTTGGTGTCGGCTCATCTCAGCTCTACTTCTGGGCTCAGCTGATTATCTCTCTATCTAGAATGAACTTAAATGGATGCATCTAGTAACCCAAAATGCAGCTGGTGTTGAAGCAATGAGTAAGCTATGGCATTTCAGTTCTATAGGAAGTGATAAAAAGAATTTTGCCCTCTCAAGCAGATCATGCAGTCTTTAATCCTTGCAGATGTCTTAGCAACTGACATAAACATTATACTATTCAACGGGTGAATAGATAAATCTTATCTCAACTGCTTCTTTAAGCTTTCTGTGTGACCTTGTCATTTGCATGCCAGCCATGCTGCATGCAGATGTTGTTTGTTCTAATTATTAATGCCCATCACACTTATTTTTCCATCACTGGTGTCAACAATCAATAACCACCCAACATGTAGGTATAATACCGGAGAGTTAAAAGTATCCTTGTATCCTGTTTAAAGGTGTCATTGAAATGTCAGACACAACCACTTGCCTCTGCTTCATTAAGTTCACGGATTCATATATTATTTCCCACAGATGTTGGACTCATATGGCACCACTTCAATATATCTTTTTTAAAAAAAAAAAACTCCCTAACTTACTGTGAAGGCAGCTAAGGACAGGCTGATTCAGGTGGGCAATGGAGCTCATTCCTCTGTTTATGCATTTTCATAGGGCAAATATGAGCAGATACAAATAGAGCAATCAATCATATGGATATGCTGTGTGCCAGCTTCCCTAATTGCTATCTTGAGGCCCCTATATAATCCACAGGAATCACAGAGAAGTATCACTCTGGTGAGGTGCCCACAGTGTTTAGGTCAACAGGGGGAGCGAAATTGAAACCCTCATGCACCTATAAATTTCACAGGGTGATTCTGGGCTTCTTTAATGTTGGAGAACTTGTTTCAGCTCAAGATCCATATTTAATTTCAGAGAGGCTTGTGAAGGGCCACAACTAGGGTCTGTGTCACCCAGGGCAAAGATGTCAACTAGATTCCAAACACCCAAATAGGACTTGGATGTAGCACTAAAAACCCTATTAGGGTCACTGTAAGAAAAAATGCAATTGATGTAACATTAAATATTTAAAACAGGAGGGGTTAATTTCATGAGAGGAGGTTGAATTCTTTCATGATTTCTACCATCCATTCTGAGTTGTCTGTAAAATTCCTACCACCCACTCTTTCCTCTTTCATCAAACTTCTGTTGAAAACCACACCTAGGGAAATCCTAATATTAACCAGAGTTTGGAAAGTCAATTTTTAAAAATGATTCATCATGTAACTCATTACAAAGCCCAAGAAAATTGAGTTGTTACCATGTTAGAAAAATTAGCAATACATTAAGTTTTTTAATCACTATGCTGGCTGTATTATTTATTAATATTACTGTTTATTATTGGGTGGCAGCAATTTAAGAATCTATGAGAGAGTGAATAAATGGTGACATAAGCAGTTTAAATTGCCTCTTAAAAGCAAAGCAAAGCAAAGTGTTCTGCTTATATACTGCCCCATACCACTTCAAGTAGTCTCTGGGTGGTTTACAATTTTAATTACAGTATGCAGGCTACACACTGCCCCACCCCACCCTAGCAAGCTAGGTTGGCCAGAGCCCCCTGTCCATTTTGGCACCCTAGGCAATTGCCTAGTTTGCGTTAATGGACGCGCCGGCCCTGCCTGCAGTACAGGCATTTAACCACTGCACCACGAGGCTTCTACTAAAATGCTTCCAAGTAGACATGGGCATGAATCGGCGAGATTGTCATTTCCATTTTTGGTTATCGTTTCCGTTACGTAATGGAAACGGTAACAATAATTAAGCCGTCAGAACTCGAACCGAAAAAAGAAAAATTTGGTCGGGTTTTTCGTTTCCGTTTGTGGCATCGTGGCGATCGCGCAATGTGAAGCACAGAAAAAGTTTTTAAAAGTTTTTTTTTTTAAAAAAACCAACTCCCGGCCAAAAAAGCAGGTGAAAATAGGCCTGCCTGAGGCTTTGCAACCTACCAGAGGGGTGGTTTCTGGGGGGTCCCCGGCCTCCCCCCTCTTCTCCTGTCCTGGGCTGCTTGCACCAGGCTGGGGGGGGGTCATCCTCGTCGTCTCGCCATGCCATGCGGTTTTGGGAGGGGATCCAAAATGGCGACCACAATTTTTCTTTTGAAATCGTGGTCAAAAAACACACCAAATCACCACAGAAACATGTGAAATTTATTTATTTTAAATGCCTGAATTATAGTAGCAGCAGTGGGTTTTTTATAGCAATAAAACGTCGTATTGATTTTATTTTATTTTATTTTATTTTTTATTTTTTTAGACCTGCCCATTTGGGCTGGTCATGGGATGGGACCATGCAATTTTTTTGAACCATTCCAACAATGGCATCATCAGGTTTTTGACTGACACTTCTGGATGTTTTGGAGGGCATAAAAAGCCGAGGCACCTTCCAGAAATCGCAGTCGGGTGTATGGATGTGGTTGAGGGAGGAGGGCTGGCTGCTGGTGCTGGTGTGATCCAATCGAGATTGAGGAGGGAGGCTGGAGGTTTTAGGATTTAAGTTAGGCAGGCAGGGAGGGAACTGAATTTAGAAAATAATTTATTTGATTCCCTGCAGCTTTGTCTGCTGAAGGGAATAGCAGTTTATACTTTATTTCTTCTCTGGCAGTTTGTGATGATTTTTTTCTGATATTGGATAAAAGGGGAGGTTTGGCTGGGAGTGGGAGGTGTGGATTTATTTTAAAAATATATTATATACTACCATTTATTTTCTATTTTCCCAACTTCAATTTGCTTGCACACACACACATTTGGGGTGCAAGCCAAGAACAGAACCTCTATCCTAAGTGATACCCTAACTGCCCACTCGCCCGTCCGCCCGCGCCACCGCCCGCCCACTCACCCGCCTGCGGCCACCGCCTGCCTGCTTGCCCGCCCCCCCCCCCCGCCCACCACCTAGGGCGCAAAAAGACCTAGCGCCGGCCCTGATTGCGGGATGCCCCTATGCTCTGGGAAGTCAAATCGCGGTAAATCATGGTGGAAATGACAAACGACAAACGACAAATGACAAATGACAAACAGAAACGTCAAATTTTTGAAAAATTTCGCGACAAACGGAAACGACCCGAAACGGACCCGTTCCAACAAACAAAAACTCGAAACATCATTTTTTCTGGTCGTGCCCATGTCTACTTACAAGTTACAAATAACTCCTAGAAAGTATATAAGCCATTTTATAGTTCATTGGTTTAAGTATCTGGATATGGAATCAAAAATTTAGATTCCCCAAAAAAGTTAGATTCCAGGAAGAGGAGCCAGCCTGTGTAGATATGGTCAAGCTGCACAGTTCCAGAAGACTGGAATGGTAAGCCAGTTTTCTAAGAAAATCTAGAAAGGATCACTGTAAGTCAGAGCCAATGGCAGCACACCGCTATTATCAATTAAGCACATCACCAGTTACACTGATGTAACATCACCAGTTACATCAGTGCTCTCTTTATTTTTGATGTTACTTTGACATCTAACTTCTTACATGTGCATTACCACAAGTGATGTGAACTGGAGGTACTTTAACTTGTTGCTTCTAAGGGCCTTTTTACACGACCCCTAGATCCGCTGGCCACTTAAATTCGGACCAGAGATCTTAGGGGTTCGTCGCTCTTCCTCTGTCCCCACCCCCTCCACACTTCCTGGTTGCTGGCTGCGTGAGGGAGGGAGAAAAAGAGAAAGAAAAGCATGCCGCTCACCTCGTTCTGCCTCTCGTCTCTGTAAGGCCATCAAGTCCAACCCCCTCGTCTCTGTAAAAGTAGCTCTTAAAGGGGTTGGAGCCAAAAAGCAGCAAACAGAAGCGAGGAGAGCCCCGCACTCACTATCGTTGCACCGCATCAAAGATTTTTCACCTCCAAAGAGAAGGTAAAAGAAAAGTGCGCTGGGTCACGCTAAAGTGGGCAGGGTCGCACTTAATTGTCTGCAAACTCCGGAGTTGGTGGGGAAACATTTTTAAGCTCTGGAGCTTGCAGCCATTTGCAGCGGAGCTTAGGGGTCGTGTATAAACGCCCTAAGCTGTTGTCTTTGCCCTAGAAGGAAATATCCTTTGGCATCAATACGTGCTTCTCTCACAGATCTACTGGTGGTTTTTTTTGGGGGGGGGCAGTAATCATTTGGGAAGGGGAGGGGAAAATAACATTTTAATGCAGTAGACCCAATGAAACTCCCCACCAAACTTTTTGATAATCCTAATGTTATATCATGATGGATGATTAGAGAGAAAAACTGTATACCAGGACACCATGTTACAAGTCTTTAAAGCAAGCTGCTGTCAAAGACGTGGATCAAGGGTGGGTGAACTGAAAGTTATGGGAGGGGGGCATCAGGGGGGCATCATGTCCTACAAATTATTTGCTAAATGTTATGGGGGAATCACTGCCACACAGTCTGTAAATACACTGTCAGGCACATATATGTGCAGGACAGGAAGATATTGAGAAACTGAAGTTTTATTCCAAACTAAAATCAACCAGTGTGTACTTCAGATCGATTTCAGTGTCAACAAATCACCCTTATTTCAGCCCTGATGTGAATGTGATGCCACCACAATGGAACTAAAACAAAATTTGCCATTTCTTTTCACCTCTAGAAATGCTGGCCAGGATTAGAGAACACTTTCCTACTCTCCCCTCCCTCCCTCCCTCTAATTCTTTCCATTTGAAGCATCAGTTGTTATGACTGGACTCAGCTATAACCTCTGTGATCTTTTATGAGTATCCTCTTGAGGGGTTAAAATGGATCACAATTTCATGTGGTCACAAATGGAGGTTTTGAGAGAGCTTTGCATGGTGACAGCGTAGCTCTGACTGGCATTTGTTCTCTCCTGTTAGAAATACATGACCAACCATTTCCCTTTCTTTCAAGGCTATCTACAGTAAATGCCTAATATTTTACCTCACAATACACTCATGCTGCTCTACAACTGCCTGTTCTAGCACATACTGTAATTAATAGGGTAACCTTTACCCTATCCTCTGGATTGATACCATGCTAGTATTTTACCATTGAAAGCAATTACCACAATTTGATGATACAAAGGTAAAAAAGATGGTTTGAGTCGGGAAATAAGACCACCAAGATATTCTTGCTGTTGACTCATGCCAATGATGCCCTGAGCTTGGCAACTGCCATGAAATGGCATGCTATACATTTTAAAAGTCAATAACAAGCCATGCCCAAAATCTCATCGATTATTTCCATGTGTGAAAGGCAAACAGCATAATCCTAAATAATAAGGCAACCCATTACATTACTAGGTGTATGCTTGTTATGTACTCGGGTGCACACCTCATAATATGACCAGTACTGTATCTCACTGTGCACTGTATCTCATTAGTTAATGGAAGTTCACTGTTCAACTTATACATGCGCAAATCATCAACATGATTCTTACCTCTTTGGCTTTGAGGGGAGTGTGCATTTGGATTGTTTTTCTGCTTCTTGCCTCTGGAACTGTCAAGCGGCAATGACATAAATAGGAAGAAGCCATGCTTACTTTATGCTAACCAACTGTCTCCTAGAGTGGGGGAACCAGTACCACTTCCAGAGGTACAGTGACTGCACAAGGTCAATTGAGACTGATACAGATCCCTTTCATCCCACCCCTACATTTTTTAAAAAAAAATGTTTTAAAAAGCCCCAAACACCCTTCATGGGCTGGAAAAATGCCCCTTGGACTTAGAGCCTTTTTACACGACCCCTAAGATCCACTGGCCACTTAAATTTGGACCAGAGATCTTAGGGGTTCGTCGCTCTTCCTCTGTCCCCACCTCCCTCCGCACTTCCTGGCTGCTGGCTGAGTGAGGGGAGGGAGAAAAAAGAAAGAAAAGAATGCTGGCTTACCTCCGTTCTGTTCCCGGCAGCATTCAGATCTCTTAAAGGGGCGGTGGGCAGAAAAACAACAAACAGAAGCCAGGAGAGCCCCACACTCACTATCCTTACACTGGATCAAATATTTTTCACATCCAAAAAGCAGGTACCTGAAAGCTGCGCTGGGATGCGCTAAAGTGGGCGGGGTCGCACTTAATTTCCTGTTAACTCCGGAGCTGGTGGGTAAACATTTTTAATCTCCGGAGCTTGCAGCCATTTGCCCCGGAGTTTAGGGGTCATGTATAAACGCCCTTAGAGCAGTTAATGGGGCAAGGAAGATACAGTACCGGAGAGGCATAGCATCTACAGATTCTTCTTCCTTTGACATTCTCACAACAATCCTGTTAAGTATCTTGGAATTATATGTAAGAAAAGGCAAATATCAGCAGCTGATTCATATCCTTAGTTCCTCCAATGGAAGGATACAGCCCTAACTCTCTTATTTTTAGTAAGGGAGAAAGAGAAATTGGCTGTGTCAGGAAATATAACTTTAGCTACAATTTGTGACCTGCATCTGGGAGTCTTTTTTCTCCCTTAAAACAGAAAAAAATAGTAACAGTATCACAGGTACACACAATTCAGACCAGAGGCATGACATACAACAAAGGATACAATTTTCCTGATTAGGGATCTGACCCCCCCCCATTCACACACACAGATGGATTTTGATTGCAACACTATTGTCCACTCCATTTTTTTTTTTTTTTTTTTGGTGATGCCATTTTACCATAGACTTTTCCAATTTGCTCTTCTTGTGTGGAAAATCTGGTGGTACAGCAACAGCAAGAAAACAACCATACCACTGTTTTAAAACAAGGGGAAGCATGCAGCTTGCTAGAAAGCAGGACGGAAGCCCTCCAAGTATCTGAGCTGGGCTTACAAAAACAAGGTGTGCATTCCATGGTACTAGCTGTTTCATTGGGTAATATAGGACTGGCTCTCAGAAGAACTTCCAACCATTTAGAAATCTTAGTACAGTGGGCCCTCGTATAACAAACGGTTTGTATAACAAAATCTGTACAACATAAAAATTCTGGATATAAGGGAAATTTGCTTAACAGAATCACCTATGGGGCAAATCCGTACAACTTAAAAATGGTCGCGATTAGGCATTACTCCTTTTTCAAGTCATTCCTATGGGAAATTTGTATAAAGGAAAATGTGCTTAACAGACTTTAATTTGGAATGAATCGATTCCTTTATACAAGGACAGAATAAATGCCAGAACTAAAGTGAGCTCCAAAAGGTGCAGATTTTTTTTTCCAAAATGACTTGGTTTTAATACTTTAGTTCTTGATGACGTAATTTATAGGGCCTTGCCAATGGTTAAGTAAATTTTTCTCTTCCTTCAGAGATCATTGCCTTATGTTTTTCTAACTAGATCTTCCTGTCTGCCTCGGCCACTTATATTATAAAAGGAGAAATTCATTAAAGCAGTTTAGCCCTAAACCTGTCAATCAGTGCAAATTACATCAAATGATATAGGAGGGGCATTTTATATATTTGGAAGGCTGCCCACTAGTAAATGAAGGAGGGGAAAATATTCTGCCTTTGAATCAGATGGGACCTGAAGCAAAGTACAATAGGGGAAGAAAAGTAGACCAAGGGTTTATTAAATTTAACACATAATCTCTCCATCAGGTTCATAATAAAAAGTGTTTTCTAGTATAATAGGCTAAAATAACATAGTAGTACTGCCAGAAGCTGTAGTGCAATGGAGACACAGTTATCAGTGCTCACAGAGTAATGGCATTTTATAAGTCAGTTTCAAAGATGCCAAATGAGATGAATAGAACAGGGTCAGGCTTGAGGGTCAGAGTATAGCCAGCAAATCTTCAGCACAGGGAGGAACAGTCTCCTTATTTATTATTTCAAAAAGTAGTGATTAATAGGTGTCTAAAACAGAGTTTTTATAGCCTTTATGGAGCAGAAGCATCCCTTCTAAAATGATACTGTTTTGTCCCTATCAGCTGTCATATGGCAACCCATGTGACCTCCCACATGTCCTGTCCTTGACAGCCTTGCTCCATTTTTGGGTAGGGGGGGTCAACACCACTGAAGAATTGACACTTTCAAATATGAGGTGAGGATGAATTTCAGTCTCCCAAAACTTGAATTGCAGGTGAAAGATTTGTATGGATAAAACTAGCAGGCTTTCTCATCTCTAGTTTGGGGTGATTATATATGTGTTTATTGCAATAAATTTTGATTGCATAAACTTATTTATCCATTTTTAAAATAATGTTATTTTTCCCAATCACAGAATTATGAGAAATACACACACACACACACACACACACACACACACACACACACACACACACAGAGAGAGAGAGAGAGAGAGAGAGAGAGAGAGAGAGAGAGAGACTGGTAAAAAAGCAAAAACAGATAGAACAAGCAAACACATGACGTTAAACTGTCCACCTAATGAACCTATTCAGATCAGGGTGGTGTGAAACCAAGGTGAACTGTAAATTGGAAGCTTCAATCAACTTTCCTCAGACTGATAAAGCTCCTGGGATGAGTAGTGAAATGTTTCATGCTCACAAGAAAATAAGTCCAGTTGGCATGACTTAACCTCCAGACATGAAGTTAAACTTTAGTTATTGATAAAGAATTCAATATTTCATCATCATCATCATCATCATCATCATCATCATCATCATCATCATCATCATCATCATCATCATCATCATCATCATCATCTTAGAACTGCAGAGCTAGAAGGGACCCTTATGGATTCTCGAATTCAAGCTTTATCAGGGAGGCACAATGGAGAATCGAACTCTCAATCAGATACCTAAACCACTGAGCTATCCAGCAGTTCATTAACATATGCTTAAATTTCCCTTGCAATTCAAATATATATATGCATGTTAGGGTGGATTCGGGTTTCTTCCCGTGTAGAAATCTGGTTGTTTTGGCGACGTTTCGACGAGGTCTCACTCGTCATCTTCAGGCTGGTGTTCTGGCTTCTTTCTTCTTGAAGCAAAGTGTGGTCTCAGTTGAAGTCCTTCTATAAATACTGCTGGGGGGTGTGTGGTTTGCTTGCTCTGTTGCTGATTGTAGGTTCCTTTGTTCCTTTGTTCTTTTGTGATCTGCTGTGTGGCTGAGGCGATCGTTAAGGGATTAACTGCTGATGGCTGTTTAGATGGCTGTTTACATGCTGGTGGGTTAGATGGCTGGTAGGTTCTGGCAGTATCCTGGGCTTTGGTGGAGTGGGGTCCTGTGTCTTGTGAATTCATTTTGGTCTGGCTACGTGTCTGTTGTCTCCCAATGTTTTTTTGGGGTGTGTGAGTGTGCTCCATGTGGTGACTGGAGTGGGGTGCCGCAGTTGTGCCAGCCATCTAACCCACTCCACCAAAGCCCAGGATACTGCCAGAACCTACCAGCCATCTAACCCACCAGCATGTAAACAGCCATCTAAACAGCCATCAGCAGTTAATCCCTTAACGATCGCCTCAGCCACACAGCAGATCACAAAAGAACAAAGGAACAAAGGAACCTACAATCAGCAACAGAGCAAGCAAACCACACCCCCCCAGCAGTATTTATAGAAGGACTTCAACTGAGACCACACTTTGCTTCAAGAAGAAAGAAGCCAGAACACCAGCCTGAAGATGACGAGTGAGACCTCGTCGAAACATCGCCAAAACAACCAGATTTCGACACGGGAAGAAACCCGAATCCACCCTAACATGCATACCTATACCCGTGAAAATCTACGAAAACAAATATCCGACCTCTACGGGGAGGAAACCTTCCAGCTGACCAGAACCTACGAGAAACTAGAAGTCCGAAGAGCCACCATCTTATGTGACATTGCATTCCTACGCAACTGCCGAGACAAAAATGTGATCCCCACAAGCTTCCAACTGAAATTCCACTCAAAAACCCCATCCAGCGAAAGGATCCTGAAAAGAACAGAACTAGCCCTAATCAGAAGCGAACTACACAGGAAAAGATACCTACTAGATCAAACCAACAGAGACCTACTCACTCTCCACCTCAAACTCAGCAACAAAATCCACCCAACACTCTGGAACAAATCCAAGCAACTGGCCGCCTGGAGAGCTGAAACAGAGACCTCCCACAAGACAGACACACACACCAACAAACTCCACAAACTGGAAAACGCCAGAAGCCCAACCCCCACACAACAGCCCATGAAACAAACAGTTCACAACATATCAGACAGGACACTCACCATCGCAGAGACCAAAGTCCTTTCCAAAGGATTCAACTTTGCAATCGCCCCCAGACACATCCCCACCGAAAACATCATATGCGGAGTGGAAGCCAGCCTAACCAAAATCAACCCAGATGAAGCCAACAAAATCAGACTCGAAGTCACCAATGTCCTCTGCTCCAGCAAACCACCCAGAAGCAATTTACACAAAGAAGAACAAAAAGCCCTCTCCAACCTGAGGAAAGACAACAACATAATCATTCTCCCAGCAGACAAAGGCAATGCCACAGTGGTGATGAACACATCCGACTACCAAGCCAAATTATCCAACCTACTACAAGACCCTGCTTACATACCTTTGAACACAGACCCCACCACCTACCTGGAAAAAACCACCAAAGCCAAAATAAAAGCCTCTCCCTTAAGTGAAGAAATCAAGCCAAGCATCATCCCCAGAGAGAAATCATCCAGATGCCCCAAGCTCTACGGCCTCCCCAAGATTCACAAAGAAGGAACACCTCTCAGACCCATAGTCAGCTCCATAGGCTCACCTCTACAAAACCTCGCCAAATTTCTTGCCAAACAACTCCAGCCCTATGCAGAATCCATCACTTCATACGTACAAAACTCGTTCCACTTCATAGAAATTATAAAGAAACAAGACCTACAACCCAATGACCTACTCGTGAGCTTCGATGTTGTTTCGCTCTTCACACAAGTGCCCATTCAAGAAGCCTTGACAGCTATCCACAACAAATACAACCCCCAAACACATCCTAGATCTGACCAACCACTGCCTAACCAACACATACTTCATCCACAATGGACAAAGATACAAACAGATAGAAGGAGCACCCATGGGATCACCCCTCTCACCGGTCATCGCAAACCTATATATGGAACACTTTGAAACCAACGCGTTACAGAAGTCCGAACATAAACCCAAACTCTGGCTCAGATATGTTGATGACACCTTTGTTATCTGGCCACACGGGAAAGATAAACTGAACAACTTCCTCACACATCTCAACAGCCTACACCCCAAAATACAATTCACTATGGAAATAGAAGCCAACAACCAACTTCCCTTCCTGGACGTCCTAATCTACAAAAAACCCGACGGCTCCTTAGGACATACCATCTACCAGAAAAAAACACATACAAACCGCTACTTAAATGCACAATCACACCACCACCCTGCACAGATCAACTCCGTAGCAAAAACCCTCATCTCCAGAACCAAACGCCTCGCTGACAAAGACCACCTAAAAACTGAATTACACACTCTCTCGAATGTTTTAATTGCGAACGGATTCCAAAAAAACACCATCACCAAACTAATCCAAAAGGAAACACCCCCCAAGAACCAAGAAACAGAAGAGAACAACGGCACCGCCCTCCTCCCTTACATCAAAGGCACCACAGACAAAATCAGCAAAATTCTCCACAAACACAATATCAAGACAGCTTTTTGCACCGACCAAAAAATAGCCAACATCTTAAGAAACCCCAAAGACAAGATTGAGCTAGAAAACCAAGGAGTCTACGAAATACCATGCAAAGTCTGTCCAGCCACATACATCGGACAAACAAACAGGAGAATAAGCGCACGCATCGCAGAACACAAGAACGCAGTCAAAAAAGAAGAAAAATCTTCCTCTCTCTTCCAGCACATAAAAACAACAGGTCATGAAATTGACTTTGAAAGAACCAAACTCATCTCCAAAACTGAACACTTCAACAGTCGAATAATCATGGAAGCCATTGAAATAGAGAAACACCCAAACAACATGAATAAACGTGATGACACCTCCCGCTTGCCTGACATCTGGAAACTAGCCCTGGTCAACAGACGAGCCTCTGTCACAAAGACTGACACCAGGTCCAAAGGACACAAGATGCCACCACCTTCCATCCACACCAAACACAAACCCAGACCCTTCCCACAGATGAAACGAAACCACCATCCAATAACAAAACCACGACTGCACCATCTACTGCGGCACCCCACTCCAGTCACCACATGGAGCACACTCACACACCCCAAAAACATTGGGAGACCACAGACACGTAGCCAGACCAAAATGAATTCACAAGACACAGGACCCCACTCCACCAAAGCCCAGGATACTGCCAGAACCTACCAGCCATCTAACCCACCAGCATGTAAACAGCCATCTAAACAGCCATCAGCAGTTAATCCCTTAACGATCGCCTCAGCCACACAGCAGATCACAAAAGAACAAAGGAACAAAGGAACCTACAATCAGCAACAGAGCAAGCAAACCACACCCCCAGCAGTATTTATAGAAGGACTTCAACTGAGACCACACTTTGCTTCAAGAAGAAAGAAGCCAGAACACCAGCCTGAAGATGACGAGTGAGACCTCGTCGAAACGTCGCCAAAACAACCAGATTTCGACACGGGAAGAAACCCGAATCCACCCTAACATGCATACCTATACCCGTGAAAATCTACGAAAACAAATATCCGACCTCTACGGGAGGAAACCTTCCAGCTGACCAGAACCTACGAGAAACTAGAAGTCCGAAGAGCCACCATCTTATGTGACATTGCATTCCTACGCAACTGCCGAGACAAAAATGTGATCCCCACAAGCTTCCAACTGAAATTCCACTCAAAACCCCATCCAGCGAAAGGATCCTGAAAAGAACAGAACTAGCCCTAATCAGAAGCGAACTACACAGGAAAAGATACCTACTAGATCAAACCAACAGAGACCTACTCACTCTCCACCTCAAACTCAGCAACAAAATCCACCCAACACTCTGGAACAAATCCAAGCAACTGGCCGCCTGGAGAGCTGAAACAGAGACCTCCCACAAGACAGACACACACACCAACAAACTCCACAAACTGGAAAACGCCAGAAGCCCAACCCCCACACACAACAGCCCATGAAACAAACAGTTCACAACATATCAGACAGGACACTCACCATCGCAGAGACCAAAGTCCTTTCCAAAGGATTCAACTTTGCAATCGCCCCCAGACACATCCCCACCGAAAACATCATATGCGGAGTGGAAGCCAGCCTAACCAAAATCAACCCAGATGAAGCCAACAAAATCAGACTCGAAGTCACCAATGTCCTCTGCTCCAGCAAACCACCCAGAAGCAATTTACACAAAGAAGAACAAAAGCCCTCTCAACCTGAGGAAAGACAACAACATAATCATTCTCCCAGCAGACAAAGGCAATGCCACAGTGGTGATGAACACATCCGACTACCAAGCCAAATTATCCAACCTACTACAAGACCCTGCTTACATACCTTTGAACACAGACCCCACCACCTACCTGGAAAAAACCACCAAAGCCAAAATAAAAGCCTCTCCCTTAAGTGAAGAAATCAAGCCAAGCATCATCCCCAGAGAGAAATCATCCAGATGCCCCAAGCTCTACGGCCTCCCAAGATTCACAAAGAAGGAACACCTCTCAGACCCATAGTCAGCTCCATAGGCTCACCTCTACAAAACCTCGCCAAATTTCTTGCCAAACAACTCCAGCCCTATGCAGAATCCATCACTTCATACGTACAAAACTCGTTCCACTTCATAGAAATTATAAAGAAACAAGACCTACAACCCAATGACCTACTCGTGAGCTTCGATGTTGTTTCGCTCTTCACACAAGTGCCCATTCAAGAAGCCTTGACAGCTATCCACAACAAATACAACCCCCAAACACATCCTAGATCTGACCAACCACTGCCTAACCAACACATACTTCATCCACAATGGACAAAGATACAAACAGATAGAAGGAGCACCCATGGGATCACCCCTCTCACCGGTCATCGCAAACCTATATATGGAACACTTTGAAACCAACGCGTTACAGAAGTCCGAACATAAACCCAAACTCTGGCTCAGATATGTTGACGACACCTTTGTTATCTGGCCACACGGGAAAGATAAACTGAACAACTTCCTCACACATCTCAACAGCCTACACCCCAAAATACAATTCACTATGGAAATAGAAGCCAACAACCAACTTCCCTTCCTGGACGTCCTAATCTACAAAAACCCGACGGCTCCTTAGGACATACCATCTACCAGAAAAAAACACATACAAACCGCTACTTAAATGCACAATCACACCACCACCCTGCACAGATCAACTCCGTAGCAAAACCCTCATCTCCAGAACCAAACGCCTACAAAGACCACCTAAAACTGAATTACACACTCTCTCGAATGTTTTAATTGCGAACGGATTCCAAAAAACACCATCACCAAACTAATCCAAAAGGAAACACCCCCAAGAACCAAGAAACAGAAGAGAACAACGGCACCGCCCTCCTCCCTTACATCAAAGGCACCACAGACAAAATCAGCAAAATTCTCCACAAACACAATATCAAGACAGCCTTTTGCACCGACCAAAAAATAGCCAACATCTTAAGAAACCCCAAAGACAAGATTGAGCTAGAAAACCAAGGAGTCTACGAAATACCATGCAAAGTCTGTCCAGCCACATACATCGGACAAACAAACAGGAGAATAAGCGCACGCATCGCAGAACACAAGAACGCAGTCAAAAAAGAAGAAAAATCTTCCTCTCTCTTCCAGCACATAAAAACAACAGGTCATGAAATTGACTTTGAAAGAACCAAACTCATCTCCAAAACTGAACACTTCAACAGTCGAATAATCATGGAAGCCATTGAAATAGAGAAACACCCAAACAACATGAATAAACGTGATGACACCTCCCGCTTGCCTGACATCTGGAAACTAGCCCTGGTCAACAGACGAGCCTCTGTCACAAAGACTGACACCAGGTCCAAAAGGACACAAGATGCCACCACCTTCCATCCACACCAAACACAAACCCAGACCCTTCCCACAGATGAAACGAAACCACCATCCAATAACAAAACCACGACTGCACCATCTACTGCGGCACCCCACTCCAGTCACCACATGGAGCACACTCACACACCCCAAAAAAACATTGGGAGACCACAGACACGTAGCCAGACCAAAATGAATTCACAAGACACAGGACCCCACTCCACCAAAGCCCAGGATACTGCCAGAACCTACCAGCCATCTAACCCACCAGCATGTAAACAGCCATCTAAACAGCCATCAGCAGTTAATCCCTTTAACGATCGCCTCAGCCACACAGCAGATCACAAAAGAACAAAGGAACAAAGGAACCTACAATCAGCAACAGAGCAAGCAAACCACACCCCCAGCAGTATTTATAGAAGGACTTCAACTGAGACCACACTTTGCTTCAAGAAGAAAGAAGCCAGAACACCAGCCTGAAGATGACGAGTGAGACCTCGTCGAAACGTCGCCAAAACAACCAGATTTCGACACGGGAAGAAACCCGAATCCACCCTAACATGCATACCTATACCCGTGAAAATCTACGAAAATATATATATATATATATATATATATATATATATATATATATATATATATATATATATATATATATATATATATATATATATATATATATATATATATATATATATATATAATTCACATCAGAGCACTGCACAATTTATATTTATGCTTGCATATAAAATGTAGATTCAAAATACGAGATTGGGAAGTTTCCAAATGTAATGGCTTTGAGATATAAGATATGTTACGTCTTGTACTTAATGGTGTTTCTGTCATCTGAGGAAGGACTGAGATGGATGTTGAGTTCCTTTTTTTATTAATATATAAGATATAATCATGCCACATTTCATAGAAATCTGGTATTTTGACTTTATATAAGTTGATATGTCAGATTTTTCTGTCATGACAATTTTCCACAGTTCCGAATACCAAGACTTAAATATTGAGAGGTCTGCAGTTTTCCTAAATTTTACTATCACCCTGCAAGCTGCCACTACTATTATTAATTATTTGGATACCACTTTTTCCATAGAAAATGCACATATAAACTTTAATCATACCTTGGTATAGTCATACAGGAGGACTCATTAGCTAAGACTTTGGCTAGAGACCCCAGTGGTTCTGATGTGTCCCAACAAGCTGTTTTCTTCTTATAGGTTCCATGCTCTGAGACAGAATGCATTTCCCATGCAAAGTTTATTGAAGTTTGTTAGTCTGTGGAACTCCCTGCCACAAGGTGTAGTGATGGCATCTAGCCTGGATGCTTTCAAAAGGGGATTGGACAGATTCCTGGAGGAGAAGTCCATCACAGGTTACAAACCATGATGGAGATGTGTAACCTCCAGGCTTAAAACCGGGGTACTTCAAGGACCAGATGAAGGGGAGTGGTATGAAGTGACAGACATCTAGCCTTGTGTGCTCTCAGACACATTTGGTGGGGCCAATGTGACATACAGGAAGCTGAACTAGATGGGCCTTTGGCCTGATCTAGCATGGCTCTCCTTATGTTCTTACGTTTTTAAGGGGGAAACAAACAATATGAACAATGTCAACAACAGTCACACATGGTCCAGAGTTTCCTTCACTCTTGCTTGCCAAGGATGTAGAATACATCTCTGCAGTACACCAGGCAGAGAGTTCTGATAAACATGGGTGATGAGAGTTATGCAACCTTTTTGCCATCATCTTCAGATTTCTCCCTGGGTGGGATGCTGTATAGTCTACTCTATGAGGGAGGTGGTCAGGGAACTGAAGAGGGACAGGTGGTCTTTGTTCTCCCTCTTTTAGGGGCACTTCTGTGATTCTCTCTTCCTTTTCTTGTCCCATGTTTAGAACTGCCTTATAGAATATTGATTTGCTCTGCCTGTACAACATCACCGTTGCTCTCTCATGTAGCAATAACATGCTTCATTCACAATTTCTCACAAAAATGGGGTACTGGTTCTGGGCAACATTTAATGTGGATGAAATGTTATGCATTACCTATTAATGGGATTTAGTGTTCATTGGGTTAAAAGTTATTAGATGGTAAAGTTATTTTTTTAAAAATATGTTTGTTTCAAGCTTTGGTATGTCTTATGAGATCCCCCGTTTGAATGGACAGCTTAAAGAAAACGAGAAATAAAATAATGGGTGAGAGAGGGCAAAATGACAGGAACTTTGGTTATGCCTTGAATGCCGATACTTGAAAGAAAGAAAGAAAGAAAGAAAGAAAGAAAGAAAGAAAGAAAGAAAGAAAGAAAGAAAGAAAGAAAGAAAGAAAGAAAGAAAGAAAGAAAGAAAGAAAGAAAGAAAGAAAGAAAAAAGTGTTCTTATACAGATGACAATCAAATGATAGCTGTTCATGGATGGAAACCTTTAATTAACCATAGTGAAGGGTTTAGGGACTGGTTAAGAAGGATTACTCGCTGGGATCTGATTTCATGTCAACATTGTCAATGTGTCTCAGCTAAATGAAAGACAAATCATGGAGGTGATTTTAGAATGTAATTGTTTCAAGTTCCCCATTGCAGAAAATGTTGCGGGTGATGATACAGTAATTACCACCTTAAAGCACCCATTATACAATAGCACAATTCAGAATGATGTCATTGTTCAAATGGTGAACTTGTGAAGCGAGAGCATTCACTCCAATGAGTACAGCTGCTGGCAGATTTCATGACTGAAGTTTCTCTTTTCTGTGAGCTAGCATGTCTGCTCCATCTCTGATTGAATTCATTAGAGAAACCTCAGCATTACAGATAGCATATATCCATGATGAGGCATCTGATCTTTCCTACAAATGTGCAGCTATACCAGTAACTGGTATATTGATCCCATGTGGATACTGTGAATTCTTTCTGAGCCAATGTGACAAAAGAGGACAGATATGAGGTATTTGTGCAGTTTTGTGGTGATAACGGAATGGAGCAAAGAGCCTCTGATCACCCTTTGGGGTGCAACACCACACCACATGCCCTTTGTGTACCATCTGGCTTTCCCAGGATCAAAAAGTTCTTCACCAGAGATGCTCAGCACTTCAAAGTGAGGGAAGGATGAAATCTAAAGGATTATGTTGTATCGTAAGATGGAACTGTGGCTGTCAAAGGAGAAGACAAGTGACAGCTGAACTTCCTATTAAAGCCCAGTATCTCTCCCAGACATGCCATTCATGCCGGTACTAAAGAGAGCTCAGCAAATGTTATGCATTCCCATGTTATGCCTTGGCCAGCCATTTTCAGATGCGGCCAGGAAAAAAAAAAAAGCAGGAGCTGTATTGTCATTTAGATCAGTCTCTGTGTTCCATAATATTCTCTCCCCTCCCCACCTCTGTCTTCTATGCTTTTGCTAAACTTTGCTGATTTACAGCATTAGGTCTACCATGCATGTGACTGTGGGTGGTTGTCTGTGTTCCTTTATTGAATTTAAGTGGATAGGTCACCATTAGAGAAAGGCACTATTAAGATGTCTTTCTCCTGCCGCCTCCCTGCAAGCTTTTGTTCTCCTTGCTGCTCGTTTGGGTTTAGCAGTGTAACTAGCAAAATAGCCTTTGTCTGCCTATAAGGCTCCTTAACCCACTGGGCTTTGGGCTGGGAAGAAGGTGGGGGATTCTCAGTCATCCCCTGTATTGGCTTGGGTGCCTTCTTCACTCCACCGGGCACATCAACATCTACTGTATGTGTCTCTCTATGTGTTTCACACCCTCCTTGCTTTACTTTTGTCATAGACTACTTCTGTTGCCTTCTGCCCTTGGCAGCTTGGGTGGATACAAGTGAAATTCTGCCGCTTCTGGAATTATCTGGCAGCACATAGTTTTCTTGTTCTAACTCTGCTTGCTTTCCTTACTCATAAGCTACTCCAAGCCTCTCTCAGGGCGCTTTTACATGACCCCTAAGATCCGCTGGCAACTTAAATTCAGACCAGAGATCTTGGGGGTTTGCTCCTCTTGCTGTGTTCCCACCCCCTCCACACTCCCTTGCTCCTGTCTGTGTGAGGGGAGGGAGAAAAAAGGGAGAAAAGAATGCAGGCTCACTTCCGCTCTGCCCTCGGGAGCTGCCGTGGGAAGCATTCCAGTCTCTTAAAGGGGGGGGGGCAAAAAAACAAACAAACTGAAGGCAAGACAGCCCGGCAATCACTGCTTTGCAATCCGCATCAGAATTTTTTCACCTTCAAAGACCAGGTACTTGGAAAATGCGCTGGGACGCGCTTAGGTGGGCGTGGTCGTACTTAATTTTTTTAAAGTCTGGAGCTGGTGGCAAAACAATTTTAAGCTCCGCATCTGGGAGCCCTTTGCCTCAGATTTTAGGAGTTGTGTAAAAGCGCCCTCACCATCAGCCTACTGCTCTTCTGGAGTGGCTCACTGACTAAAGGGGAAGGGCCACTCCCCCCACCATCTTTACTTTACCAAGAGCCATTTTGCATTGCTTCTTTTGCAATCATCTTGGTTTCTTTACCTCTAGACTAGAGATGGGCACGACTCAAAAAAATGGTGTTTCGTTTGTCGTTTGTCGTTTAGGGGGTCCGTTTCGGTTCATTTTCATTTTTCATGATTTTTTGCAAAAAAATTTGTTTTCGTTTCATTACGTAATGAAACAAAAAAACAAAAACAAAAACAAAAAATGCTGTTTCGTTAGCATTCATTAAAGTTCAATGTATTTGCCGCAACGAAAACAAAACGCACGACAAAATTTCTGTTGTTTCGGTTCATTTCGTTTCATTTTGGAGACAAAATTTGTTTTTCGTTTTGTTACATAATGAAATGAAAAAACGAAAACGAAAATGAAAAATTGTTCGTTTCGTGCCCATCTCTACTCTAGACTCATATAAGACAATGCTGTGCCTTACCTTTCCACCAGGGGCTTTTCTTGGCTCTTAGAGGGAAGGGCCACAGCATCTCCAAGCTGTGGCCCTTCCCTCTAAAACTCCACTAAACCAAGGTCTAAGAGCCTTGTGAACACCTTCAAGGAAATGGAGATGTATCTGTGAATTGTTCCATGGAGTCAATGTTTGACCCCACAGAGCACTGAGAGAGATCAGAAAGGCAGAATAAGGTTTCATTTGCCACAATGGTGCAGGATCCTGGCAGAGATCAGAGCTTGTGAGATGAGCAACTGAGAGGCTTCCCTTCTGAAATATCTGCTCCTCGGATTAGAGCAGATTTTGATCACCCTCTGGTTGGTTGATATTGGTTCTGCTGCGAAAAAAATACTTCAACACTGTCCCAAGGCAACAGCCAGAACTTTTATGCCATTTAATTTCAAACATCTTTGATCTGGATATTCTGTAGCTGCTCATAAATGTAATTAGGGATCTTGTGAACAAGTAATAATCCATCCAAGTCTGGGAAATGTAAGTTTATCGATGGTCTTCTGTAGCCCCGATACTGGCAGGATTTCACGAGGCATAACTATTGCAGTTAACATCAGCAGTTCAAATTATTTTGAGATATATGCTCTAAGCCACTCACATTAGCTGCCTAATTAGGGACCCATTAAGCTTCATATATTAGTTCAGCATGTTCACAACTCTTGTTTTTGTGTGTCATTGTCCTCAATGGACCTGACAAATGATGAATACTTCAATAACAATTTACAGTAATTGTGCACTTGACAATGGTATATGTCAAGCAACTTGCTCAAGGAATTGAACTGTATTGGTGGTGTGTCATTAGTCATATGTCTGTCCCTGTGTTTATTCCACTGTTTCAATGACGTATAACAACACATATTGTCTCAAAGATCTCATCTGTAATCTCTTGCATCAGTTGCCTTACTACCATAAGGATGCAAGTTTGGATGTCAGAAAAACAACAGCTTTCATCCGCAACAAACAGGAAAAGGTTGGGGGGCTTCCAAATGAGATATAATGATGGTTGAATCCATCTGTCTTTCTGTGTACTACTTTGATGGGGGGGGTTTGAAGCAGAAGTTCATTGTGTCATTTTTCTGTATGAGTTTTAGGAGCTTGAGGTTGGAAGGATGAAGTTGGCATAAAATTTGTACGCATTTCCATATTCAGTTCTTTTATCATATGCATTTTTTGCAAGCAATGTTTATTTAATAGATGCCTTTTTGTATGCCATTTTCTCTAATGTATCCTTTTTGATACATACTTTCCAATTTGAAAGCTGTATCACAATATTCAAAGAAATGCATATATGGGGACATAGTTATGTTCTGGAGCATGTATATGTTTGGATAGTGTGAATTAGATTAGTTTGTATCAAAATGAGAATCAAATAAATTTATCCTCCATACCAACTTATGCGAGAGGAGTGCTTTCTTCACTTACTTTTCTTAGGATATACTCATGGCATCATCATTGAGGAAGCATCTTCCTGTGCCTTATTTGTGATTTGTATATATTACAGAGTCAGATTTGCCTGGTCCAGATGAAACTGGAAGAGCATAATAACTGTCACAGGTGTGCAACTTACTGGCATTCTCTCACAGATTTGAATCCTGTATATTGTGACTTAATCCATCCCTTATGACATGATTCATTGTTTGAGTAGTTAGACAGTTGTAGAGCTTGCACAAGGAGATATCATGGGACATCTTCCATTCTGAGGCTTGGAAACTGTTCACTTGTTCACATAATGGACTACTGCATCAACTGAAGGAATGAACAGGACTTTACCCACAGTATTTATTTTTAATGTAAATGAAGGCAACATTTTAGTGCACAGATTTTTTTCAATGGGACTACTCTATTGTGACTTTCTATGTTAAGAAATACTATATGATGTTATCAAATGTCTTTCTGGATTTATTTGCAAAACATTGTATTTTAGCAGCTGTATTCCCCCTTTCTTTCTTTCTTTCTTTCTTTCTTTCTTTCTTTCTTTCTTTCTTTCTTTCTTTCTTTCTTTCTTTCTTTCTTTCTTTCTTTCTTTCTTTCAAATAATATAAAGACTATTGTTTTTCCTAAGTACAGTATGTTTCATCAAGTTGATTTGTACTGATGACAATCCAAGTAGGTTTTTTTCTCTTTCTCTCGTCTTTCCCCTGGGATGTTCTACATTTATATGGTTTGTCCAAGACTGCACAGGTGGAAAGGCACACTGCTCCATCAGACTAAAATGCTCAGGCTGATCTCAGTTATCCCCTCTCCTGGGAGACACTAGGAGGACTGGAACACCAGGCCTCTGAGCCTGCTTCCAGGTGCTGTAACCAACTGAGTTCTATCAGTTCATGAGAGTACCACTCCATAGTCCTTGAATTATGAACAGGATTTAGTGAAAATGGAGACTATGTTTTTGAAAAGATTAAAGGTATTAGATTTTCCTTTCAAAAATGACATTTTTCTCAGTTGTGTTTGCTCTGTCCTCTTATACATGCCAGGCAAAAGAGTGCAGCTTGAATATAGTGGGATATAGATATGACAAAGCCACACTAACCTCTGAAATATGGAAAGTCACTTGTAGCTAACAGTCACAGAACAATGGTTTGATTTGATTATGAACCACAAAGCTAGATGTGCCCTCAAGTCACTCAAGCCTAAACAAACAAAACATTATTTTAAAGCTACCTTATGAGCAATGCCTTCAGTGTTTCTAGAAAAAATACAAATAAATTGGCAGAGAGGGGATAAAATCTCAAGGGCAGTGGTAGTTCATGCTTTGAAAAGGGTATATGCCTCACTCTTCAGTTTGGGGCTCCCCCTCATTATGGACACAATGAGCTGATATTTAGGCAAGTACACACAAAATAGTTGTATTTGTCCCATGTGTTTGGATGTACCTCTCTGCTTCAGAAACACTAGAAGAAAGGATAGTGTTTCTTTTATCCAAGGTAGTACAAAATAATGTGGGGCATGAGTAAAGTGGATAGAGGGAAACTCTTCTCCCTCTCACAAAATACCAGAACTAGGGGACATCCACTCAAATTGAGGGCTGGGAGAGTAAGAGCAGACAAAAGAAAATATTTTTTTCACCCAGTGCGTTGTTAGTCTGTGGAACTCCCTGCCACAGGATGTGGTGATGGCATCTGGCCTGGATGCTTTCAAAAGGGGATTGGACAGATTCCTGGAGGAAAACTCCATCACAGGTTACAAACCGTGATGGAGATGTGTAATCTCCAGGCTTAAAACCGGGCTACTTCAAGGGCCAGATGCAGGGGAGTGGTATCAGGAGACAGATATCTAGTCTCGTGCACTCCCAAACGCATCTGGTGGGGCCGCTGTGAGATACAGGAAGCTGGACTAGATGGACATTTGGCCTGATCCAGCATAGCTCTTCTTATGTTCTTATGTTCTTATGTTCTTATGTACTGTATAAGGGTTATGCAATATATGAAAGAGGGGACATAAACTTTTAGTTGATGAAGAAAGGAGAGGCCAACAATTGTTTTAAAAATCAGCCCAAATCTTTCTCTTTCAGGAGACCAATAATAGGAAATTGAACACAGAAGGCATATTTCCTTATTTATTTTTAATCATAGCCCTAAGTCCTCAGAAAGAATATAGAAAAATACTGGCAAAAGTTTATTGGACGGCAAGTAGCATGCATTTCCAAACAGACAGGGTTGATACTTCGTGTATTTGTGTTGCTGAAGGATTCCCTCACCTAATCTTTTTTTTCAATGAGAATTTCTAGCCACATTAACTTTCCAAGTCTGTCCACTCTAGTGTGATTCTGCCTAAACAGAGGGGAAAAGAAACATTTCCAAAAGGGTTTTCCTGATAGCACACCTGGCTCTGCAAACAAAGCTGCAGGAAAACCAGAGGTTTATCCGAAGCAGTGGGAAGGACCAGGCTCATTTTTAGTGCCGAGATATCTGAAATGGAAAGTTCAGTTGGAATGCAAGACAACAAAACCTTTGCACATTTCTCAGTGGTAGAAATTCACACCTGGGTATTTTCACAGAACTCCTGGAATCTGATGAATGAATGTCATCTTTATTGAGGTCAAAAGGCGGCTACGAAGTAAAATGCCAATGTTATAGAGCATTTTACCTCCTACTATGAAAATGCTCTGTTCAGCTGCATATGCCAGTTTAACAAATGTGAGCAATAAATCCTTAAAAGAACAGAGATTTCTTTTAAGCCACCTAAGTATGGAGCAGGTTGTTGTCGCCCTATCATTGCTCCTGCTATTAAAATCTTGAGCAGAAGGTGGGAGGCATAGTTTAATTAACATGGGGCACTTTTACACGACCCCTAAAATCCGAGGCAAAGGTCTCCCAGATCCGGAGCTTAAAAATGTTTTCCCACCAGCTCCAGACTTTAAAAAAATTAAGTACAGCCACGCCCACCTAAGCACATCCCAGCACACTTTTCAAGTACCTGGCCTCCAGGAAGTAAAAAAATCTTCTGATGCGAATTGTAAAGCTGTGAATGCCGGGCTCCCTCGCCTTCTGTTTGATTTTTTGCCCCCGCTGCCCCTTTAAGAGACAGGAATCACTACAGGGCGGCTGGGGCGGCTTCCACCAGCAGACGGAGGTGAGCCTGCATTTTTTTCCCTCCCTTTTTTTCTCCCTCCCCTCGAGTGCAGAGGGGTGGGAACACTGGAAGAGAGACAAACCCCCACGATCTCTGGTCCGAATTTAAGTTGCCACCGGATTGTAGAGGTCATGTAAAAGCGCCCATGGTCTTTTTCTTACATCTTAGGACACAGACTCTGGGAATGCATAAATAAAACACACATTCTTCTTCTTCTTCTTTTTTTAAGGTGCAGATTCTGCAACAGATGCAAGGTTGAAGGCATTGTGTCCATTCCTTTTTAATGTCCACCTCATGATTTCAGAGTTAAGGGCAATGTTTCCCCCTGTTCACCATCTCCCTCTTCTTCCCAAGCGTCTCCAAAAGCCGTGCAAATTTATGCTGACTAAACCACACTGTGGATAGGATTTTTAAATGAAGAATTACAGCACAAGCTAAGGGCAAGGGAGAAATAATAAGAGCCGGTGTGCAGCCAGTCAGTTTGAAGTGGTGGCAGTGTTTGCTCACATAAAATGCTCTCGGCACAGTTCTGTCTGGAAGGAGGCAAATGGAAAGAGACTTGCACCATCTCAGTTCCTGGAGAAACTAAAAACATACCATTGGGCATAGAAATCACCCATTTCCCCAGAGCATAAACTTTGTTAGGAACGTTCGCTTTGAATCCATCCTCCTCTTCATCTTTCCTCTTTCTGTAGCTACTGCCTCATTCTTCTCCCTGGGTTGATTGTCTACCCAGTAGGGAACGTGTAGGGGATGAGATGATGTCATAATACCACACAGCCAATCAGATTTAACTACATAGCACTATTACAAAGGGCAGCAGCTTTCCGAGGGATTATTTTCCCCTGAAAATGCATTTCATGCTTCTGTATTCCCCACTATTTGGAATATTCCTTAGGAAACATTTCTTTCTCATCTAATAATTAGTCTGGCCTTTATCAATGTCTGAGAGCAGGGGTTTTAAATGGGGATTTCCTGCTCTGCAGCCAAGTCTCTCAGCTATTATTTCTCACTAAGTCTCGGGTGCTAAGCATCAGTATTGTGCTTAGGTTTTGTGCAGTAGATTAATATGCATTCTTTTCTGAAAGATGTTTTGAGAAATATGAAAACAGAAGGCAGGGGGAGAGCATTCAAAAAAATCAGAACAATTTTTTACATTCCAAATTCTGATTGTGCAGGAAACAGCTGAGTCTTTGAATTGTTGGGAGAAAAGTTTGATAAACTCTTCATGGAAACTTTTTGGGCAATTTCAGTTGCATTACTAACAGCAGTGGCAATGTAGGGAATGGGCGTAATCCACCAGTTGAAATAGTTTGTGCCAGTTTGCTTATCATCCAAACAGGTATCAGCATTTTTCCAGCACTGCCTCCTCCCTGTGGGCTCCCACTCAGAGGCAGCCCCCCCAGCTTTCTTGCCCTGCCTCCTCTGGGTACTGCCTCTGAGTGGGCAACCCACTGGAAGAGGCGGGGCTGGGAAGTGCCAAATACCTGTTCAGTCAAAACCAAAAAGCCAACTTCAATAGAGCTGGCATAAATTCTATGCACAAAACGAGAGAGGCAGTGACAGACCGGCAGAGAGAAACTTGATTTCATGCACACATTTTTGTAGATAACACTCCTCTCTGAATATGCTGATAGACTGGCAAGGATGGATTTTAGGCCAACCTTTAGGATTCACATCCCTGGTGGCTGATGCTTTGCTTTTTCAAGGCATCCATTGAGTAACTTTCTTCAGCAACTCTGCTTATGGATCCACAATGAATATTCCGACAGTCTGTAATAACTTGTTGCAGAACACTAGAGGATGGCCCTGGATACTGTGCACAGTGGAATCCAACTCTCTTTTTAAAATGATCAAGCTTTTTTTTTGCCACCCCAATGACAATCAGCTGTGGGCTATTTGGGGCAGTAAAACATTTGTTTAAAAATCCCCTGGGTTTCCCGTGCCTGACTTTTCCCCATAGGAATGCAATGCTTCAATGCAGTCCTATGGGAAAATGAAAAACAAAATGGAATGGAACAAAAATTTCCATTTCATTTCATTTCCTTGTTCTTTGAGAGGGTGGTGCATTGTGCGTTTCAAATAATGAAACAAATAAAAAAATTCATTTCATGCTCACCTCTAATGGAGAGGTTTCCCCATCACTTGTCTTGGTCATTTTGTCCTTTTGCTTTAGGTTTCAGTTCTATTGACATGTGCAGGAGAACTGGGGTAGCTCTGAGTAGGCCTGTATAAGATTTCACTGTGAATTATGTTCATTCAGTAATTCATGCCATCAAGTCATGTCTGTCTCAAGGGTGACTGTAGGAATGAGTGATGATGCAACTCCAAAAAAATTGCATCATTCATGATGCTACTCAGCTCTGGTAAGCTCAAGGCTGTGGTTCCCATTAGTGAATTATTGAACCAATTCATCTCTTGTTTGATCTTCCTTTTTCCTTTTTGCCTTCAACTGTGTTGAGCATTATTATTTTTGTCCAGTGAGTCTTGTCTTCTCATGATAGCCTCTGTTGTGCTATTTTTCCTTATTTGATCCAGAACCCATTTGTTTGGCTTCCCATTAGAGATGTGTGCAAAACGAGAAATGTATGTTTTATTTTGTTTTAGCCTCTGTGTTGTTTCATTTTGTTTCAAATGAATCTTTTTTTAAAAAAAAAAAAAGTTATGAAATGAAACACTTATGAACCATTTTGTAACTCTAAAAAATGGCTCCCCTGGGTCCTGGAGGCACCAAATTTGTATCTAGGGAAGCCATTTTACATAGTAATGAAACAGTTAATGTAAAATGGGAAAAAATGCCATTTCATTTTGTTTTATTACGAAATGCTACCTGGGGTTTTGTAAGCTTATGAAACGATTCATAAGTTTATGAAACAATGAAACAGCTTTTCATTATTCAAAAGGTGCCCATCCTTACTTCCCAAAGTATCCACAATGCCCCCATCTAAATATGTTTCAAACTACCCCCTTTTTTGTTTTCTTCACTGTGCATCTTTCCTATTTGTACTCAGGAATACCATAATATGAATAATCTTTATGCTGGCTTCCTTGCATTGGAGGATCTTTTCTGGTTCCTTCACAGCTCTCCATCCATGTCTTGCTTGTCTAATTTTCTGGCAGCAGTCTTCATTTGGATTCATGCCCAAACCAAGAGGCAGCAAATCTTCCTCAATTTCAGTTTCTTCACTTTCAACATTCAAGTTGTGCAGCTGTTTGGTAGACATGAGTTTGGTCTTTTTTTTTTATATTCAGCTGTATCCCTGCCCCCCCCCTTTTTTGCTTTCATCAGAAGTCATTGCAAGACATTGCAGCTTCCTGCCAATAATATGGAGTCATCTGCATATCTTAGATCATTGATATTTCTTGCACCAATTTCCATTCAGTTACAGGGGTTGGAAAACAAGCCAGTGTGGTGCAGTGTACTCAGCATCAAGACTGTGAGGAAACATGGGCTCACTTCCCTGCTTGGCGTTGGAAATTCAGCATCAGTCTGTGCTTAGCACACATCACATGCCTTGAAAGCCCCACTTGAGTTGCCCTAAATCAGAAGTGACTTGATGGCACATAATGGCCACATGGGTTGGGAGGGTTCAAACAATGGCCTTGCCCAGGATTATGAAATGTGGGTCCCTGCTCTCTCTCTCTCTCTCTCTCTCTCTCTCTCTCTCTCTCTCTCTGTGTGTGTGTGTGTGTGTGTGTGTGTGTGTGTTGTGTGTGTGTGTGTTTACTTTCCTTGCCAGCTCTGAGGCTCTCAAAAGGCAGACTTGGGGGTGGGAAAGAGTGGAAATCTGCAGAGTCATGTTTTCTCTGTTGCTGAAAATTATGCATTCTGGAACTGCAGCAGGTACAAGGCCAGACAAGACAGGCAGAAGAGAAGGGATGCCTTGAGAGGAGACAGCAGACTTCAGACAGCGCCAAACCCGAAAGGGCCCCTCCTGCGGAAGATGTACACAGTCGCCTCGCCTCCGGAAAACGGGATGGGAAACCCGGGGCTTGCAAAGTGTCTGATGAAGGCATCCCACCCCGCTGCATCGCAGAGCTCTCGGAGCCCACTGGAGAAGAAGGAAGCAGGGTGGTAGGATAAATACATAAGAGAAGCGAAATCGGCTCGACTCCTCTTACCCTCTTTTTCTTTTCACATCCCCTTTATGAAGAAAGGGTTTATTCATTTGGTTTTCCGAACAAGCAGAAAAAGAAACAAGCGGGTAAGGGAGGGAAGGAAGGAAGGAAGCAAGGAAGGAATGTCATTGCTTCTTAAGGGTGACTGATCAGAAGAATCTCTCTCTCTCTCTCTCTCTCTCTCTCTCTCTCTCTCACACACACACACACACACACACACACACACACACACACACACACACACACACACACACACACACACACACACACACACACACACACACACACATCCACGAAGGAAACTACTGATCCGGGTTATGGCTTATGTTCTTCCTCCCAACTCCGGCGTGGGAGCCAGTAGGCGCACACAGCTAGAGTCCCCGCTACTCCTCTTCACGTGCTTCTGCAACTACACGCTGCGGGGGTTGTTCTCCTTGAAATCCACGGGGCTTTCACTTCCGTGTCAGTCGGGGATGCGAGCAGAAATCTAACCACCAGGGTCCAGGCACCAACCCCCACCCCCATCCCTTCCTGCTTTGACATCCAACAGCCCAGCCAGGCGGGGCGGCGGCGTCTATTATGACAGGGAGGATCTGACCTGGCTGAACGGGCGGGAAGGGCGCTCTCGCTCGCTCCTTCCTACAGCCACACATGGCCATGGAGCCCAGAGCCCCGGACAAATTAGCAGAGGACTGAGGTCCGAGAATACCGGTCAGGAAACAGGGATGAGCGCTCAACGTAGCTCAAGAGAGCGAGGGAGATCCGCCCGGTCAGATTGAGGAGAACCCAAGAGGGGCTGGCCAGTTCCAGGAGTGGCAACAGCGGGCATACAAAGGCGCACGGGGAGCATGGTCACGCACATGCTGCGATCCGGCGGGAGGGGGAGAAGGCGACTTCCCCATCCCATGAGCTCCTAGCGCCTCTCACACACCCCGCCCTCTTCTTCGGACTCCCCAGGGCCACGCCAGGGAGCATTTGAGCCCCACACTCGAGCTCAAAACAGGGCCATCCTGGCCACCAGCCTGATGAAAGGGATCCTTCCCTCCAGCATCGCAGCCCGACACCGGTGCCATTGCCTCTCTCTCTGTCTTTCTCTCTCTGTCTCTCTCTCTTTCCTGTTTACCTTTCACCCAAAAGCAAAGAAAAGGAAAAACCTGCACCCCATCTCCGTCCCTCTCCGGATGCACTTATCCTTCCTGGCAAAAAGCTAAGACGATCGAATTATCCACACACTGGTACACACATGCGCGCGCGGAGGCAGGATCTGGCAGGCAGGCAGGCAGGCAGGCAGGCAGGCGGGGCGGGGGTGGGCGAGCGAGCTCCCTCAGTCCCTCCCACTGGTGTAAAGCCCTCGTCGCGACGGCCAAGGTAAAAAGCACACAGACAGTTGAAGCTCTTGGAGAGAGTTAGCAGTCTCCAACTCGGCGCCTTCGCACAGAGCGAGCGGGCGAGAGCTCATCTCGCTAGGTGCACCTTTTGCTGTTGGTGAGCAAGCCGGGAAGACGGCGACCGGGAGGGTGCACAAAAACCCCTCCACAGCCAGAGGTGGGGGCTGTTTTTGCCCACCCCCTCTTCCTCCTCCTCACATTGGATCCTCCCCCCCCCCCCCGCTTCCCAGCTCCCTAAATCAGCCCCGCCGCTATATGTATCAGGATGAGCCCAGCCTTCTTCTCTAGTCCTCTCGGTGGATGGTCGCCCTCTCTTCTCCTCCTTTAGCGTGAGACTTGCTTCTCCGGCTTTCGGTTGGTGGTGCTTCGAGCTTTTGTAACTGACTGTCTGCTGCTCTCCAACCTCGTCCACCTGCTTCGTCGGAAGAGGACCAGCCTTGAAATCCACCGTGATCTATTTGCCTCCTTCCCGCTTCCAGGCATCTGCTGGGGCTTTTTTCTTCGATCCGCGTTACTGTTATTCGAGACTAACGCCTCACATACCCACACCCATCCCCTTTTCCTAGCTTGCCGGTGGCTTCCGTCGCTGTCTCATGCGCATCCCTCCACACGCACATACACACACATACGTCTAGGCGGGTTTTCCCGGGTGGCTTGTGATTATTGGAAGACTACCGGTCAGGGTAGCTGGTTCTCCTCCTCCCGTCCCGCCGCGGACACTACCTGGCTCACCAGCAGCCCCAAACCTCCGCTAACCGCCCGTCATCGCGCCCTTCCGACAGAAGCACCTGCAACCCTTGGGAACTATCATGGGATGTCCGCTCGCCGCCTGGAACCTTTTGCTTCCCAGGCATCCCGCTTCCTGAAATTCGACCCGGTAAGTCTCGGACGGATAGTCGATCCTCCTCTGCCAGGCATTGCCTACCCACTGTCCCCCGGGGTCACCCGTCGTCGGCTCGCGGCTGGGGTGAGCAGAGCATCCCGCTTGAACATTGGGATGAGCCGCCCCCAATAAGCCCGCAAAATGATCCCCAGTTGCCTCTCGAACTGGAGTTTCTTGCTATTATTACCGAGGCAGGGCTGTTTAGACCTATCCATTGCTGAGCTGTGCATAACATCTCTCGGATTATTTTAGAGATTTATTTTTAAGAGCCTGCATTTATGTCTCAGTTATTGATTTAACTCCAGTTGGCTGGTAGATTTTCCTTCCTTCCTTAACCCTTTCTCTCTCCCCACCCCCGAAAGACCCAACACATCCTACATTTTGGAAGGGATCGTATTGGGAGAAGGGCTCAGGATGCCTGAACTGAATTTCTGGGGTGGGGTGGGGATGGGTAGTGAGCGCTTTGCCCTCCGTTACTTTTTGAAGCAAAATGTCCTCACTTGTGTTGGGAAGATTTGCCTCCCTCTATATTGCTGCCTCTGACTGGCTTTGGCGAACTGACATGCACACGCACGCACACAAACACAAACACAAACACACACACACTGTCGGACACACTGTACTTTGTAAATTCACGGTACCCATCGTGAAGCTTGGCTCGCTCACTTGAGATATCTGGCGCTCTCCGGCGTCACCCTTGGGTTTGCTTTGACGCCTCGCTTTGGTTCGGACCGTGGGGCAGCCCCAGCTTGAGCCGAAGCTGGTCTTCTTTCTATGGGCTGCCAGAGGTGCCCTGCCAGAGGTGATGACAGGAGACTGTAGGATGGTGATGACCGTGTGGGATATCTTTATGTGAGTTGTCTTGTGAGAGGGTCGAGGAGGGTGTGGGTGGTGTATGGGTGGGGGGAAGAGAGAGATTCAAAAGAAGATTGGCTTTGAGAACCTTTTTGGAACTCTTCATCTAAGGTGTGAAAGGAGACCGTATACCTCTTTGAGACCTATTTCTGGCGGCGACGGGATGGGCTGGGTAGGTTCTCTGTGATCCCTGACGCTGGTTCATCTCTGTAGGAAGGTGCCCGCCCCAGTAGACCTTTCTGTGATCCTAAAGCCCTTGAAGGAAAGAGCGAAGGAAAGATTTAAAATGAGCGGAGAGGGGGTCGCACAATCAGACCAAAGACGGCTTTTCTATAAAAGTCCAAGGAACCAAGCACAGAACAGGGCTTCCCTCCCCCCCCCCAACAATTCTTAAGGCCATGTTCGGCGAAAGCCTCCCGGGCGTTCTGGAGGGGCTGTCAAGGCGATGGCTTTGGGCTGGGGAGGGGGATTGAACCAGGCGCGGTTGGCTTGCGCGAGGTGCCCCTCTTGCTTCTCCGCATTGTGCCCAGGGAGCCCCATTGTCTAGTGGCACCAGCGGGAGCGATCTTCCGGAGTTCGCACCCCCCACCCTCTCCATCTCTCCCTCTCCTCCCTCCCCCACCTTTATTTACCTTGTGGAGTTCTTTATCCACATTGTTTTTAAGGGCAGGAAGAACAGCGGAGGCAGGAGAGGCACCCGAGGACATCCCTCAGCACTACGGCACTGTAGCTTGCCTGTCATGGGTATCTCTGCCAGGGCACAGACGGAGCTAAGGATCTGATCATGTAAACCCCCCGGGTGTATGCCAGTCTAGGGGGCGCCCCCCGCGCAGGGAACTGCAGCAGCCCATCCTTAGCCCTCCTTGAGCCGTTTTAGCCTGACGTGTTTTTCCAGACAGGCGTCTGTGGCGGCCACCCTTTTGCCTTTGAGGTGAACCCTGTCACTTTGGAGGCGCCCTAGAGCGCAGCCTCGCCTCTCAACAAGCATCTTTTTCCAGATGGGCCTTAGGCTCAGCGCCTTCGCCAGGGCTGATCTACCTTGCGGGGCCGTTGTGGGCGGTGAATGGGGTTTCATATAGGCCAAGCGTTTGGAACCTCACTGAAAGGCTTCTGGAAGCCCTTAGCCTTAGGGACAGCCAGTTCCGGAGGAAGGAACGACTCAGAAGAACAAAAAAGTTCATTTCCCCCTTCTGCCACTGGCAAGCTGGGTGGACTGAAAGGAGACAAAGGGTTTTTCACTACCCCTCCTCCCCCATTTATTTATTTATTTATTTATTTATTTATTTATTTATTTATTTATTTATTTATTTAAAGTTGGCTTTGGAACTGCTGTGAAGTGCATAGGGAGGAGGACTGAGAGACCCACAGCTGCCAGCCTTCTCCCAAATATATTCCACCCTCTCCATTCTTGATCCTAGTGTGTGAGAGCCAGTGGGGACGAAACACGAGGTTTTCGCATTGAGCGGCGAAGCTGGCAGGCTTCCTTTTAAGCCACTCGGAGCTTCCCTCCTGGAGAGGGAGACACCCTCCCCCCCGAAAAAAAGGGTCGGTAGATCAACCTGTTCTCAGCACCTCAGGATACAGCCGAGATGCCCCTTGCCCTCCGAGTCTTTCCGAACCCCTGACGATCCTGGCCTCGACATTATTTCTCTCGGAGTGGCCGTGCTGAAGAGTGAAGACCTGGCCAGCCCTGATGCTCGATCCCTAAACCTCAACCTAAAAAGAGAGGCCTCCCATACCTTCCGCCCTTCGGATCCGTTTCCAGAGGCATCGGCCTGACCTCTGTTGGAAACAGAATATCGAACGAGAAGGACCAGGGAGGCCCTTCCTCCGACCCTGGCAGGCGCCGTCTTGCTACGCTCCACCTCCGCTCCTCCACGCTGACTCCGAAGTAAGCGGCAGTCGGAATCAGCTTGTCCGTGTAACTACTCCGGTTCATTCAATCTAAACTCAACGGGGCATCTCCCACTGAAAACCTCGCCCGGGGTGCCCCGGTGCGCTCCAATCTGGTGAGGAGGCGCTGCTCCGGATTACTTAAACTGGAGTAAAGGTGCCGTCTCGCCTCTCCCTCCCGCCTGCCCTTCCCGGCTCATCTGCCCTCCGGGGAAGACGAGTCACCTTGCCCAGGCGGGCATTGCGCGATTGGTTTTGCAGCAGCCTCCCCGGGAGGCTCTCTCTTCCTCCGTCTTCCCGGCTCTCGGTCGCTTCTGCTCACTTGAATTCTTCCGCGCCCCGCTCTGACTCCCTCCTCCTGGGCAGAACTTGTGTAATTAACTAGATCCCGATCGGGGGTGGGTGGCTGGGGGTGGACTTCTTAATTACACTTCCGAGCAGGCGGCCTTGACTACCGCGGCACCCACCTCTCGCTACTCCTGGGCAGTGAGGAGGGAGAGAGAGATTCGCTCCGAGAACGCCAGAGAGAGAGAGAGAGAGAGAGAGAGAGAGAGACAGACAGACAGACAGACAGACAGACAGACAGACAGACAGACAGACAGACAGACAGACAGACACAGAGGGAAACTTTGAATCCAGATTCGCTCCTGAGGATGCCAGAAGTGGGCGAGTTTAGCCAGGTAAGAGCTGGCTCTCTTCCTTCCGATCATCCTGGAGAGAGAGAGAGAGAGAGAGAGAGAGAGAGAGAGAGAGAGAGAGAGAGAGAGAGAGAGAGAGAGAGAGAGAGCATGAGCGCGTGTGTTTGTGTGTGCCTGGGGGAAGGGGGGTTTGTTTAACCGAATGCGGACTTTGGGGTGGGTGGGAGAAGGTGGGAGCCGCCGAGACCCCAGCCCTAAACCATGAAGAACCTAATAGGGTGGGGAGGGGGCGCTGAGATCCAGCTTTAGGTGGGGAAAAGGAGGTGGGAGAGAGAGGAAAGGACAGAAAGCAGTTGCCTTGGCGAGTGGAGGAGAGTCGAACAGACATTCTCCTGCCCATCCGCTGAAAATAAATCAATGCAATTAATGGTGCCTTAATGGGCATTCGCAGCCAGCCAGCAAGAGACATGCTTCACGGGCGAAAATCCCCATCAGCATTAATGTTTCATTTATAAGTCAATACTACTTACAAGGGTGGGGTGGCGTGGGGGTGGGCGAGACACCATGGATGCCACACCAGGCAGGAGAGAGACTGAGAGAGAAGAGAATAAAAACCCCAAAGAATCGTTCAGCAGCTTGTGGGATCCTTGAACTGGGGGGTGATGGATTTTAAGCAGCTGATGCAGCATAGCAATAAACGAAGGCAGGGGAGGTGGAGAAATAAAGGGAATCGTCTTAATCACCAAGGCTGATGTACTGGCTCCCCTTTCTTAGTTCTTTGAGCCTGAAGGCATGATCAGGATCACGTTTATTGCACCTTTGGTTTCTTTCCTCTGATGGTGTCACAAGTTTCCAAGACAGGTATAGCAGGCAGGGCTGCTTTACTCAGCATGGTGGGAAGCAATGCCCCCTGCAACTTGTTGGGGGGTGGTGGTGGTTTCCTGTGCTGGGTGAGACTCCATTGAGGTGCAGCTGGGAGCATGATTCTCCCCCCCCTCCCAGCTGCAGCAGTTCCCTTGTTTTCTCTCTGAAGGGCTGAAGGGGCAAGGCAAAGCATTGGTAGCTTCCGAAACCAGAATGGCTTGGAAAGGTAGGATGGGTGGTAGAAATGGCAGGAGACCTAGGACTCAGTGAGTCTCTGCTTGTTCAGGTTTCTATTCCCTGCACACCTATGCAGAAGGAAATCCCAACAGCTGTGTTTGTGCAAAGTGAAGTGTATGTAACTACTGGATGGACTTGCTGCCTGCTGATTGCTCAAATATATTTTTGTCAAGCAGCAGGCTGATTTTGTTATCATTTTAAAATAGCTATCTGTGTTTGGTGAGAAATCATGTTTTTAGTCCACCTTGGCAGGTCATTAGAGGCCAGCCAATTTACCAATGTGGTTGCAATCGCCCGGGCTCTCAGAAGGAGCCATGGCTCAGTGGAAGATCCCATGGGCAAAGATCATGGCTCTATGGAAGAGCCATGCTGTTCATGGCAAAAGGACATCCTAGGTCCCCTCCTTGAAATCTCCTCAACCAGCCAGAGCTGCCAGGAAAACCTTCGCTCTGATGCCTCAAGCAGGTGCTGCCACTGAGACAGCAGTTCTCAAACAGCCAAACGCCATCCAACTCAATATAAGTAGTAGCTATCAGGGGTTCCTCACTTGGCTTGCTTGGTTGAAGAGACAAGCATAAGGGAAAATTATCCATACTGGGTAAGAGCTATAGATGGCAGGGTAACTGAAATTTAGTGCTGCCTTGCAGCCCATGGGTGTTACCTGAATAGGTTTGCACATACATGGGCCCCACCTAGATCCTTTCTGTTTTCAGATGCTGTACACTTGATCTATACCTACATCCCTAGTACTTTGGGTAGCTGAATGCCTGAACTGATGCATGGTAAGCAGTGCCTCGGAAGAAATGAGAGATGTCATGCAAGTTCTCCCGGTGACCTGGCTGTGGTGGCCCACCTACAAACAGAAAGGCATGAAATGACTGTGAGGGGGATCTCAGATTTGGGGAACATCTCTCTAGCGCAACTTCATTGTGTGGCCCTGGATTAGTCCCATTCTCTTGGCCATTGGGTAAGATCAGAAGAAATGGCCGTTGTCCTTCACAGAAGGCATGTGAGGGCAAACCCAACAGGACTTGCAGGGTCTCCACCTTGCAATGGTAACAAGAGTTTCAAAGCTGCTTTGTGAGCACTGTTTGCTCAGGCATGGCAGGTCTCTCGTTCTGGAGGTTGGGGAGGGAGTGAAATGGGGAAATTTTCTCTCCTCCCCAACACTCATGTTCATTTGGGGTTTCTCACTGAGAAGTGTCTCTGTTCTGCAGCCAGATGGTAGCAGACTCCAGAAATCTCAGCTAGGTCGTGTCTGCTTCTAGCTTCACCATGGAGCCTTAGAAGAGGAAATGGTGCTCATTTTCCCTTCCTCCAGAAGGACACGGAGAATGGTGCCACTTTGACTTCCTCTTGACCACTGAAGAGCTGGCCATTCATTGGCCTGCCCAAGGGAGAAGTCCAGGAAATGTTTCTCTGTGTAAATCCGCTTGCCAATGTACTTGCCCTGGCACAGTACTAATTTACCCAAATTAGTCAACCCATGTATTCCTTCAAGGGAGTTTGGCAGGCAACCTGAGTGTGACTTCTCATTGTTCTCAGAAGGACAAGCAAGAGGGATGGGAACTGTATTAAAAGAAAACAACAAGAAGGAGAAATAGGTAGGGTAGACCAGAATGAGAAAGTCTTGAGGTTGTCCCCCCAGCACTTTGCAACTAGGAGCTGAATTATGGGCATTTCAGCAGGTAAGGGCATATTGTGGAGACTTTCCAGTACAAATGTTATTAAGTATTAAACTGCATCTTTTGCTGAATGACTCCATCACACAACTATTTCAAACCATTTCCTTTCTTCAGTTGACTGCACTACAAAATGAAACTCCCTTTGTCAAAAGGAGTTTGGGGAAGAAGAGCTCTTGAGCTTATGAGATTTATGTTTTCCTTCCTTCCTTCCTTCCTTCCTTCCTTCCTTCCTTCCTTCCTTCCTTCCTTCCTTCCTTCCTTCCTCAACATTTGAAGGATAGGAATGCCTTTATGAATTGTTGTGTATGCAAAAAATAGCTAATCACCCAAGGCCAAAAAATAAAATAAAATAAAATAAAATAAAATAAAATAAAATAAAATAAAATAAAATAGAAAGCTAATGATCCAGGAAAGTCAATTAAGACAGTGATACTTTGAATACAGGATGTCAATTAAATGAACATAACAAGACATATTTTAGGAAAAGCACATTTATGTTGATGATTGATTTGAGAATTGTACCAGGCAGAAGGTACAAAATTAGTTTCTTGAATTCATATAAAATATCCTGTAATTCAGTTCTGAGTAAGTTTATCCCAGAATAAGTTCCACCGAAGTTATTGAGGCTTATGCCCCAGTAACTGTGCATCAAATCACCACCCTAAATATGTGGAAGCAAAGCCCTTTGGTTCATTTTTGGAGAAAGAGGAGAAATGTTGGGAATGTTCCGAACATTGGTCTACAAGTTTTATAAGGTACACGTAGTTCAGAAGGAGCTGAGTATGAGTTATATCATTTCAGACTGGCTCTGGGGGTCTGATTTTTTTTTAAAAATACACTTATTAACCACTATGGTTAATATGGCTTTGTTCACACTGTTTAAATAAGTATTATATTGCCTTCAAAACAATTTGGCTTTTTAAATACATTCCTAATAACTTGCTGTATTCTGGGTGTGAAACAGTCTTCCTTTGTTTACAAAATGCAAATGGAACTACGATGCCAGCCCTCCCTGAGTCAGAGGACAAAGTGGTGTCCCCTTCCCATTCCAATGTATAGCAGCTGGCTAGAATGGCAGCTGAACCTTCCTTCAGTTCTGGCAATGATCCTCAATCCCTGATGCAACTGACTCTTCAGGGCGTCCCTGGAAGAGGGTTACAGGAAGGTGTCTGGTGAGGCAGGTTGCCATTACCAATATCTTCATAATACAACTTGAAAAAGGGCAAAGAGCAGGAGATTTTTCCAGGATGAGATCTGAACTAAACAGGATTCATCCTGTCATTAGGCAGCCTGGAGGAAGTACCTCATGTGGTAGATTTCAGAAGAGAGCTGGGGTAGCCCCATCTGTCTCTTTTATGCCTCCTAGCCACTCCCTCTTCTTGAAAGATGGATCTCTGTATGGGCACAGCCTGTGCTACCCCCACCTCCATGTTTAGTGTTCCATTGGCACTCTTAAAGCAAACTTCAACTTTTAGTCAGTTTCTGCCCATGGTTGATAGGAGGCACCTTGGTGGTAGTGGGCATATTTCCTTCAAGTTGCAAAATACCTTGGAGTGGCAGTAAAACTGAAGTCTTCTTGACTGAGACCTCATGTCCTTCACTGTCATGTTCTACCAGTTTGATGGGACCAGGCAACTTCTCCTGGTCAATTGCAAAGAATGCATTTGATTCTACATACCAGTGGCAGATTATTTGTTGTCTGTGGGACCATTACTTGAAAGGATCTTAAATCCTGTTCAAATCTGCCACCAATCTAGGCTGTACCTGTGTTTAACACTGGGATCCTACACCTCTATATCTGGAACAAGTCCCACTAAGTTTGGTGGAGCTTACTTGTGAGTAACCTTGGATGGGATCTGGCTGCACAACATATACACTGTGGATATCATTTTCAATTACTGTCTGGGCTGTAATGATCTGGGTGTGTGTGTTTGTGCTGGTGTGTGCAAGCATATCTCTGTGTGTGTTGTTCATGTGAAACGTAAGTCCAGATATACTGTAGATTAGAGATGGGCACGAAATGAACAATTTTTCGTTTCCGTTTCCGTTTTTTCATTTTGTTACGTAACAAAATGACAAACAAATTTTGTCTCTAAAATGAAACGAAACGAACAGAAACACCGGAAATTTTGTCATGCGTTTCCTTTCCATTACTGCAATATGAGTGAATTGCTTAAAATCCTTTAAAAATCACAAAAAATTGAAATAAATGGTAACAAAAGGGTAACAAAATGAACGAAAACGAAAATGAATTTTTTTCAAAAATTCACAAAAACGGAAATGAATCGAAACGGACCCTCCAAATGACAAACGACAAACGAAATGCAATTTTTTTATTCATGCCCATCTCTACTGTAGATTGTACATGACAACCTTCCAGTAGTCTCCAGAAGGCATGCATTTGTAATTCATTTGCAAAAACAGACTGTTTGAAACTCCAGAAAGAACAGCATTGTTCACAAGTTTTGAGAAAAAATGTCCTGGTAGATTATTTGAAGGCATCTCTTGTGCTTTAAGATAATCCCTTGAACCCACCATTTACTGAAGGACAATTGGTCATTATTCTGAAATATGCTGCAATGGACTGAGGAAGGCAACTGAAATTGGGCGCTAGCAGACCGAGCCTGTTTATGGTATCATATTCAGAGAATAGTCTGAGTTCAGGAAGGGTACCAGAAGCTCTGTGTGCAGCATGTTCCTAATATTTAAGGGGAGAAAAACAGTCTCTGGGGCATAATATGCCAGGAAGATGCCTCGCCAAGATGTGTAAATTGCATCAATATACACCGAGAGCGTGAAACAGTCCCATTACACTCAGTTGCTAAGCTAGCTGAGTTTCATAGCTATTATATTTCTACAGACTGAGGAGGAAGCCTGGACCATTTTCTCTAAGAATCTTATTTTAGCTTGGGAAAGGAAATTCTGATTTCCTGCAGCCTTTTATTACCACTTTTGCATCTGCTTAGTGAAACAGCATTTTATGCTTCGGGTACTTACTAATGAAATGCCAGCACTCCAAGAAAAGAAATTTAAACTAGGAGGCATGCAAACAAGTGGATGAATACTGCATCTCTCTCTCTTTCTCTCTCTCTTCTTGCAGAAAGCAATACCAGTAGAACAAAAAGCCAATTCTACTAATATATGAGTCTTCTATTTTTGCTTCTATTTTCTTCAATTATCTCATCAAGTTCATTGTCATTACACTGACACCCCTCTCAACCAAATACAAGACATGAAACATGATTTGTGAAGCTATCACAACCCGATTCTATTTGGTCAACCTCCAATCAGATTATAGTGCCCGACCTGATCAGAGTCGAGAGCATCCAATTATCTTCATTTGAAAAGGATTTTGCTTGTTTGTTAAGTAACATTAATTTAAAAAAATTATTCTAATTATAAACTGGAAGAACATCACTTGTATTTATGTCTGATGAAAGGTGGTTTTTAAAAAGGGGGTGGAGGTCTTTTTCTCTGGAACTCCAACATATCTATATCTATAGCTGGAGCTATATCCAGACACTGGTTTCTGGAACTATTGGCAGAATTTCTGCAATGAATAATGTCCAATGTAACTGGAACCAGCAGTAGGGCACAATAGTTGGCATATCCGACAAGTGGCCAGGAAACCTGTGTTCAAATCCCTGTTCAGCCAGCGAGTGACCTTTAGTCAATTGTGCTTTTTAATGCCTGGACAACCTCACAGGATTATTCTAAGGATAAAATGGTTATGCTTGTACATCTTCAGAGAAAAGGTGCAATGTGAAAATCACAACAACAAAAATTACCCATTGTGAAAATGGGGCATTTTACTGAATTAAATGTCATTAATCTGCTAGGTCTGTTTTTTAAAAAAAAAACATTCTGCCACATTTTATCAGATTCTTTTTAGGATGTTTTCATCTCATGCTGCTTTAGAATATAGGCTCTTTTCTGGTAGCCTTTTAGTTTTGAACTTATAATTAATTGTAAGCTGGCTGCTACTGCTTTTTCTTTCTGTTATGGGTCACTCATTAGCCAGCTTGGTAGCCAACATCTTCTGATCCTAAAAACATTTTTTTTTTTGGGGGGGAGCCTTACTCAAACTATCTTCTTTGGGGCTTTAGATAGAATGTAAGGAGTCAGTATGGATGTGTGATGATGGGGCCACGATGAGACAGGGCAGATAATCTTCGTGACTTGGCGAGAAAAATAAGCAACAGAAGACCATTCCCTATCAGCAAGAGTCCCTCCAAAATTGTATTTTTTTTTCAAAATCTTTTTTTGGAAGGAAATTATTTCCTAAAAAATAGTATGAGAATTCTTGAAAAAAAGATGTGCCAGGCATTTTCAGCATTGTGCTTCATTTTCTGTCCTGCCTGGAAGTGCCAGAGGTTGAATTTCAGAGGTTACCCATACAAATACTGTGTTTTAAGGGTAGCCTTTCAGTCTTACAGAGATGGGGACTCACTAAGTTCACACCAGCGTCTTGACTCAGCATTTGGGGGGGGGGAGGTTGTGGGAATCACAACTCAACCTGCAACTCATTTGCCCAGGTCCTGTTGTCAATTCCCTGTGGCCTAGGCCCTAACCCTGCTGCCTGCTGTTGCCATGGCCACCATGGTGAAGAATTATGTAGAATGAACCCTAATGGAAAAGTCATTATTTTCAAAAGGAAAAAGCCACACAAGATACCTGGTCTGTTAGTTAACCTGTGATTGATAAGCTCCAATGATTTGTCTTGGATCATGGCAAAAGGCTGTAATGTTTGGATCAGGTATTGACTTTCTAGTAATTACAAGTCTTTGCACTACGACAAGAACACCTTACTGTCAAACTGCTGAGCCACACATTTCTTGAGATACACCCCCACCTTCAACTCAGGATTGACTAATCTGCCACTTTCTCCAAAGTTTGCAGACCAAGCCAGTTTAGCAATTAAACTTTTGTTTTATGATCACTAAATCAATCTGTTTCATAGTGTAATCATCCAAGGTCAATTAATGGTTCTTTCATCAGAAGTACAACAGAGATGGAAATGTTTGCTCATTACATACATTACAAGTATCTCAGAAATCAAACAAAAGTATGGTTAGACATCCTGGTCTATCATTAGTGCCTGACAAGCTTTCCATTCCAGGCTCTCATTGGTTTTTGTCTGAAGAATATCTGAGGAGGAGCAATATGAAATAAAGGGCACCGGCTGTGACTGAAGATGTTTGGGTTCAGATTAGAAATGGGCACGAAATGACAATTTTTTCGCTGCCGTTCTTCATTATTCATTCCATTACATAACGGTACGAATAACAACAATTGCAACAGGGCAGGCTTGAACTGAACAGAACCAAGAAAATTTTCTTCGGTTCTGTTCATTTCTGTTATTGCCGTCGCGCTGCTTGCGCTATGAATAATGGTGCAGCGGAGGGCGGCGAGGGGGCCTGGGCCTGGCAGAGCCTCTTTGCCCCTCCCCGCTGGAGCCGAGGACACGAGACTTTGCTGATCTCACAAGAAGAGGTGGGATCCGAGCCCTTATGGGCTGGGCTTAAGGATCTCGGCCATGTGGCGAAGCGGCAATGGTGCAGCCTGCTCGGAAGCCGGAGTGGAGGGCATCGTTGGAGCATGGGGGAATGCAGCGGCACCCCCCCACAGGTTTCCCAGGTCTAGGCCTGGGGGTTGCGGGGCGGCAGTCTGTTGGGGCAGTGGCTCCTAGGACGGAGTGGTTTCCAGGGAGAAGGGCCCCAGTTAGCGTGGCACTGCACAGGGCTCCGGGGGGGTAGCGACCTGACGGGGGTGCCGGACGGCGCGACGGATTGGTCCTTGGGGAGGGGACCCAAGGTGCTTGGTGGTGCTACAGGGATGGTGGCCTGTTGGGGGTGGTGGTGACTGGAGCAGCGCCTGGCTCCAGGAGGACTCCCTGTGGCCACAGGATTGCTCAGCAGCGCCCGGCCCCGGGAGGGCTCCCCGTGGCTGCAGGACAGCTCTCCCAGGAGGCTTGCCCCGGCCCTGGGAGGGCTCCCCATGACCGCGGGAAATCTCTCCCGGCCTGCATGCCGCCGGCTCCGGTGGCGCCCGGCCCTGGGAAGGCTCACTGCAGCCGCAGCTTGCCGCACCCGAAAAATGAAGAAACGGAAATGAAGTGGGCCCTGGGGCCCCGAAAAACAGAAACGGAACAAAGCGGACCCCAGGGCCTGAATAACGACCACAGAATTCCATTTTGGCGTTTCGTGCCCATCTCTAGTTCAGATATATGCTGTGGGTACAAAATGTCATGAAGGCTGCATGCCTGCCACTAAAATGGCACCCCTGTCATGTCCTCTTGGCCACCTCAGGGCTGATAATGCTAAAGCTCTCCATTCACTGCAGGCAAAATATGCTTGGTGGTAAGGATGGCAAACAGGACTGGGGGAAAGCCTTAGCCTTGTGTTGGTCCAAATCCCCCTACATTTTCCTCCTGCTGGACTTTCATTGCAGGTTGCAAGACCTTCATCCCACTTTTACCATCTGTACGTGCATATTTTGGGGGACATATTTTTTTCTTGACATGCCAATTATTTATGTGATTTGTACCCTTTTTATGTTTGTTTGCCTAGAGTTTATGCAAATCTGAGTCTCCTTATCAGGGGACAGTTGGGCTATAAATAAGATAATTAAAATAAATATATTTAATATACTGTCTGCATTTTAAGTTTTCAGTTTAAAAATGTGTGCACCTTTATTTTGCAGGCATTATTTGCTTGAAATGCCTTCTAAAACAAAATAGATTTTTTTCTAGCACTGAGTCTCAGGAAGTGTGCAAAGACTCTATTGAGACAATCGTATCTGACAACATCATCTTCCAACCTTAAATGGCAGCCTCACAGCTGTTCCACCTGGATGCTTTGTTCTCTTTTGAATGGCTGAGTTATCTGTAGCTTTGCATGTCATATACTCTCGAAGTAAATCTAGAGCTCTCCGGTCAGTCAGGGGACATTAGCCATTGCTTTTGCTGAAATATATTTCAGTTAATGATCCATCCAGTTTCTGTACATGAAACGAGGAGGAGGCTTGATTCTCTCCCCCACCTTGAATAATAATAATAATAATAATAATAATAATAATAATAATAATAATAATAATAATAATAATAATAATAATAATAATATCCAAGTGCCATCAAGTCAATTCTGACTTATGATTATGAATCTTTTCAGGGTTTTTTTTTAAGGTAGAGAATACTGTACTCAGAAGTGGTTTATCTTTCCCTTCTACTGAGAGCATCTTCTCTGCACCTTCCCCAATGCCACACAGGCTGAGCTTATATCTTGCCTCTATGGATGCCTGTGTTTTCAAAGAAGTGGCTCAGGACCAAGGAAACTCTGGACACAAAGATTTTATGCCACACATCTTGTTCTGCCTATTTATACTGAAGACAAAGAAGGATATACAGAGTACTGTTTTCTTTAGTAGCCAGCATATTTTGTATTGCCTTGTATTAACTTAGCTACGAAGTTCAGGGAATGACCTTCTCAGATACGAGAACTATAACTGTGCATCAGGAGTTTTATGATGTAAATAGAAATGGGCACGAATAAAAAAATGGCATTTCGTTTATCGTTTGTTGTTTGGAGGGTCCGTTTTGGTTCGTTTCCGTTTTTTGTGAATTTTTGCAAAAAATGGGTTTTGTTTTTGTTTGTTTCGTTACCATTTCGTTACCATTTATTTCAATTTTTTGTGTTTTTTTTTTTTTTTTAGGATTTTAAGCAATTCACTCATATTGCAGTAACGGAAAGGAAATGCATGACAACATTTCCGGTGTTTCTGTTTGTTTCGTTTCATTTTAGAGACAAAATTCGTTTGTTGTTTCGTTACGTAACAAAATGAAAAAATGAAAACGGAAACGAAAAATTGTTCATTTCGTGCCCATCTCTAGATGTTAACATAAGCTCCTAATTGTGAGGTGAAAGATGGATATGGTACACATGCATGAGATACCAAACTGGACATTTAAAAGGAGACAAGAGGTATATGAGATATCCAACACGACATTTGAAAACATGGTAGAAGGACAGTCTTCAGGTGGCACTAAGATGAAACTCAAAGCATCTTTTGGAGTTCTGTCTTAGGTTAAATATCTGATGGATATTAAAGGGAGCAAAAAAAAAATGTATAACAAACAATAGGGAAGATCAGGGCTCCAAGTGCCACCCTGGTGTTTGTCTGTGCCAAAATGACAACATAGTATTTGTACTTTGTACTATTCCACACACCTTTCTAAGAAGGTTATGGAGACTTTAGTTGTGATCCTGAGGACGAGAAGGTAGAGAGAGAGTCAGTGCAATATATCAAGGATAGACTTGGAGTAGGATGTAGGAGATCTGGTTTTCAGACACACATGCCCCTTCCTTTCATTCCATGACTGTAGTATGAGTGACTTTGGGCCACCCACCACCTTCCTGAATGTGGCTGTAAGGATCGAGTGAAGAGCAGGAGAGACATATATGCGGCTTATTTCCTTAGTGCTGAGGCAGGGGAGAACTATAACAATGAAAAATAAATGGGCACAGAGGGTGGACTACCTTGATGAGTAGAGAGTGGACTACCTTGATGTAGTTAGTATCAGCTCCCTATGATTTCAAGCACAGATTTTTCCAGCCTTGTCTGTAGATACTACCAAATATGCCTGCAAACTTTCCTATGCATAGCATGTGTCATACTACTGAGCTACCTGTATGTGTGTGTGTGTGTGTGTGTGTGTGTGTGTGTGTGTGTGTGTGTGTGTGTGTGTGTGTGTGTGTGTGTGTGTGTGTGTGTGTGTGTGTGTGTGTGTGTGTGTGTGTGCGCGCGCGCATGCGCACACGTTGTTAACATCTCTAGGTTGCCAACAGTTTAAATTAACTCAGACATTTCGTTGAATAGGACACTCTTTATGTGTTGAAGAAACTGTCATTGGATATATTTCAATGCATTGTTTATAAATTACAAGCCATTGTGCCATTCAAAATCTGTCAGAAGAGGACACAGCATTAGTTACCTTCTGGGGAAAACAATAGTGTCCCATGGAAGCTTTGGTATATCTGTGGTCTTCTGTAATAAGGGTCATATCCTGAAGGGAAGGGGAAAGAACAATAATTATTCTTACTTAATCATTGCTGCAGGATGTGGTGATGGCCACAAGATGTAGTGATTGCATCTGACCTAGATGCCTTTAAAAGGGGATTGGGCAGATTTCTGGAGCTAAAATCCATTGCAGGTTAAAAGCCATGATGGGGATTTGTGTTATCTCCAAGCTTAAAAGGAGGGTACGTTCAAAGTGCCAGACACAGGGGAGTGGTATCAGGAGACAGATATCTAGTTATCTTATGTGCTCCAAGAGGCATTTGCTGGGGGCCACTGGGAGATTCACAAAGATGGACTAGATGGGCCCTTGGCCAGATCCAACAGGCCTCATGTTTATTTGTTAAGGAATTGGCAGGATTTTTTTTCTGAACTCATTATGCCTCATGTAAATAATGGTGATGTTCATGGGTCCCTTGACTCAGTCTGTGCACTCAGATTGGTGTCCAAATGATCCATGTCTTTTTGGAGACATTGCATCCTATTCCAGGTCTGTCTGTTTTTGTTTGATTGTTTTTTCTGTTTTTTTTCCAGCTATCTCTGAAAGGGGAATTACAAATAGCAAAGCCAGGTCATAGACGCAGCTATGATTTAATCCAGGGATGGGGAACTTTCAGCCCTCCAGACCTTTTGGACCGCAACTCCCATAGTCCTTTATCATTGGCAGTATAGGCTCAGAATTTTGGGAGTTGCAGTCCAAAACATCTGGAGAGCCGAAGGTTTCCCACCCCTGATTTAATGAATGATTTTGTAGCAGGAAAGGCAAGTGAAAACTTACTCTCCTTCTCTCTTGTGCTTAACTGAGCATCTTCTTAGTTTTTCTTTCCTTTTTTCCACTTTGAATCACAACATTTAAATAGCAGATCTAGCTAAAGAGATCTGTGGGGTTCAACTCTACCCTGTTAATGTCTCTGAACATTTTGTTTCATGTCATGGTCACCCTAGAAATTCACAGATGGCTCTGACTCCCTTTGTATTTACACATTTGTCAGTTTGCATTTATTCATTTTACATATATTTATGTATCTGTCAGAAGACGGTCTACATTCCTAGTGATCAACAAAGACAGGGTTCACAGCCATTTTCCCTAATGGCTGGTTCAAAATCTGCACATAACATTAAGCCCAAAGCAAAATTCTGCTTTAAGTAAGGTTATTTGGAAAAGGGAATATATTCCTATTCATAGGACAGCAGTGTCAGACATCACTCATTCTGGGAGATATGTGTTTTGTAGCAACAAGTGAGTCTGCCTATAAACTTTCTACCAACTCTGAGCTGGTACAACAAAATTCCAGGGTAGTGAATTTTGAATAATATCTGGGTGAGGTACTCTAAAATACAGTAATGCTTTGGTTTACAAGTACCTTGGTTTGAGTGTTTTGCAAGACAAGCAAACATTTTTTCTAAATTTTGCCTAGATCATCTTCCAAGACAAGCGCTGGAGCAGGTCACATGATCGGGAGTCAGTGGTAGTTCTCTCTCTCCCCTGCTGGATTTTGAGGGTTTATCTGGAATGTTCTGTCTTAGAAAAGCCTCCAAAGCAGAGGGAGGAGAGAGGAAAGGAGGTTTCCCTTGCACCAGCCACTGTTTTCAAAGGCGAGTGCAGGTTAGGTGTTTGTTTTATTTTTCTTTATATTTTTCTTTATCCCCCCCACACACATCTTTTCTTATTTTTTCAAACCATTTCTAGTCATGGGACAGCTAGTCAAGTGTGTATAGGGCTACAAATTGCATTTTATTATTGTGACATGAAAAACACAGAGTAAAATCCAGTTGTTAGTCCCAAGCAGAGCAGATTCCATAGAACAGGTACCTAAACCATGGTGTAGATGTGGAATTCTAGCCAACTTCTTTTGTGGGTTTTGGCATTTTGTGTGTACATTATGTGGTCTATGGGGCCCCAGAAAAAATGATCTGAGATTCCATTATGTCTTATGGAGAAATTTGCTTTGATATAAGAGTGCTTTGGTTTACACTTTACAAGTATGTTTCCAGAATGCTCATAAACCAAGGTATTCCTGTACTGTACTGTACTGTCTGTCTCTCTGCCATCAGTCCACATTTCTGATTAATAATATCTTGTTGGGGCTGAAGTATTTTACGCAAACATTTTTGGGGAATATAAATCTCATGCAACCATAGATACAGAGCTCTCTTTTTCCATCTAAAGCTGAATCATCCCCCAGCCAGCATGGCCAATAGCTGGGCTTAAAGAAAAAAGGATCTTCTAGTCTCTTAAGCAATGTTATAGAGGCAGTCCCTGGTTTAGAGAAGCAATGGCCCATAGTTGTGAGATAAGTGCAGATACTCCCATCATTGAATCTCAAATAAAGAGTTTTAATGAGGATTCCTAGACCAAGAGTAGAAAACATTTTTGGACTTAGCAACTGGATGACTCCTCATACACACTTTCCTGCTGAACCCTTCAGAAATGCCAGTGCCTGGCATCTCAGTTCAAATAATCCAAGGAGTGCCAAGCAATTTGAAAACATGTGACAAAATTTCTTAGGTGGATACAGTTGTGATGTCATGGTGACTCACCACTGGTGAGAATACTGGACTGCAAACTCAGAGACCTTATTTGGCTATGAAGGTCACAGTGACCTTGACTCAGCACACTCTTTCTCAACCTGTGAGGAAAGAGGAGAATTGTGCATACTGTCCTGAACTCACTGGAAGAAAAATAGGACATAAATGCCACAAATCATATAAAACTCTAGGAAAATCATAGGGATCTTCTTATCACTTCTCATGCTAACAGATTTAAACAGTGTTTTCCAACCTTGGGTATCCAAATGTCCTTGGACTAAAACTCCCAGAAGCCCTCTGGCCAGGTTTTCTGAGAGCTGTCATCTAAGAACATCTGGAGTATGTAAGGCTGGGAACAAATCTAACAAATATTCATGATAGGCTATCACTGCACCAGCTTAGCATGTGTCATTATATAGCATGGGTCATGAAGGCTTGTCTGCTGCAATGCTGTGGAAAGAGAAGCACAGAATCATAGAAGTTTAAAAATCCAGCATCCAGTTGTTTAAAAATCCAGCATCCAGCTGTTTAAAAATCCATTAATGGAGGACAGCCATCATCTTCTGAATTAATTCATACCATAGTCAAACAGCTCTTTCAGGACATTCTTCTTAATGGCAGCCCTTCAGATATTTTAAAAAGGCTATTGTAAAACTTTTCCATTACCTCTTTTCTAAGCTAAAACACCCTATTCCTTTAACTGTCCTCTTTATAAGGTATTGTTTCCAGACACAATGTCATCTGGGTCACCCTTTGGACACGTTACAGTTTATAAATGTCCTTCTTAAAGTGTAAGAATGGACAATTCAGTGGCAGCTCATGATCTATGCAGGCCGAGGCGCACCCCAAAAATTTCAGCTTGGAGCACACTTCAATGCAGCAACAGAAAACAACGTCTTACAACTTGATAGGAACAAAGGCATTGGCAGAAATGCTGACAGATATAAAAATGGTGAACAACATTAAGTCTGAACCTTTTTTTCTCCCATCCCTATTTAAAGGATGGAAAATGTAGATTGCTGATTTAACTTCATGCTTGACCTTGATGGGCCATTTCATTAGGTTGTTTACATAGACTAGAAACTGAATCAAAAAGTCCCCAACACCTTTAAAGAAAGAGAAATCTGTAGTCTTACAACAAAAAAGAAAAGGGAAGCACATATAAGACAGAATGTTTCAGCCTCAGTCTTGTGTATTAAGATACTGTTTCACAATCAGTATTTCCATGATAAGAGCAGTCAAACTTAAGCTGACAAAACCATTTGCTGTTGTCTTTGAAATTAAAATTAAGTGTTGTTAGCAGCACGCAAGGCTTCAGGAAATATTCAAAGAGAGAAAAAAGGGTCTTGTTAAAATATAGTCAGTGAATTCCTAGCTCAGGTCGTCACAATTAGCAACTCGACAAGTGGAATGCTTTCTAGGGCTAGCCCCCAACATTTTGCTGTATGAACCCTCAACATTTTGCTGTATGAACCACTTCCCTAACTGGTATACAGAAGCAGCCTGCAGTGACTGACTCTTAGTCCCATAACGGTAATGCAATAGTGCATTTCTCTCCCCCCATCTGAGGTACAGTGGTTCCCCCACCCTTTTGCGGTTCATATACTGCGGTACTGTTATATTGCAGGACTGCAGTACTGTGATGCCCCGAAAGGGCTTGAGGGAGGGGGGAAGGTTTTAAATGCCCGGGTTTTTTAAACCTTCCCCCCTACCCCACGCCCCGGGCTCCAGCTGATTGGTGCTGGGGTGGGGAAACCCCCCCACCCCAGTGCCAATCAACTCTAGCCTGGGGCTTGCCTCCATGGAGGCATCTCACACTGCTCCCCCACACCCTGAGGGGGTTGTGAGAAGTGGTGCATGATGTTTAAAATGTCTTTAAGCAATGGTGCACCACCACCACCACCACCCCAGGCCCAACCCGACCTACACCTGCATATCACAGATTTTCAATAATCACAGGTCGGGTTGGGTCCCTAACCCCCACGATAGATGGGGGGGTTACTGTAGTAGATATTTTAGGGAGTTTAGAACAGGCAAGTCTTACATCACTATCTCTCAGCAGAGGGAGGATCAGGAGGGACATCAGGAGGCATGCACTGTGGTTTCCTCGCATTTGCTGCCTGAGGCTGTTATTTTATTCTTCTGTTGCCATGCCACCAGCATGGCAACAAAGTTGTGATGGTCTAGTCAGTGCATATCTGGTTTTTGTAAACTTCAGGGGATTGTGAAAGCTCTAGGACAGTAATAGCAAACCTTTTAGAGACTGAATCCCCAAACTGCGATTCAAAGCCCACTAATTTTTCAGAAAGTGCCAGTACAGCAATTTAACCTGAATACAAGTGGCTGTGAAGGGGTGATATTGGGTGCCTACAGAAAGGGTCCCGTGTGCCACCTTTGGCACCCATGCCATAGATTCGTCAATGCTGTTCTAGGACAAGCCATGGCTAATGGACAGTGTTTGCATGGGCTGGAGTTGCTGCCTTTATGTTGTGTGCTATCAAGTTGCTTAGACTTATATGGTTCCTAACTGGGATTTTGAGATCTGTCAGATCTTCAAAGAACATTTGCCACTTCTACTCCCCAATAAATGTTCATGGCACAGCAGGGGTTTGAACCCAGATCTTCTAGCTTGACACTTTTTTAACTGCACCATAATGGCTGACTAATGGCGTTTATACACGGCCCCTAAGCTCCGCTGCAAATGGCTGCAAGCTCCGGAGCTTAAAAATGTTTCCCCACCAGCTCCGGAGTTTGCAGACAATTAAGTGCGACCCCACCCACCTAAGCGCGACCCAGTGCACTTTTCTTGTACCTGCTCTTGGGAGGTGAAAAATATTTGATGCGGATGTGCTGGGCTCTCCTCGCTTCTTTTTGTTTTTGTTTTTTTCCTCCCGCCCCTTTAAGAGGAACCAGGAAGTGACCGGGGCTCCCCCGGCAGCGTCCACCAACACCGGGAGGTAAGGCTTTATTCTTCTGTCCCTTTTTTTCCTCCCTCCCCTCACGCAGCCGGTAGTCAGGAAGTACGGAGGGGTGGAGATGCACTAAGAGTGACAAACCCCTAAGATCTCTGGTCTGAATTTAAGGGGCCAGCGGATCTTAGGGGTCGTGTAAAAAGGCCCTAAGCTGCTTGGCTTGTGTGGCATTTCTTGATTAATAAGCCCACATTTCACTAGAAAGAAAGGGATTTGTGGTTTGGAGGATTGAAGTTGTTTAGTCTTGGATAGAAGCTGAGAACATTTCGGCCACTTTTTTCTGAAAAGAAATAGATTTTCCCTTAATTTGACATATGTAGAAAAAACATGCAGCCATATCTAAAAATCAAAACATTAGGGAATGTGAATGGTATGGGAATAACATGGTCTGAGAGCAGGGTGATCTTATATAACATGATTATCTCAGCTTCATCAAGTTGTGTCTACCGACTTCTTGAGATCAATTATTTTCAGAATGACTTGCAGAGAATGGGATCTTTTTCTGTGAGCTTGGATGTCTCTACTCTCAAGCCCATAAAATTAATAATTTTAATGTGGATTTTAAAAGATTTTTCTAGACACAGTCTGTTTGTCACCTAGTGGGTTTTTTCTTTGTTAAAAACAGTGCCTTTTTGTTCAATAACATTAACACTCTTGCAAAAATGGATCAGTAGCCAGGTTAATTATGCCTTCATATTACATTTCAACATTGTTGCATTTTCCAGAGGGTTGTATGTTTTTCTACAGGCAGGGGAAAACCCAAGGGATGGGGATATTTGTGTGGGGAGCCATCCCCTTAATGTGCTGCTCCAATGGCAGAAACAAGTAGTGGAAGCAACACTCGGAGGAAACGGTGGCGAGTGAACACTGAGGAGGAACCAAAGAGAATGAAAGGTGACTAATGATTAGTTGGAAAATAATAGCTTGTAAAAGAAAGCACACACCAGTGAAGGGGGTAGGGGAATTAATCTGAGGTGATGCAGGCAAAGAGACACATTGCAACTGGATTACAAAATACTGCTAGATAATTTCTTTGAAAACAACCTTGATAATTGTGTTGTGTTTGGGTCAGAAGTCGTTAACTGATGTAAAAAAGAGTTGGGTTCTGGGATTTCACCTTGCATTATTTCATTTTGTGAAAGGTATTTTAGAGTCTATATTTGGTGTTGACACTGGTGTCATTAACAATCACGCTGCCTTTACCTATGCTTGGCTGTCTTTTTCCTTCTGGTGATATCAGCATGATGTTGTGCGGCAATACTGGGCTGTTTCCTGACATTTCTCATTGTGGATTGAGAATGTTCTACACTGTCCCTCATTCACATACCATACTTTCAAACATTGAAATTATGGATAAGACCTGATGAAGGTTAGGGTTACAAAATCAGTAACATCCCAATTCTTTGAATTTCCAGGGCCAAAGTCTGAAATCAGAGGCAAAGCCTTAAGATGACATGGTGTGGGTCTTTGATGTTACAAAGGAGGCAAACCAGTCATAGGAGAAGAAAATAAAAGAAACAAATATTTAGAAGCTCAAAGTTTATTGTTATGGTGGCAGAAAGGGAAGCATTGTTTCCTGTGTTGTTCTGTCCACCATGTGCATGGGCCTCTTTTTGATCCTGGCTTTACCCTCTCTTTAGAAGAACATGCAATTTCAGATACTCTGAATCCACCTGTCAAGCAAAAACAGAGAATAACTACATGTCATCCTTCATCAATGATTACACTGGTAGAGCTGGTAAAAATCATAAACCCAGAACACTGGAAAATCATTTATTCCCTACTTGTTGCTATACAAATCTAGTAGTATTACGAATATCAGTTTTGTTCATGAATGAGTATTAAAAATACAACTTCTTCCTCTTATCTAATTGTTTGGATAGAAGACCACAGCACTGATCGTAAATGGTTCACCCTGGTTAGTGATTCCAAATGGTTGGTGTCCTGACCTTGAAAGAGATAGATTGTTTTCTATTTAGTTTGATGATAGTATGGCTCTTCAGATCTCATTACATGAACTTTTGGCATTCGCTTGCAAATAAAATTATTGTGTGGTTTGGATAGATTTGCCTAAGTGGGACTAGAGATGGACATGAACTGCTGGTTCGGGGTTTGTGCTGGTTTGTTTAATGGTCAAACTGGTGTCCAGTGCTTCAAAGCCCCTTAGCAGATGCCCACATGGAGGCAACACCCAGAGGGGGTGAGGTTAGAAAGTCAGGCTGCTGCCTCTAAGTGGGCACTGGCTGGAGGAGGTGGGGTTTTGTAGGACCGAGCCCTTGTTCAACTGACAAATGGTTCAGCACAAATCATCAAATCATTCATGCCTGTCTCTAGTCCAAACCTAAAAAAAATCAAGATTAGGTAAGTTTGGATTTTATTCTTGTACTTTGATTCAAAGGACTTGGAGAGAAACAGAATATATTTATTTTATTCATATAGAATGCTAGTGTACCACTCTAAGGAGCTGGCAACAACTTAGAATCACAACCCAGCAGGAAATTATATGTTCAGTGCATGTAGAGAGAAAAAGATACGTTGAAATATTGATACATCTGTAACACTGAAGCAATAAAAATACAAGAAGAAACCATTAATAAAAGAAATACCATTCAGCCAGAAACCTTCCTGAAATAGACATATCTCCATCAGTCAGCAAAAGACACCTGCAGAGGAGACCACCAGCTCCCTCATCCAGAAGGACATTCCACAGTACCGGTGAAACTATGGAAATGGCACTGTCTCTGAGCATTGACACAGCAGAGGAAGGGCAGAGAAGAAACAGAAAAGCCACTGAATTGGACCAGATGCTCTAGCTTGAGTTGAGCAGATAAAACTCTGTCCCAAGATGGAGAGTACGGGCAATATGAGCCACTGGTAGTTGTGCCAATATCAGTCTACAGTTTGCAGTGTCTACTGGGATAAGGAACGGCTAAAGTTGGAGAGGTGCTAAGCCAAAGAAGCTAATCTGCATGTTTCATTTCATTTTGTTGCAAAGTGTGCCACAATGTTTTTTTTCATTCACTGAAAAATGTGTTCCATTTTAACAGTCCTCAAAACATGGCAGAATTACCCCCACACTGAAAGAGAGTGCAATGGGATTTCCTGAGCAATTTCTTTCTTTGGCAAACACAAAAACTGAGGAATCTAAAACGTTTTCCCCTGAGGTGCTGGGGTGTTACAAGAGCTTCCCTGAGAGGATGAATGGACCTCATTTCCCCCACTCAATATTAGAAGGGAGAATCAAATATCTGCATTGGGCACCTGTTCCATTTGAGTTGGCTCCTGTCATAATTAAGAACTTTGTTTCTCTAGGGTTCTAAATCATGGTGGAGTCGGAAGACTCCACAGCTTTTCACTGCAGAACAGATGCTTGACCTCAAATTATGGAGGGGAATGTGGATGACATCAGAGAGGTCTGCCTTCATCTCTGAGCTCCTTGCTATGGGAGTAACTTACCTGAGTGTGTCTTACTTGTTTTTGAACATGGTGTGTACATTTCTCTGTCTTTGTTCCCGAAAGGTAACTAATGTTTTCCTCCATTAAATAGTTGGAGTCTAGAGTTGGGCACAAATCGAAAAAATGACATTTTGATTTTTCTTCATCACAATTTTTTTATTCGGTTCATTTTGTAACAAAACAAATAACGAATAATGGAATGAAATTTTTATTCGTTTTGTGCCCATCTCTATTGGAGTCATCTGCATGCCTCTGTGTAGCTAACACATATGCCAGACACTCTCGAGTCCATGTCATTCCTCCGCTCCCTTCCCATAGCACCCTTAAACATAAGACGTGCTGTCCTCCAGCACCAAGCTAGGGCAGTTGGTGTCCAGGCAACAATAAGCTTGGCTCACAAGGCCTTCGGTTGTTGGAACCAGCATGATCCTACCCAATTTGGAAATAGGTTTATTAAAGTCTCTATTATATCTTTTAAGTCCGGTGCCTGTATTTTCATATGGACAGTCTGGGTTTGCTTCAGTTCTGGTTGTGTTTTCCTCCTTGAATTGACCGATAAGAATAGGAACTTACTTGATTCCCAATACTGTCTCATATTTTCATTCTGCTTAAGTGTTTAGAGGCAGCATTTTTTCAGGGCCATGTGTATATCAGTTTTCTGTCTGGTACAGTGGTCAAACTGATGCTTTGGATGCACTTCCAGGCAGGACCCCAGATGAAATAACAACTTTCACTGCTTTGTCTTAAAAATGAGGATGCAGTGTGTTTCTTTCTCACCGCCTTCTTCCACCAATGTTGGAGTTAATGATTTATAGCAGACACTGTTACATCTTGTGCTAGCAAAGACCGTATTTGGCTAACCTTTTAGTTTGAAGGTCCTTGCTCAAAGATGAACACATCTGGGATGGAAGCAAAAAGTATTAGTAGTGACACTTCATAGGAGATTGCAAGCCTGTATACAGTACATTCAGTCAGAAGTAAGACCCACTCTGCACAGTAGAATTTACTCCTGAGTAGGGATGAGATTTAAAAAATCTTCCCTTCCTTCCTTCCTTCCTTCCTTCCTTCCTTCCTTCCTCATTTTTATATTTGTGGTACATGGGCAAAAGTGTGAGCATATTTTTCAGCTTCCCATCATTGGGGGTGGAGAAATGGAGGGCAGCTGGTTTCCTTCTTTACCTCTAGGTAGAGGATAGGTTCCAACACACACACACACACACACACACACACACACACACACACACACACACACACACACACACACACACACACACACACACACACACACACCTGAAGTGATGGATAGCAGTTCTGGAGATTATACTGTAATTCCATGCACCTGGCCCAAAATGTGCATGTTTGGAAAAGGATTCCATTCTTCATTCAATGAAAAGATGCAGAAATCTATACTTGGATAGAGAGACCAGGAAGTGGGGGGGAGGAATAAAGCATACACAAGGACACTTAATACCAAAGCGCACACACATTTTACTTCTCCTTTCTCTTTTTGCCCTTTGATGCAAAGCAAGAATGAGAGGGCAAGGATGGCACTGAAGGAGGAAGGAGATGGAACTGGAACAGAGAGATTGCTCATGTTCCTCCTTTCAGGAAGCACACATAACATGGTGTGTACCTTGTCCCCTCCCAGATTTTGCACAAAGCCAATTTCTTTAAAAAATGGTGACCTATTGGAGGCATGTTATATAATTAGACAGTGGTGCATATGCAAGTGGTGAGACACATGTTTCATAGCTGAAGGAAATTGGTGGCTTTTTAAAGCTTCCACATGAGACGAAATGAGAGGCAGTGATCTTGCAGAAAGATGTCAGTATGGCCTTCCAGGAATTTCCAACAGTGGTCATGCAAAAACTAATCTTATTGCGGTCGATAAGAGTGCCGAGCTGACTTGGATTTCTTTCTAAAGCAAGAGAAAGCCTGTGATGCCATTATTTCCCACTGTTCATTACTTTGGGAGCATTGCTCACACTTTGGCGAGTAACTCTTTATCTAAAGCTGTGATGATTTCTCCCCTTGGATTTGCCTCTCGGTCTCCCGTGGCCAAGCATGTTGAAAGAAGAAGCTCGTCACATGTTGTGAACCTGATAAGAGGATAACGTTTCCCAAGCATCACTAAACCCAGAAGTAGAAGCTATTGGCTGTCATTAATGAAAATCAGCAAGAAAGGCAGCTACCTTCTGGGCAAGAAGGACAGTTAGCTTGATTTCATTTTAGAGAACTATAAAAAATATCGGAGTTTCCTTTCTAGGTTACAGCACGGCTAGCCAGCCTAGCAATCAAAAGGGGTGGCCAGATAGTTTTCAGAAAGTCTTAAGCCGAGAATGAATGTACAGGAGAGCAATTGTAGTATCTGTCACTCATGTGGAATTATATATTTAGGTCATAGTATAGTATAAGAGCATAAGTAAAAACCTGTATTCCCATGGCATAGTTCTTCCAAACATTCGCTTCTGGAAACAGAGAATTGGAATATGGTTTAATTCACCCAAGGATGTTAATCACTTGACTGCAACCTGCCTGAATGGGACATTACAGAGAAAAACACCGTAGCAAGAATGATTTGAGTTAGTTTGCATAATCTTAAACCAGAGATTTGCAAGGAACGCTTCATAGTCATAGGAGGTTACTTCACGTCCTTCTTTGTTTTGCAACTAGTATTGCACCATGACAGCAATGGTCACAATCACATTCCCCCGTTCCAGTATTCCCATGGTTGTGATAACTTGTCACATGATAAGTGTTGCCTCACGGTCTTGTACCATGACAAACACTAAATTTATCTAGCTTCATTTTTCCTTTTTATGGGGGGGGGTTTTAAAATTCTTTTTCAATATTTTGCTTTTGAAAAATCTAAATTAAAAAAAAACGGTCACAGTTTTCTGAGAGAAACAAATGTTTTGTTGCATGACAGTCATTAGTACATGGTATCTTGTCTCAGAACAGCAAGCGGGAACAAAGAGTGACAAGTGAAAACCCTACACCAGCACCAGGTACAGTATTGTCGTGCTTAGCATCCATTCCGGGGTCATGGTTGAGACAAATTTCAGTAGTTGCATGACAGACGTGAGGTAACTTGTTTTGTATCACTCCTAAGTGCAACACTAACAGAGACAAAATGGACGTGAAGTAACTGCCATAGTCGGTCCTTACAAGAGGTTTAACAAACAGCCCTTGTGTTGTATCATGCTCAAACTCTTCTCAAGACTAAAAGAATTTGGGGAAGGGGAAACATATGCAGAAGGAGGAAATTGAGGGGGTAATCCAGATGAAAGCTAAATTTCACAGCATGGAGGTTTTTCACCAGAATGATCCACTTCACACATCCTGAGACTCCTCCTCAGAAAAAACTCAGCTTGACCAAGAAAACCTTACTTGCAAAGGCTTATAGTATTCCTGGGGAGGGAAAGGGAAGCAAACACAGAACCATGCAATGGGTAGCATTTGAATCACTGATTGCTCTCCTACCAGAATATTTTAGTACTGTGAGGAAATATTTTACTGAATCTTGGTCAGGTGGCTTATTTCAGATACGAGTAACTAAGGATGTGCAGGAATGCACCGGTCTGGTCTGTATCTGATTAAAGGACACAAATATTAGGGTCAACCTATCCTGTGTTCCATTAGTGACCAACCCAAGTAATCCCTTGCCTGGTTTCACAACAGTATTTTTGGTAATTATCTGTACAAATCCTATTGCTGATAATAAGTGTATGTAAAAAGCAAGGCTAGATATTAAACTGAATGAGATAGAAATGATGGCTTCTGATGAGGGCACTGTGGTTGCAGAGTTAGGCAGAATGTGTTGTTTCATTTTCCCTATCTTTTTTAGCCTTCTGTGGGACTAGCTAGGAAGGGAATGAGTGAGGTACTTTAAAAAGTCAATGGGTACAGTAAAAAAGGTAAAGGTTCCCCCCTCACATGCATGCTAGTTGTGTCCAATTCTAGGGGCGGTGCTCATCTCCATATTCAAGCTGAAGAGCCAGTGTTGTGCAAGTCAATTTTTTTCTTAAAAGGACAATGCAAGAAGCCTGTCTTCTCTTATATTGTTTCAATCCATTCTGTCTGTCTCCATCTTTCCTATTCCCTGAATTTGGGTTTTGTGATGCTGGGATCACAAGACTTTGATGAGTTAATCAATGACATTGTAGCAGGAAATGCAAATGATGTTCCTTTATAAGGTGAAGAACTTATTCCTGTGTTTTATTTTCTCTACCAATCATACTTTCTTCTTTGTGAAACATCTAAATATTGTTGTGCGGTGCCTGACTCTATTAGGATACACTGTGAAATTGCATTATTTTATGGAACTCATTTCAATTTATAGGAAAAAGGTTCTGAATACCCAGAGTATTTTCTAGTGTTAACTCCGTGGAGTTGAACTGAAACAAGAGAGACCCATTAGTCATCATTATAATTTAATGGCTTGGAACATTTTGAATCAATAAGCACACAGAAGAGTAAACTCTGACAATTATTATACTCATGTAATTTAGAAAGTGACACAATCTTTCTGGAAAAGTTAATGTTAAAAATTTTGTGTTTCATGTCTGAAATGGGTATACATTTCCTGGTGAAGGCAACCATAAAACCACAGTTTACAATACTCTGCTAGCATGTTATGCATGAGAACAATGACAGGCTTTAGATTTCTATATAAACAAGGACAGATAAGTAACTAGCTCCATGGATGTGGAGAATTTTCCTACCACATTTTGAAGGCAAAGTCATAACAAAGAAGAAATTTGTATCAACTTCCCATTCATGGCCTGGTAGGAGCCATCTTCCAAAATCGATGATTTCAAGAAATGGGTTTAGAAGACTAGACATCAGCCAGCACTTTGCAATAATGGAAACTTGTAGATTAGTGATCCTGATTGCCCTCCTTAGGGTCAACAAGAACAGAATTATACTAACTTAAAACAATTAACACGAGTCCAGATTTCAGGGACCAGAACCCCCTTATGAAGATTTCCTATGTTTGAGGGTTTGTAAATATTTGGATATGGAGAGACAGGGGGATAAGGAGTGTTATGAAGCATGGACAAAAGGCCAAATTATTGTAGATGTATCAATATTGTGGGGGGAGGGGCAAAAGAGATGGAAAGGCCAGGTGGGACAGAAAATGTGAGGGGGAAAACAGTTTTTTTTAAATCTTTTTTAAAAGAAAAATTGAAAACAATGAGTGTGGAATATGTCCATAGACACTATATGTCATTGTAAAATGCTCCATATTTTAAAAAAAATATTCTGGGGAAAAAGCGGAGCTTTGAAAAAAAATGAGAAAACTGGTTTTTGTTTTTAGTTCTTTCTTTCTTTCTTTCTTTCTTTCTTTCTTTCTTTCTTTCTTTCTTTCTTTCTTTCTTTCTTTCTTTCTTTCTTTCTTTCTTTCTTTCTTTCTTTCCCAGTGGGAAAATTATTTTTCAGATTAGATATGGGAATAGACCCCCAGGCTTGGTGTAAATGCAGCCAGATCAGCACCTTCTCTTTCATGTGCACTTTCGGAGATATTTGGACTCTGTCCTTGTCTATGCCAGTACCAGTATTTGCATGTTTCCAAATCTCTGTGAAGAATTCTACTCCTGCAAATGTGAACAGCCAAATGACTATGATTGGATGGGAAAGGATTGCACAGCCTCTTCACAGCATTATTTCTGGCAGAATGATTTGTCCACCTGCACCCTACAGAATACACGAGAGAGAGCAGGGACCCACAATTCATAACCCTGGGCAAGAGAGATCTATGTTGAACCTCAGCAGCAACATCATTCCACTAGGTAAAGAAGGCAGAGGGATGGAGGGATGTGGATTAGACCACCCTCAAGTGTGGCTTGTGTGTGTGTTGTGTTGTTACAGTCATGATCAACTCTATGTGACTTCATGTCCATGGAGTGTTCTTGGCAGGAATACTGGAGTGGCTTGCCAGTTCCTACTCCAGGCGCCTACAGCACCTGGTATTCCCTGGTGGTCTCCCATCCAAGTACTAACCAGGGCCGACCCTGCTTAGCTTCCAAAATCAAGCGAGATCGGATGTCCTTAGGGCATCTAGGCAGCCAAGTGTGGCTTAGAGGCTGATTAAGGGCCTTTTTACACAACCCCTAAACTCCGCTGCAAATGGGTCCCAGCTCCGGAGCTTAAAATTGTTTACCCACCAGCTCCAATGTTTACTGAAAATTAAGTGCGACCATGCCCACCTAAGCGGGTCCCAGCACACTTTTCTTGTACCTGCTCTCCAATGGTAAAAAATCTTGATGCGGATGTGCCGGGCTCTCCTCGCTTCTTTTTTTTTTTTTTTTTGCCTCCCACCCCTTTAAGAGAAGAAACCAGGAAGTGATGGGGCTCCCAGCAGCTTCCATGGGCACCGAGAGATAAGCCTTTATTCTTTTGTCCCTTTTTTTCTCCCTCCCCTCACGCAGCCAGCAGCCAGGAAGTGCGGAGGAGTGGGGACGCATGAAGAGCGACAAACCCCTAAGATCTCTGGTCCAAATTTAAGTGACCAGCGGATCTTAGGGGTAGTGTAAAAGCACCCTAAATAGGGAAAATGTAGAAAGTTCTGCAGGTTTGAGGCAGGCTGATTCATATTTTTTTCTAGTGATAACAGGTTGACTCAGGAAATGCCAATCAGCTTGGAGTTCCCTCCTGCTCCCACTCCCCCACTTTTTTTAAAAAAAAAAAATCAAGCCCTTTCAGATCCTTTCAGGCTGGAACGGATGCAGAAGGGAAAGATGAGGTAAATGTACAAACAGAATGGTGCTTTGGCAAGGCCCCTTGCCCCTTGCCTCATGAGGGAGGATAAACAAAGCATGTGCATGCTTTCACACACACACAAACACACCAGCAGTACTAGCAGTACTACCTCTCTCAGCAAAGTCTCTCTCTTCCAAGTCATTACTTGATTTCATTTGAAACTCAAGCCTGTTGATTCTTTTTCGGAGTCAGTCCACCTCGGACTTGGTCTCCCTCTTGCCTTCAACTTTTCCTAACACCATTGTGCTTTGCAGGAAGTGTTGTGTTCTCATGATGTCCCTAAAGCACAATGACCTGAGTTTGATGTTTTTTGCCTCTAGAAAGAGTTCTGAGTTGATCTGGTTTGGGACCCACCTGTTTGTGTTTCTGGTGGTTTAGGGTGTCAGCAAAGCTTTCATCCCACATTGTGTTTCAAATAAATTAACTTTTCTTTCTGTTAGCTTGTTACTTTTTTTTTTTAGTTTTTATATCCATACATGGTAGTATGAGCAATGTCGCTGGTATATTTCCAGCAGAGAGATTGTTAAATTCAGAATCATTCTCCTGCTTTGCTTCTCATTCAAAGTCATTAGGTGTTCTTTTACCAGTGCCTTACCTAGCTTGACCCACTTTCCTCTCCTGTCTCCCACAGTTCTGCTTTGGACAGGGTGGACTGATTCTTTCCTTTTGCACAAAGACAGATGTGAAAAAATAATCAGGGTTGGGAAGAGAGCCTTGGCAAATTGTGATCTCATGCACACTCTTCTCTCTCTTATGCATACATGCTTGTAGAAAGTTATTAAACAAAATCCAAGATTACCAGTGAACCCACAAACATGATTGTTTAGGTATTTATTTATTTCTAAATGCATAAGATTTAAATGAAATATAGTTCTCGACCAGCCTTCATGAGTTAAGAACACTGAAACAATCAGCTTAGTTGGCAAAAAAGTTATTATAAATCAGGAATTCTGTCATTATATTTAGGATGCACACTGAAAGCTTTGTGTTTTCTACTAAAACTGTCCATCCTCAGGGAAGAGGTGGAAAAGGCTGGAGGGTGTTGGGGTTATCTGGAGGCAGGGTGGGGTTCTGGGAATGGGGGGAAAGAGGGGCACTGCAGGCAGTGATGAAAGCATAATCACTTTTACCCCCACCACACTAGAAGAAACACAAACAAACAAAAAACATATCCACTCCACAAAGGATGCTCCGCCAGCAAATTTCCCCAAATCTGGCACAACTCCCCAGACAACTCCTTGGGAAGAAAAGTCAGTGGCTGCACAAGCGTTATGGGAGGGGGCAGACACAGCTTAAATTTCCCGCTAATCTCCATCAGCTAATGAGACCTTATGGTCTCTTCGCTGCAGCCAATGGCCATGTGCCAGTGATGGCAGTGCTTTGGCTGGACAGAGAGGAGCTTGAGGAGAACTGATGGGGATGGGGAAATTCAAAAAGTTGAAGTGCCTTCACTTCCACCTCCCCCCTCCTTCTCCCGCCTTGCTCCTGGTCTCCCTGGCCTCTTCTCCTCGCTGCCTCTTCTCACCTCCTGCTCCAGCAGCAAGGCCCTCATGGCTCCTCAGAAGCACTGTGGCATGCCCCAAGCGGAGGGGGAAGTGTCGTGGCTGTGAGGGGGTAAAGTCATGTGCCCACAGAAAGGGCTTCATGTGCCACCTTTGGCACCCATGTCACAGGTTCACCAACACTGCTCTAGAACATATCTCTAGTTAATAGAGTGGCTAGAGAAATACAATAGGCATGGCCAGCCCTTGTGTGAAACAAGTGTGTCTTAGCATTCATGCTTAGGATCTCTATGCATGTTGTCCATTTGCAAGTCTACTCTGCAAATATGAACTCTGAAAACCATCAGATCCCTGAAAACAACAGCTAAATGCAAACCACTTTATTCTCATTAGGAAACAAAAAAGGTTAAATATAACTCTTGTATTTCTAGAAGAACACAAATGCATTCAGATTCTATTATGAGCCTCGGTTATACATGTTTTGAATCCCTGTTGGGGTAAATCAGTTTCCTGCGGGTAATTCACTTGTATTTTTTATCTGAAATTTGTTTTTGTTTTTAAATTTAAAACCTGGCCTTGAGAAATTTCAATAGACCTACTTATTCAACTTAGAGTGTGTATGTTTTAGTAATGTTATGAAAATAATAATGAAATATAAATGGAGCTATATCGTCACTATCTCATTTTTGTAAAAAAAAATCTATTTCGAAAATGCATGAAGATAAGAGTAATGATTGCAACAGTGACATTCCCTGTAAATTTGAAGTTCACAGTGGGGGCTTGTCAAACTTTGGAAGAAATGAATATAATTGGTTGTGTCCTATTTAAGTTTGAATTAGAAAGGATACTTTATTCATAAATAGATACACCAGAGAAAAGCATATCATACTGCAAGACTTCATTAAGGAAATGCCACGCTGATCCAATTCTGATTTAAGATAGCAACTGCATTGTTTGAATGGAACTTCTATGTCTCTTGCTGCTGAGGTATTGCAGTGCAGTTTTAAATACAAATCTGAGGTTAATGCCATAACTCCCAGCTACTGTTCATCTTATACATAAAGTATCTACGGTAATAGGAGGAACATTTTGAAATGATGGCAATGGTAAACCTCTCAGCAAAGTCCATATGGTCTTTGATTTTCCTCATTCAAAATTAAAATGCATACACATGTGTGTAAAAACACAAACACATGCACTTCAAGTTTTGGACAATGCTATTCTCTAAATGAGTTGAAGTCATTAACATATACAGTTACTTACTAAAAACCAACATTTCACAGAAATGTTGTGAAATGTCTACATAGCCCATTTTCAGCAAGAAGCCACATCTAACCCTGGTTTCTGTTAGTAAAATTCTACAATACAGATTATATTCTTGTATCAAGCCATATTTAGATGCTACATTTAAGACTCAAATGGCTTTAACTTAACACTTAAATCCATAATCTGTGAAATGGCAGTTCATCCATGACATCAGTGTTCCTTCTATAAACTAAAACTAACAAGAAAACAAACAAACAGGCTTAGACAGCCAGGCCCAACATTAACAACAATCAAATGGATAAATCTTGTGAGTAGGAGCAATTTGTGTAAGAGGTTAAAAGCATTGATTTTTCCCCCCTGGAATGGAAGTATGCATAACTCCGTAGCCCATCACTTTTGTAATTTACAGGTTTATAATATATGTTGACTATCTCTCAGGGACTATTCATTCATTCATTCATTCATTCATTCATTCATTCATTCATTCATTCATTCATTCAATTTGGATACCACCCATCTAGCCCAGGACCACTCTGGGCTGTGACCAACACTGCAGCCAACACAATGACTCTTCATTTGGTGGACTATACCTTGTTAGTAGTTTAGGGCCTCTGCTAATAGACTGATGTTAGCTTCATGACAGGATGTCCAATGATAACTTGGAAAATGCATCCATCCATTTTGAGTTATATTCCTTTTCCTAGATGGAACAGAATTTTCTCCAACTGCTTTTTAAGTGGCTGGGTTGTTTTCTTTTAACTGCAACTTTTGAAAAAATCCTTGTGCCCTGAATGTTGATGTTCCATTCTTTGATATGTTTTAAAATCATAGTCAAATCAGTGAACTGCCGTGCTGGCTGTATCATTTATTTATAAGTTAATCAGTGGCTAATTTGAGGGCAAATTAGGAGCCATCTTGAATTATTTAAGTCTCATTAGAAATAACTCTAATGTGTCAGTTCATTGCTCTCTCTCTCTCTCTCTCTGTGTGTGTGTGTGTGTGCGTGCATGTGTGTGTGTGTGTGTGTGTGTGTCATTACAGTCATGACCGGCCCATCTTGACTCCATGTCTATGGAGTTTTCTTGGCAGGAATGCTGAAGTGGTTTGCCAGTTCCCACTCTAGGCGCCTACAGCACCTGGTATTCCCTGGTGGTCATCCATCCAAGTACTAACAAGGGCCGACCCTACTTAGCTTCCAAAATCAGGCAAGATCAGATGTGCTTAGGGCATCTAGGCAGCTTCAGTTCACTGCTAACATGTTTCTATTAAAGTCCCAAGGAATAAGTTAACACACAATTTCATAAAAAGTAACAGTGAAGATAAAGCATTTGTTTGTGTTTCTTTAGCAAGAAATGTTCTCCAGGTTTTACCATTGGCCCTAAACAGCAGTGACAGTGAGAACTAAGAGGAACCCATTCTGCTTATAGATTCTTTCCCACTGGTGGAGAGAAACAGTGAGATTTCTCCCAGGACAATAAATGTATTGTCTTTTTAAAATGTGTGGCATAAACCAAATAATAGTCTTGGCTAGAATGCTGGGAGATGCATCTTTCTGTTGAATAATAGCTTTTAATGACATCTTATGCATTAGAGATTTTATAAATAAGGAGTAAGCTGAAATACATGGGCACTGAGGGTAAAGAGAGAAGAAATAATTAGTTTTCCACTTTTATAGGTCTTTTCTCTTGCATACAAATTCAGTTAAGGCCAAACTAGGCAAGTACACTGCCTTTAGAAAAAGAAGCAAAAACTAGCAGAATCAGGGTGATTAATATGATTTCTGCAATGTCGGAAAAAAGCCGCTGTTCTCTTCTGAAAAGGAGCAACACTTCAACTGATTCTTCTTATTTAATTTGGCACTCGTAAGGTTGAAATGATGGCCCACAGTTTGAATTAAAAGAGGACATTATTACTGGAGCATGGAGTTCATGACACCAAAGGAAAAAAACTATTGAAAACAGATCCCTCCTCCAGTGAAGCCCCAAAAATGCCCTAGATGGTCTGATTCTTTCAGGGGTGCTTGGAATATTCAAGTAGAATCACCTACATGGCATAGCCATTCTAACTAGAGATGGGCACGAAATGAATTTTTTTGTTCCGTTATTCGTTATTCATTTCATTACGTAATGAAATGAATAACAACACTAGGGGCAAATTTAACACAAAACGAACCAAACTGAGAAAAATTGGTTCAGTTAGGTTTGTTTCATTAATGGTGGGCTCGAGCCTCAGCCCAGCCCCAGGAGAAGAAGAGATAAGAAGCAGGCTGTGTTGAGGTGGCCAGAGCAGCATGGCTTCAAAGCCGCCACCCCTTGCACCCCCTCCATGGACCATTATTGCGGGGCCAATTGGGAGGGGTGATAAGAAGGCAGCCATGCTTAGGTGGCCAGAGCAGCATGGCTCTGATGCCACTCCCCCTTCTTTATTCCTCCTATGCCGCTCCGACCGGCCCCAGGGGTCGCGCAGTGGGCGCTGGGGGAAAAAGTGGGTAAAAACAAATAATGAATTAACAAAACAACAAAATGAATTTTCTCATTAAAATTCGTGAAAAATGAAACAAAATGAAATGAACTCCTTAACGAAATGAAACGAAACACCATTTTTTTTATTTGTGCCCATCTCTAATTATAACTTCTATGTGTCCCATTTTTTGGAGATGGTGGACAAAGCAAAAGACTTGTATCTCTGTTCAGACAGCCCTTCCACTTTCTGGAGTGGTCTTTTTTTCTCTCCTCCTCCCTAGCTTGCTTTCCTCGACTGCATTGGAACAGTATGACACAATAAGGAACATAATGTATTGGACTGGAAACATTATTGAAGAGGGCCAGAATGTCTTTTAAAAGGAACAAAAGAGATTGGCCCAAATTTGTATGCCCAATCTTTGAGTATAGGGTGGGCCGGAGGCCTTTCACACAGATCAAGACCAAATTGTATATTACAAATATGTCATTAGAAAAGTAAACAGCCTAAGTGTTCCTGTCATCTCTTTCTGGTGGCCTACTGTGACTTAGAAGTCATGTTCTTATGCTATGCCTTAGCACAGGCTCAGGAGACCAATCAAAATAAAGACAGGATGTGTGAACATTTCTAACTGTGACCATCAGATGCTTTTATTTCTTTATCTGTTTATTTTATTTCTAGGCCATGTTTCTCCTGATAAGCGGACCCAAAAGGCAGTATACAATATTAAAGAACAGAATTAAAACATAAGTTAAACATTAAAAAACAATTAAACTGTTTTACACTGATTAAAATACTGTTAAATATTTAAAAGCAGGTAAACATTTAAATGAGTCTTATTCTAAAAATGGCACCCAGGGACTCAATTGTTATTGCTAAAAGCCTTCCTGAAGGGATGGGAGTTCAGCTCTCGGTGGAAAGACAAAAAAGGAGGGGGCCAGCTTGAACTCCTGGTGAAGGACATTCCTTAACAGGAAGCTGCCATAGAGAAGGCCCTTTAAGACTTCTGGAATTTTCTTTTCTAATGATGTGCTATCTATAATATATGTACAGTATTGTGGCCTACGAGTGTATGCTCTGTTAGGCTGGGACAATAATCCTCCTTTATGTATTGCATACTGCAAGCACATATTCCCTGCTCAGTGTTGCTCAGGGATGGGAAGAGGGGGAGAGAAATGAAACACTTTTTGCCTCTTCTCTTTCTATAGCACTCCAGCACCCACTTGGCCCTATGTTGTCTCTCTTTTTGGAGGAGAGTGTGAGATGGCTCCTTTGGCGTCCAGAGTGTGCTAAATGCCTTGTGTTTTCTTTTGTCTAGGAGTTAAGGGACAGCTAAGAGAATGAAGACTCTAAGTCCCCAGTGGAAGCATGATATGGCGATGCAGTACTGGTGCTGAATTGTTCTCTCTGATGGCTCGATGGGAGTGGATAGCCCTGAGTCTTCATTGCTGGGTTTTAGCGGTCGCTGCTGTTTCTGATCAGCATGCCACAAACCCCTTCGACTGGCTCCTCTCTGATAAGGGACCCTTCCATCGCTCCCCGGAATACACAGATTTCGTGGACAGAAGCCGACAGGGATTTAGCACAAGATACAAGATTTACAGGTATGAAGCTTAAACCAAGATGACTGTGGATAAATTCTTTGTGTGAACGGTACAATAATCCCTCTTTCAAGGATGGGGGGGGGCAGAAGCACAGAAGCCAACGTACAGATATACTTTCATTGTACACATTCTTCACACACACAGAGATACAAAGAAAACCACACTGTATGCAGGCACCACACGTCCGAAGATCTCTTTCAGCATTGTGTGCTCTTGAGAATATGCCCAGTGCCTGTCGGAAGTCACAATGATTGGTCGGTTAAAGAGAAGGCTGAAGGGTGACCAAGTATTTCAGTGTTTTCCAAAAGCTAATTTTGACTCCTAGCTTATTTCACACTCACATTTCTTCCCAAATTTTAGGAGATCAAGAATGCCATCTGAGTCCGATAATTCTAAAGCAGAACTAATGCTTTGCATGCAGATTACTCCCAACTTTTGACATCTTTGGCATAGTTCACATCTAGTAGCAGTAGAGACAGCTCTTGAAATGCAAATAGCAGCTTTACCAAAGTGATTTTTGTTAGTGTTTTGTGGGGAGGAGAGAAAAATATTTCAACTACCTCCTTCTCACTCTTATGGCTGCTCTTTTTGTAACAAAACAGCCATGTGTTATTTGAATTCATGCAATTGCCATCCTGTCTGTTTAATGTTTTTGTTGCTCTCCTGAAAAGGAAGTTTCTAGAAGACTTCTTGCTAGACAGAATATATTTGACTGAACTAAATGGTAGAAGGATTTCAGCCCAAATTCACGTGAAATGACATAATAGTGGTAGAATAGTCATTAAAACAAACAAACAGACAAACAAATAACCAAAGGTCCAAGACATGTACATTTATTCACAGTCTGGTGGGTGAAAGTCAGGTAGAAATAAGGAAGAAGTGAAAAATGCTTTTGCTACTGCTGGTGGTTCTGGAATAGAGATGAAAATGGTGACAGAAAATTCACCTGCCTCTCGTAGACCACCTCTTAAATTTATTTAGTTATTTATTCAGTCTGTATGCCACCCATCTAGCACGGGGCCACTTCAGCACTGGAGTTCTAGAAGAATGAAATAAGACACCCTCAGCAGCCATCTGTGGTTTGGCCTCATTGCTGAGTAGTACCCCTAAGAAAATGGCAATCTGATTAATGGCGATGCTGGGCTGCAGCAATGAGAATTAGAGAAGACAAAGACAGTGTTGGAATACTATTTATATAGGAAGTAGAAGTCACCATTGCTCCATAAACCTCAGACTCTCTCTCTCTCTCTCTCTCTCTCTCTCTGAAGGTCTTTAAACAGAGAGTGGCTGTGCAACCTTAATATAGAGGAAAGTGAGAAATATGTCCCAGGAGGAGGGAAAATGAGATGTTAATGCCTGTCTCAGTGTTTTTGAGTATTGATTCTGGCCGACTCCTCTTCTCCAGCCCAAACAAAGGAGCTACAGCTCTGCAGTGCAAAAGACACCATGTGGCCATTTCTGTCCCTTGGCCAATTTTAAGCCTGTCAAGTAATCTGAACAGGGGGCCATTTGTTTCCTACTGATGGTGTTGCCATAGTCTCTAGTTTTCTGAGCTACCAGGTCTGAAGCCACTGAGGATAAACCTGGTATTTTCCTCATCCCTGGGAGTAGATGCACGGTGTCAATTACTGCTTAATACATATATTTGGGAGAAAGCCTGAAATATGTTTTTGTGTTGTAAAGATGCATTTTCCTTAGCTTTTTTCCCCCATGTGCACCAGAGGGCACTGTGTGGCAGGTCCATTTTACATTAGGTTTTCCAGCCAGAGGCCGAGGTTTGAATAGGTCTCTGCTCCGTGTTCTGTGTGCTTTGGAAGAGGCATTGGAGCTGTCGGTGGGCTCAGCAGATCAACAGGTTATTGCACTTTGGATGCAGTCTGTCAGTGCCAATTATAAGGGAAATTATCCTTATCCTTATCTATATGTATGCCATCCGAGTCAGCATATTTTATTCCCCTTTGTTTTTATGCCAGTCAACAAACCAGCACTTGGCTCCCTAGCAAAAGGCAATGCATTACTGTACAATTGATTTTCAGAGCTTTAGGTTTTAGTACAATTCACACTATTATGACTGCATTGACATCAGTACTCAAGATTAAAAGGTGTTTTGTGTGTGCAATGTGCCTTTTTGAAACCCCATTTCACATGTCTGTGAAAAGCTGCTCCTCAATATTGCAGGCCCCCCAGAGTGACATTTATAGAGGAAAAAGAAAATGAAATTGACATGTATCTGCTTGCATGTGGAATAGCTTCTCTATTCACATGCATGCATTAACATATGGGCATTTGTACACAAGCTGTTTTTTAAGATGTGTCTTGCTTGAGGATGTCAAACTCAATTTCACTCCATTTCTCTCTGTCTTGATGTTATGTTTGTTCTGTTTGTGCAAAAAGTAATAATTGTATGCTTATTTTCTTAAACAATAGAAAGAACGCCCATGCTATTTACCTTTTCTCAGATTTTAAGTAGAAGGGTTTTCATTGAACAAAGTTTTTTATGAGCATTTTCCCTCGTCTATACTTTTTGTATGTATTATTTCCGCCATATTCCTTTTAGTGCATTGTTCACTTATGGATTCTGTATGGACAAACCCAGGTTAAAGATTGTGCTTGTAGGAGCATGAGAAGTGCATCTAAAGGACTGGAAGAATAGGAAGGAATTCATAATAACTTTAGTCTAGATGAGCCCACAACACTCCTCAGGTAAGACCCCATTCCCAGCTAGCCTTCTTTGCTTCAGTAGTAACAAAACTGCAGCTGACAAATAGCTGTCTGTATGTACGTATGTGACAAGGTGGTAGAAGACTAGTAGAGATGGGCACATACTTTGTTTTAAAGGTTCATAAAAGTTTATATGGATGGCACCACAGGTGTTGCCCATTCTCTTCATCTGCCTCCCTGACCAATGACCCATTCACTAAGAAGGATGTGGTCCTCTGCTCCTCCTCTTTGAGCGTTCCACCACTCCCCAGCATGAACATATGTTTCCCTATTCTGCCTCCTCCTCTGAGTGGGTCATCAGCCAAGGAGGCAATGCAGGGAAGTCTGTGATCCTGACAAGTCTAACCACCAAACAAAAAGAGAACAGGAGTGCGCTCTGGTTGATGAGTGGGTGGATCCAACCAGGGGGAAGGGAATAGGAAAGCACCTGTCATGTATAATACTGGCAAGAACCTCCGAATCAAGGTTTAGCAACAGGAATAACTGGCTGGAGATGGCAAAGCCCTTATGGATCAAAAGGTGAAAATAGAAGAAACCTTTAGTTTGAATAGGTGCCCCCCTCAGCTGAGGAGAGACACCTTCCACAACATGCATTCACCTACCTGTCTTGCATGGAACATGCTTTCTTTCAGACAAGAAAGGAAGGGGTTAAATGTGAGGAATATGCATCACTTTGAATGTCTAGTTTGACCTTTATTCTTAAGAGGGGTATCCATCCATGAAGGAAAAGCTTGCCGTGGGCTTCCCCTGGTACACAATTTTCTCTCGAGAGTTTTGTCTGAAAAAAAAAAAACATTGGCAAGAATGAACTAAATTGGAAGAGAACACTATCTACAAAACACTACCTATGATAGTCAGAATGAGCTGCATTTCTTTCCCCAGAGGTAGGTTGAACAATCTCACTTCAAAACAAAATCAGTGCTCAGCTGCCAGTGACCAGGCACAAAACAGAAACCAGCTATTATGCTCTTCTCACAGGGAGGGGGGATATGCATTAGGATAAACAAACACATTTAACCTCTTAAGGGATATCTTCCTCAGTTGTTTGTTGTGGCCCCAAGGAACCTGCCAGACGGGGAAGGAAGCAGCATTCTGGTGACAGCCTGGTGGCTTCCACTGCTAGAGGGAGCGGCTAAAAATAAAATAAAACAGAGGACCTATTGTTCATGATCCGTTCTTTGTGACATCTGGAGGCTTCTCCCCCTACAAGCCAGATAAATAATCTAGAGGCTGTTGGATGTTTGTATCTCTTGCATTTCAAGAAATAGGCAAGTTGTGCTTTGGCAACACAATAAATAAAACAAGGATGGAAGATCCATGGTGTGTTTTGATGTTCCCACTTGCAGCGGTGAATTTACCCTCTCGGTAACATTATCATCTATCTAGTAAGAACATGGTGTAGCACAATCACTTATTTTTTCCAGGATCATGTGTGCTAGCATTCGAAGTTAGAATTTGGAATGGAACCCAAAATCTTGTTTTAAAATCACTATCATTTCTACATCTGGAAGTTGAGACATGGCAACTGGACTTCTTTTCTTCAGAGATTGAAACAGTTTGCTGCTCATCCAAACAGTTTTGTCAGACTGAAGAAGCTGTTTGGATGAGCAGCAAAACGTTTCCATCTCTCAAGAAAAGAAGTTCAGTTGCCATGACTCAACTTCCTGATAAACTCACTTGGATGACAGAGAATCTTCACATACCTCTTTTCTACACTTGCTTCATGCCCTTAAATATGGGGCTGTGAAGCTGCTTTGCCCTCCCACTCGAAATAACGAGATGAGGCAGGTGTTTGGGGGTAAACTGGGCCACACTTTATTAACACAACATTCAAACAGCCAACAAAGAGGGGCCTGGCATCAGCATACTGCTTGGATCCGTGGGGATCCGCAAAGGGTGAGTTACAACCCCCGGCTGGGGCAGTCAACCTACTACCCCCGCCAGGCCAGTTGATGATCTTACCCCTCCCTGCATGAGATGGGCTTAAACTGGGTGATACCCAGTGCAGGGAGGCATCCCCGTGTCTTCCCCAGGCACGGAGACCTCCTGATCCGCCGTGCCCGGGTTATAGGATAGTTGGGGACAGATGTTCGTTGTATACTCACCGCTGCCCCCTCCGCTTCAGCTGCCACCGCCGCGGGCCTAGCCTTGCTATGGCCCCGGTCGCCCATCCAACAGAGTGAGCTCAGCCACCAGGCCCCTCCGCAAATCACGCAGGAATAGCTCCATTCCCTCCTCCGAGAGATGCACACCATCCGGTCTATAGAGCTCATTCCTGCGCACATTAAACTCCGGGTGGCCCACTACCACCCCAAATTCTCGGCAAACAGCCCTGCAAACTTCTTGATTGACTCCCCGTCTGGACCGATTAAGTTTTTGGGGGTCGCACGCCACCCTCCAGGCTTGGCGAGGGATCAGTGTTGACCAGACAATACGACAGGCTGGATACTTGGCCCTCCAAGTCGCAAAGTCCTGCAAGATCTCCAATATCAGGGACTTGCCCGTTTGCCTGGTCAGGTCATTATCCCCCAGGTGTACCAGTAAGACGTCCAGTGGCTTCCCCAGCGCTGCAGCCATGCCCGCACTGATAAACTCCCGCCAGGCCATCCCCCGCTTCCCTCGCCAATCGACTACCGCCCTGTCACCAAGCCCCAAGTTTGGTCCCCAACCAGACCTGCGGGCAAACCTCTCGGCCCAGTAAATGTAACTGTGTCCCAGAATTACCACTCTCCAGCGGAAGGCACGGCCACTGGGATCTGAGGAGATAAAATAACAGATTAAACCAGCGGCAACGGCCACACATAACACTTATAGCAGGGTGAAGCCCACCGGCCCAGCCTGCGAATCACACCCTGATCATAGCCCAGGGCGGCAACAGTAGAGGCTGCACCAATTCAAAATGAATGGGTGCCAAATTTCAGGGCCCCCAAACCTAACTCCTGCAGGATCCTCCCCGATAATTTGCCAAACTGAAATTTTGTAAGCGGCCCCCCGTCCCTGTGCTGAAAGAGATAGCCCTCTGTGGTCCTTCTGTAGGCCATATACTCTTGAAGGGCCTGGACCGGGCAAATAGAGCTAATCGAGCAGGGCCCCAGGCGGAACACAGCACCCCTGCCTCCCTGGTCCGTTTTAGACCTCCGGATGTTCACCGTCAGGAGGCCGGGCTCCAGCGTAACATCAGAGGCCCGCAGAGCCATGAAGGAAGTATCCCGCCGGCCCGAGGCTACCAATTCGCTTACTCTGAGGGCCCCAAAATATGCAAGAATGGATGCCTCCTGGAATAAGGCCGTTTCAAAGCTATCCCTGCAAATCGAGGGCCACCTGGCACTCATCTCCGCCAGGATGCGTGGGGTAAGGGGGATGCGAGGGTCTGCGACTCTGCCCCGTTCCCTACTCCACCCCACCATCATTCCCCTAACTCTAAAGTCCCCTGTGGTGTCTCTACACCCCTTCAGCTTCGAGTAGAAGGCCAAGGCTGCCAGCTTTCCTTGCAAAGAACTGGGGGCCAAGCCCTTGGGGTGCAAGCAAACTAGGAATCATTGCAGATGGTCTACGGGCAAAGGCCAAGCCTGCTCCAGGCCCTGGGCTGTCCTGAAGGCCGAGAACTCCCCCATTACCGACGCGTATCCCCTCTGCGTCCTAGGGGCGACAGAGAGGCAGAGAGCACGGTTGGCCTCAGCGCGCCAACCAGCCATACCTCCTCCGGGATCTCCACAGGTAGGGTGGCCGCTCCTGGGGCAAGGGCCCAGAAATGCTCTGCCTGTCGGCGGGATAAAGCATCGGCAATCTGGTTATTCACCCCCGGTACATGGCGTGCATGCGCCACGATATTAAACTGCAGTGCCCGCAACGTTAAGGACCTCACTAGGTGCATGACTCTGGGTGAACGGGACGTTAAGTTATTGATCACATGAACTATGGCCAAATTGTCGCACCAAAAGCGCACGACAGAGTTGGCCCATTCCGTAGACCATATGCACAGGGCGACCCAGATTGGGAACAGCTCCAGGAATGTCAGGTCCCGGGTTGTCCCATCCTCCTGCCATGCAGCTGGCCAAGAGGCACTGCACCATAGCCCCCGCCAGAAGATGCCGAAGCCCAGGCCACCAGCCGCATCCGTCTGTACCTGGAAATGAGCTCCAAGCCGCAGCTCGTCCCTCCAGAATGACACCCCATTAAAGCTGTCGAGGAAAGTGCCCCACACGGCCAGGTCTTCCCTCATCTCAAAAATGACCCTAGTTCTATGGGTTGGTTTGTGAAGCCCCACCATTGCCACGCACAGCCTGCGCAGGAAAGCCCTGCTGGGGGCCACTACCTTGCACGCAAAGTTCAGGTGACTGACCAGCTCCTGGAGTTCCCTGAGTGTCAGCTTGCCACGGGCCTGGGCCGTGCGTACCCTGGTTCTAAGGTCCTGCAACTTGTCCTGGGGCAGGCGGCACACCGCCCTAGAGTCAATTTCCACACCCAGGAATGTCAGTGTCGTCAGTGGCCCCTCCGTTTTCTCCTCAGCTAAGGGGAGCCCGAGCTCCCCTGCTAGGGCCAGGAAGCTGTCCAGGAGAAATTGGCATCTACCCAACCCAGCCGGCCCGCAGAAGAGGTAGTCATCCAGGTAGTGGGCCATGCTGGCCAGGCCCATTACTTGCCGCAGGCGCCACTCCAGGAAGGAGCTAAAGCGTTCAAAGATTGCACAGGACACCGAGCATCCAAATGGGAGTGCGCGGTCCATAAAAAACTGCCCCCCAAACTGGAAACCCAGAAGCTCAAAGTCCTTGGGATGCACTGGGAGAAGGCAAAAGGCCGACTTAATGTTGCATTTTGCCATCTCTGCAGCTATTCCGCAGGTGCACACCATGCGCACCACGGCATCGAATGATGTATACCACACAGTGCAAAGTTCGTGGGGGATACCATCATTAATTGACGAACCGCTCGGGTCCGACAAATGGTGGATCAATCTGAACTCACCCGGCACCTTCTTGGGAACCAGCTCTAATGGGGACGCCCTGAAGTTGGGTAGGGGGGGCTCCGGGAAGGGTCCCAGGACCCTACCCTCTCGGACCTCCTTATATATCTTCTCTCTGGCCACCCCTTCTGCGCCCAACAAGGACCTGAGGTTCCTGGCGAGGACTGGCTGTCTAACTCCCTTAAAGGGTATATGAAAACCAAACGTAAAACCGTCAACAAGAAAGTGGGCGGTCACCCGATCCGGGTATCCTGCCGCCCATTGCCTTAACACGCCCACCCTAATTGGACTGGTCCCCTTTTGCAGGGGCTGTATCATTACCCCCTGTATTCCGGTTCCCTCCCCTGTCCCGGGCCCTTCCCTCCTGGGGCCGAGCTCTGCTGCAGCCAGTAGCGGGGTGCTGCGCCCCACAGACCGAACACTCATGCTTGAAATGGCACAGCTTTCAGTTGCAGGTGCCCTGGCCGTTGTACTCCCAGCAGACCAGCCAGACTTGAACTGACTGGCCCGCCGTGGCGCGGGCCGCTGCAGTGGGAGATCCCTTCCGGATCAGGTGGCCACTGTCATACCTGTTCCCTAATGACGGCCTCACGGGGGTCATAAACTGCAGCCAAATAGGCGGCAGTGGCTCATCCCACCTAATGGAGGGATCCAGGGCGGCCCTGCGATGAAATTCTTCATCATACAAGAGCCAGGTGTGTCCTGGAAAATCCACAAAGGCCCGGTATATAAGGTCCAGGTACTTTAACATGGCCTGTGCCCTCCAAGGCCGGGCCTGGAGCGATAGGGACATGTAGATCAGGTAGGCCGGCAACCTACTGTCCCTATCCTGGGGGTCTTCCTTATCCAACTCCTTGGCCTCCAATTCCCTGTTCAGGAGGCCAAATAGATCGAGGAATTCCCCCCGCCAGATCTTCTCCTTGGTGGCCTGGGCCAAATGATGCCCAAAGGGAGAAGGGCCGCCGGTGCCAGACCAGCATATCCTGGCGGCCAGCCCGTGGTGGGCCAAGCGGCAAAGCCCTGCGCCGGTTGTCCGAGGACTGACCAGGCCAGTGTCTGTCCCAGCAGCCAGCCTGCCGGGCCCATAGAGGCAGGCCCCAGGCTCTGCCCCAGTGCCCCCACCAATGATGGGGGCTGCCCCTGCAACCCGCCCACGCCCTGCAACTGGCATCCCTGGGCGGCCGCACCAGCGGCAAGCCATGGGTGCAACGCTGCAAGGGATGGCTGCTGCACTGCTGGCGTCTGGGCCGGCCACCCCAATGGGGAAGCCGACCCAGGAACCGCCATGCCCGCTGCCCAAGGCCAAGTGAGTGTGGTTGTAGTGTCAGGTGCAGAAGCCAACTCACTCATTGACGCGGTCTCCGTCGCGGGTATGGCCACACCCTCTTCTTCGTCCACAGTGCCCGTGCTGGTTGCCGCTGGTGCAGCCCCCTGCGAGGCAGCCCTCGCCCGTTTGGCTGCTGCTGGTGGGCTTCCAGTGGCCACCATGGCCGCTGGGTTGGCTTCCAGGCTTTCCAACCTGGCAAAACAGGCAGAAAAATCATTAGCCATCTCCTTTAGCTGTGCCCTTTTCCTAGACTTAGAAGGCCGGGATCCCACCCTGGGTGCCGGGCCTTGCCGGGCCTCTGGCCCGCTCACCCCTTTGGAGGCCTCCAATGCAATGAGGCACGACTCAAGCTCCAACCATATGGGCCAGCCCTCCTCCCCGGATGAGGGCTCGACCGCGGGGGGGCTGGCTGTACCTCCTAGCCTTGCTCTTGCCCTTGCCTGCTGGCTTGCCCTTCCTGGGCACCATAGCCTTGCAAGCCGCAGAAGAGTCTTGAAGTGGGTAAAGAGTTAAGCCCTGTCCCCCTGTTGAATCCTGTGGCCTGCTAACTGTGGGCCCTGGCCACACAGCCCCCAAGGCCCACCCAGATGTCTCTACCCCTGGCCTGCCCTGGTAAGGCCAGACAGTAAGGGCGGGTGGCTGAAGCACTGCCAAGGGCAAGGCCCTGCCCTACTGCCTGGGCCTGTCGCCTGTCCCCTTGAGGCCGAAGCCTAGGCCCCGCACCCCGGCCCGATCAGCGCCCCTGCCCTCGGCCTGCCACCTGGTAGGCCCAGGCAGCCAGGCCCAAGCCCTCCCGGCTACACAGCGCTAGGCCCCGCCACCCAGGCGCGGCCCACCACACGTCCCAATCCACCCAGGGGCCCGGCTCTATGCCAGGGCTCCCACCCACAAACTGGTCAATGGCCTGCCACCCAGGCTCAGGCCACCAGGGCCCCGGGGTCTGCTTCCCAGTGGCTTCTCCCCTGGGTACTCACCGGGCCTCCTGCCACCACTGGGGCCGACGATCCCGCCTGGGATAAGGGAACCCCTCGGCTCCAAGCCTCCGCTCCGCTGATGCCCGGGGAGAAGGAACCCCTCGGCCTCCCTTGGATAGGGCCGCACGCCCCCCCCGCCCGTACGGGGAACCGCGGGGTGGATTCGGGCCCCGGTCCGGCCCGCCGCAGGCCAAAGCTCACGTGGGGGGAGGGCCGGGTGCCTCTCCCCCAGTCCGCCACCTCCGCGGATCCCGCTTCCCACCGCTATTTGTGGCTGGTTGTTCCGGCTCCCACCGGCGCCCCAGAGCCTCTGCGCTGCCGCTGCCTCTGCCCGCCGGCAGCCGACTCTCCGGCCGCTCACGGTCGGAACAAAATGGCGCCCGCCACGAGGCTGGAGACCAAGTCTCGAGCTGGTGATACCGGAGCCACGTTCGGAGGTCCTCTCCCTCCGAACACCAAAAGGAGAAGCCCTGAGGTGGGGTCAGAGCCGCCCCTTCTGTAGGGCGCTCCTCCCCCTCCCTCTCAGGGCGAATCGCTCCGCCTGCTCCTCTCGCGCCTTCTCGCGAGAGGGCAAGGAGGGCCCCGTGCGGCAGATAGACTGCCGTCGGAGCCAGCATTAGCTTTCAGACAGGAAAAAATGGAAATGACTTTATGTGAAAAATGGAATATGGTATAAAATCAAATGTCAAAAGTATTATGTTTAAGGAAAATGAACAAAAAATAAACAAAACACCCACATCAGAAATGTTACAGGCAAAATGGGGAAATGAATGGCTCAGTTTAATTACAGCTAATAATAATAATAATAATAATAAATAATAATAATAATAATAATAATAATAATAATAATAATAATAATAATAATAATAATAATAATAATAATAACCCAGCATGGTTTCACCACAATTGAATTTAGTTTGAAGGAATGGAAGAGTACTTGGGTTTGTGACTTTCTGAAAAATAACCCCCACACACACACACACCACCACCACCATCACCACCACCCCGATTTGAAAGACACTTGTTCTCTTCTTTCTTGCCTCTTCTTTCATGTTTGACGTTCATGGCTCTCAAGTTTTCTAGTGTTAGTTGTTGAAAAGAAATTAAATTTCAGTCAGGGATGAATTATAGAAAATAATTTCACATGGTCTTTATTATATTTAAAACTATGCCTGAGATATGCTTCCAAGTTGTAATATGCAGGCATGATCACTTCTTTTTAGAGGGCCATCAGACAAGCATTTGTTCGACTGTTTGCTCTGCTGCAGGGATGGGAGTTGCTTCACTCTTTTTTTCCAGTGAGCACACAATGTAATTACTGGAGCAAACCAAACCATCCCCAGAGTGTTTCTTTCTAGCTACACAGATACAGGATGGGAGACAACTGGCTGGAAAATAGTACCTGTGAAAGGGATCTGGGAGGCTTGGTGGACCACACATTGAACATGAGTCAGCAATGTGATGAGGCAGCCAAGAAAGCCAACACAGTTCTTGGTTGCATCATCAGAACCATAGTGTCTAGATAAAGGGAAGTGATAGTACCACTCTATTCTGCTCTGGTAAGACCCCACTGGAGTACTGTGTACAATTCAGTGCACCTCAATTTAAAAAGGATGACAACCTTGAACGGGTCCAGAGGAGGGCAACCAAGATGATTGAGGGTCTGGAAGAAATGTCTTACAAGGAGCAGCTTAGGAAGCTGGGAATGTTTAGCCTTACAAAAAGAGGGCTGAGAGGGGATATGTTAGCTATGTTTAAATATTTGAAAGGATGTCACATTGAAGAAGGGACTGGTTTGTTTTCCATGGCTTCACAGACTAGGACAAGGGGTAAAGGTCTCAAACTACAGGAAAAGAGATTCAATTTAAACATTAGGAAGAACTTCAGGACAGTTAGAGCTGTTCAGCAGTAGAATGTGCTGCCACGGAGGGTGGTAGAGTCTCCTTCTTTGGAAGTTTTAAGCAGAGTCTGGATGGCCATCTGTTGGGAGTCCTGTTATGAGTGTTCCTGCATGGGAGGGGGTTGGACTAGATGGCCCTTGATGTCTCTTCCAATTATATGATTTTATGATCTTTCTGTGCCCCATCAAGGGTTTCTACTTTGTGTGTGGGGGGGGGCAGCTTTCCTCTGGTTTGGTTAGTTTCCAGCATGTAGAAATAGACCAAAAGTTAGCTTTCTGAATGTCAAACTCCTCCTGTTTTGAATTTCTGATATTGTGAAGTGACTGGCCCACTTCTGGGTATGAGCAAAATGAACATTTCTTCTGTTTCTTGAATGATCCCTTTTTCCAGAATCTGGTATACCATTTGTGCAGTGCTGCATCACTTATCTCTTCCTCTAGTCCTTGGTGAAGACAAACGACCATAGGAAGCGTTCAATTTGCTGACATCTTGAAGTAGCTTGCTTATGAAGCCACATCACAATAATGGGGATTCAAAATGGAAAAGCCAAATCTAATAAGGTCATTTGAACTCTGGTATGCAATTTAGATCCGAAAATTGCAAATGGCGTATTGCACCTGCACTCAGTCCAAAGCAACCATATATAGCCTACGTCAGCCTGCTTCAAAATGAGCAATGGCAGCTGAGCCTTTAGCGGTCATCAAATTTTAGCTATAAGTGCATGAGGGTGGGTCTGCTTGGAAGATGCCTACATCTGAAGAGGTGTATCACATGTGTGGTGATAATAGGTACAGGTCAGGAAAAACTCTTATTTATATGCTTAAAAACATGGTATCTCCTCTCATCAGTCATCCCTATGAGATGGAAGGGTGAAAAAACTCACCATCCTCCCAAAAGAACTGGAGGAGACAAGGGAAGGCTTTTGAGAAACAGGGGAGGATAATTCCCACCTCACTCATTCAATAATCTATGAATAACTAAAGCTCTGGATTTCCTGTTTGAGCAGGAGATGGACTGAATGACCCTTGGGACCCCTTTCCTTCTACAGTTCCAGGATTCTACAAGTCCGTGATAAATAATTCATTAATGCTATAAACTGGCCGAGATTAAAAACAAACAATCTTGGTCCTTTTCTCTGCTGCTCCATATACTTTGTGAGTTGGCAGCCTTCCTAGCATGGCCAAGGGAGGAAGTTGCATCATATTGCCTTTCTGTAATCATTCCAGGAAGCGTTTCAGCCCAGAAGACTTCCCATGGAGTGTCAGAATGTAGCATGAGTGTGTGAGTAAACAGTCACGTGTTTTTGAACATTGGTATACACACACACACACACACACACACACACACACACACACACACACACACACACACACACACACACACACACACACACACACACACACACACACACACACCTCTTAATATATCCACACATATTATCTCAGGAAGACTACTAGGAGTAGCCCTGTTTATCAGTGTACACACAGGCATTGGTAACACAGGAGATAAAATAAAATACACAAATGAGTTTGATGAAGTGAGCACTACTGCAAACAATGAGCAGTGCACTACTGCTCAGTATGAATTTAGACCCAAAGAATGAGAGACTTTCTAAAGCATCAGTCTATTATGAAAGCAAAACAGGGTGTGTTTCTCCACTCGGTTTTTAATGTGGAATTGCCCCACTTCATTCAGTCACATTTCATTATATTCTAGAATGCCATGAGCTGCTGTAGGCAGAGGGCACTTTTACATGACCCCTAAGATCCGCTGGCCACTTAAATTCGGACCAGAGATCTTGGGGGTTCATCGCTCTTCCTGTGTTCCCACCCCCTCCGCACTTCCTTGCTCCTTTCTGCGTGAGGGGAGGGAGAAAAAAAGGGAGAAAAGAATGCAGGCTCACCCCTGTCTGCTGGTGGAAGCCGCCCTGAGCCCCGTCATCGTCGTGATTCCTCTCTCTTAAAGGGGTATCGGGGACAAATAAACAAACACAAGGTGAGGAGAGCCTGGCACTCACTGCTTTACATCCGCATCAGAATTTTTTCACCCTCGGAGACCAGGTACTTTTAAAATGTGCTGGGACACGCTTAAGTGGGTGTGGTCACACTTAATTTTCTTTAAAGTCTGGAGCTGGTGGGGAAACAATTTTAAGCTCCGCATCTGGGAGCCGTTTGCGTCGGATTTTAGGGGTTATGTAAAAGTGCCCAGAGACACTCTTTCCCCTTTCACAGAAGTATGGAATTGATGTGTGTCATAATATGCTAGCAGATTAACATTTTCTCATACAACATACCTTTGCTATTATCTCCCACACTTTTATAATGATCATTTTAAAACAATTATCTGTCACATATTTACAAATCCTGCTGTTCTTTCCCTTCTTCCCAAATTGCCCTAGCATATTTGGTAACTTTGAAAAGAGCTCCACAAAGTCTAGGAACTAATTCAGCCGTAGTGCTTAGTTAATATTACTCAAACCAGACTACTGTGTAATATGCAGTAAGTAACACTGTGTCATTCTGTATGTGACACAGATAAGTAACACTGTGTCACATACAGAATGTGAGAGCATCCTATTTATACAAGCGTCTGACAACATACAATTAGATCACATAAAAATCATAATAGGGTATAATTAAACTAATGAAACAAATTGGATGATAGATTGGCACTTTTGAAGTTGGTTTAAAGTGGTCTTATGCCCAACCTCCCTCACACTGGCACCTGTGCTTGTCTGACTATGGGGAGTTTTTAAAGTAATCAGAGACAGGATCATGTGTTTGGGGCAGCAGGGACAGCTTGCCCCCCAATCTGTTATATATATTTTTTCTATCTATCATACTTAAATAACTCGACCCCAGTTTGAAAGAAATTTTAAAAGATCACTGACTATAGCAAAAGAGCTTTGGAGAGGATGCCAGTGTGAGGGTGGGTGGTGCAGGGCAAATCCTCAAATGCAATGAGTTTGTACCTGCCGCCAATCCTCATGTTTGCTATCTCTTGTAGTCACTCATCACTACTGCTTCCTGTGTTATTTTTAATGCAAGATTTTATTTTATTTTATTTATTTCAAACTGGGATAATGTTAAATCAGTGTTAGAGGATAGAGAGAGGTGGGTTTGAAATATTGTTATCTTTTTATTTAAAACCCGTTTCTTCTGATATCTGTTCAAACTATAGTGATAGTGACTGGAGATTGATATTAGTCAGAAAAAAATGTAATTTGTTTTGATTTGTGATTCATCATTTTCAAAGCACAAATCACAAATTTATGAATGTGTTTGAGACATGTTTCCAAATGTGTTTGAGACATTTTACTAAGAAATCACTTTTTAACATTATGGTTCCTTCTCGTTTTTATATTCCTTTGTTATGCTGATTGCATCATTACATCTCATTTCAGTCTCAACCATAGTAAACGTTAGTAGGTTAGGCTCAGTCTTTCAAGAAAGGGGAGCAGTGTGTGCCCCATCCTTTCATATATATTTATTGGTTTATAGGAAGCAGGCAGTCTGCATGGAGAACAAAAAGGACAGGCAGCTTTGAGCTTTCAGACTGGCTTGTCTTTGGGAAGAAGGAGTCAGGCACTTGAGAAGTGAATAGCAGCCACCCAGTCATTCTTCCTGAGACTCTGAACTTCTGCTTCCTCTTGGGTAGGAGGCCTCTGTGCACTACACAGCCTGACTTGAACCTCTTAAAGTGCCCTTGGTGGCCTCAGGAATGGCAGAGGGATGCAGGTTGAACTGTCAGGGCTCAGAGCTTCTAGACATGGAACTGAAAGAGACATCAGCTTTCCCTTGATCGCAGGCTGCTGAAGTCTCACCCTCACCCTATTATGTGGTTACTGGAAGGGAGTGGCCTGCAAACGGATCGAAGCACCCCACCTGTGAGCATGTAAATTAAGGCAGAAACCTAGCCAAAGTAATTGTGGTTTCCTTGATGATAATTAGAACTGTAAAATTTATCTGCGATCCATGAGTTTACTATAGTATTTTGCTTGATATGTGACATCAGCTCACGTCCGCTTTGCAGGAGTCCTAATAGGGCTTTAAAGGCATATGAGATATTTAAGGACTGTTTTTAACCAATGTTACCTCAAGACAGTTTGCACAGATGAGCGGACATTTGAATGCCAGAGTCTGATTCTGTGACTTGATCTGCTACACTACACAGCCTCTCCAAGATCAGTAATGCCCGTTCTGTATTTGTTTTCTCTCAAGGAACATTTTTACACTTTCCCTTTTATCTGAATTTAAGAGACTGAAATGAGAATAATGGTTGTAAAATATCATAGGCCCGATGCCGAGGAGGACAGATAACAGTGAATAACAGGGCTTGGGAAAGCACAGTGGTTTGTAATGGGAACTCAACAAATGTAATTGAGGAGAGAAGGAATAAAATCACAGCTACAGGCTTACAGGGAAAGCCAGCTCAGCTCAGATCCATGCATTGTAAAGAGCCCTGTTAATGTACTTGAGGCTGCACGAGGAAACTGCTAACTTCTCCTGTGGCAGATGGCACATTGAATTCCATTTATGGGGCCAGTGTGAGAATGAAGATTATAAATGTGCTTGAAGGGAAACTTGTTTAGCTTCCACCCAGGTTCCTTCACTTAGGGAACAAATCGCAGAAACAGTCTCATCTGCTTTTTCCACCAATTTTTCAGCAATCTATAAATTGCTTTGGGCGAGCATCAAAATGGGCTGCTTTCCTATAGAGATTTGTTTCCGTGGGCAAGAGGTAATATTGTCGGAGACCATCATCACTCCTGAAAGGATGATCCTGCTGAATACAGAGTACCCTCATTTCAGATTGATTCTGTCACACATCAGAATGCAGAATGCATGTTCACCAGAAAGCTTATAGGGAATGCTGAAGACTGAAGGGTGAACTGGGATTCAGATGTATTTAAAACAGAGTCATTGGAATCACTGGGATACAATTTTCCTCATCATTAACTTAAGACTTCTTAATTCTAGTAAATCTTTTCCAAGTGTGACAAAACCTTTACCCCAGTCTGAGAAGATTTCTGGCAATGCTTGTAGGATATGGGTGTTACTGAAGTGTCTCCTTTCTCATCAAGACATATTGTGTTAGAATCTCTGGTTCATAATGAAGGAATCCACATTACTGCTCATTCCTATGCCATTGTTGTCCCTTTTCCTTTGCCCCCCCCACTCGAAATGACCAGGTGAGACAGGGTGTTGGGGGTAACTGGGCCACACTTTATTAACACATATAACCAACAACAACAACCACAACAGGAGGGGCCAGGCATCCATAACTTGGTTGGAACCCCGGGTCTCCCGGGACCCCTCCAACCGGGCAGCATCGGGCGAGCCACAAACCCCCAGGTGGTGCAGTCGGCGGACCGCACCCACCAGGCCAGTTGCTTTTGTTTGATGCTCCCTGCCTCTGATGGCACCAATCTGGGTGATTCCCAGCGCAGGGAGGCGTTTGCTCTCCCCCACCCCAGCCCCGAGACCTCCTGGCCCGCAGTGCTGTGGTTGAGGGGTGTTTGGGTCCAGATGTCAATTGTAGGCTCACCACTGCTCTCCATCAGCTTTTAGTCGCCATAGGGTGACCGGTGTGGAACTTAACACAAACTTTCTAACTCCGAGGTACCAGTGTGGGATAGGCGAAAAATCCCCGCTCTCAACGGCCAATCTAGAGTGTGGGTCAAAAATTCCTATCCGGCCCCAAAATTGGCGACCAGCCAAAGTCACACTAGTTCTAACGCGGTGGGTGGGTGGGGAATGCCGGAACAAGACTGATTGCTCTCCGGGGGGAGGAGCCGCCCTTTATAGGACGCTCCTCCCCCTCCCTTACAGGACACGATCATCCTGTCTCGCCCCTTGCCACTCTCGCGAGGGGCAAATCGGCGCCACGGGTGGACGAGCCGCCCGCGGAGCCAGCATAATCATGCTTTAAGTGAGTAGTTTGTGAATGATCTCTACTGCACTCCTCCTCATTATGAACATAACATCACCAGTTGGTTCACAGTGTTCAAACCTAACCCAAATATCATCTCAAATGCTATGGTCCACCTGCAGATATCAAATGGATACTATTTATTTATGATACTGCTACTACCATCTTTTCCAAAAAAAGCTTTCAGACCGTTCATTGCCTGCAATCCATTTGCTTAGTGAAGTGAGCTGCACTAGGGCCACCAAATCAACGGGAAGTTGGGGGAGTTGACTCCTCCATATGTTCTGTGATTCCTATGAGCTGACTCTAGTTGCAACATGCTGTGCTGGAGTAAGTCAGAACTGAAGTAAGCTCATCTGAATCTATTGAACTTACAGAGGAATTGACCCTCCAAACTCTCACTGATTCAGTTGGCCTCCCCTAGTGTGACTTCTTGTGCTAAGCAGCAGAATTTCAGCCTTTGAGCAAAACAAATTCTAAATTATTTTGAAAGTAAGAAATAAGTGGATCAAGCCAAAGGCATATACAGTGGTAACTCTACTTACAAGCAATTCAGCTTAAGAGCGGAAAACCCTTGGTGTTTTAATTGCTGCCTAACAAATTTTTAGATGCAGTCTGCTCTATTTACAATTTTTTAATTTTTTTAATTTTTAATTAATTAATTTATTTTAGATACAGCTGCTCTACTTACGAGTTGTTCGACATGAGCATGCATTCAGAATGGAATAAACTCTTAAGGAGATGTACCACTTTATATCGATTTCAGCATATTATTTTGAAATATAACCAAACAATTATTCTTGGAAAATCGCAGGTGGCATACATCCCTTGTTGTTTGTCCCCCAATAACAGATAGTTAAAGGTGTATGGATTGTACCCTGAAAAGTATTTGCATAGATACAATTTAGTTGTGCCTTCTGCTCTTTCAAAAACTGCCATTTGGATCTGGACTTTAACATGAGTATGGCTTTGTCTTTACACTTAGCGATCTTAATAAGCATCAATGCCAACAATTCAGATTTTCTGTGGTGTCGTTCTGTGAGTAGACCCACCCAATTCAGTGAGATTTATATTGGTCATCATGACTAACTTAGCTCCTGTTGAAACTGTATTTCAGTACTTTAGCCCTTCCACTTTTAAGACTGTGACACGTGGAGAATGATGAATTCAAAGAAGGAGGCCTCAATTTTTCATGAAAGCTCTCCACAAGGATCAGGACACTGATTTTCCAAGTTCTGCCTGCCACACATGGGCAGAATTCCCATTGCCAGCTGAGTCTGTCCTGAGACTCATCACTTGCCCTGTGTGAGAGAGCAACAAAGCTGAAAACAAAGTGGTGGAATGGGTGGAAGTGTTCTTGATTTAGTAACAAATAAATACAGCCTACATTTGATTAACTGGCTGATTTCAGTGGACTCAAGCAAACTTAAGGCAATTTTTTTGGATGAATTAAATAAGGGAATTCAATTCATAAAACTATTTTGACATACAGTACTTTCTTTATTATTTTGGATGCCATAACAATTGTTCTCCTTAATATAGTTTTAAGCCCTGTTAGGATAGAGTGGACGAGAAAAGTTTTGGTGGGTGTTTTTCTTCTCAATTAAAAAAGTTGTCAAAATGCATTCTGGAAAACATGATTTTTAAGCTTTTTTCTTTTCTTCCAAAGACTGCTGACTAATCCAATAAAGGGCTGTCATCAGATGCAATCAGAATGCTTACTTTAAAACTATTATAGATTATTGTCCACTATTAACAGACAGGATTGAAAAGATGCAAGATGTGAAATGAGGCAGTTATTGCAGCTTCAATGAGTATTTTACACGTGTGACTTTGCTCCTGCATTAGCTGTTCCCTTTCATTTCCTTTTCAATGCTGTGTCTGTTCTGTTATTTAAGATTCAAGAAGAGTTAATAAGGGTAGGCATTTTCTGAATAGGAAACAATGATCTGGTAGGCATTTTCTGAATCAATTTGGAGCTTCTTATTTTATGGAGCAGAAGAGCCTCATCTCTGGATTAATCTTAATAGATGCTGTTAGCTCTCTTTACTGCAGTAATGTCAGCTGTCACTTTACAAATAATGGAGCTACAGAGCGGCCTTGTTTCATGCTTCTCCTTATTCTGCACAGGAAATTTCAGGGCAGCTTATTTGAGGATGACAATTCCCACACTCTTTCACAGAGTTTCTCAGAAATTGTATCACAGATGTCAAAAAAAAAAGTCCTATTGAAGTCATTTGGGATTACTGCTGAGTAAGACATGTCTGAGATTGGAGCAGTAGGTGCTTTAAAAGGAAAGCATCTGGAGGTGTGTGGGTTCATAATATATATAATATATATAAAAGAAATGGGTGCCTCTCAAAAAATGACACATGGTTGCATAATTTCATAACCTTACGAAATGTTACAAAACAGGAAATAACATTTTGTTGTGAAACAAAATGAAATGTTTCTTTTTCCCATTGAAAATGAAATGTTTCATTACTCTGTAAAGTGGCTCCCTTGTAAAAAGCTACCCACCAAACGTGGTGTCTCTAGGACCCAGGAAAGCCATTTATTGGGTAATGCCAACCCTAATATATATTGTACCAGAGGAGAACATGGAAATCTCTACTACTGTGCAGAGGAAGTCTTTTCTGTTAATAGAGGAAGCAGAACAACTTTATGTTTCATGCCTGATTCTTATTTTTACATCTGCCTTGTGTGTTGGTATGCCTGAGAGCAAAGCTTCAAAGACTGTGGCTTCTTTTCCTATCCTCCACCCCCAGCCCTGGGATAGAGTGAGACACTAGAGGCCCTCCTCCCCATAATCAGCCACACAGCCACCCTCTGAGCTAGTGTGAGTATAACTGGTTGCCTTTAAGTACTGGTGGGAATTTGGATCCACTTTCCTAATTGGAGAGTGGGTGTGTTTTGCCTATGCCACGCTGACATGGTGTAGGATCTTGGCGTTGGCAAGGGTGGCATCAGCTTAAATAGGTCACATTGGTGGGTAATGTAGAAGGATAACGTATTGGTGAGTTCCCATGGTGCATAGGTGAAATTCTAGCACCTCTGACTTTATAGCACTACAGATTACAGTGAAGGGACGTGGATGTTCAGGGAGCCTACTCGAGCCATAGGCAATTTAGAATCAAGAGGCTAACTGAGCTGCCATGCCCATCATTGGCCATCCAGAAGTGTGCTGTATTTAGCACAGCACCACTCTGGGGCTTGGGACTTGCCCATGTGAGGTGAGGGAGGGTTTCACACTATGGCAGGTCCCTTCTTTAGCTAAAGACCTTGAGTCAACCAAGTTTGAGTTCATGTAAACCAACTGTGGCCCTAGTTTCAACCAATCATCTGTCTCTTGCCTCTTTATTCTACGTTGAGTGGGCAATGTGGTTGGTCAAGGAGAGATCAAAGAGGAATTCAGGTACCAGAACAATAACAGACAGAAACAGCAAAGAAATAAAATGACTCGGAGGACAAATGAGAGATTGATGGACAGAGGGAAATAATGATACCACAGCAATAGTAGGTAGGATAGGTGTAGGAAAATGAGTCCACACATAGGCACGTTATTGGGTTTCACACAGCCAGGCCTCCATGCTCCTGCAATCTCTCTCTGCAACCAGGAGGCCTGACACTTTTATTAGTTGTAAAAGGCAGGGTTTCAGATATGGTGTGATAACCTACGTGTCAGCCTGCCATACATTGATGAACTCCTGGGAAGGGCTTTACGTGACGTGGCTGTGTCACCTAGCAAGGGACTTGATGATGGATTACTAAGCAGCTTGTTATTTCCTTACATCCCATCCCATGACGTAAGCAGTGCAGGAACGGTCTTGATGAATGGTCTTGTTTCTTCCTATGGCCATGTCATGGCCTTGTGGGAAGAAGAGATAACCAGCAGCCTGCTTCCTGAGTGTCAGGTCTCATGGAGCCCATTGTCCTCTCATCTGGGGCATTCCCGCACAGTGGGGGTCAATAGTTCCTATGGGACTCTGTGCAAGATGCAGGCTGGGTGCTTATTAATATGCTTATTAATATCTCTTAAGGGGACATTCCTATAGATAGGGTAAAACCATACATTTTCCCTCAGCTAAGGTCAAAGGAAGGCATAGACAGAAGGGCCTGCAGAGGGAGGGGGCCTGGAAAATGGTTGACAGAAAGTTTTGCTGACAGAGAGGTATTTTCAAGACAGCTGAAAGAGTGTCACAGACCTGTCTTCTCCCTAAGGAGTTTTGTTTGCTTGGGATCATTTCAGCAGATGGAGCTGGAGCTGGAGGGCTTTGCCAATAATATCTTCAGGCATGGGTGCTCATCTTTTCCATTTGTCTGTGCCTTTGCTGTGAACGAAAGCATGGTGGGGATAAAAATGCTTTCTAGTGGGCTCCTGATGGCTCACAGAATGACGAATTGTGTGACATCCTTTCCTCTTGTTTAGTAGAGAAAGATCAGTATTTGCCTGTGTGAGCAAAAGTTTAAACAGTTAAACCTGTCACTTTTTCCTCCTCCCCCTTTTTTGGTGGTGGGGGAGTTATTTCCATTTTATGTGACTGGTTTTAAAGCAATGCTCAATGCTTCCGAAATCCAGATCTTTGTTATTTTCCTTGGCTTTGATTGATTTTTGTTCCGGAGATCCTGATATTGTATGCTGGTCACGAATGGTTACAGCCAAGCTTCTAATGCATTAGTAACACTATTAACAGACAAGCCAAGTCCCTTCCAGAGAAGGCTTTTGAAATTAAAACAAAATACAACCACAACAACAAAGCCCCTCACTAATTCCTAGGTCTGCAGAGTCCCAATAGTCTTGTTACCAACAGCAATAGTAGTCTGAAAAGCTCAGTAGGGGTTCAGAAGCTCTTTTTGCCTCCCATTGCAGGGAGGTTTTCATCCCACCAGTCCTTATTTGTTTAGCATAAATGCTTAGCAAGGCCAGCATGAAGACAGCAGGATAGACAGGGCAGTCAACTTTGACACAAATTCACAGGGGTGAGGGGTCTCTTTTTTAAAAAAAAATCTATTAACATCATAATTCTTCATCACATTTCCCATCTTTAATTGCGGATGCCTGCAGTTATACAGCTAAAACAGCAGCAGACATAGCTAAAAGGGGAGAAGGGTCAGCAGATATAAGAGAATCACAAAGTTGATGGCAGTAGAATAATATTGTAAGGAGGGGACCCAAATCCCCCTCCCCCAACTGAATCCAACAGAGGAAATTCCTAGCAAATAGGTGAAGGGGAGACATATAAAACTAGATGGAAAGTTATAGGAATTAAAGGATTTGACCCCATTTACAAGGTCCTCCCTATTGGTTAACATCAGATCTAAAAGAGCTGTTCCTCTTGTTGCCTCCTCCACCTTCTGGACCATGAAATTGTCTGCAAGGGCAGTAAGGAATTTATTGGACCTGGCGTTTTTAGCTGAGTTAGACTGCCAACATATATCGGGATAGTTAAAATCTCCCATTAGTACCACATCCCTCCCTTTTGACTGTGTGGCTATCTGCTCACAGTAGGCATCATCCAACTTCTCTGGCTGGTTTGGGAGTCTATTATATACCCCCACAGTGACATCCCTCCCATTATTCTCCCCCGTAATTCTCACCCAAATACTCTCAACCTGACTTCCCAGTTGTGTATCCTGAATTTCTTCAGCAGCATAAATGTCCTTAATATATAAGGCTCCCCTTCCTCCTTTTTACTAGGCTTGTTCCTCTGAAACAGGTTATACCCTCCAATAACTACATTCAAATAATAAGTCTCATCCCACCAGGTTTCAGTGATGCCAATTATATCATATTTATTTTGCTGTATTAGGAGTTCCATCTCCTCCTGTTTGTTTCCCAAGCTCTGTGCATTGGTGTAGAGACATTTAAGGCTGTGCATGCTTCTTACAAGCCCTTTGCTTAACCTATTTTTTTCCTTGCAATGTTGGACTATAATACTCCTTCTGCTGTTCCTACTGAATCATCTGGGCTATTCCCCAATCACCTCTTCTGGATACCTACCCTCAAGAAGATTTCCTCCCTCACCCTGGGAACTCAATTTAAAACTCTCCTTATTAAATTTTCATCCTCTTGGCAAAAAAAATATTCCTACCATTAATATTGAGGTGAACCCCATCCTCACCCAATAGTCCATCTGAATGAAACATCAAATCATATTCTAAGAATACAAATTGTTCCTGCTGGCACCATCTGCATAGCCAGTTGTTCACCTCTCCTATTATTCTTTCCCTTCAAGGGTCACATTCTTCAAAAGGGAGGAGAAATGAAATTACCACCTGTCTATCCAGGTCCTTCAGCTTCCTACAGATCTTATCACACTCCTTTGTGATGTCCCGAAACCTGTGCTTTGCTGTATCTTTAGTTCCTATATGGACCAAAAGACAGGGGTTAGAATCAATAAGTGTGAATCCTATAGACCATCCTGACTGCTGCTATTGGTATTGTCAACATCCAGGCTGCCCTTTGTTAAGTAAAGCTTGGCATCCTTTTTCCTGGTGGCAATGCTGGCATGATATTGTGTAGCCAATGCTGGGCCATTCCCTGGATTTTGAATCATGGGTACAGAAGCACAATATCCCACATCCATAAACCAGGCATTTTTTGAATAATTGATTTTCTTTCCAATATTACCTCAGGCTTCAGAAAGACTGAAACATCATAAGGGCTGGGAGATTTCCAGTGGAGCTGAAAAACTAACCTGGTTTCCTCTAAAAGTGATATACTTTTAGAGACTGAGAGCCCAAACTGTGATTCAAAACCCACTAATTTTTTGCAAATTGCCAATACAGCAATTTAACCTGAATACAGGTGGCTGTGAATGGGCAATGTCAGGTGCCAACAGAAAGGGCTTTGTCACCTGTGCCATAGGCTCACCAATACTGCTATGTGACAATGTTGACTCAATGCATAAGCAGGTTATCCTGACACGGGGGTCAACATGTTCACTTGCAAATGTCTAGCAAAACAAGCAGCTGTTGAAGGCAGAAGTGGGCCAAACAATGAACAACCAGCAGATCTCCTTGCGGATTATTTGTTTGATCATGCACATTTTTGTTAGCATGTAGGAAAAGAAATAAGCTTATTTTCTTGGAGCTTGGTTAGCTTTTTGGAAATAAAAATGGCAAAAGAGTGTATTTGCTCTTTACTGGAAGAGAAACAGTATGCAATGGTGTACAAAGAAGATTTTTTAAATAATGCAATAGATTCCATTTATACCTACTTGGGTTCTTGTAATATTCAGATTATAGACACTGTGATTCTGACATTGACAGAATATGATTTCAAAATGCCTGGCTTGTAGCTTGTATTATGCTGATGTGGGAGACAATGACTTCAAACAGTGAGAAAAATGGCTGTTTAATGTCTGGGTAGCACAGTGAAAGTAGATAGATATCTGGTTTTGGAGATTGAATTTTAATTTAAGATTTAAATTCCCCACTCTGCCTCCCAGGAGTAGAGCCAGTTTGTGTAAAAGCTGAACAGTCTTAGAGCACCCCCAAGAAATGGAAAAACCACTTCTGAGTACTCTCTGCCTAGAAAAGGGTCACCATAAAACAGAATTGACTTGGTGGCATATGGCTATCATTAAGAGGTTACATTCCTTAAAGTCAAGTTATAGAAAATGAACATGGTTTCAGATCCAGGTATAAGATTTTCATCATGAAAAGATTTAATTGTCTTGAGAAAAATCTAAAATTATATTCATTACTTTGTTCTCAACCATTCACAAAGAATGTTTCAAATAAGGCAAAGGGCCTTTTCACACGACCCCTAAGATCCGCTGGTCCCTTAAATTCGGACCAGAGATCTTGGGGGTTCGTTTCTGTTCCTGTGTCTCCACCCCCAGCACTTCCTGCTCCTGTCGGCGTGAGGGGGGGAGGGAAAAAAAGGACAAAAGAAGCCTTTACTAACCTGCCAGTGCCGGTCGAAGTTGCCACGAGCCCTGTTACTTCCTGGTTCCTTCTCAAGGGGCTCTTAAAGAGGCGGGAGGCAAAAAAACAACAGACAAGCGAGGAGAGCCCAGCACTCTTATCCACATCAAATTTTTTTCACCTCCAGAGAGCAGGTACATGAAAAATGTGCTGGGTCGCACTAAAGTGGGCGGGGTCGCACTTAATTGTCTGCAAACTCCGGAGCTGGTGGGGAAACATTTCTAAGCTCCGGAGCTGGGAGCCATTTGCAGAGCAGCTTAGGGGTCGTGTATAAACGCCCAAAGTTTGTGTGTGTGTGATTTTTCTGCCACTAGTTGTAAATATGTTTCTAGGACATCTTTGAATATTAGCATTTGTGACATGAAATGATTGGATGTGAGTCACTAATCTGATTCCAATGAAGTGCAGTTAACCCACTTGCACAAGCAGTAACCAACAATTACTCCTACCGACATTATTACCAAAGGCTGAGTTGACATTCTCTGTGATAATTTCAGCTTTGAATTTGTGGTTGTGGTGAAAAAGGGATCACTGCCAAGAAAATTCCATGGACATGGAGTCATGAAGAGTTGGTCATGACTGTAACGACACAACACACACACACACAAAAGCTAGCATAAAACAGAGAATGTATTTCTAAAATATACAGCAAAAGATCGTTCTGCATTGAAACCAGGTGTAGTTAGCAAACACCATCTATTTTATCTATTTCGCTTACATTACCTTTGAAAAGGGCTTCTATGTTAAAGTGTGGTTACTGGCTGTTCAACATTTCAGGCGTTTTCATTTTTGATACTAGCAGTAGCTTTTCACAACCCAGGAAGGGTTGAGTTTTCAGTCTCCGCCCTAAGCTAGAAAGTGAATATGGGTTGAATCTTTCTTAACAGTGCCCCGTGTCCAAATTTTAGATACATTCTCTTTAGTAACTTTCCTCAGCATAAAAAGGTGAACCCTCTTGGACTTGCTGCAGGAGTAAATCCATTCCAGCTGACGAGTTCTGCATGGTTGTCCGATTTCTTTTTGCAATGGCATACATGTGTTTTTAAATGAGAATGGCTAAAATCTGCTGAATTCACACACACACACACACACACACACACACACACACAGAGAGACAGACAGACAGACAGACAAACAGACAGACAGACAGACAGACAGACAGACAGACAGACAGACAGAGCGAGAGCTCAGTGAGAAAATGTACTTCTAAAGTGAAACGTATACATCAGCATGCATATTAGGAAAAGTCCAAACTAAGCATTCTATATAGAAAGTGGTATGAGACAAGGACACAAAGACAATGGAGGTAGGAATTGGGTGAAAGGTGGAACATTCTGGAGAATGTCATATCCCTAATGTATACACCACTTACCTTATGGTTTTGTTTAAACAGAATTCTTTAGTTTCCCCACATTTGTTCTCCTTCCTTATGTGGAACTCCCTCTGTCCTGGATATGCTGTTATTGCCATCACTTTGTAAGCTTGGGAATTTCACTCAATCTCTCTCTCCCCACCACATGTACAGTGGATGCCACAGTCATCGATGGGCTGTCTGCCACATCTCAGCTCCATGGCCCCTTCAGGTACTCGGAATCTCAGAAAAGGCAGGAACAGGCTTCTAGGCTGAAAGCCAAGAGGAAGATGAGGCACAGCTGGTGCAGACTTCATTTTGAATATGGTCAGAGAGTTGGTCCAAGGTTTGAGGATAACCTCTTCCCATCTGCTTTGCCATTGGAGAACATTATCCACTGCTCCTCCAATACCAATGTACTGGGGAATGGTTCACCTTTGTCCCAGGCAGAGGACAGTAAGGAGGGACATTCCTCTTTTTTTCACTGAGGCCAGATATTCCCCCAAGCATGACCTGGGAGGCCCACTCCAACACAAAAGAGGTACTGAAGGTAGAAATTAGAGATGGGCACAAAACAAAAAACTGGTGTTTCAGTTTTTCGTTTGTTGTTGAGAGGTCTGTTTCGGTTTGTTTCCGTTTGTTGTGAATTTTTTGAAAAATTTCATTACCGTTTTTCAGTTTTTTGTTTGTCATTTCTACCCGCTTTTTGCACAATTTTTAAAGCATTTCCATGTGCAGGCATCCCCCAATGCCCCAGACCAGAGGGAAAACACTAAAAAAATTGGATGCTGGCAGAGACACAGTATAGACTAGGTACGCAGGGAGGCTGCAAAGGCAGCGGCGGGAGTTGCCCAGCGTGCAAGGCAGCCGCAGAGTGACTGCATTGCGGGGCAAGGGAGGGTACTCACCGAGAGGTACGCAGCATGCACACACACAGGGAGGCTGCAGGACTGAAGCTAGAGTCTCAGAGACAGCAATCCCACCCTAACTCCCACCAGAGACTGCAAGGAGAATGGAGGCTGCCAGAGCTTTTTATGCCCTCTGTGGCTGCCAGACCTGCCCGCCCAGTCTGCAATCTGGGCATGCTATGGGTTGAACATGATCCCATCACATGGCTTGCCTCCATTTTGTGGCTGGTGGCGACATCCATTTTAAAGGGAAAAGAAAAATACATCGCGATGGGAGAAGACAAAAACAAACGTTTTAAGGACCCCAACCCCCCTGGTAGGTATTATCAGACAATATAAATAATTATTGCTGCATTTTTACGGATGTCCAGAGCATTTTTTAACATTTAAAACAGCTCATTTCATTGCGCGTCGCCATTAACGGAAGCGAAACGTAACAACCACAATTTTTGTGGTTCTGTTCATTTCGTTGCATTTTCATCACAATTTTCGTTTGTTGTTTCATTACGTAACGGAACGACAAATGAATAATGGAAACGAAAAAATGTTCGTTCTGTGCCCATCTCTAGTAGAAATGGTTACTCCAGTTGATATGGGAGTGGGGCAAGTGACTGGAGCAAGACCACATTCATTGGCCGGATACTACCGGTTCTTACTGAGGGACATCAGACGTTTCGGATCAGAGCTACAAATTCAACTCCAGGTTTGACTGTGGATAATAAAGGGCTATTATCTTTAACTGAAAGCCAAAGGCAGTCAGCACGCAAAGAGAGGCTAGTAAGGAAAAAAGTAAATCCCTCTGTGGATTCTGTGGAGGCGTGAGGGAACTAGGTGCTTCACATGCTTATGTCAATTACTGTGTTACCCAAATAAAGGCCACTACCTACCACTATGGTCAAGGAGATCCAAATGGAGATCACATCCCAGGACATTTTTATGCATAATGTTTCTTCCACATGAATGCACATGGACATGTAAGGAGTGCTGGTGGTGAGAATATCTGATTTCCTGCCAAATAGGGGGAAATTGGTAAAGAAAAATGTGCTACATGCATACAGGATGGTCGTGGTAAAGGAAAACTGTTACCACCTAACACATTGAGATACTCACACATTGATTACTGCCCAAGCAAACAAATCAACAAAAAGGCAAAATAAGAAGACATAAAGTTGGGAAGTAAAATGCCAGAGACTCACACTAATCAGGAATAATCAAACATCCTTCTAAATATGTAAAGGAATGAATATTGAAAGGAATCTAAATAGTTAAAGGAATCCTTTAAAATCTTTCTAATATCTAAAGGAAAGCAAAACAGAAACAAAACAAGAAGCTGTGTGAGACAATAGAATTACAAGTGTTACCTCATTAGACAAATGCCCTGTAAGATGAAAAAACTCATAGGACAAATGAAATTTTTGGGAATAGGCATGTTTTGTAAGACAAAATTGCCCCTATGGGTTAAAATTGTCTTATGAGGTACCATTGATCCTCGCCCAGCCTGGGGTGTTTATGAGGTAAGTGGAAGCAGTGGATCACTGCCACCGCCTTTCCCTTTGCAAACAGCACAGGCAGGGCAAAGATCAATGGGTCCCTGGAAGTGGCAGCCGCGGATCACCACCACCATTCCCTCTGGAATGAATTAATTGGTTTTCAGTGCATTCCTATGAAACCATGCCTCTTAAGATGAATATTTCATAGAACAAATTAAATTCATCTCATGAGGCACTACTGTAATAACTTCTTTCCAGCACTGTGATGGGAAAGTGGTAGCAATAACAAGTCATAGATATCAATGAGTCCAACATTTTCCCTGTGACATCACCTGGTGCTTCCCTTATATGGTCATGTTTGCTAAATTTTAGAGAAACACTCTCCAGGTTTCTGAATGTCCATCTCAGTCCAGGGTAATCAGGACCAATCCAGACCTGTTTCAGACCCAATTCAGACAAATCCAAAATACTTCATACTTAATCAAAACAGATCATAATGTCTCTGATTCAGTTCAAATTTTAGTTGACTGTGTCACAGAGCCTTAATACTCACCAAATTCTTTGTTCTTGTCAGTTGAGTCTTTTCAAACTTGACATGACAGCTTAACAAAGAATTATAAATCCCCATGAGACACTTCATTTCCAAAGGAGAGACAATTAAAGTGGTGATTTTTCCCCTTGTTTAGTCCTAGATAAAATCCACGTGTTCTCTGTACAAAATGTTTGCTCCTTCTTCTGGGGTTGTACTTTGTGAGTCCACAGGGGAATGCGGATCTTCAACCTGCTTGCAATCAAGCATGTGCATGTATTTAAAGGGATGAAAGAGTCAAAGGAAGAGGAGTTCTGATATGGATGCATTGAAGGTGCTGGAAATTGAGTAGCAGACCATTCCGCATAGGACTGGGAGATTATCTGCTGTCATGACCCTGACTTTGGGTATTGGGAGGAATTCTTCAGTCATCTGAAGGAGGCAACCTGGGTGCATTGTGACAAGGGTAGATGGTGGAAGACCAAATGTTGGAGGGACCTGCACTAGGTGTACCATTACCAAAGGCCACGAGAGGGTCACTCTGTTCCAACACTAGATTCCAGCTGGAGAGCTCCACTGGATTGGCCAGCTGCCCAAACTTCCTCTCTGCTGCTGCTATCCCCCCTTCAGCAAGGTAAGACCTCCTGGGTCTGGGTAGACTTTGAGTGCACTTCACAGGAGGGATATCATGCTGCAGCTGCATTCTCAGCGACTGAAGGCTATCCAGTGGCTGAAAGGGTAGGTGCCGAGGAAGGACCCTAAGGCAAGACAGTCTTGTTGTAACACTCCTTGATCATATTGGAGCTGGAGTGGAAGGGTGTGTGTGTCTCCATCCTCCCTCAGTCCATGAGGATTGAAACACTCTTATTTGGGAGAATGTAAAACTCCCTCCCACCCTTAAAGAGACAATTTTCTGTTATGTGCCAAGTTGGCAGTATTTTGGTTATTGTTGAAAATGAGTAAATAATTTTATTTCCCCACTCTACTTAGAGAGAGCCTCGTGGCGCAGTGGTTAAACGCCTGTACTGCAGCTAAAACGGCTCACGACCTGGGGTTCAATCCCAGGGAGCAGGCTCAAGGTTCATTCAGCCTTCCATCCTCCCAAGGTCAGTAAAATGAGTACCCAGCTTGCTGGAGGGGGCATAATGTGTAGCCTGCATATTGTAATTAAAACTGTAAATCACCCAGAGACTACTTGAAGTGGTATGGGGCGGTATATAAGCAGAACCCTTTCCTTTGCTTTATTTTCAGTGCAAGGCAGTGGTGGTAGTGGTGGTAGTGGTGGGCTTCTCAGACATTTATTGGTTTTCTTTTCACATATTAGAAGGATGAAAATCCTAATCTAAGGTGTAACATTGCTATCCATCTTCTATGTTGAACTCTTGTATTATGTAGGTGTGCTTATAATTTGTGTGTATTTATGACACTGGTGGACGAACTGTTCTATTTATATGAACTTTAATGGCTTAATAGATTCTTTCCCAGAAGGATTAAGACATTCATAGAGTAGCCTGCAGAACAAAATCTTTACTACCCCAAATACCTTACCTTAAAAAAAAGAAAAAAAATCCAATTTCAGTTTGAAAAGCACACAACACGACAAACAGTTTTGGCTATGCAGATCATTAGTGTTTTGTTTGGGGATATCAGATGATCAGGCTCAAGTGCCAGCAAGAAGTGAGTTGTGGGTGGTGTTGCCAGCACCTATTGGTCTCTCAGAGTCTATGGGAGGGATCACTACTTACCATTAGAGTCCCCTGGGCATGCCCTGATCCATGGCAGGTGTTTCAGGCATGCTTTCCCTTAATAATTGGCTGCCCAGGAGGAGTTTTTAAATGGAATGTTGTGCCTTGTTGCATTGAAAGTGTTTTTGGTGTCAATTTTGTTTACCATTTTTTTTACTGTGGTATTTTTTTGATTTTTATAAAAAATATACTGCATGTGTACTGTTTTTAGCTTTTAAATATTTTTAATGATGTAAGCTTAAGTGCTCTTGGGTCTTATTAAAGGAGAACAGTGTAGTAAAAATAAATTCATACATGAATACCTAAATATGTTCTCCAAAATGCTTAAGAAGAGTGAAGAGGTGAGGAAATATCTCTGATTTCTTCAGATATTTGGTGTGGCGTGAGCGTTACACTGGAAGTAGGACAAACCAGGTAAAAATTCCTGCAGAGACATGAAATTTACCTGCTGAGTGTTGGGTGTGTAACTGTGTTCTTCGATACTGAATTCCATACTGGTATTCTTTTTCTTCTTCTCACCTTATGGGTAATCAGAATTAATTATTTGAACTGTTAATTTTTGCAACACATCTATCCATGAGACTATAACTCAGTTTATCCACTCTAATGTGTTTGTTATATTTATGAAACAGGAGCAGGGAGAACAATGTACACTGCTTTGAGTGTAGGCAGGATATCAATACAATCAATGAAAATTGAAACATAGGCCAGTTCTCATCTGTTTTAGAACAAGGTTGTGCAATATGTGAGCCTAGAGGCTATGTCAGAAGGCCAAGATAGTTCGTTCTGTGTAGGGATGTAAACCATCTCTTGTCTTCTTCTCTTTTACAAAAATAAAGAAGTGTCACAGTTTTTCTGATTGACTGTGAGATGGTGAGATACTTCATGTTGGCCACCATTATAATTTTTGTATTTGTTAGAATGCTTTTTGTGCAATTGCTACCAAAAGTACAAATTACAGCTGCTGCTGTCTTGCTTATACTTCAGGACAAATGCAAAAAAATCAGTTTTGCTTAAAGACATTTTCTGCGAAAAATATATATACTATCTCTTATTGAAACAAGGAGGGAGTAGTTGTCCCATACATGCACTGAAAACAAGAAATCTCATGAAGTCAGTGAAATATGATGTTTTTTTCTTACTGAGATGAGATAGCCTGTCCCATTGTGAAAGATAAATTTAGCAGGATTTCTTCCCATCTGTGGTTCAGTGTAAAGCAATTTCTCTCGATACACTCACTGTTATAACTGCCAGATCTTAAAACATACTGTAGGGCATTCTGTATTATTATTCTCATATTGCTGCTGGAAGTGCTGAGGTTTGGAAACAACAGCTTGTCTAGATATACAGAGATTGTATGAGTGATCCAAATCTGAGACATCCATTTTCTCAATTTAGATCCTTCTTAGTACCTAAAATATGTCTCCAACCATTTTGTTTAAACTATAGGTGGTGTTTCTTTGTTTGAAATGTGCAGAAGCATCCTGAAAAGCTTTCCTAGTTTTACAACTCCCTTTTTAAAGACTAAAATAAGATATATTGCCTAAAGCAATTCTGAGGGGTGAGTTCAGTCTTTTCAGGGTTTTTTTTTTTTGCATACTTTATACATTTTCATAGCATTGTTGCAAGCAGAACAGAATAATGGGATAGAACAGACTGTATTGTTGTGAATTGTATTGTTTCAGACTGTATTGGAAAGTAGCAGGACATAGGAAAGACTATGCTGCAGTCTTTCTTGTGTGCAATATTTACATCTACTTCTAGGGACACAGCTCATTTTTTGCATAGTAAGAGCTGTTAAAACTGACCTATGTACTCAAAATGAAGCTGGGATGATAATTGCCATTTGGCTCATTCTCACGAGCCACATTCAAGATGGGGATGACTAAAAGAGGAATCAGTATATTCCATGAATATCCCAGATTTGTTAAAACTTTGTCCCTTCATATTTGTCCGGTATCTTATTTTTTATTCTAGGCAAAAATCAAAGAAAAACAAAAGAAAAGAAAAGACCAAAGCATGTGGCACTTTCATATTTTAATGTAACGTTTTGTAGAAATGTGCACTTCTTCAGACATATAGCAGCAGAATGAGGGGTGCAATATAATACGTAATGGGATATATGTTTCATACCAAATATTCATTGGCTGTTGTATGTGCATTTGCATGCAACCTTGCTTGTGAATTCCTATAGAGACAGAGTTGGGTGAGGGTGGATAGGGGAGGGGGAAGAGGAGGAGGGGGTTGGTTAGTTTTAAAGATGATGGGAAGAAAGATTTGTCCAATGGTCTTGTAGTGGACATTGGGTATGTTGATATGGTTGGTAGAGATGGGCACGAATCAAAAAATGATGTTTCGTTTGTCGTTTGGGGGTTCTGTTTTGTTTCATTTCTGTTTTTTGTGAATTTTTGCAAAAAATCGTTTTCATTTTTGTTCGTTTCATTACCGTTTTGTTACCATTAATTTCAATTTTTTGTGATTTTTTTAGCGTTTAAAGCAGTTCACTGTATTGCAGTAACAGAAACGAAACACACGACAAAATTTCCGGTGTTTCTGTTAGCTTCATTTCATTTTGGAGACAAAATTCGTTTGTCGTTTCATTGCATAACAAAATGAAAAAACAAAAACGGAAATGAAAAATTGTTCATTTCGTGCCCATCTCTAATGGTTGGTGTTGTTTTATGGCTCTGTGGTAAAAATTCCTCAAGAGACATCTTTAAAACCCTTTTCGCGTTGTTTACATTCTGGTTCCACCATGGGTCCAGATTGCCATTCCTAAAATGTTCTACATGGAGATGAATCTCTGTTCCAATACAGTTCTGGATTTCCTTCATCACAAACATAACTTCTGATACTGAACTGATTTTGGCCTGCTTTGGAATTCCCTACAAGTTTATGCTAAATAGGATCCTCCTACAAAAGCTGGGAAAATAAAATTGGATTTAATGTTTCTTGCAATCACATGTTTTAACCATCAGGTTTTTCTCCTCCCATTAATGTAATATTTTTGTAAATATTCAGAGTAACTGAAACAAAATTCTCTTCTCCTACACTAGCCAAATTCATTGTGTGTGTGTGTGTGTGTGTGTGTGTGTGTGTGTGTGTGTGTGTGTGTGTGTGTGTGTGTGTGTGTGTGTGTGTGTGTGTGTGTGTGTGTGTGTGTGTGTGTGTGTGTGTGTGTGTGTGTTACAGTTGTGACCGACTCTTCATGACCCCATGTCCACGGAGTTTTCTTGGCAGGAATACTGGAATGGTTTGCCAGTTCCCTACTCCAGGCACCTACAGCACCTGGTATTCCCTGCTGGTCTCCCATCCAAGTAATCACCAGGGCTGGCCCTGCTTAGCTTCCGAAATCAGGCAAGATTGGATGTACTTAGGGCATCTTGGCAGCATAACCAAATTCCTTAGGTACAGCTATTCCTATGAATGAGAGTATCTACCTGCTGCATAAATGCTCAAGATGAGAAGTATTAGTGTGTGTTTATATGTATAGAAGTGGCAGCATTAACTTAATAATGGAAATATTCAGATCTAGGCATTTTAGAATTAAACACCCATTGCACTGGGACTGCATGAATCGACCAGTGTTGGTTCCTTTATTATTATTTTTAATGTAAAGCTCTTTCTAAAATCCACATAAAAACACCAGGGTTTTCCACATTAGTTTCAACCCCTCATAATGGATTATTTTAGTTTCAACCCCTGATAATGGATTATTTTTCTTTTTGCATGCTCTTTGTAGCTTTAATGTTACTTTTTAATGTTCTAAGATGCCTCTTCTAACTCCCTGTACTTAACTTGAATATGTCTTAAATGTTCTGGGCTGTATATTGTCCCTCATTATTGTAAACCACCTTGGGTTCTTTTCTAAGGAGAAAGGTGGGGTAAAATATTCAAAATAGATAAATATAAATAAATATAACATACAGGAAGAAATGTACACATTTTCACATTCCCCCTTCCCCCAAATGATGACAATGATTATGACGATGACAACAAAGAATTCAAATAAAATTCCTCTTCAAGACCACCTTTTAAATTAACTTCTATGACATTTTCACTATTAGGTGTCGGATGGGTAGAGAGAAGACAATCATGTAATATAGTTGTATGACACTTGTGCAAACAATGTGCTCACAGGAAGGTAGTACACTAGTTAAGTACATTAGTGACTTTGGAAAATGTTGGAATTCACTGTGAGTATGTTTGAAATAGAGTATACTGAGAAAAAAGATTTAAAAATAGAACTGGCAAGATCAATGTAATTCTGCTGGCTGAAAATAATCAAAATATGAAGCTTTGATTTGCTGCGAATGAGCAGGACTGCCGATTTGGCAGAAAAAGACAACAAAATCTCAAGATGAGTTCTTGTGGAACTGCTTAGCATATCTGCAGCGTAAGCTATATGTTGCCTTTCTTTACTGCTTCAAAGTGTCTTTCACACCTAGATCTATCAAAAGCATTTTATCTGGCTACAGAGCACTGCTTGCAAGCATCAGATGTTCACACATTTAGACATGATGATTGCAAATAAGTCACAGTATATTACTGGTGAGAGGAAGGCAGATGACAACATTTGGTAATCTCTGAAATGGCCTTGCAAAGTGGGCAGGTAGGATCATGTAATTACAAATCCCCAAGAAAGATAAAACATAAGACAAAAAGAGAAAGAGACTCTTTAGGAGTGGTATTATTCAAGGTATTCACCCGCATAAGATGGTCACTTCTGGTGGTAGAGCACAGGGGGTTGTGGTGGTAAAAACACCCCTGTCATTCATGAAACACCACTACCAGAAAAAAACATTGCTGGTGTTAGAGGGTGTGTGCTGTTCTCTTTTACCTCTGTACCACAGCTCCTTATGGGCTCATTGTCTGAATAATGTCCCACTTCAAAGATGTCCGCGGCCACATACCACTGTAAGGTAAAGGTAAAGGTTCCCCCACGTATGCATGCTAGTTGTGTCCAACTCTAGGGGCGGTGCTCATCTGCATATTCAAGCCGGAAGAGCCAGTGCTGTGCAAGTCCATGGCCATGTGGCCGGCATGGCTGCAAGGAAACACTGTTTTACCTTCCCGCTTTTTACGGCGGTACCTATTTATCTACTTGCATTTACATGCTTTCAAACTGCTAGGTTGGCAGGAGCTGGGGTTATCAGCGGGAGCTCGCTCCGCTGCGTGGCACTCGGGATTCGAACCGCCGAACTGCCGACTTTGCAGTCTACAGTTTCAGTGCCTTAGTCCACTGAGCCACCACGCCACCCCCACTGAGGAAGGACCTAAAATATTTCTTGTGCCACAGCATGATGCATCACCAGCATGCAGGTGGCATGTAGGCTTCAGTGATACTGTCTTTGACCGCCACTGCCCACCTTCTTTCCCTAACCTTCTATGAGCCTTGCTATACAAGAGTTACCAACAGGGGGCAGCTCATCTCATGCTCACTTAGGCAGTGAGAAAGCTTTTCCAACCTGGTGAAGGGGTACACACTTTGTGATAGTTTTGGTTTTTGCTTTTGCTTTTGTGAGGACAAACTGCATTCTCTTCCATATAATTACCTTCTGCATTTTCACAAAGGAAAAACAAAACAACACAGTGCTTTAAGGGGCTGTGAAGGAGGGCAGACATAACACTTCACCTCATTTCTTCCCCCACAGAATCCCTGCAGCTTTCCCCCTGATTGTGTTTGCCATGATTTCCCTACCTGAGGGAGTGCAAATTGTTTCCTAAGGGCTTGCCACAGCTTATTTTCAATTTCTTATTATTTTAAACTCATTCTCATAAGTGCCCACTTCGAATTATGGCCCATTGAGTTCAGTACCATTTATTCCCAGTCAAGGGGTGAAGGTGCCAGCATGCAAGACAACATCATAGCATTCCATCTCCTGCCTTTGCTTTGTATGGAAGATGGAAACATTTACTCTGATCTATGGGTTGCTGGCTTTGGCACTGCCAAAAAGGAGCTCTGAAGTGCCAACCTTTGTCTGGAAGGGGAATTTTGCCTTGATTCTGCCCTGGTGCTGCCTTTGGAAGTGATTGCTCCTCACTCCCCACAACCTCTGATCCTGGTTCCTTCTACCTTCTGAACAGCCTTGCTTAAAATCTAGAGTGCAAACAGAAGTAATTTGTGCCTGGGAGAACATGTGTGTCTTTTCTCTTTATTCCTTGTTAGTAAAGGAGGAGTCAAAACTGTGAGTCTTTAAACTGCAAGGCATAGTCAAAGTGGGCACACAGGCAACACACAGAGACAAACACACCCCTCCTGTCTTTTCCATTCTAGGGACACCCAAGCAAGTATCATCTCATAACAATGATAACTAGGAGCTCGAGGCTGTGTGGCTTTACTCATGAATCCATCCTTGTGAGTTCAAGATAACTTGACCCATGAGAAGAACAGTTTGGGATGGGTGTGTCATGCTACTTAACCCTTATGAAAGGGGCCATGGCATGAGAAAGCTTGGGAAATACAGGTGTAGGGGAAAGAAGGTGGAGATGATTTTGCATGCAAAAGCAGAAACTGAACAAACACACACCCAATCTTCCCTGTAGCTCTTCTCTGCCCAAGATGGTCCACCATCTAAACATGAGGCTGTTAATACTGCATTTGGGTTGCACTCCTCAGGGCACAAAGTCACACGCTGCACTTATGTCCAATGGATGGATGTCTTTAGCCAACAAAAATTTCCAAAGAAAAAAGAAGTCTGTGGCAATATCTAGAACACACAGGAATTAAGCTCCCTCCCCCAAAACCTCAAGCTCCTGTCCAAAGACATCTCATGGAAACAATGTTGTTGCTGGCCTTCAAAGTTTCATGATTGAACTGTGTTTCTTACATATGTTTTTCTAATTCAATACCACCCATCGATGCAGTGTGTGTGTGGGGGGGGGGATATCATTGCATCACTTTGTCTCTTCAAGATGTAAAACCGCCTTGCCATCAACACTGTTAAGCACAGTTCTGAAAAGGACACAGAGAGGGACAATGTTTACCTACCTTGCTGTCTTTATAATGTGATGTAAAGTGTAGCTGTTAGTATGGAAATAATGGCCCCACACTCTTGTTTGGAACAGTTGGTTGCCAAGGGGAGAACTTCATTTGCATGAGCTTTGAAATTGAGGTCTTGACCACACTGGTCCATTAGAGATCTTCTGATATTGTTTGTGAGACTTGAGGAGCTAGCTGTTCCCCGTCACCTTGGCTGCTTTCCAGCAAAGCCATTAGATGCTCCTCCCTGTCCTCTCCTTGAATTGTAAGCACAGCACAATGCTCGCTCCCTGCCTGCCTCACTGAATATGTGGCAGTCACTGAAACTGTCACCACAGTTGGTCTTAAGACTGAATTGTTGATTCCATAAATATTTAGTCAGCATATACAGAAAGAGAAAACAGCAGAAGACTTGATGACTGATCTTGCTGTGGCATCTTGTTTGACTGTGCTCCTGAAAGGAAGGCTGGGTGATAGGACTACTGCTATCTACCATATATAAATAATTTATTTTTGCAAAGTATTTGCAGCCATAGTATAGGGTAAAGTCTTCATAAGGCCATGTACAGAGCAAGAATAAAAACTATCCTGAGATAGCTTTTAAAAGTAGTGTAAAAACAGGCTGAAATATAAACTATGGGATCAGTACCAAGAGAGTGGACAGCTCCCTCTGGCACTTCTAAAATGGAATATCTCATTTTGCCATTCCATGAGAAGTGTTCATCCATTTAAATGTAGATGGTCTCCAATTATGCAAAATTGTAATGCATACCTCCTGAAGAAAGTAAAGCAGTTTGTGCCATGGACTGTCCAAGAGCAGAGTGACTAAACAACAATCTGGTGTGGTCATTTATTATTATTATTATTATTATTATTATTATTATTATTATTATTATTATTATTATTATTATTATTATTATTATTATTATTATATTAATAATAATAATAATAATAATAATAATAATAATAATAATAATAATAATAATAATAATAATAATAATAATAATAATAATAATAATAATAGGATTTCTATACCTCACCATCTGGCAGCATAGCCACTGTGGACAGTTTACAAAATGCATTGTATAAAACGGGACAATATACAATGTAAAACAACGTGACAAATTAAAAATTACACATGACTAAATCTACATTAAAATTGTAAACACATATTCAAAAAACAAACATTGGCAAGATGGTATAAGAATGGAAGACCTGGTAATGAAAAGAATAATTAATGATCAGGGAAAGCAGATCTATGAAGTCATGTCTTCAGATGTTTTTTAAAGACAGCATGGGAGCCAGTCAAATCTCAGGTTGAAGTTGGTTTCACAACTAAAAAGGCCCAGTTCCTTGTTGATGATTTATGGGCTTCTTTTGGCTTAGGGACCCTCAAAACTTAAGACTTAAACCATAACACTACAAACTGCATACAAGACATTAAAAGTGGATCTGAATCTCACAAATCAGCAGCACTTGACCATTGTTGGGAAAGGGAAGCCTGGAACATGAACATTTTAATGGTCCGTTTGGAGACCTGCATGGATTAGTCATGAGTAGGGATGGGCATTTTGTTTTGGAACCAGTAGGTTACAAAATGAACCACGTGAGCCCAGGTGGTCCTCAGCACTGGCTGATACACAAAGATCCAATTGTTTTACCTTTCTCTGTCTAGCACTGGGTTAAAATCCAATGAGGAAGCACACTGCAATGTCATCTGTGCTAGATCTGTGATGATGGCCAACCAGGAGCTGTGCAGGGACAGGCATCATCCTGCCTCCCTCTCTGATTGGCCAGCAGCACGAAGCAGGAAAGATGACATTGCAACATGCTTCCTCATTGGATTTTAACCCTGTGCGAGACAGAGAAAGGTAAAGCAATTGGATCTGTGTGTATCAGCCGGTTCTGAGAACCACCTGGGTTCACATAGTTCATTTCGTAACCTACTGGTTCCAAAACAAAATGTCCATCCCTAGTCATGTGAATGTTCAATTGGGAAGAAATTTTGTAGCCATGGGCCATGAGTAAGCCCCCTTTGTCTCTGATTCTGTATTTCATTTCAACCTCCCTCTGTGGACTGCCAATTTCTGAAGTTGACACACACTTCTTCAGATATACAAGTAAGCATTGCAGGTGTTCAAATGGAAGATGTTGGTGTGTGATAGGTCTGCCTTTCAGGATGATCATTTCAGAGAGCATAGGAGAGTGAAGTGGTTGTGAAGGGAGGTTTGTTCCATCCGTATAGCTCCCAGCCTACATAACATTGAATGTGACCCAAGATGGATATCATAAAAGCAACTGAATAATTGATCAGCCAGAAGGTTTATGTGTCAATACATCTGGGTTTTATAACTTTTTGCAATGCTGTATATGTTTTCTTATCAGAAAGTAATATCAAAAATATAATTTTCCTTTCAGGTAGAAATGAAATCTTGGCAGCCTGCAAACAAAACATGTGGCATATTTAATTTATTCATTCTTTCTTTGCCCAGAAATGAAGATTTATGGGCTCTCTGTGAGAATGGACACTGTTAGAGAGAGAAGTTTTATAGCCACCATTTCGATTTTGGCCATTTACCTCAGATAAAGTCACAAATCAACACTGTTTTTGTCTAGAGGTTATTGATTAAGAGATAATTCTTGACTAGCACAAATTCTTAAGGTCATACAAAGTTTTAGGTAAGTTGGTCATTTTCAATGGATACAGCTGCTTCCAGAGTTTATTGCTAAATATCATTTGGGAGTCATGATAATGTTAGATTGAAAGATTTGGTCCCTTATATCAGATAGATTTACTTCTGGTCTATAGGGTGCCCACACTCTTCTATCTATATTCATAGATATGTGAACTGAATATAGGGTTGTATCTGTGGAGGCTACCTTAGAGTTAAACTATGTGGCCAGGGGCTCTATGTATCTGCTAGCTTGCACTCACTGTAGACTGGTGCTTTACCAGGGAAACACATCTATGCCTCTCAAATTTGAGTTGAATTTTGGCCAAACTGTAACCCTGTCATATCTCCTCAGAATTCACTGGGACCTCCTTCCAGAAAAACAGTGTTGGGGTTTCTTCCTTGGAAAGAACAGTGCAATCCACATACAGGAATAGTTAGTAAGTAGGTGAGTTAGATAAACAGGACTGGCAAAAAAATTAGGGCCATGGGGTATGTGTAAATAATGCAGCAGATGCAGTCATAAATGCATTTGCATGGGGATAGAGTTTATGATTAAATTACCATGTAATATTTTGCCTTGGATTGCTGATAACAACATATTGTTGCTGGGAAACTTCATTGATCTTCAGCAACTCCTAAGATTGAAGCAAAAGGACAGAGAGGTGGGAGGGGCATGTTAGATGGTGTTGTCATCTCTGTTATTCAAAAATCCCTGGAACTTTGACCTATTGGGCCTTGACTTTGCAACATTGGGCAAAGGATTCTTCAGATCATTCTTCCCTGCTCTGAACACAGGTTGGTGGTGCTGCTCTGTTTGAGCTTACAGTAGGACCCCCGTATCCACTGATTCATTATCCACTGAATCAGTTTTCCACAGTTGGCAGAGGAAAAAGTTAAATAATTCAGCAACCACAAAGCAAGCTTTAAAGCAAGCTATTGTCACAAATAGCATTTGTAAAGCAAGCTACTGTCATAAAACAGCAACCTAAAGCAAGCTACTGTCACAAACAGCAGCCATAAAGCAAGCTACTGTCAGGAAACAGCAGTCTGTGGGTGGGTGAGCAGGAGTTCTCTCTTATCCACAGTTGTCATTATCCACGGGAAGGCCTGGAACCAATCCCCAGTGGTTACCGGGGTCCTACTGTATATGCAGCCTTCAAGATAAGATATAGAGATGTTAGATATAGAGATGGGCACAGCTGAGGCATGGGAGAGGAGGGAGGAAAACAAATCAATCAGTTTTAAAATAAACTTCCTGTTCTCAAGATGACTGGATCAAGAGGCTTCTTGCCACTAGGATGGATTGTTTCATTTCTGAAACAAACAAAAAATGGTGTTTTGATTCATTTCTTGATGACACGCTGTTTGCTGCTTTGTTTTGTTTCGTAACATTTCATAAGCTTATGAAACGACACAACATTGTATCTTTTTTCATAAGATGCCCATCCCTAGTTAGATACATTAAAGCTTAGTCTTCCTTCAGGGAGTGTATCTTTCTTTTCCTGAGCTTCCATGATTTGTGCCTTTTAAGACATATGTTGAAGACTGTTCCATTCTCTGGAGTGTTAAAACCATCCTTTGTGGCAGCTTTTATGCAGTTTGGTCTTGGTTGTAAATAATGTTCAGGACTTGACTGAAAAAACAGAATAACGTTGGGGAGGGGGAGAGTTTGAAATAACAGATCCAAAATGGGAAAGAAATAGCAATACAGTCTAACTAGCCTATTTTGGTTGAACAGTTCACGCCTGTTCTCACATGTCTACTACATCTGGAGGCCATGCGTTTGTAGCACACAAATTTTAAGACTTCTGTGTTTCACTGATTACCGAGGGTGCTCATTCCAAGACACATTGTACATCTGTGGTATAAATACTTGCTTTGCTTACATTGTTAGCTTACATATTTCTGAACCAGCTTGCCAGGAACATTTGGGTCTGAGTAGAGAGGATAAGGTGGAGAGGAGGAGTAATGTGAAAAGGAAAGACTGTTCCAAAATGATGCACTCACACCTATTTGACAGCTGATGATGCCTCTGAAATTACAAATAGTATATAAATAGTACATCTTCTAGGGATGCAAATTATTGTGTGTCACAGTCAAGAGTAAGGAAGTGGAGCATTTTTGATGAAGATAATGAAGAATTTCCTGGGGCTTCCTACTGAGTTTTCAGATTGGTAGAGGCAATGTAAATTTAAAAAAAAATAGGAAAAAAGGACAACTTTTGTGTAACATTGTGTTTTCAGCAAAACTGTGCAATCCATAAAGGGACTGAAATATTCACATGATCAAAATCAGTATGATTGCCATAGTATGATGAAAGCTATCAATCATGTTCCTGGATCCGGTGCACATGCCATATCCAGGATTACTCAGATAAGACCTCCAGCCTTGAAAATCAAATAAACTATATCATCTCTCTAAGAGAAGTAAACCAGATATTTTGAATAGCATTTCAGTGTAAGCCATGTATTACTATCTTTGCCACTAAGAAAGCCCAAGTGGTGTAGTGTCAGGCATGGGCCCTGCTTGTCCATGGAAACTCCTTGGGGAATGGTGATCATGAACAGTTCCCTGGTCATCTCCCATACCTTGAAAAGCTATTTGAATTGCCAGACATCAAAGGTTACTTGATGGCATAAAAGAAAACTGTTACTAGGTCATTGCTGTTGACCGGTGACTGTAGAGAGACACAAGCTTACTGATGTGTGTGTGTGTTGTGTCATTATAGTTGTGACCGACTCTTCGTGACTCCATGTCCATGGAGTTTTCTTGGCAGAAATACTGGAGTGGTTTGCCAGTTCTTACTCCAGGCACCTACAGCACCTGGTATTCCCTGGTGGTCTCCCATCCAAGTACTAACCAGGGCCGACCCTGCTTAGCTTCCGAAATCAGGCGAGATCGGATATGCTTAGGGCCTCTAGGCAGCACAAGCTTACTGATAGGGATGGATTAATCTTTCAGTTTCATTTTCTCTGACATGTAATAATAATAATAATAATAATAATAATAATAATAATAATAATAATAATAATAATAATAATAATAATAATAATAATAATAAAACCATTTATTTTCCCATCCCATTTATGACAAGCCAAACCAAATAAATTAAAAGCACCAAGGAAATTCCTCATCCATCTGGATCAGCCAAATTCAGTTCCCAGGAGAGAGAATGCCATGTTGTAGCTCTCAGCTGTTTAACTGTTAAAGAATGAGAAGTCTTGGGAGGGAAGATGGCAAGTCTGTGCAAATCAGCTATTATTTAGAGGATTGTAGAATGTATTATTATTATTTTAATCTCTGGAGTGCATTATTAATTGCTGAGGGGTCATTTATGATTTTGATTGTCTATTGTTGTTCTTTGTGGTCAGTCACCCAGAATGGTCTTTGGGTAGATGGGCAGTGTATCAAATGACTGACTGACTGAATGAATGAATGAAATTGGAAGAAGAATAGGCAACATCCTAGGTAGGTCTGCATTCTTACAGTGGGCATGGGCCAATGCCTGATTTCTTTCCTTTGGCCCTTGCTTAATTCTTCTCTTTCTGTCTCTCACTATGAATTGCACAGGAACCTTCTGCTTATGTCTTTTAGGCAGGCCCCCTTGTCCCTTGGTTTCTTGTTACCAGCCATAGAGTCTCCTGCTTTATTTTATTAATATCATAATATATATGCCTAAGTTGGTACCATGGTGGATAGCAGCACCGAGTTGCTCAGGCTCAGCAGCACTAAAAATTCAAATGGCAGAAACACTTCTCCTCTACAGCAGAGGTTGTTTTACATTCTGCGGATGGAGTGCCACAAATAATTCCCTCAGAGGATTTGCTTGAATGTTTACGGGATGGCAGGAAATCATTCCACCCTCACTTTTCTGTTTGAATAGCCTGATTCAGGGACTCTTGAACGGTGGCCAGCAATTCATGGACTCCATAGAAGGCACTGCAATAGTATGGAAGCCTTAGAAGATAAAGAACAAAACGCTGTTTAGAGAACTTTCTTCTCAAACCTGCTGGCTTCCACCCACCAGTTAATAGGCATGCAAATTGAATCCCCATCACCCTGCACCCACGAATCATCATCCAACTTGAGTCAATAAAATGCTAAATTTCAATTTGGACATTGTTTTATCTTGCAAAGGTCAGGAAGACCATCGACCTCCAGGTACGCAGTGGTTACCAATTATCAGTGGGAATGAGTGTTGTTAATTTTCTTGAGTTTATTCTTAATTGTGTTCATTTTGCATTCGTCTTTGTCCATTCTGCCCACTCATTTCCTGTGTGTGCAAAACAGCTTTTGTTGTTAAAAGAACCCAAGAGAAAAGCAAAGTGATCTGCTTATATACCACCCCATACCACTTCAAGTAGTCTCTGGGTGGTTTATTAATTGCAGTATGCAGGATACACACTGCCCCCCACCCCCCACAAGCTGGGCACTCGTTTTACCAACCTCAGAAGGATGAAAGGTTGAGTCAACCATGAGCCAGCTACCTGGGATTGAACCCCAGGTCGTGAGCACAGTTTTAGCTGCAGTAAAGGCATTTAACTACTGTGCCATGATATTCCTCATAAGTGGGATAATCGGTCTGATTCTAACACATCAGTGGAATCAAATTGACTGATCAACAGGGACATGTATAGTTAAGGCAACAGCCTGAATATTCTGCCATTCCCCCCCCTCCCCTACTCCTGCACAACAAGAAACACACACTGCTTTCAGTCAACATTGATTCTCCACATATCAGTGTGTAATTATTTATCCTTGCCGTCTTTCTCCTTCTATTTGTTTTCTTATTAAATCCCTGATAAATGGAAAGCTGCTAATTAAAAGGGAAAAGAAAAGACTAAAACACCAGCCAAATCATAGATGCATTTGCTAGGAAATGGGTTTTTACTGAAATCAATTGGATTGCCAAGTAATTTGTTTGGGATCTGAGTAATAGTGAGTAAATGAGCTTTTATTTCAAGCTCTCATTCAAGTACATCTTCTTAATAATAGAGTCATAGAGTTGGGGGGGGGGCTGTTGTCTAACTTCCTGCTTGATGCAGGAAATCCAGAGCTGAAACATGCCAAACAGATACTTGCCTAATATCTGACTGAAGTAAGGATGTAACAAACACACATTTTCCAGTTTTCAGTCCCAAAGTGTTCGCTTAGCCTGTAATGAGTCTATCTCATATATTAGTTTCATCTTTTGAGTTGACTTCCTTAAATAAATGAGCATTTTCATGATACTGTAATTTTTTTAGTTCCAACTGTATTCTGTCCTACTTTTTGAAAACAGCTTGCAAAGGAAAACATGCACGTTCTCAGGATCATATTTTGCAATTACTGGCAGTAATAGCACCGTGGAATCTTGTGGCTTCTTGGGGTTCCCAGCTGGTCTGTGTCTTTCAAGGCAGACTGAACATTTACATTGAAAACTAAGGGGTATGACCTAGGTTCTAATCCTTATGATCTAAGGCTATTAAGCTGCTCTTCATTCCAAGATAGAATGTGCTTCTCCATGTGCTTCCAAGGATTAAGTGGTGCAAATGTAATCATCTTTTTAAAAAATGTACACACTAATTGACAACTCTTGATTATTATGAGGGGTATATAAACATGAAGTTCCACAATAAAGGCTGCACATTTGTAAACCAAAATATATGGCAACCCAGCTGGCCAACTCCTAAAGCTCAGCCACAGGCTATCTACCCCCAAAAAAGACAAACCTTCCCTTCAAACCCCCCCCAATTGCCTCCCAAACTTTATTGCAACAACCACCATTGCCAGGCTGCTGCCGCTGCTGCCATCCCAGAAAAGATGACTGCCCAGATTCTCTTGGATGCCATTTTGCAAGATGGTGGGAGCAGCTTCCCTTAGGTAAAAGGGAAGGGGCTGCTACCATCTCTGCAAAGTGTGGCCTGGTTCCCCCACACCCTAAGGAAAATTAGGCAGCCATCTTTTTGAAGTTCCTGGCAGGGGGGGGGTTCTCTTGCTTTCTCTCTCCGTTTTAGAAATCTAAAAATCACATGAACTGACAAACTGTTTTGTCAGTTTTGTCAGTTCATCCAGGTAGGGGATTCGTGGTTTGTGATTCATCAGTCTTAACAAGACACAATGAACTACCTTTTTCGTGGCTCATCCCCATCTTTCACAGAGACTATCAGTCTTAGCATCCCTTGTAAAATATCATATTATTCATACTGAATTCACATGGGGATTCTGGAACCCATTGTCTCAGCCTTCTTTCTCTGCAATTCCTGGCATGTTTCTGGCCCAAAGAGAGGATGTTGTGTTGGCAGAAGCAACACAGAGTGCTGTTGAGTTTCAGCCAAGCTGTCCTTCTCCAGGATAGTGGTGAGGGGGTCGCCCTAGGCTTAGGGCAAGGGGAAGAGGCCAGCACGGCACCTGCAAAATCTGGATTTCCCATTTCTGCTCCCATAGTGAATTTCCATGACCAGGTGCGGAATCAAACCCTGTTCTCCAGAATCCTAAAGTGCACTCTTTACACTGGTATAAATACATCTGGATGCTCATTCACCCAAATTTCCTTTTTGACCTTTTGATCTCAGAATGCTTCTATATTTGCTGAATACTTTCTGATTAAATGTATTACACCTGGATTTCAATATTCAGTATTTGGTTCTCTGAATTTAACTGAACTTAATAGCTGCCATGTAGATTTTGTAGATCTGAAATCTGCTGAAATCAAACCAGTCAAGAGAAAACCTTCAAAATGTGAAATAACTTTTTCACGTGGAAAAAAAATCAGCATATTGCATGAAACATGTAACTGATCTGATTTTTGTGAATTTGGGATATTGGCAAATATTTGCTTCATCTCCAAAATTGTTGGTGGAAGGAAGGAAAATAACAGAGTGTAGGCATCAGTGCTTCAGGTTAATGTTGAGACTAGCAAGGATGGGAAAGTTCAAGGAGGCTGGTAAAATGGCAGCCACCTTGTTACTATCTGCATCACACATGACCGTATATTATTCCGTATAAGGAATAATAGCCATGAGAAACAAGAAAGCTCACAAGTCATGTGGCTTCTGCTCTTTTTCTAAATGGGTGTCCTCAGACCTGAAGGTCATCTGTGTCCTTAATTGAAAAAAAAATCACTTTAAAAGAATTATTTTCAAATCTGCCTCTTGACCACCAGCTCTGCCTTTTGAAATCAGTCCATTAATTTGCTTAGTCTCCATCTCAGAGGAGTGCAACTTGGAGACAGATTGTGGAGAAGAATGAGGGATTTGTTTGACTTTAGTATAAACTTTCTTAAGCTTTGAAACTTAAACTCCTTGGCAGCTAGAAGACTTTGTCCAGAGGATAATGCATTCCCTCCCTCCCCCCATGACTTCCTGCTTTTCTAAAGTGCTGGTTCCCCGCCACTGGTAGTGGCCATATTTCACCTGAGAGGTAGTTCCACATCAATGGAGGGTGAAGTGATTCATCTCCTTGGCTTGTACATAAATTTAACTTTATAAAAGAGATTTGTGGGCCTGTAAAATAAAAGGGGACAGAAAGCTGTATAAATGTACAGTATTACGTATGATTAATCAAAGCTAAGCTGTTTACTTAGTCAGCATGGAGGCTTTATCCATGCAAAGTCAAGTGCCTGAGACTATTAAACAAAGGCTTGGTTGAGCTAAAACATCCGTTTGTGTTCCAAGAGATTTTTCACCTTCCTCATAGATCATCTTGGTGGACATAATAATGAAACTAGCTTGTTTTACAAAATGTCACCCCAAGGATATTTAATTCAAGCTCACCGCAAGTAATATTTTCTTGAGCAAATTGGTATTTGAGGAGTGCACGGATCAAGCTTCCCCTCCCCCTGCTTAATTATTTAGGGAGGGAGATCCTGTTTTGTTTGAAGTAGTGGAATTGTTAGTCTCTACAGATCAAAGTTTTCTACTCTACACATGTTAAAAGTATTAATGAAGTGTGTGAAGAATGCATTTCTTGTGGAAGGAAAGAAATGTTTGCCTTTTATCATTCAAACTTGACGAAATCTTTTGGAAGAATAAAATCCTCTGTCAATAAAAATGCATATCATATTTCTGCTTTTCATGAAAACCCCTGCCTTCTGTTTGAGAGCCTAAAATATTTATGCTCAATAGATGAGATGTTCTGGCAGCTGAAAAATAAAAGAAACCCCTTCATTATAATACATGGAGGGTTTTCTATCTTTTTAAAAATGATCCTTCCTTGTCCTAAAACCAAAATATCAGAGTGGCCCAGGTTTAAATTTTCATAGATTATTATTACTTTTTAAAAAAAGGGATGCTGATCTAGGGTGGAACCACAACATAGGCAAAGAGATGTTTGCACATTCTTTGGTGCTGCCAGTTATAATCAGCTCTCCCTTCCCACTATTCACTATTAAGCTTCTTTTCAGCATGCAGGTCCACATTGAACAAAATGTGTATTTTGACCCGCAGGCAATTGAGTAAGACTTGACAAGTCTGTGAGGGAGCCAAACTCGTTGTTTTATTTTAATTCTGTTTGCCCAGCTCCAAGCGGGAAGATGGAAGCCACGACAGCTGAAAATGCAAAAGCTAAATCCTACAGGATGACAGTTTCCCTGCTCCCCACCATTTTTTAAAAATCCTTCTGGCTTTGATTTAGATAAAGGTATTAAAATAAGTGGAAAGCCCATCTTCTTCCTCTTTATGAGAGCAATAAAATCGATGTGTGTATTATAGGACATGATATCTGTTGTCTGAGGAGTTATAACTGGGATTGAAAGTGTATCAATTTACGATGCAGAGGGATCTGCAAGGTGATAGATTTGTGCTGAAACAGTCATTTTTATAAGAGACAAATATGTGGATTGGAGCAAATCTTCAGCCAATGTAAATTGTTGGGACATTTCTTGGTAGCTTGAGCAAGAGGTTTTGCTTTTCAGCCCATTTATTGGCTTGCTTACGGGGAATACAACGTAATGTTTTGGAGCGTATCTTTTTGTAATGTTGAGGGTTTGGATTTGTGTATCTTGGCCACAGATTTACATGGACATCTGTCCTCTCTTTGGCCAGATGTTTCTAGGTTTCTCTGTCAGGGAAAGTCATAAGGCATGCTGAAATAAACATTTAAGACCTAGGGGCAGGCCAAAGAGTTTTCCTTGCTTGACAAGGACAACATGACATTTGCATCTCAGTTGACTTGAGCGAGATGTGGACCTTCTTTTAACAAAGACAACAGAAGTGCTGCTGCCACATTATATGAGAGAAGGAGGTTACTTAAACACTTAGGTAAGCAGTGCAGTGTACATTAGCTATGTTCCCCTGCACTTCACCTCAGCTTCCTGTCTCAAGACCCTGCCCAATTACAAGTGTGAGCAATTGACTGAATGTGTAACCAAATCATGCTTTGCTTGAAGCTACTGTTATTCTCAGAGTTTGAGAAAGTTGCTTTGGGGAACGCCAAGTCTCAGAATCCCGCAACCAGCATTCCCATGAGCATGGAATTCCTCTCTCAAAAAAGAAAAAGGAATTGAAAGCTCTAGTTATCTAGCTCTTTTTCCACCCACCCCCCCAGCTCATTGTGTGCATATGTGTGTTCTTCTACCCTATTTATCCGGCCCATGGAATCTAGTAGGCTGCTGTGGCACTCTTGACTCCAAGACAGCAGAACTCTCACACACATTCCAATCCCTCCATCATGATCCCATTTTTCCTCAATGCAAACATCCACTTTGTAATGTAATAGACTTAGATTAGCGATGGACCAACACAAAGTAAGTTGAGTTGCAACAATAACGTAGCCTGAGAAGAATAGCATTTGCAGAAGAAGAAATCCAAAGCAGCTGTTGTATTCTGGACCTGAAAGAGCTTCTCCACTGGCCTCATAGGCACCTCCACACAGAGATCATTACAGTAGTTTAATCTCAGGATTATCTATGCATTAACCAAATTGGTTAGGGACCCAGTGATCAGGTATGGATGCAGCTGGCTGGTCCACCTAAGTTGCAAATATATAAAATATATGGACAAACATAAAATATCAGATATCCTCATGGATGCCACCTGAGATTCCATGGATAGTATGGCTCATGAATGAATGAATGAATATTTTATCTTGGGTGAGAAGTCACCTCCTGTGTCATACAGCAGGTAATTTGTTGATAATGTGTTGAGGTTTTTTTTTAATTACACTGTTTATTCCTAGCTGTTGATAGCTGCCCAAAATATCTGTGCTGCCAGATGAGTGGGATAGAAATTGAATGATGAACTTACATATACTGGAATGCAGTGGCCACATTACTAACTTGAGTCAGTATGTGGAAGTTCATCAGAACCTTTCTCCTGAACCACCAGAGATGCAGCTCTGGGTGTGAAGATTACTACTTGTACATACAGTAGGTTACAGTATCATAGATGAACACAGTCAAGAATTATGGAGCTGGATGAAACACCAGCCAATTCTGTCTTCTAGTTGTCTGACTTGTGCTTGGAAATACAGAATAGCATTTCAAGTTATCCTTGGATACCTTCTCATGTGAGAAACTCACTTATTTTGTGATAGTATGAATAGAAAGTGTTTTTTTTTGTAACATTTCAGCATGTGTGTGCAAATTCTCAATGTGAAGGAGAATTAGCAGTTTGAAAAACTGTCTAAGGGGGCCCATTATCAGCTGAAAAGAAGGTTATTGAAATTAATGGTGTTTTAATTGTACTCTGCTTCATCAGCCCATTTTTACTGCAACAAAAGAAATTATATTCTATGTGAAGAGGGCTCATTAAGGACTCAACTGTGGTGGCATTAAATTAATGCTATTTTTTTAAAGAGTGAACTGAGCAGCCATGAATTCCCTTGTGGGATGCAGGCCCAACCAAGGTTTTGAAGGGCAGCATAATGAGGTTGCCAGGTCAAGATCTGAAACTAATTTATAAAAGATGCAAAATGATACCTCCCCAGGCTCTATGAGGCTGTTGTCTGTGTTTCATTTTCTATTAGTTTGCATGTTTTACAGACATACATGCAGACACAGTCAACACTGCTAAACCTATCCCATGAAGTGTTCAGGTTTTTTTTTTTAATTGCAGCTGGTATTTTCCCCCTAGCAAAATGCAGGCAGTTATTCAAAATCAATCTTCCCCTTGCACACTGATCTGATACCCTCCAGGAATATACCACCTTGGTTTCTATCTGATAACAGCATTATCTGAAACAGTTGAATAATAATGAGTACTGTACCATAATGCTGTAGGATTATGAAACAGGGAAGAATTACCATGCAGAGCACAGCATAACAGGAAATTATTAGCTCCAGAGCACAAACTACAATGTAGAAGTTTATTGGCAATTACAAAAAAATCCCCTAATATCTGGTGAAACACCAGGCATTTATTTTAGCCTGAAGCACTTAGAATCTATGTTAAAAAAATCTGTATGTCTTCTGTGATAACACTCAAAATAATAGTTTTGGTGGATCAGATAAAAGTCCACGTAAGTAGTCCAGAATTAGGCATCTCTGGAAGTTGACATGAAATTGAGGAACAGCTCCATATTGTTTGTCCTTAACATTAAGTGCTCATTATCTGGTACAGCCTCTATAAACATGGATGTTATGTGTTTCTGCCATCCTAACTTCTATAAAACCCCTGCTGCATAGTATTCCCCCTAACCATGTCACAGTGTGATGTTTAGGATCAAAAATTCCAGCATCCTTCCTCATTGCCCATGCTGTCTACCTCTCATGGGAACTGGAATCTGAAATGTGGATAGCACCAGGTTACAAAGGTTGATGCATCAGAGGAGACAGTCTCTGATGGCTTTCCATCAAGGCAGACATCCTCTTTTTCCTTCATGCACAATAAATTGCTATCTTTACTCCACTGACTTGAAAATTGATACAGTATTGTAAGTGATATGCCAGGAAAATCCATATCTAATGGTATATTCCCCATCATCTGTGGTAATGACAAGATGTGTGCCTATTCTTGGGGAAGCTGCTTAAAGCAATGACTGACTTCTGAGAAGTCTAAAATCTGTCTTGATCCCCATAACAATACAGCTTTATTTTTTACAATGTTACATCTTCTTCTGGTAAACAAGGCCTGAGAGAGTTGGTGCCCATACCTTACTGTGGAACTGCTATTCCCATCATCCCCTTCCATTAATCAGGCCTGGAGTTGCAAAAATCAATGCTATTATGTGTCATTAAGTCAGGTCCAATTTATGGCAATCCAAATAGTATCTGAGTATGTGGAGTGTTGAAGGAGGGGTTTACCCTTGCCACCTTCACCAATGAGTTTCCATGGATAAGCAGGGATTTCACCCAGGTATTCTGAAGTTTAAACCAAGTGCTTATCCATTATGCCTCACTAGTTCTGTGTGAATTAGAATGATGATTTAATAGCATGTTCGGGGGCTTTAAATTTTTCCTCAGTTGGGATCAATCTTTCCTGCACCAAAGTTTGCAATGTTCCTTCCTAGTAAGTATGAATCTCTTTTCTTGGTTTTGAACACAAATGGTTACTCTACAGAAAGATTGATCTCACCTGTTTTTGTTTTGTTTTGTTTAATAGGGAATAAATATAGGCTGCAGGGCTGAAATACTGATCCTCAAAAAGGCCTTTCAAAAGAAAAAAAGTGCATTGTTAGAATACTGAGCACGTGTAGAATAGGCTTAAGAAAGAACATTTCAAAATAGATACAATGTTGTCGTTTCAAGCTGGGAAGCAATGAAAGTTGATGGAGACAAAATAGAACAAAACAAAATTTATTTAAAGAAGACAATTGTTGCTTTAAATAAAGTGATGGAATGACAGTCCTCCAGAAAGTGACATTTTGCCATGGCTGTTCAGGAAATTTGCATACAATTTTAAAATTTTCAAAGTGTTCCTGCATTAGAAATGCACACAGTGCTTGAGTGCTTGAGTTTGTCCTGACCCCAAGTCCTTTCAGTGAACATTTCTGAAACCAGGCTTCTGATGCATTTTTAAAGGGGAAACAAGGTTGAGATTTTGGGCAATCTGATCTTTTGTTCCTGTTAGTCAGGACCCAATTACTTAACTCTTAGGAGGAGAACTTTTTAAACTCATTCCTGATTGATCAGTCATTCATGTTGGGAAAGGGATTCTAAAAATATTTTAAAACTATATATTAAAAAAAGAAGAGAGAACAAATATTCAGGATCTCTCTTTTTGACATTACAAATTTCTTTCTTTCTTTCTTTCTTTCTTTCTTTCTTTCTTTCTTTCTTTCTTTCTTTCTTTCTTTCTTTCTTTCTTTCTTTCTTTCTTTCTTTCTTTGGATGGTCTTACTTGATGTCAGCACAGCTTTGATCCCTAGATCCTCTCTTTAAGTCTCCACCATTCACACTTATTAAAAAAACAGCTTTGACCATTGTTTTATGTTTAGGTTGTATGTGGTTAACTGATAAAAAAGAGAGTTGGCTCTCAGATTTTCCCTTGTGTGGTGTTACTTTGTGAATGGTAGTGAGCACATGAGGATATCCCACAGACTATATTGACTGTTGCCATTTGGGCTGTCAACATTCAGACTGCCTTCTGCTATGTTAAGATTTGGCATCCTTTTTCCTGCTGTCCTTGTGGGCACAATACTGTGCAGAAATATTGGACCATTTTCTGACATTTTGAATAATGGATACAAAGGCACAATTTAAAAAATTTATAAAACAGAGGTCTTTTGAAGAATTGAATCTCTTTAAAGGTTTACAAATTCCCACCAATGAAACATTGCTAAATAAAAAGAATATTTTATTGATACTACTTTGAGGCAGTAGTTAAGCATTACCCTCTATAGAATTCAGTTCCGTAACCATGTGGAAATGACTAAAATATATCTTAACTAAAGGCAAATGGAGTCTAGGAGCTTTTTAATGGGCTGTCAAATATAATATATTCCTTCTTGACAATAGAAGCTGCCATTTTTAACCTCCGCAATGTATTATAGATTGCTGCATTGAGTGTCTTTCTATGACATCACTCCCATTACTTGTCCTTGTAACCTAGTACAAGACTTTCTCAGCTGCATATGGAAGGAAATTCTAAACCACTTTTTTGCTTGTGGCATAATGTTGACTGACATCCAACTACATAGGATCCTCAGTAACTGGCCAGCCTACTGCTCCCTTTCTCTAAGGCTTTATACTGGAGGGAGAGTTAACTGGTAAAGCCATGTCAACTCTGCAGTTGAAAATCTTGCAAAATATTGCATGACCCCCTCCCCTTTTTAAAAAAGATATCTGCCTAGAAAAAACTATAACTCATGCCAGACAGTTTGACCTCTTTTTCATATGACACATGCACATTTTCCAAAATTCAGTTGTTTCTACCCTGTTTGAAATATGTATGCAGATGTTCTGAGCAAGGATTGGTGAGGGGTTTGGTAGGATCAATGTCTGAGAAAAACATTTGAGGTTCATGCATTTCATAAGAACTGGGATGGAAAATCTTGAGCCTTTAACAAAAGTGGGAAGGAGCATACAGATATATATGCCAAAAGAGACAGAGATTTGTCTTGTAGGTTTCGATGACTGTCTTTGAATTTACAAGGTATTATGCATATCCTGCAAATTGCATAGGAAAACTGCTGTCTCGTTCCATGGACAATTTAAAATGAAAAACTTTGAATGGCTTTCCTCTGTCTTTTTCATCAGTCAAACAGTCTTGCTTTCCCTGCTGGGCGTGTGCATGCACATATGCCTCCATTGCTTCACAAAAGGAATAGACAAGTGCTGCAGAAAGGTATTTCATGGGAACTGAGGAACCCTCAATGGCAAAAAGTGCTTACTACATTATTCTTGTCATAATGGCAATAAAACATGTGGAGGTTCATAAGTATCTCAGCACATTTGCCTGTCTCATCAAAAGGGAGTATATTCGTACCCTTCCTTCACACTTTGACTTACTTGCTTTTTGGGTCAAGATGAATTTTCCCCACATTAGACAAAGAACATGCAAACACTCTTTTTTTCTGCTGGATGCCCCCTTTAAATGCATTCATCAGTACGCTGACTCTATTTTGTTTCCCTAACAATTGTTGATTATACTGAACCATCTTGAAAATGCATACATTTCTACAGTCATATATTTAAACATATCAATTTCTTGTGCCTGTTTTCTTGCATTGAAGTTGCATTTTCCCATACCTGTTTTGAGCCAAAGACTGAATCAAAATACTTGGGAAATAAATGCAAAAGATGTTGGAGAACTAAGTGCCCAATAATTTTTCCCCAATGCCATCATTTCAGTGGCTTTATTGGGTATTGGATTGCAAAATCTAAATAAACTGTAAAAGATTGTGATAGCTGGTGTTCATGACTTTTAGAGATGGGCACGAAATGAACTTTTAGTTCATTTCATTATTCATTCTTCATTTTGTTACATAACAAAATGAATAACACACCTCAGAGTGGATTTAGAACAAAATAAAACAAGATGAACAAATTGGTTCAGTTTGGTTTGGTTTGTTAATGGCAGTGCCGGAGATGTCTCCTACATGGTGATGGTCATTCCTGGAGGTCCAGTCTTCCAGGCTGCAGGGAAGGGCAATCAAAAAAAAAAAAGCCAACCAGCCTGCACTACAGCTGTAGTGTGGGCCGCATGGTCGGCAGTTTTTTTTTTTTTAAAAAAAAAACCACCAATAAAATGAATAAATAAAAATTAAAAAGGAGCACTTTTGGCTGGGTTGGCACCCTAAAATAAAGAAAAAATATAAAAAAATAAAACCAGTGTCCATCTCATTGCTTCAGAAGTGAGTCAGTCTCTGCTTTCTGACAGTTCCCACTCAGCCTGAGTGGGTGTGGAAATCACTCTCTGCACTTCTGGCTAGACTCCCCCTCCTTTTGGGATTCAAGAGGTATTGTCTGAATGTTCCTTGTAAAACACCCAGCCTAACTGAGGCTGCCATGCTTTCTTCCCCAGGGTAGGCACATCCATGGCTTGAAGGGACTCATCTCACGAGACTTCCCAAGGGCCCTGGGATATGAATGATTCCTTCTGTTGTTCTTTGTCCTCTCTCTTTCCTTCTCCTTTATCTTGTGGGAGTTCTTCAACAGTAAGGTGGTTTTCTATACATCTGTCTTTTCCACTCTTTCTTGGCATCTTTGGTACCTTGAAATCCACCCATTTCTCAGTGTTGGGGTCTTCTTGTACTATTGTCATCTAAAGCAAAGCATTCTGCTTATGTACAGCCCTATAGTACTTAAGGCACTCTCTGGGCAGTTTACAGTTTAATTAGGCAGGATACACATTGCCTCCCCCCCCCCCAGCAAGCTGGGTACTCATTATACTGACCTCAGAGGGATAGAAGGCTGAGTCCTTCAGTCTGCTACCTGGAATTGAACCTCAGGTTGTGAGCACAGTTTTAGCTGCAGTATAGCTATTTAACCACTGCACCACGAGGATCCAAGTCTTCCTCCTCCTTTTAGCTCTCCTCCTCTCTCTTCCACCACCAAGACATCATCTCCCTTTTTATATTCTTTTCCTTTCACACTTTCTGCCCCCTTTCTCCTCCCCTTCCTCCTGCCCTTCCTTTTGTTCCATCCCAGCATGTCGTCCCTCTAAATCCTTCTCTAAGAGTTCCATTTGTAAGAAAGGTATTTCCATTTCAGTGAAGGACAGCCCTCCTCCAGTAGCCTCTTGCAAGTTGTCTGGCTGCTTTCATCATCATCATCATCATCATCATCATCATCATCATCATCATCATCATCATCATCATCATCATCATCATCATCAAAACTGCAGGGCTGGAAGGGACCCTATGGATCATTGAGGAAGCAAAGTGGAGGATGTCCCTTCAGAATCCACATGTTTATGAGGCTTATGGGTATTTAGGAAAGAATAAAGCACTTTAAACAATATGAATGAATAGAAACACATCCAGCTGTATAATTTATTTATTTATTATTTATTTGTTGCATTTCTATACCGCACCTTCTTCCAAACTGGAAGTATATACAAACACTTTTATCAGTCGAGGACATGGTGCACCCTAAGAAACATGTGTCAACATTGAGGGAAAATGTATCAAGAGGCAGATGGATTTCACTGCAGGAAGGAAAATGTCTTAGAAGTGGATGTACAGCACAGCATGGATAAGAAGAGTATGAAAGGGGGAATCAGTATATAGAATGAAATTGAGAGTGAGTGGTTTTCAGATCCTATGGTTTGCCAGCTAATGTGCATTTTTTCCATTAAAAGAAACTGGGAACACTTCCAGGCACTTTGTATTACAAGTCCTATATTGCTATTTTGTGCGGTCAAATCACTTCCAACTCGTGAAGACCATAATATGTTTTTGAGGTTTGTGGGATATTTAAGGAATGGATTTAACAATGCTTCCTCTCAGGGAGTTTCTGTGATTGAGTAGATATGTGATCCCAGGTCTCCCAAGTCCTAGTCTGAAGATCTCTCCACCACACCACAATTCACAACTCACAAAGATCTCACAACTCAAAGCCCCTGATAATTGACCATGCTGGCAAGACCTGATAGGAATGAAACTCCGAAACAGCTGGAAGACAACTAACTGCTTACCCATACTTTGACATATATAGAATGTCAAGGGGTAGTGCATAGCATTGGTAAAAACACCACCCAAGAAGACATTGTGATTATCTACTACAGATATCTCAGACACAAACACTTTTCATGACAACAGGTGTCTTCCCTCCTGCATGTACACCAGATTCAACATTATTCACTTTTGGAGGACATGTGGGTATGCTATCTGAGTAGCTTGTGCAGTTGCAGAGCTGATGCTACTAAATAGCACATGTGCATGAGTTCTGCCTCATTGTGATCCTGGACTGCCAGTGTTTGTATGGATACTATGTGTATCCTCATCTTTAATTTTGCTCTCTGGACAGACAGCAAGCCTGCAGCCTGAATGGTATCAGCTAATGGTGCTTCCTTGGAGAGAAACATGGAAAGTGGTTCCACATCATCTGAAGTGCTGTTGTTTTTCTCTGTGCTCTTTGCATCGGCAATTGCCAAGTGGTAAATGGTAAACATTCTGACTGTTTTTAGCAAAGTGGATGCTGCTGACACAGGTGTGCCATTAAATATGTTTTTAAGGGCTCCATTTTGCTCTTGTACTTTGGGAGTGAGCCCCCATAAATACTCTTAAACTGTCATGCTTTGCAGAAATTGAAATCTTCAGCTCCTTTTCAATATGCTGAGCTCCTCATAAGCTTTTGTTTCTACATTTACAGCTTCGTGCAATAGGCCCCATTTTATGGCAGACATGATGTTTTTCAGTTTTATATCTATAATAGCTAAGCAGATGGCTTATCCCATATTTGAAGCATTTTTCTTGCTATTTGGCAAGAATGTATTTTCCCAGGCAAAAACACAAAAACACAATCCTGACAAGTAAATAAGAAGGGAAAGAAGGGGAGGGAAAACAGTTTTTTTGATTCTACATGTTTATTTGCAAACCCAATCCTTTTGATTTCAACAATCTGAAAGAGTGTTTACCACAATAGCTCCCAGAATCTGGAATTAGTTTCCTGGTCATAGCCTTGTATTTACTGAGGTGTAGGAGGACTTGCAAAACTATATGTTTAAGAGAGAAGCTATGGGTCTTTAGGTATTTTTAGGGGGATAATAATCTCATTCTATAGTCCGACTCCCATGTGTTCTGACATGTGTTGTTGTGATATAGCTTGTAGCCTGCACTCTGCTAAGCAAGGTAAAGGAACATACCTAGTAAATTGTTTTTGTATTTGCCGCTTTCTTCCTGCTAATCTTCACTATTTCTACTTCCACCAAATGAACATTTTTCTTTGTCATGATGTTTTACTAAACAGCCATTTATCCTCTGTAACACTGGAAATGCTAGTAGCTTTATCTTCTGTAATGCTAGGAGCTCCTTTGGATGTCCTTACTAATACAGCTAACCTCACTCTTTTGGGTAGGGTAGGAAGGCAATTAGATGTTGGGGTGGGGGGGACTCAAGTGTCAAGCCATAGCTGAACCATGATGTACTTAACATTAGTCCCAACCCAGGTACACCAATTAAAACAAATGGGTTCATCATATTAGTTTTGAATTAATGTACTTTGATTTTAATGTACCTTCTCCCACTGGAGCTGACATTGCTCTTCATTTTTACCATTTTTTAAAACAGTGGTAAAATCATAACTGGAATTGATCAAATTCAAACTCAGTTCAAAACCTATCTATTTCCCACTTCTGTCCTCCTGTGATGTTTAAATTTGTTTTTAAACTGTATTCCGTATTTGTGGAGGAGGCTACACTGCTCTTAGAACAATTGCATTGAAGGCTTTGTCCTGTGCCCACCTGCCCTTGCACTGGCTATCTCACATAGCCAATAGCGGATTTCTCCCAATCTGGTATACTGCTAGTAGAATGAGTTAGGGCTAAAACTGACAAGAAACATCCCCTAGGTTTGGGAATGACACACTCAGAGCTGCACACAGGCACACACAGAGAGACATGGACTCACATCCCAGAGAGACACGTTTTTACATTACAGACACATTTTGACTAGATCTGTTGCAAGAAAAACACAGATACACACAGATAGGATGGAGAAAGAGTGGGAGCATGGAAACCACACTAGTGGGTATCAAACATAATTTACATCAGCAGAGGCAGTCACATATGCCAAAACAACTGAAAATAAATTAGTTCCACAAGTGATTTAAAATTGATGACTCTCTCACAGCCAAGTAAAATATCTCACTTTTTAACCAACACTCATCAGGAAAAAACATTTGCATTTCCATGTGCATAATGTAGTCACTAGAGTTGGGCACGACTTGAAAAAAACTTTTTTTCGAGTTGTCGTTAGTCGGGCCAGTCCCGTTTCGGCTCGTTTCCAGTTTTCGCGAAAATTCGCAAAAATGAGTCGGTTCGTTTTTTTTTCGTTTTTTTGTTGTCATTAGTACTGGTTTTTTTGGGGGGAGCGGGCTCCTGGAGTCACCTCTGTGGGGTGGGTGCCTCCTCTGGCCCGCTATAAAGGGAAAGTGGGCTCCTGGAGGCACCCGTGGGTGCCTCCTATCCTCACCCACTAGGAAGGGGAAGCAGGCTCCAAGAGACCCCTCTACATGGAGGTCTCCCCTCCTCACCTGCTGCTGCTGCAAAATGGTATGCAATAGCCATATGGATATGCATACCAGTTGCAGGCTATGAGACCAGTGAGAGTGATAGCGTCATGCCTTCCCTGCACAAGGCTCTTGCACCGCCATGTCTCACAAAGAAGGGAATCGTACTTGTGTGTAGTGCAATATGCAAGTAGATCTGGCTTAGGGTTAAGGTGGGTTAGTGCAAGGGCTAGGGTTAGGCTAGTGACGGGTAAGGTTATGGTGGGCTAGTGGGTTGCACCTCTGGGTGCCTCTCTGACCCACTAAGAAGACAGTCTGTGACATATGGGTAAGGAGTCAAGTGTTAGGGTTAGGGTTAGGGGGCTAGGGCAGGTTTTAGGGGGCTTTTTGGCACATCCCAGAAGTCTCCATGGCCAAGTGGCCATGCGTTTGGTGGGATGGCTCCAAAAATTTGCATGGTCGTCCACTCCCACCACATGGCTGGCCACTCAGCCAGCCCATCATTGCGCAGGTGTAAAAAAAATAAAATAAAATCAATGGAGGACAGAGGAGGAGAGGAGAGACATTTTGTTGCAAGAAAAAACCCACTGCTACTGTGAAAAATCTGGCAGTTTATAAATTTTTGCGTGTTTCTGTTGTGCTTGTGTGTTTTTGGACCACGATTTCAAAAACAATATTGCGTTCGCCGCCCCATTTTGGATCCCCCGCCCACACCGCATGGCATGGCGACTCGAGTCTGGCTGCCCAGGATGGGGGGGAGGCGGGACCCCCCCTCCAGAAACCACTCCTCCGGTAGGTGCCCTGTGCCCTTAGTCAAGCAGGCATTTTTCCGCCTGCTTTTTTGGCCCGGGAATGGGTGGGGGGAGAGTTTAAAAGTTTTTTCCTGTGCCGTCCGTGCCGCTTGCTTGCGCTTTAATTGCGGCGGCCGGCGGCCGGCGAGACTGGGCTTTTTGCTGGCTGCCTGCGAGCCTGCGGCGAGTCCCACCAGAGCAGCCCAGGATGGGGGATGGGGGGGGAGGCCGGGGACCTCCAGAAACAACCCCTCTGGTAGGTGCCCTGAGGCACGGCAGGCATTTTTCCGCCTGCTTTTCGGCCGGGAACCGGGTTTTTTTAACTTTTAAAAACTTTTTTTCTGTACCGCGTGGCATCGTGCGATCGCGTGATGCAAGGAACGAGCACGACAAATCAGACCAAAATTGTTCGTTTGTCGGTTCGAGCTCGAAGTCTGGCAGAGTAATTCCCATTACCGTTTCCATAGAGTAACGGAAACGAGTAACGGAAACGGAAACGGGAATATCGCTAAGTCATGCCCATCTCTAGTAGTCACCTTCTTAAAATTGACTTCTACCATGGTAAATGTGATTCAAATACAGATTTTATTTTCATTTTAACTGTTCTTGTAATCAAATAGATGGGCAACTTTTAGCCTTTGGAATCTCCTGGTTTCCATACAGGGAGACATTTCTGGTCCCCTGAGGATATCAATAGGTGGGATTGTCAGAAACTCCATGCTGTATCTCTTTCACTTCATGATCTAATTACTGGAGATTCTCAGCTATTGATTCAACCCAATCATTATGCAGATGACTGAGAAGAGGGACAGAGAAATTAACCAGGGGACCATGTTTTGCCATCTGGAGGAACCTGGCCTTGACACAGCGAAGGGTTGTGGGGACATACACAGCCATGATAGGAGAAGGTAACTCTGGTGATGTATGTCACATTTGCATATCAAAGGGGAACATCAGAAGGGGCCTGTTAGCTGCAGTTTACCCAGGAATTTTGATAGGCATCACAGTAGGATCCTTGTTGCTCCTTGCAGACTCTGGAACTTCCTCCCACAGTAGGCCAGGAAGGCCTCATATTTGCTGTCCTTCCACAACCAAGTGAAGACCTTTCTCTTCAAGCAAGGTTTCATTCTGCTTTAAAAAGTAGTTTTGGTGTTGGTGTTGTTTATTGTTCTTTAAATGTGGCATTTGTTTTTTGCTTTTTTGGCATTTGCTTTCTTACTATTTTTAGCTTTAAATATTGTCTTTCAATGATGTACGCCCCCTTGGGTCCGTTTTTATGGAGAAAGGTGGGGTAAAAATATTGAACAAAAATAATTAAGTATAAGAACAGTTAGGCTGTGGAAATGTTAGCTGAAAAATATTCTACATACGACTCTTGTCTGAACAGTTCCTCTAAGGGTGTTTATACATGACCCCTAAACTCCAGGGCAAATGGCTCCCAGCTCCAGAGCTTAATAATGTTTCCCCACCAGCTTCGGAGTTTACAGGAAATTAAGTGCGACCCCGCCCACCTAAGCGCGACCCAGCACACTTTTCAGGTACCTGCTCTTGGGAGGTGAAAATTGCTTGATGTGGATGTGCTGGGCTCTCCTCGCTTCTTTTTGTTGTTGTTTTTTGCCTCCCACCCCTTTAAGAGAAGGAATCAGGAAGTGATGGGGCTCGGAGCAGCTTCCACTGGCACCGGGAGGTAAGCCTTTATTCTTTTGTCCCCTTTTTTCCTCCCTCCCCTCACGCAGACAGGAGCAAGGAAGTGCGGATGGGTGGGGACGAGGAACAGCAACGAACCCCCAAGATCTCTGGTCTGAATTTAAGGGGCCAGCGGATCTTAGGGGTTGTGTGAAAAGGCCCTAACTGAAATTATAGCAGTGAAGCGATTGCTCCCAACACTTACTGATCTCTTGGCAAGGCAGCTTCCATGCTTCTTGTTTTCTGCTCTGTTTCCCTTATCCCTATACTCCAGGCTTTCAACAAGTCTCACTATGCTGGCTTCATTTGCTTTCTAGCCTGCAAACTCCCTGAACTAGCTGCTTGGCAGCTTGATGGACATTCACTGTTCCAGCTTCCTTTCTCATCCTTTTAGCTAGTTGGAGAGGAAGCAGATTTTTGCTGAGTTTTCCCTCTTCCCTTAGCAACTATAATTCTTCCCTTCTTCCTGGCTTCAGTTTTATGGGCTGACCTACTGTACTATCAGTTACCTTTTGAACTGCAGACAAGAAGGGCCTCAAATTCGTAAGTCATCCGAGATCTAAACTGAAGTCAACAATTTTATAGCCAAACAGTTTCATTCCTTTGCAGCCAAACAATGCTGTTTGTAGTTCTGTATAATACTAATAATATAGTGCAAGCGGTCTCTAATGTACTTTCACTTGAACATATAGATTCCAGTGTTTGGATGTATGTGTGTGTTTTCAAAAATGTACACTGAGACAGTTCCAATATCCCATTAGATATTTACATGCATGCAATATGAAGTGAAAGTTGCCACAGCCAACTGTAGCTAATTGACAAAGTGCCAGTCATGCGCTCTATATGTGCCAGGTGCAGAAATGGGGATACAGCTAACATGAAACTCGCACTTGGTCAATTATTTGTAGAAATGTTAGTGAGCACTCTTAGGAGTGTGTAAATAACCCATAGGATTCTAACCATTGTTCTTACAGAGGATTCATTCAGTCATTATATATACATATGATCCCCTTCCCAGTCCATGGGAAAAAAACATTTCAAAGAGACTTAACAAAAGAAATCATGTGTAATAAAACACAATAAAATATATTACTGATAAATAAAGACAATAAAAAGTATCACAGGCATACATAAATAAAGCATCAATAATACATCAATTAGAACAATGAAAAACACAGATCAGTTTATTTGAAGATTAAAAAAAACTTGGAGAAGGTGATTGAGAGCAGCACTTTTCTATTATGGGGAAGAAGTCAAAAGTGAATTAGTCTGGTGGTGGTCCAAGAAGAAGTTTAGATGGAAAGAGAAGTTTGCAAGAAAGGCACAATAAGAATTCTCTTAAGACGATATCTTCCAGTGGTGAGAATTTCAGGACCTTGGACAGAGCCCAAAGGTTCTGTCCAAATTTCAACTTTTACTCAACTTTTTGTGGAGTAAACAAAGAGCCATTTATTTATTTATTTATTTATTTATTTATTTATCCTTAAAAGGCTACCCAAGGCAGTTTACAATAATTAAAAGATGGTATTTAAGTTAATAACAATTAGTATACAACACTAAAAGGATCAATGAATACAATACTCAAAAACCTAGGCAACATCAAAACACATTCAATGGACACCAAAAACACAAGGGGAGCAAAATAGTATATGCAGTCCAATGCAGTGAGGAATGTGAAGACCTCTACACTGGAGAAACTAAACAGCCATTAAACAGGAGGTTGGTTCAACATAGGAGGGACAACAGTTCAGGACCAGTATCAGCAGTGTACCTCCATTTGAAAGACAAAGGACACTTGTCCAAAGATGATGATGTATACATATTAGACAGAGAAGATAGGTGGTTCGAGAAAGGGATCAGGGAAGCCATTCATGTGTATATTGAAAATTCCTCTCTCAACAGAGGTGAGGGACTCAGACAAAATATGTCTGCTACTTATCAAGTGGCCCTTTCATCATTCCCCAGACAAATCAGAAGCACTTCACACCTCCACCAGCAAGGCCAAAGCTAACAACCCATACTTAATGGATGTTGGGGAAGTTTGCATAGGTAGGACTTTCACCCACCTTAGGCCATTGTCAAACTAATAAGCCTACTCAGGCCATTTTCCAACTGGTGAGCCAATCAGACCAGGGTGATGTGCAATCAAAGTGAACTATAAATTGGAGGACTCGCCACTAACTTTCCTCAGGCTGATGAAGCTGCTTGGCTGAGTAGCAAAACCTTTTGATATCTCAAGAAAAAAAGTCTGGTTGCCATGCCTCAACTTCCAGATAAATTCATCTGGATGACCTAGAAACTTCACAGACATTCAGTGGAATAAGATACAACAATCCATTTTGAGAAATCCCGCTTGGCAGCCATTCCTTCAGAAAAAGCTTGCTTAAAGAGAAATGTATTTGCCTGCTTGTGGAAGTACAGTAAAAATGGTATGCTATGACCCATGTATTAGTCCACACTGTGAGTGCCCTACCCTTTTTTATCCATCTTTTCTACCTGAGCTCTCACTGAATATTCTGCCTGCTCTAGAATATTGGCTCCCTTAGGGCCTTCTGGATAACCAGGCCCCACTACCTTCAGTGTCTGGAGACTGGAAACCAGGTTATTTGGACTTAAATATACCTGACTCAGTAGTATGACCTGTTGCTCCTCAGCTCTGCACCTTTATCCCATGTGTGTCTGTTGAACTTCACATGTCTGACTGCTGTTGAACTTCAAGGACATAGCAATACATGTGGATAGGGAGTTTGACATTCCATTCCTGTGGTTGTTCTGTTTCTAGTCAAGTTAAAGATTCTATTCATTTCATCTTTTTCAGGGAAACATGGGCTTTTAGCTACAATCCAAAGCATGTGCCAGTTTTAAAATGAATTCTACCCTTGCTAGCTAGTTTCAAAGCAATATACCACTGGTGGAGAAGAGACCCAAATGTTTTAGTTAACACCTTGATTTTACGTATATCTCTGCTCTGTGCCAGATTTTAATGCACCATAAACTTCCATAAAGTACTCTATTCTCTTGTGATTTTATGTCATCATAATGGTTTCACAGTTCCTCTTTTATTGCGGCAGTTTATCAAATGGGTTGAAAAGCACCGGCACCATGATACCATAAAATCAAAATATTTTATAGTATCCAGCATTTTCATACAACCAGAGTGGTGACTAACAACTTCCATGACCGATACAAATAAAGTTATGCTAAAGTAATAGCTAGCTGATGAGTTAAGTATGGAGGGTTAATATGCCTTTGGTAACCTAATAGTTCACACAGTCCTGTGGTGAAAATTACTGGTATGAGAACTGCCGTTAAAAAAAGTAGAACATATCCTATCTTCTCATGTTAAAACCACCAGCGCATTGACATGTGTTTTGAATGGCAAATGTTCCATAACTATTCCCCAATCAAGCCTCATACTGTATTCTGTATCTTTCCTCTGCTAAGATATATAGAGAAGGCAACTCTTCTAAATGCCTTGTGACAGGAAGCACACAGTGGACTATTTAAAATGAAAAGTGCACCTCTCCCCCTCCCTCCCTCCTCCCTCCCTTGGAAAGAAAGATACCATGATTGGGAAGGTGTTGGCTTTCTCTTTTAAGTAGACACTCATCCATTACATCCTAAGTTTGCTAACTCCTGTGATTTCCCTAAATCCAGGAAACATCAGTACACAATTTGTGGTATAATTTAAGAGAGAGACGACTTAGAACTGCCCAGCTGGAAGGGACTCTATGAGTCATTACGGCCAGTTGGTGTCAAGGAGGCACAGTGGGGAACTGAACTCCCAACCTCTAGTTTTCCAGTCAGATACCTAAACCACTGAGCTATCCATCAGGTATATATCAGTGGATTCTGACTCTCATAAGTCTATGTCATTGTGGCCCAAGGTGAGGTTTGTAGTAAAACAAACAAACAAAAAACATCTGGGGTCACAGATTCCCCACCTCAGAGTTAGATAAGTCAACAAAAGAAAACGATGCATCCGAAGATGCGGCAAAAGGGAGGCGCTCACTGGAAATGATGCTGTCACCTGAAGAATTTGGACAGGAATGAGGGTGATCTGGTATTCCTGATAGTGTGCTGAGCTCCTGTGAAGGTATGGCAAAAGCCAGGGAGAGGAGGAAAAGCCAAATAATGCACCATAGAGAAAAGAAAGGCATTTTTCTCCCTATTTGGCATGACTGCTCTCCCTCTTTTTGGGCTCAGTAAGAACTGAAGGCTGCAGATGGAAAGTACAGTTAAGTTCCACTGCCAAAGAAAGTGGGGCAAGGACAGTGACAAGGGTGAAGGAGGAAGGAAGAATGATAATGTATACCACACCATATTAGGGGTTCAGGCCATGTAGCACATGTCAATGCACACCAAAATGTAAACAAAAGAAGCTAAATGTCAGTTGTGTAATGTATGAGGTCCAGTGTGTTTTGAACAACATATTCCTTAGTGGCACTGTGGCAAAATGCCATAAGAGTAAACATGGAATATAAATATTAGATGGTAAAGGTGAATCAAACACAATCCTTAGGAGGGGAAAATGTGCATGGCCTACTGTTACATAAACAATTCAAAATAAAACAAGATGCTTCACCTTAACTTTGCTTTTTGCTATCTTCCCTGCCAAGACAATACACACACACACACACACACACACACACACACACACACACACACACACAGAGAGAGAGAGAGAGAGAGAGAGAGAGAGAGAGAGAGAGAGAGAGAGAGAGAGAGAGAATACTAATAATAAGGTACATCATTGTAATCTGAATTGCGAATGTAGCTGATGCCTGAGCACTACTGAGCTGAAAGGAAACATACACTGCCCCCTGCTGTCAGCCAGTGGAACCAGGAACCATGTGAGATTGAACAATGAGTTGTCTTTGGCTGCTTTCACACGATCACTGAAATCCGCTGCAAAGTGCTCGCAGATGCAGAGCACAAAATCGTTTTCCCACGAGCAGCGGACTTCAAAAAATAATTAAGTGAAACCATGGCCACTTAAGCACAACCCAGCACATTTTACAAGTACCTGGTCTCGAGGCAGTAAAATCCTTGTCGCTGTTCCGATGCAGATTTTAAACTGTTACTCGAGTCCATGGGAACATGGAAAATCTGCACCAAAGCCTTTTCTCCCCTGTTGCGGTGTCTTTGCTGTGGTTCTCAGTCGTGGGATCAGAATGGTTGTGGATTTTCAAAGCGCAACTGTGGGAACCGCAACATCAACCACATGACTGCTCCAGGGGATGATCTGGATCAAAGTTTGCTGTAGATTTTAGTGGTTGTGTGAAAGCCTCCTTTGTCATCAAAGAAGGCCATGGCAAGGGGAAAAACCAAGTTTGTCAGAGAAAGATTAGATGCTGGGAGCTTGTCCCACCATCACTCTCGCCATCTGTCAAAGGAAATTTATTGCAAAAGGCTTCACTTTTTGAAGTGAAGAAATCTCCATATAGACACTATACGTGGTGTACTGAGACTTTAAGTAATAAGTTACAATACTGAGCACTTTTTTTACATGACTGATTTAGAGCGAGCTGGAATGGACTAAATAGGGTTGAAAGGCCTACCTATAAGATTTGGTGTGATCTTCACATCCAAGTGTTATGTAGACCTTAAATAATACAGTTCTCTTAAGGATCCCATTGAGAGCCAGTCATAGTCTAATACACATAGTAATACAGAAACATACTTATTTGCTTTGGTTTAAAAGGCTGGATAAGAAACTACTGTGGTTGTGGTTTTGTCTATGGGCAGTTTCTTGACCAGTCCTTTAAGCCAAGGCAAAGGACATTTTTCTGTATTAACAGATGCACCATGTTTTCACTAATGAATTGTTAAAACAACAACAGTAAGCAAACAGAAAAGCCAAAAAGCCAAAAACTACTTCCTCTGCCCCTCCGCCATGGAGAAGATAAAGTGTGTTATTAGCCACTACTCTGAAATGTCTTAATTGCTAAAAGAAAGGTCTGTGGTTAATTCCCAGCAATCACATGCTCTGGAGGTGGACCAAAAGAAAGGAACCGACTTGTACCAAAGAGTGGAAGCCCTGGATAGGGACCAGAAAGGTGAGAATGCCCTAGTGGGTGGGATATTTTGCTCTAGCGAATCTGATTTTCTTCACGAAGCGTAATCCAGACCATCCTCTTCTGATTATCAACTAAATGACTAAAATGCCCATGTAACCAACCTCTCGGTCACACAATTCAGTGTGTGACAGATTATGTCTACAGGAATTTCTTAGCTTAAAAACAATTTCCATTCAAAAAGTGTGCCTTTTGTGTTACTTGGTAGTTTGGAGATGAGACAGAGCAGGGGGTACACCTGGCCAAAGGTAAAACAAAGTAAAACCCATCTACCCACCTCCAAAATAAAAAAAAAAAACCAGGAAGGGATTCCCAGGCATCCCAATATAAACATAACATTTTTTTGGGGGGGGGGGACATTTCCCCTCTCCTGTTGGGCCTGGTGCAACCTGTAACAATTCTGGGATGTGATGCCCCCAACCCTGCTAGTGCTACCCACATCTATACAAGGGGTGGGAAACAATTTGAGTTTGCAACCTATGCAAATACCCACAGACATTTTACCGCAATCGATTATAAGCTACCTCAAGGATAATTGGATTGAAAAGTGGGATGTAATATATGGCTAGCCCTCTTTGCTCTTAATAATCACACTCAAATTATTAGGATTAACTTACTGGCAACATAAATGGAACTGAGTAAAAGCACTCAAAGGAGAGCTCAAGGCAGCAACATTCAAAGTGTAACTGAGAGATAGACAACTGGAACCAGGATAACATAAAAATGCTTAAGGGCAAACCGTGAATAACTCCATATTAATGCAATAATTCCTAATCGAAGAAAGGAGGGAGGCTCAGTACAAATAAGAGGTAACAAGGGAGATGTCCAATCACTTAGAGAAAACAGATGATAACAATAACAGAGAAAGAAGTTGCCCTTATTTGAAATTGAAGATGAGGAAAAAAAAAAATAACATTTGCAAGATGTGTGTGTGTGTGTGTGTGTGTGTGTGTGTGTGTGTGTGTGTGTGTGTGTGTGTGTGTGTGTGTGTGTGTCTGTGTCTGTGTCCGTGTCCGTGTCTGTGTCCGAGTCCGTGTCTGTGTCTGTGTCTGTGTGAAAGAGAGCGAAAAAGAAGGAAACATAATAGCAAAGCAATCAATGAGAAATATGTTTCTTTCTGATGTGTCTCAGAATCCCACTGACATTTTCTGCATCTCCTGGATCATGTTGGGTCCCAAGCCTCCCCCTTCCTCCCCCCCAACCCTTCTCTAATGGTTAAAGGTAAAGGTAAAGGTTCCCCCCGCACATGTGTGCTAGTCGTGTCCGACTCTAGGGGCGGTGCTCATCTCCGTATTCAAGCCGGAAGAGCCAGTGTTGTGCAAGTCCATGGCCATGTGGCCCGCATGGCTGCAAGGAAACACTGTTTTTACCTTCCCGCCTTTTACAGCGGTACCTATTTATCTACTTGTATTTTACATGCTTTCGAACTGCTAGGTTGGCAGGAACTGGGGTGAACAGCAGGAGCTCACTCCACTGCATGGCACCCGGGATTCGAATCGCCGAGCTGCTGACTTTGAAGTCAACAGTTTTTGGAGCCTTAGTCCAGTGAGCCACCACTGGACTGGAAGTAAAGGTGCATAAAATATGCATGGATCAACATGGTTAATCCATGCATATTTTTATGCACCTTTACTTCCAACTATGCATTTTGTCAAGGTCTATGGATGTTCCCATTAACCAAAGGTGCTTCTATTTTCTAAACACACACACACTTGTAGTCCTGCACATCTTTCAAACATAAACATAGTTTTGTTCCCATTTCCTCTTTTTGAAAGAAAAAAAGACAGAGGGATATGCCCCTGGATTTGGCTGAACCCCAGGCTACTAACCAAGTCAATCTGATATGGGCCAGTTTGTTTCAGGCCGCAGCCAAAAGTAGAATGGAAAGTTTCTGTTTAATGTGAAAGAGTCCAAATTGATTTAGATTTAGACTGTGTCTGAACAAAGCCAATTAAGCTGTTCTGAGGCTTGATTCACAGTCTATTTTACACTGATTAGTATGGGAAGGAAGGGATCTGGTTTTCTTGATTGGCACATGCAAGATGCAATCTGAGGTAAGAATGACCAGTCACAACACCAGCCACAATGGACAGATGTTTACCTATAATGGCACTCCCTATCTCCTCACTGCTTTCAGCCACCTATCCAGAGCACGGCGAGCAGTGCTTCCTCCAATACTTTAATCTTATTTAAGAGGTGGCTGCCCAATGCATTTATTTGGGCAGCAGCTTGGAAAATGAAGTGGCAAGATGAAATGCTGAGACAATTCTTAAGAACAGTATTTTGGGGTTTTGAAAAAGATCAAACTTTAAAGATGCCTGATAGCTAAATAGCCGATGCTGGCTGTCCAAAATCTGACAGGTTTACTCCCCTCTTTAGGATCTTTACATCTCAATTTTGTTTCACACATTAGCCAATTTTTGTTTTCCAAGGGATGTTAATGGGAAGCTGGGGATCTGAATTTACAAATCAATCTGCATCTTGAATCAAGGCTGCTATGGAGTTGGGACTAGTCATAAATTTCCCTGTATGGAGTTGGGAATTATAGGAAACAACATCAACAACAACAACAAAAGAAAAAATATTTTTTCTTTTTATTTTTTAATTTGCACGCCGTCAGGCGTGTGTTGCTTACATGCTCCCAGTAAATTCCAAAGTACTCTAAAAAACTCCTCCTCCACACTCTTCTGGTCTTTTGCTACTTCCAGCACACATTCAGTCCCATCTGGTCTTTTGCTACTTCCAGCACACAAATGTAATGGCTCTTGGGTGGCTAGAAAACCAGCTGGTTAAGGGCAGGACAGAAGGTGTCATTAATCATGTTATGTCTGACATGTTAGCCTGAGCCAAGCTGGCAAGAAAGGCTGTGGTGGTCCTGCGGGGTGACAGTCATACCACAGGGACACACATGATGATGAACAATCGGTGCTCCCAAGCGGAGACCGACTGCGATTCAAAGAGAATTATCCTCAAGCTTCAATATTATACTGGAGCCTTTTCTCCTGCGCCTTTTGACTGAGCTGCTGGCATGTGTGCATGGTCTTTTGGGTTGTTGGCTGAGGCCTTAAGTGTTTCCATTAAGGCTTTACAGCAGGGGTTGTTCCAGGAGCTTTGGGGGGGGGCTGTTGTAAGTGGAAGGGGAGGAGCTGCTAGGAGGTCCAATGAATATTTAAATAAATAAATAAATAAATAAATAAATAAATAAATAAATAAATAAATATTTCTTCTTCCTTGGCTACCAACTGGTATGTGCTTCTTGATAATAAATCACCTATTCCACGCTTTCCCCCGTCTCTTCATCAGTTGTGTGAAGAGGTCTTAAATGCCTTCAAGAGATCCAGGAAGTGTTCGTTCCCTTAATTAGAAGAAGTTTTCAGACCAAGTTTAGGTTAAAACTAGAGATGGGCACGAAACGAGCGATTTTTTGTTTTTGTTTTTGTTTTTTTGTTTTGTTATGCAACGAAAACGAAATGAATTTTTTAAAACAAAACGAAAACGAAAACAAAACGACCAAATTTGCCGTGTTTTTCGTTTTCGTTGCAGCAGATGCATTGAACTAAAAAGAATGCTAACGAAACAGCAATTTTTTGTTTTCGTTTTCGTTTTTTTTTTCATTTCATTACCTAACGAAACGAAAATGAAATTTTTTGCAAAAAACGTCATGAAAACGAAAACGAACCGAAACGGACCCCTAAACGACCAAACGACAAACGAAACACCATTTTTTTTAGTCTTGCCCATCTCTAGTTAAAACATATGTGCACACATTCAGAGAGATAAACATGCATAGGCATTCACAGAGATAGCCACATGCATTTGTGCTAATGATAAAGCTGTGCTTAGTTCCTGTTCCAATCTGGAAGCCAATCTGGAGATTTGGGTATATTCCAATGCAGCCCAGAGTGATTTTTTGCCCCATCCAGCTCCATTCATGCCTCACATGTAAGTCTACTTATAAGTCTCTTATTGACTTGTATTGCTAAAAAAATTTTTTTTCTCTTTTTTACTGCAGACACAGATCTAATAGACTAAAAGAAAAGGTGTCAAATTTCAGACAGTGAGTGTCAAGTATTTGCATGAGGCACCTTTAAAGTTTGTTTTTTATCAGAAAAGGAAAGGAAATTAAAAACAAAAAATGGTTGAGGACATTTATGCTCCATACAGCTGCATTTATATTCCAGACACAGATCAATTTGTGAATTCATTTTGCTTGGCCCAGTAATCAAGTCTGTTCCACTCCAATCTGGACCACATACATATCAGTCCACATGTGGTCAATTCAGTTTATAATTTGGGAATTGTCCAAATCCATCACACAGCTCTAGTATAGGTATATTTTTATGTATACCTGTATGTATAAGGCAAGACTTTCAAGACTTGTATCTCAAATTTGAAGTGGCATAGTCCCAGGTCAGATGCATCACACATCTTCCTTCCTCCATCCTAGTGAATGGATTGTCCTTCTATATGTGTCTTGCCAAGGCTGGGAACAGGTTTTGAGTAGGGATGGGCACAAAATGGAAAAATAATGTTTCATTTCATTTCTTTTCATGCTCACCCCATTTTGTTTCATTTCAGTTCAGATCTTATGGTTTAAAAAAAATCGTACAGTAACCCCCCGCCTATTGTGGGGGTTAGGGACCCATCCGACCCACGATGCCTGAAAATCCGCAATATGGGGAAGCAGGTCGGGGTCGGGGATGAGGGGCAATCTGACCTCCCTGCCACCTCCAGCACGTGCTGGTCTGAGAAGTCTTGGGGCGGTGTGTGGTGGAGGCAGGGGGATCTGACCTCCCACCACCTCCCGCTGTGCCACCCCGAGACCTCTCATCTGGGGCCGTCTCCATTGAAATGCATTGGCAATTAAAGGGTGATGAAAGAAGATATACATATTACTCTTCGGTTTATAAAAGTTATTCTAGAATAGATTTTATATTTGTATCCCATAATTTGCTTTCTAAAGTAATTGAAACAGATATTAGTACTATAAAAGTAACAGACTCAATGCATTCCAATGGGGAAAATTTCTCCATTGAAATGCATTGGCAATGCATTTCAATGGAGATTACGGGGCAGCGTGATTGCCCCCCGCCCCCCCAGTGGCCCTGAGGATTCTCAGAGGAGGGGGTAGCACGTGGCCATGCAATCACCCCCGCCGCCCTCCCAGCAGCCCTGAGGCTTCTCAGAGGAACATGGGGGAGGCGTGGGGTGATGCAATCGCTGCATGCCCCCCCAGTGGCCCCAAGGCTTCTCGGAGGAGCCAGCGGCCCTGAGGCTTCTCAGAGGAGAGGGGGGCAGTGCGGGGCAATGCGATCTCCCCCCGCCACCCCTCCTGCACAGCCTGAGACGCAGGTACTGCTATCCCGCAATATAGTGGGACCGCAGTACCTGAACCGTGAAGTGGCGGGGGGTTGACTGTACAAAATGAATTAAAATCAAATCAAATCAAATGGCTCCTCTGGGTCCTAGAGGCACCATATCTGGTGCCTAGGACTCTGGGAACCATTTTAAAAGGCTCTTGCCCAGTTGTCAATGGCTGGAGCCCTTTAAACCTGACAGAGTCTGCATCATGGGGGTCCCCCTGGTACCGACTGGGCTGGGTTTAAAGGACTTCAGCCATTGACAGCTCAGCAGGAGCCTGAAAACAATGGAATGAAATGGTTCATTTCAATGGGAAAACAACCGTTTCGTTTCACGTATAACAAAATGCTGCTTCCTCATTTCATTTCATTTCATTTCATTTTGTTATGTAACGAACCAATGAAACAGCATTTGATTGGTTTGTTATGTAACAAAACGAACTGATGAAATCCCTGCCCATCCCTAGTTTTGTGGATTTAGAGGCACTCAACTTGGTAATGAGGCAAATTCTTCATGATATATTGGAGAAACAGCAGATTAGATGATACTTATATACAGTCAACCAATCTACTGTACATCCCTTCTGCTTCTCGGGAGTCTCTTGGAAATGTCAGAGAACAACCCATACAACCTGCAAATGTGCAGGAGCTACCCAAGATCTATATGGACTATTTGTGATTCAGTGAATTCTGTTGATTTAAGTAACCACACCTGTGGTGGAATAAGTTGCCTGGTATCCATATATTCTTATTAGGCTGACATGGTAAATAAACTTGCCATCTTAAATATTTCTTCCTGTAGATGGTTGACCTTGATTCTTTGCCAATGACATTTAGGAGCCAATATATTCTTAAGTTATATCACCCATAAGGGTGGTGGTAGGAGATCAATAACAGGAATAAAGTTAGCTGGAAAGGCAGTTTTGGTACAGAGGGAATATTGACGCATACCATTCTGCTTCCTTGCCATGACAAGGGTCTTCCATCATGCGGCTACAATAGTTTTGTATTACTGATCTGTTGAAACAGTAATGCGATAACAGTCCCACCAAGGACAGGTAACAGGAACAAAATGTGGAAATTGTTCAGTTGCTGGTAAAGCTGACTAGGTTTCTGTGGAACAAAAAAAAAGTGCCAAAGACAGCTGATGTGTTGAACCTGCGAATGCTGAAACAGCAACCCTGGGAAAACTTGGCTTGCATTCTTTAGCTGAGATCGTCTTCTTAATCTCTTTTAAGCCGCTATAACAGATGCTCCTACAACTGACTGCAGCATTAAGGCAAGCAGGGCGAAAAAAAAAGTAGTAGTTTTGAGGATTCTTTATATTCAAAAATGAGCACTCCTTTATTCATAATGTCTTGATGTACCATATTAAATATTTAGAATTGCTTGTCCCTCCCCCCTCTTTTAATAACATATCCTGCACTTTAGGATTGAACAAAAAGGCCTTGGTCTATCTGCATGCTGGCACATGTAGCTCTCGTTAGATTCACACTTTTGTTGATAATTAGGCATCAGCAGAATGAAAGAAACTGGCATAATGAATTCCACATCCCTGCTCCCTTTTTTCTTTAACAGTTGTCTTCCAAGGATATAAATCTGGAGTTAAATGGTAAATGGTAAACTTTCAGAGTGTTTCTCCAAGGGAAAAAAAAAGAAATTGTGAAGCCATACTGTTTGTAATTGGTTGTTCTTAAGGAAAATTTATGTACATTCATAAGCAGTTTTTCCACATTTCTGTAAAAACTGCAGTAATGGTGGAATGTGTGTGTGGGGGGGGAGGGATAATCAACTGTTTCCTTGTTGCATAATGGAAGTGGGGCCAATGGGCAGATACACTGTGTCATTGGGATTCATTATTCTGTCTGGTAGTGCTTCCTGGGTGTACATGTGTTTGCCTTCAGAAATGGAAATGGTAACATTTTTGGGTAGAATGTTGAACTCGGCAAGAGTACCTTGCTTTCAGTTTGTGAAACTATGAAATATTTCACACGTTAGTCTGTCAAGGTGTCTTTGGAGGTCTGAAAAATCCTTGTGCGACTGCCCCATTGGGCTGAGATAGCTAGACATGACTGAAATCTTGGCCGCTAGCCAGAGTTCAACATACCCTCCTCCCCCAGTCTCAGCATCACTGGAAGTTCTATATCTTTTCCTGTGTTTTCTTTAATATACTGTACTCTAGTATCAAAATCCTCAGAATTTTCTCAGTCAGGGAGATTCCACATCAAGTTAGATCCTGTGTAGAGAGGTGTACAGCTGAATTGAGAACATGTTAATCACCAAAGGTAACTATCAAAAAAAAAAAAGAAAAAAAAGAAACAATTATGAGCAGTAATCGGTGGAAAACAGCAATACCATTACTGCACTTCTGTGAGCAGCCACTTTTTATTTTGGGTCACCTTTTCTCCCCCTGGGCTCACACTGTTGTAATAGCGATTCTGCAGTTTGCACTTAAGTGGGTAGCTAGCAATCGGCTTTCCGGTTCCCACTTTATTAAATCGCTTCTTTTTAGTTTGCTTTATGAAACAGAAATGGTTAAGAATTGGGGACAATGGGGAAAAAGCGACTTACTATGTCCGCAAATTCAACCAAATCACTTAAAATGGAGACACAGGAAGCAATGTAAAAAAACACCACCCCCAGTGGCCTTCGCAAGAAAAAGTGCCACAGTGGCCAAAAATGGGCGTGGATGAGGGGGTTCTTCAAATAAATCATTTTGAAAACCGGACAGTGATTTTTAAGGCACCTTGTTTTTAAGGAAGAGGCATTTTAAATCAAAAGTGTGGTAATGGTACAAGACTGCTCTTATTTATTTATATCAAATTGTGGGCTTTTTTATGGATGTGGTTGTTAATGTCACCACATTTTCCCTGAATTTTGGCAGCCTCAACCTACAATGGATATGGAAGACAATGGGGATGACCCAAATTACTGCAGGACTCAGTTGATTCAAAATGTTTTTTATCCTACCAGGCTTGTATAAATGCCCAATCTGACCCCCCCCCCCAGGATACAGACTTTCAATTTTCTCTGAAAAGCAAATGTGTATGAATAGTGAAAGTGGCTTGCCATAGAGCTGTACACATTTCCATGTGCAGAAAACCATGTGAATTCTCATCTGGGATCTACAAATGTGTATGAATTGTTCCTGAGAAATACAGTGGCGTATTCACTGTAACAGTCAGGAGAACATTTGGAAATTCTTATTTTTTGTCAATTCTGTGATTTAAAATGAGGACAACAACAACAGTAATGACTTGGGGGGCATGGGGGGGCGAGAGAAATTTGTGGATTTAGGCATTTTTTGGGCCTTGAGATCTGACTTTAGTTCCTTCTTTGCAAAATTCCATAGGGCTTCCAACAGCAGAGGAAATACAATTTATGCCATGACAAGCAAAAGGAAATGAAGAAGAATAGTGATAAATATAGAGACAATAAATTTTACAAAACCACCATCATGGGACTTGCCAAAAATTAGAAACAGGATCTATTGCCTATAATGGGTTTAGTTTATTGGACATTTTATATAGTTGCATTGATTCCAGCCTTTCCCGTAATTCCTATAATTTTTGCAGAAAACTCAAGTAAGCTGTCTTGTTCCTAGCAATATTTTAGATTTTGTGAGGTTTTCCAGTACGACATAATGGGCAATTACCTTGCTTTCAATCTGCTAATATATACAATAAAAAGTCACAATGATTCCCAACAAGAGGGGTTTAGCTTTCTATTAAGAAAACCCCAAGGGGTACCTAAGCTTGTTTTAAAACGAGAATTGGATATGGAGCCTGTTGTTAAAAAGGTCTGGTAAGGTACAACATTTTTGTAGGACATTATCTCATTCATTTAATAGTGACTGAAATTGGTGAACTGGCACTGAGTGTTATTGGGGCCCTGGTTTAACACTCACCAGTGCTCTTACCTTTGTCCTCCAAAGAGCATACCCACTTATCCAGTAGACGTGCAGCAGCAATGGCCAGTCCCCATCAAGGACACAGAAAATGGCTTCTATTCCATCCTTCACCTCAAAACTTATAGAGGGTGGCAAAGTTTCCCATTCTTCCTCCTTTTTCTTGAAGTCTTGGCCCATTCAAGCTGTCCCAGCCTCTTCCCCACCTTTCAGGTGTAAGCTTCCTGGCTCTGAGCCCCACATTTGACTTCAGCTAACCATGAGTCAGCCTGCTTCCAAGATTCTCCAAGGTCCACCAGGGAGGCAAGGTTTTGGGGTAGAGTGTCAAAACAACTGCCCCACCTACCTACACACAGAGACCTCTTGCCCAGCCAACTGAACAATTACGCATCTTCCATCCTTCCAACTTCCACCACTATTGGCCATCATCTTCCCAGAAAGCCCCCTGCTTTCCCCCCTCCTTCCCCATGCAACTTCATGTGTCCTCATACCCAGCCAGTGTTGCCTTTCCCCTTTGAAATGGGGAAGAACGATGAATGGGGGGGACCTGAAATTAGCCAAAGAAAGGAGGAGCCTGCAGAAGATGAAAGAGGCAACTCTTCTGGAATAAAACAAACTGCAATGGACCTATAGTTTCTGCCTTACGTGCCCCAAGTATTAATTATCCCAAATGAGTTCCTAGTAAGGAACAGAGAACAGTTCGTCACAACATACTTCCACAAAAGTGAAGGGAGAAAAGAGTGAAAAGTAGATCTATATGTTGGATTCATAAGCAGAGCAACTAATTAGGCCCACTTGTTTAGCTCTGAGATCATCTCTCTAAAGACTGCTCATTTGAAGAGCTGTGCATAAGCAGCCTATGTATATTTATGAAATTATCAACCCTTCTGCAAATGACAGAAGGATCCTTATTTGAAAACCATCATTGTATCATTATTTGTTAGGAAGACTTCATGTATAAATAGTTGGTCATTTTTGTGTTTTGACAGTTAGATGCTTGCAAAAAGAAAAAAACCTGGTAATTTGGAAGAAGAAACGACAGCAAATACTTGTAAATTGCCATATGCAGGAATGCTGACTAAGCCTGCACACAATGGAGTGCCAAGTGCAGAGCGGGAGCTCTCTGGAGAGAGAAAAAAGTGGAACATTAATACACCACTGACTACAGAAAGGGTGGGGGTGGCTCAAGACAATAATCCGTCATCAGGATATATGATTGTAGATCTGGAAGTCAAAAAGAAAATCTGTTTTCCAAGTTCACAAATGCAATAAGCTAAACCGCAGCTTTGGGGAGTTTGTCTGAATGAAGTGCTACAGCGGCATCTGAGCTGTTGAAGAAAGAAAGAAAGAAAGAAAGAAAGAAAGAAAGAAAGAAAGAAAGAAAGAAAGAAAGAAAGAAAGAAAGAGAAAGAAATTGCTCTGCCTGATGTTGCTTCTGATTTTCAGCTGGATCAGTTTCCCAAAGATAATGAGGTATGGATGGGCTCTCCTAATACATCTCAATGACAGATCAGGGTTAGGTGAGGGAGAAGCTTCTGGGAAATGGGTCATGAAGAGAGAGGGGGACAAATTAAAAAATGAACTGTGATATTCGTCAGGAAAAAAACCTTTTTCGTCTAACATTTGTCTCTTGGTATTCATCAAGTTCAGAGACCTGATGAATATGAACTGACAAATGTTTGTTTATTTTATTTGTCCTTTTTTGTAAACCTAGCTTGCTTGTTTTCCTAAAAAAAAATCTGCCTCCAAACCCTTCTCACTACCCCAACACATTCTTATCTTATCTGCGACTGTTGCCATCTTTAATTTTTTTTTCTTGTTACCCTCTCACCAGGCCAGGGGCCATCTGTAGATATCCCCACTTGCTAGATGGCCCTGGGTCAGCTTCCAGGCTGGTGGAGAATTAAAAACAAAGGAAAACAAACAGACAGGAAAATGGTGGTGGCAGCAGCAGTGGTAGTGGCAGACAAGGTAGGGAGGTGACAAGGCAGTGGGAAGTGGGTGGGGAAATCTCTATAATTTACTAATTAAAGTTGCTGATTAGATGTGTTTTTAGCTGCTTCTTTCTTAGTAGACTGAGGCCATGAGTAGGGGGACTTCAGGGAATTAGCATCCAGTTTATAACATATAATATCAGAAACAGAACTGGGAAATTACTTGAGAAACATGATCTATATGCCCTCAACTCCATCACCTCAAAACACACAGATACCTCCTTTCTTACTGTTGTCTACAACTGAGCTGGGAGATTTAGGCTGAGTTCCAGCCCTCTATTAGAGAAACCAGAATTACCTGTGGTCTTAATGGGGAAGATGCAGAATGCACTTTACTTAGGAAATTGACTGGATCAGATAAGGATGTACACCCACAAACAATAAGAAAAACTGTTTTGTACTTCTGCTGTTCTACAGTAGATAATGCTAGCACCATATGTTATAAATCAGCACATGTCAAACAAGTGGATTTGGCTCTTAATGAATTTTTCAGGATTATCACTGCTTGTCTAAAACCTACCTCAACTGAAAAAAAAAGTTTATTATCTGGTTGACATTACCCCTCCAGAAGAATGCTAGGGAGTGCTTGCAATTATGAATGAAATAAAGTAATAAAGAACCAAACCCACCAGTTCTATGGACACCAACAACCTAGTTGATGGCTAGAACTGAGGAAGAGGTTTCTGCACAAATCTCAAGCGCGAAATATTAACCCAGAAGAAGCTAGGCAAAACCTACAGAGAACACAAACAAGACCCCATGGTGAATGGAGAAATGGAGAAGAGTATTTCCCACCAGAACAAGATTGTGGTTGGTCCATCTGGGAATTATCTGAAAGTCACTTAACAGACTTTGAAGCAGAATAGAAAGAACAAGAAATAATAATATGCATGGACAAATATTCCATGCATGTGGAGAAACTCAGTCAAAGCAGCATTTATTTGCAATTTATGCCCCACCACATAAATTCTAACATGTTGATTTGAAAGAAAGAAAGAAAGAAAGAAAGAAAGAAAGAAAGAAAGAAAGAAAGAAAGAAAGAAAGAAAGAAAGAAAGAAAGAAAGAAAGAAAGAAAGAAACTGCTGTATTCTCAAAGGCTTGTTATACATTTTTGAATCTATGTTTTTGCACATCTTTGATGATTACTTCACGTTCCGTTCGTCCCTTCCTTGCTGTCCTGCTTGGGACTGGTACAAAAAAATAATCGTACTTCATGTCCATAGTGTAACAGCAAAAAGTTGTCTGGACCACGTCCCCGGAACCGGGAACAGAGCATGACAAGCTGTACCTGCCCCTGGGCTGGGAACTTCTCTTGTCATGGTTGGTTTCTGGTTCCTGTTCTGAGACAAGGGACCATGTGGTAACAACTGTCATGCAAAAACCAGTGTCCACCTAGTGGTCAGTGGCTGAAGCAGCATTCAACATTACATTCCCAATGGCAGAAGCCATACGGTGCATAAATTTAGGATGACATGAATTGTGAAGTTTGGCTGTTTAACCACATGAAAACCAACACAAATATCGGAAAATGAAAGCCCAAAAATAAAAATAAAAGGCTAAACGAAGGCAGGGAAATCCAGTAACTGTCACAAAACAAGGACATGAGGTAAATGTTGTCATGATACAAGTAATCATGCCTGTGGGTAAACGGAAACAGGGACTGAACAGGGACAAAACCACGTGACCATGAACAATGCTGTCACAGTACAAATGTAATCGTGGAACGAGGTAGGACATGAAGTAAGGGCCTTTGTCAGCGGGGTAAGTGGGGTTGGTGGAACCTGGGTTATTTTTCCCTCCAGGTGTTGAACATATGAAGGTATGTAGTTGCAGATCATTTTAGATGAAGTGAATCTCATCTGATGTAGCAATTCATTTTCTTACCCACCTCAAGATATTTATTGAGATGTAACATCTGCATGTTGCAAAAGGCATTTTCCCCAGCCTTCTCTACTTGCCAGCTCACAGTGTGGTTTAAAATGCTTAGGAGAACTGATGCATGACTGCAATCAACAAGCAGTGGCTTTTATAAAAAGAAAATATGATGAGTAATGCATCCATCTGTATTATCAGATGCACATAAATTAGAAGCATTTAGGCAGGCATCACAGCACTGAAATCTTCAGAAAGCATTTGAAAGCTTCAAAATCAAAAAGAGAAAAAAACTTCACTGAAAGAGGAACAGACAATGCACATAAATGAATAATATTTAGCATTGTGGCAAATCATCAAATCCTGATCTGTCCACATTATTGAACATGTTTATTGGGGCCAGATCAAGTTATTTTGTTGTAGCATTGAACCCATGACCTACCACCTGCTACTAGAAGGTTTCTGCTAAAAGACGTCCATTCCCACCAATGTTGAAGACTCTCCTCTCTGGTCCTCCACAACTACACCTGGTGGAAGATGAAACAGCTCCACATCTATCATCTTTGATGGACAGTTCATACTTTCAGCTCACCACCTGATCCTGGAGTTATTGGATGCTGAAAAATCATATGTGAGCTAGCTTTAAAAGCTAGGTATGCACATGCAGTTTGTCCTGTCTTCTTGTTTGGGTTACAGTAGCTTTTCTCACCCTGCCCTGGAAAATAATCATATTGGACTCTCCTCAGTCTCTCTCTCTCTCTCTCTCTCTCTCTCTCTCTCTCTCTCTCTCTCTCTCTCTCTCTCTCTCTGTGTGTGTGTGTGTGTGTGTGTGTGTGTGTGTGTGTGTGTGTGTGTGTGTGTGTGTGTGTGAGAGAGAGAGAGAGAGAGAGAGAGAGAGAGAGAGAGAGAGAGAGGCAGCAGTCTTACCATAGTTTTCTGCGTATATAAATTTCATGTGTATTTTTTTTGGGTGGTCACATGGTTTTTAATGTGCAGTCAGTGTCCTCTCTTCTGCATCATATTTTCTGTCTCTACCTGTCTGCTTTGCATTTTCCCCTTCTTTCCGGCTCTACTTTCCAAGCCTCCATGGTGTTTAACCTCAGGAAGCTGCCAAAAAGTGGAACAACTGATTTTACTGCATATTTTCTGTGTCCTGTTGTGGTTACAGAAGCAAATAAGTTAGCCTTTTCAAGCGAAGTTTCTAAATCCAGCCCCTGGCGGTGGTTTAGAAAACTTCGCTGAAACTGCTGTTCCAAGGGCGTGGTCGGCCGGGACCGGAATTTACTTCTCTCCGTGGTTAGCATGCGATCTTTTTCTGTGCAGTTTGCTGCCGGGAAACTACACAGAAAACGCTGGTAGGACCGCAGCCAGAGAGAGAGAAAGAGTATGTTTTCCTCTATGCAGTTTTGAACATTACTATTAAAGCTTGTGGTCACACATAAGTTATTTTTGTTGTGAAATTTGAGGTCTGAGGAGCAATGCACACCTTGTCATCAAATAAGCTTTTATGGCTGATGAAAGGAAAGGCTGGAAAATTAGCCACTGGGATTTTTATTTTTAAAATTCTAAAAACACAGACAAAGAGACCTGACCAACTGCTAAATTATCCTGCATGAAACAAATGGGACCTTTGAAAGCACTCATTTTCTCCTTTGTTCAGGGCTTCATATTTGGAGACAATAATTTATCTGAAACACCTCTTCTGGAACTTCTGCTTGTGACACAGATAAAAACCTTGGCATCCCATAATTTGCTGGTTTGTGAAACTTAAAAGAAAATTTTTAATGCTTTAAAAAAAGCTATAAATTCCTTTCTGGCAGAGAGCTGATACTGTACTATCTTGAAGCAACCTTTTCAGTTTTGTACCAGTTCTAAAACTTAGCAAGAAACTGTGTGTCTTTTTTTTTCCTATAGCAAAGCTTTGATGTGGTACAGGCAAGTTACTTCCTAGCTCTGCTGCCCCAGATTTCAAAGACTTGTGCATACATCAGTCAGATGCTCTTACAGTTCCATTAGCAAGATCATTTTTGTAGTTGTCTGAAGAAAACTCTGTCTGAAATAATCTTCTTTCCAACATTTGGCTTTGTTGTACAAGCTGAGAAAATGACTTTAAAGAAAAGACAATTAAGGGTGTTGTTTAGAACTTGAAATGAGCTTTCAAAAAAGGTTCTGCATGAGGAAATAACAGTCCCTGAAATTTTCCCCTGTAGCCAAATGTAGCAAGTTGGTGGGGGGGGTAAGCAAATGTACCAACTCAAAACATAGTGAGAACTTCTCATCAAAATGTCTGTAACAGCTTTGGTCCCTTCTTTTGTTGATTTCAAGATGAGTTTGCTTACCTGCTGGTTTTCTAAAGAATCTGAAACATCAACTCAACTGTAGCAAGGATGAAGCAAGTAAAACACTTGCTTTGGATGCACAAAGCTGAGACACATTGCAAAATCCTTTGGAAGATGTATCTACCACCACCAGAGCACCATCAGATTAGGAAAAGGATGCATTGCATAAGCCTGATTCTGCCTTTTCCTACCCAGAACATCTAGTGAAGACTGGCTGGGCTTTCTCTGTTCTATCCTTGTTTCTTTTATAAAAAAATTGACCAGATTTGCATTAGGACATTACTGAGACATTGCTGTTTGCATGTAAGCTTTTGTTCGTGCACCTAAGCACATCCGATCTTGATTGATTTTGGAAGCTAAGCAGGGTCAGCCCTGGTTAGTACTTGGATGGGCGACCACCAGGGAATACCAGGTGCTGTAGGTGCCTGGAGTAGGAACTGGCAAGCCACTCCAGTACTCCTGCAAAGAAAACTCCATGGACATGGTCACAAAGCCACAACCAGAATTCCTGCTCAATTCCTGAAAAAACTCCATGGACATGGGGTCACAGAGAGTTGGTCACAAATCCAACAGTACAACACAACACAACACAACACAACACAACACAACACACACACACACACACACACACACACACACACACGGCCTCTATGTCATCATGATTGTATCCTCTGCAGACTTTTTAATCCCCATGTGGAAGAAGTGGCAACTAAGAGGGACGGGGTGTGTGAAAACCACACCTGGATATAGAATGACCAACTAAGATGCATCTATCTGAAATGAACCCAGCTTTGTGAATATGAAACATCATCCAATGCCATGCATGCTGCCTCCACATCCCCCTCCCACTCATTCTAAAGAGCAACATAGAATAGGGGCATGGAGTTTTGGAGCTCTGAGTTTATGTTCTTGCCTTTGGCATAAATTTAGGTAGTCACAATCTTGCAATGAGATGCAACGTGCACCACACATCTGCCTTCTTAATGACTTGCAACATTCAGTAAGAAGTATTTCATAAATAGAGATGGGCACGAAAAGCAAAAATGGCGTTCCGTTTCCATTTTGGTTCGGGCCCTTTTCATTTCATCATTTCGGTTCGGTTCCGTTGAAATGGATTTTTCTAGAAAAACTTCGTTCCGTTTGTCGTTTTGGTTCGATTGTCATTTTCCCATAGGAATGCATTGAAGCAATGCATTCCTATGGGAAAAAGCAAGCACGGAAACCGCAGCATTTTTTTTTTGAACAGCCCCAAGCGCCAATCAGCTGTAGCACAGGCTTGGGATTCAGCAAAAAATAAAAAATAAAAAAATAAAAAAATAAAAAGCTCGTGCTTTCCAGGTGCATTGGGGCGGAAGTGCCCTGGCTTATTTTTAAATCTCCTTTGTTTTTAAAAGAATAAGAATAATTCTCGCCGTCTTCTGCCACCGCCATCGCCTCTCAAACTCCAGAACAGGTGCTTGCTTTCTTAAATTCTCCCCCCTCCCCCAACGCACTTTACCATACCGTCACAAAAAAGCAAAATAACAACATAACGAGCTCAGCGAAATACACCCTCTTTTACCCCCACCTTGATTCGGGATCTCCTCCTGGGGTTTCTTCCTCCTCTGCCTCATGGTCCCTCACCCTCATTGCCAAATTGATGCGGATGCGGAAAGACAACCCGCCCCTTTAAGGAGCACAGCATAGTTCCCAGAATCCCCACCAGCTTCCCCCTGTTCTCCATACACATGTGCCGCATGCACACACACACACACACACACAACACGGAGGGCATGACCATGAGGGTGGAGGAGGCAAGCCTGGGAGATCTGGAGGAAAGGTGAGGCCAAGGGGGTGTACTTCACTGAGCTCGCTCGTTAATATTTTCCTTTTTTACGATGACACAGCAAAGTGGGGGGAGGAGAATGTAAGAAAGCGAGCACCCAAACCTTGGCTAAGAATAAATCACTTGATTTATTTAGGCATGCTTGACCCAGAGTTCCGGAGGTGGCAGTGGGAGGCAGAGAAAATTATCTTCTTGTTCTTTAAAAAACAAAGGAGGTTTAAAAATATGCCGGGGAGCTTCCCTTCCCCAATGTGCTCAATCAGTGCCAGGAAAGCAGGGGCTTTTAAAACTATTTTTTGCCAAGCCCCAAGCCCCCTGCACTACAGCTGATCGGTGCTTGGGGCTCTGCCAAAAAAAAGCTGTGGTTTCCTGCGCCATTTTCCCCCCATAGCTCCAGTTTCTTTTATCGCACGCCGCCACTAACGGAAATGAACAGCACTGAACAAATTTTTGTTGGTTCTGTTCAGTTCGAGCCTGACCCATCCAAATTGTCATTCTTCATTCCGTTACATAACAGAAATGAAGAACGGTAATGGAAATGGAAATTTTGCCATTCCATGCCCATGTCTATTCATAAAATACAGATTAGTATTGTAGCTTTGGGAGGTAGCTAATTCTGTTGCTCAAGAAATAAAGTGCTGGTCCTTGTTTTACATGTCGACAAATCAGGAGCAGAGAAGGGACTCACACATTGTGTGTGGGTGGGTGGGTGTGAACATTATTTTTCTTCCTATACTAAAGTAACCCTAACAGGGCTTTCAAGGTAAGTGAGATATTTTAGGAGTGTTTTACCAGTTCCACTCCCCCAGTGAGTTTCCATGGCTGAGCTGAGATCCGTCACTATAGCACACTAGCAACTTCCTCCTCTGTATCGATGCATTTGTTCTGAAATGGTCTTTGCAGGAAGCATCAACACACAGTGAAAAACTGGCACCGACCATTGCAAGAGACATGAGACATTTATTGGTCTTTTCTGCTCAATTATCACCAAAGTCAAAAGTGCAAGGTTGAACATATGATGATGTGTGGAGCACACAGTACCTGAAAGATGTGAATTTCTGGCACCCTCCAAGCAAGTACTCATTTCTATACCCTACCAGGTCTTGCAGACTACCTAGTAATTTTATCATTCCTGCTCTTGAGAGAGAGGGGAGGGAGGGAGGGAGGAAGAGAGAGAGGGAAGAAAAAGCAGTGGACTCTGGAACAGACCTACAATAATGCATCCCTCCAATATGCCTGCTTCAGACTTCTAGGACATGAAAGCCTGGGGAAAACCATTAGGGAGCAAAATTTTCAGCCACGAAATTACACTGTCTCGTCTTCCTCCCTACCATTTCAGTTCAGGGTTTGAGATCCATCTACTTGTTCCCATCTAGCAGACAAGAGCACAGGTATATTTACTAATGGCAAACTTGGAAAGTTCTAGAAACTATTGATTAAAGGAAGAATATCGGACCAGCAACATATTAAGGAGCTTAAGCGGTTCTTGGACAGAGCGGAACAGACTATCCAGGTCCATAAAGAGACAGGGTACACTTCTGAGGATGAAGTTACTTCCCCAACTCAGGAGGTAGTTGTGTGCAGGAATGTGACTCAAAGGAGTAGAAGGAGTAGAATACCAAGGGATCACTCAGAGAGTTTCATATTGCATAATCAATTTGAGGCTCTTTCCCTCATCACAGCTCATGAGGCAGGCACAGAGGAACAACTGGTTCCACCTGAGGATCTCTCCCTCATCACAATTGATGGGATACAGGATCAGGTACATGTAGATGAACAGGCTGCAGGAGAGAAGTTCCTTCTGCTAGGGGATTCTATAATTAGAAATACAGAGGGATGGATTTGTGATGAGCATGATAACCGTATGGTCACTTGCCTGCTAGGTGCAAAGGTTGCAGACATCACGAGAAATCTAGATAGCTTGTTAGAGAGAACTGGGAAGGAGCCAGTGTTCATGGTACACGTCGGTACCAATGATGTCGGGAAGGCCAAGCGGTCAGTCTTGGAAGCCAAATTCAGGTTCTTAGGTAGAAGATTGAAGTCCCGGACTTCCAGGGTAGCATTTTCAGAAGTGCTACCTGTTCCTCGTGCAGGACCCACCAGGCAGGCAGAACTCAAAAGCCTCAATGCATGGATGAGGCGATGGTGTCGAGAGGAGGGCTTTAGATTTGTCAGGAACTGGAGAACATTTTGGGACAACCCAAACCTGTTCAGGAGGGATGGGTTGCACTTGAATTATGATGGGACCAGATTGTGGGCACTCCACCTCAAAAAGGCTGCAGAACAGCTTTTAAACTGATAACTGGGGGAAAGCCGACAGGAGTTGAGTGGCATCCGGTTCGGAACACCTCATCCTTGAGGAATGAGGTTGGAGAGGGTAGAGAATCACATAGAGATGACATAGCAGGTATTAGCACTGGGAGAATAATGGAATGTGATAGTTTGTCTACTGAAAATAAAAGCTGTGGGGGCGAACGAATAAGGTAGCAGCTGTTGTTGCGGGACCCACTGTACAGATGCTTCTATGCCAATGCTTGAAGCCTCCGAGCAAAGATGGGAGAACTTGAACATTTGGCAGCTAGGGATAACATAGATATAATAGCCATAACAGAAACCTGGTGGAATGTGGAGAACCAGTGGGATACAGCAATCCCAGGCTATAAACTCTATAGAAGGGATAGAGAGGGGCGGGTTGGAGGAGGAGTGGCCATCTATGTCAAAGAAGGCATAAAATCCAGCAGAATAGAGATTGACAGAGGGTCTGACTCCACCATAGAATCACTGTGGGTTAAGCTACCAGGTCCAAGGAGTGATTTGATAATTGGGGTATTCTATCGCCCACCAGATCAAAAACTTGAGGGGGACCTTGAAATGAGGAGAGAAATCATGGAGGTGGCTAAGAGGGATAGGATAGTAATCGCGGGGGACTTCAATTATCCCCACATTGACTGGGCCAATGCAAGCTCTCGACTTCCTGAATGATTGTGCCTCAGAGCAACTTGTCATGGAGCCCACCCGAGAACAGGCAACTCTGGATCTAATACTGTGTCATACTCATGACCTGGTCAGGGATGTGAATGTCACTGAACCTCTGGGGAACAGTGACCATGCTGCAATTTCCTTTGCCATGCATGTTGGAGGAAGAGTGTCAACCAAATCAGACATAAAATCCCTTGATTTTCGAAGGGCAAACTTCCCTCAGGTGAGGAAACTAGTTAGAGAGAAATTGAAGGGGAAGCTGCATGGAGCCTGTTTAAAACAACGGTAATAGAGGCCCAGCACAAGTGCATTGCCAGGCTAGTCTGTAATAACGAGGCGACACACGTTTGTCTTGGTTTAAACAGGGCCACAATTTATTAACTACAGAAACAGGTAATGAACTTTATTAACTCAAGAGGAACTTTTAAAGGGAGGGTCTGTATAGTAGCGCAATAAAGACAGGGCATTGGACTTCTCAGGTCCCTTACTAATGAAAATTTATTGCAGGCTGTTAACTATGCCGCCAAGAGGATGCCAGAGTACTATGGGCATCCCCCGTTACCAATTTCTAGGCAGTCCTCTTAATCACCTTGGGGTTGTTATTAAAGGTTCCTACCTCTTACCTAATCTACTTTTTAAGATAGGACTGCCGGGGACCTTGAGAACCTTTGATCCAATATGCCTCTATTGTTGGATATTATATTGCGCTAACCGCCACCAAGAGACGCACCGCCGTCTCTTACCCCAACCAGCCACCAAGGGCTGTGGACAGACCCTCCCTTATATCTTGGAGAAAAATCTCTAGGCCCTTATCCGATAGATGCACACCGTCGGGCCGGTATAAACTCAGGTCGTGGGCGGTGATGGCGGGGTGCCATATGACCGACCCCATCTCGGCCTTGATGAAATGGGCAATTTCCCTGTTGACCCCCTTACGGGCCTTGTGCATTTTTTGTGGGTGTTGATGTGAACCCCACACCAATCTGGGGACAATCGCCGACCATATTATCCAGACGTTGGGCCGCTGGGTTTTAAAGGCTCTCAGGTCATCGATGACCTTGAGGATAAAGGACTTGCCCGACATACGAGTCAAGTCATTACCACCCAGATGAATTAAAACCATGGAAGGCGAGGGATCAGGGGGCTCATTAAGCGCCAAAGCTAAGAAGGCGTTCCAGCACATGCCCCGTTTCCCTTTCCAAACCAAGTCGGCCCGAGGCCCCAGGCCGAGATCGCGGCCACGTCCAGATTTGATGGCTTACTTGCTGGCCCAGTAAACAAAACTGTGGCCATAGATGATTATTCGGGTACGTCGACATCCAACCACACCTGCAACAGAGAAGAAAAACACCGGCCCGACTTTACGGGTCTGTTAGCGGACGTACGTATATCTTATACCGATTCGACTTCCATCGTCCTATTCTTTGGATCCCGGTGGGCTCAACGCCCAAAGCCGCTGCGGTAGAGGCAGCCCCTATGCGAAAGGAGTGGGTGCCAAAACGCCAATGTGGGACGCCAGCGACCTGGAGAGCCTTCTGAGATATGCTCCAAAATTGAAATCGGGTCAACGGCGACCCGTCCCTATGTTGGAACAGGTAACCGCGATGGGCACCAACCAATCGGGCGTAATTATTGAGGGCCAGGATCGGGCAAATTTGGAGCACCGAACACCTACGCAGGTGTATCTGGACGCCCTGGCCCCGTTGGTCCGTCTTGGATCGACGAATATGCAGTGTGACCTGCTCATCGTCCAAGGTCATGTCGGACCACAACAGGGCCATGGCCGAATCATCAGTTTTAGAACAGGCCACCAGTTCACTGACCCGCAAAGCCGCGAAGAAAGCTACCAAGGCTGCGGCGTGGAAGAGAAGAGCTTCAAAACCATCCGCACAAACTTGAGGCCAGGCCTGGGCAAGCCTTGCCAGCGTCAAGGGGGAGATGGGTGTACGCGTGTCACGTGGCTTGCCCCGCTCCCTCGACCATCCTTCCACCATCTTGGCTATCCGAAATTGGCAGTCCGGAATACCCAAGCCCTGTGCCTTAGCATAATAATAAAGGGCTGACATCTTTCCCTGGATGGTCCGGGGGGCCAATCCCTTGAAATGTAGGTGAACTGCAAACTGTACCAGTTGGTCTGCCGTCGCAGGCCAAAGTCTGGCGTACCCCTTTCCAGCACAAAATCGAGCATACTCCGCACATGCGGCGGAATACGCCCGACGGGTGCTAGGCGCCAAAGCCAGTCCCATGGCCCTATTAGCCTCTACCCGCCAAGCCTCCATACCTCCGCTGGGAGCCGGTCGGGGTTCTTCATAGCGTGTGGGGCTAGCGCTCTGAACCGCTCCATCTGTTGGCGGGACAGAGCATCAGCCAGGTCATTCCGGACACCAGGGACATGACACGCACGAAAGAGAATATTAAATTGCAAGCAGCGTAGTGTCAGGGCCCGGACCAGGCGCATCAGTCTCTTTGACTTGGATGTCAAATTATTAATAATGCACACAACCGCCAAGTTATCACAATGAAATTTAACTGCCGAATTCGCCCAGAGCTCCGCCCAAAGGTAAAGTGCTCCTACAATGGGGAACAATTCCAAAAAGGTAAGATCCCTAGTCAAGCCAGATTGGTGCCAGTCCTGTGGCCATAAACCCGCGCACCAACGGCCCCTGAAAAATAACCCAAAGCCAAGTGACCCCGACGCATCGGTCTGTACCTGCAGGTCAGCCGCCGTGACCACCTCGGCGCGCCAAATATACACACCATTAAATTTGGCTAGAAAGTTAACCCACAGGTCGAGATCATCCTTGATAGCCGCGGAAAGTCGACGCCTATGGTGAGGACTACGAAGGCCTGCAGTAGCATCATAAAGCCTACGTAGAAATGGCCTCCCTGGAGCGACGACGCGACAGGCGAAGTTTAGATGACCAATTAATTGCTGTAGTTCCCGCAGAGTAACTTTCTTGTGTGACCTAATCAGCGTGATGCGCCGGAGGATGTCCTGCAGTTTCTGGGGGGGCAAGCGGCAAGTCTGGGCTACGGTGTCCAATTTGATACCCAGAAATGTCAATACCGTTGCCGGGCCTTCTGTTTTGTCATCAGCCAGGGGTAGGCCAAGTTCGGCCGCCATGTTTTTAAAAGAGGTCATAAGGTGGGCACAGCGGCCGGTGCCCGCCACTCCTGCGAACAAAAAGTCGTCAATATAGTGGACAACGTGGGTGTCCTGCGTTCGTTGGCGGAGCGCCCATTCAATAAACGTGCTAAAATGTTCAAACGCAGAACAAGAAATGGAACAACCGAAAGGCATAGCTCTGTCCATATAAAATGCCCCTTCGAATGCGAAGCCCAATAGCTCACAATCATCCGGGTGCACGGGGAGCAATCGGAAGGCCGACTTCACATCACACTTTCCGATCTCCGCCCCAATCCCGCAGCCACGTACCATCCGAACCGCCTCATCAAAAGACGTATAATGAACAGAAGCCAATTCCTGCGGGATGCTGTCATTAACAGAATGTCCGGCCGGGTAAGACAGGTGATGTATTAGACGATATTCCCCCGGCGCCTTTTTGGGCACTACACCCAGTGGCGATACCCGAAAATTTGGAGTAGGTGGGCGAGGAAAAGGGCCCAATACCCAACCAGCTGTAAGTTCAGCAGTGATTTTTTGTCTAACTATGTCCTCCATACCTATAACAGACTTGAGGTTAGGGGCCATGAATGGCCTCAGCTCACCAAAAGCCGGGATTCGGAAACCGTATTGGAACCCATCGGCCAGATAATGCGCCTCTACGCGCGAGGGGTAGCTACGCAGCCACGCCCTCAAAGTCGTTATCCTAATCGGGCTAGGTCCCTTTTGTAGGTGGATTGGGGCCTGGTTGGTTTCACCTCCCTCCCTGTTCCCGGCTACCTTCGCCCCCGGGTCTGCCCCGAGAGCAGGTAGATGCCGGGTGGTTTGCCCCACAGGTGGAACAGATATGTCGGAATTTGCATTGTCTGCGCCCACAGGATCCCCGGCTATTGTAATCGAAACAGACCAGCCGTGGTTGAACAGGCTGGCCCGCGGAAGCGCGGGGGATTCCTGGGTTGCCAGACCGCAAGACCGGGTGGCCACTATCAAATCGCTCATTAGCCCGATTCGACCCGATTACCCGGAGCCAAAGGTAGCTGTGGGGACGATCCCAACGTAGGGAGGGGTCCTTAGCTATCCTCCGGCGGAAACCCTCATCGTACATGAGCCAGGCCATGGTGGGAAAATCCAGTCGCGCCCTGATAATTAAATCAAGGTAGTACCAAAGATCAGCACCCTTTTGGGGGTTTGCTTTCGAGTAAATGCCAGCGTAGATCACGAAGGCATTCAGCCAATTATTCCATGAGCGATCCGGCTTGCGTTTCCAGATCCGCTCCTTCTATTTATCATCGAGTTTTTCCAATTCTTTCACATCATTTTCCCTGTTTAACAATTCAAAAATATCGATATACTTGCCCGCGACTATTTTCTCCACCATACCCTCAGACAGATGATCCCCCAATGGCAACGACTCGTCACCTTCGGGCAGGTCACTGATCCCCGGTCTCGGGGCGTCTTGTTCCTTGGCAGGGGCAGATGCGGGTTGCGGCAGCAACTGCGCATCCGCGCCCGCCACCCTCGTGGCGGACGTGGAGACCGACAAATCCAGAATCGGGTCCGTTTGTACCGCCATCTCAGGCCTAACTGGTTGACTGCAGTCGCCCACCAGCCGCAGCGCTGGTAAGACCGGCTGCGGCGGGTTCGGGGTTTCACCTTGCGATCGAATGTTCGGAGTGCTAGCAGGCCAAGGCCATGTGACGCACCCCAATGTGGTGTCATAAAGTAAAGCAGACTCACCCCGCTCTGCATGCATAGTAGGCGGATGCTGCAGTGGAGCCATGGTTCCAGACGTACTAGATAAATCAATAGCGTGCTGCTGCCCGTCCTCCAGCGCCATCAGTGACGTAGCATGTGGTGCGGCGCAGTCCGTCGGCCGATGGTGGGGCGGTGGTTCCTGCACCGGGATTACACCATCTACATTACCAGGGAGAGAAATTGCAGCTGCCTGGCCAGAGGGGCCGGCCATAGCAGACTCAAGTGAGGAAATGCGTGACCACATCAAATCAGTCACCAGTTTTAAAGCTGAGGTCTTGTGGCCTTGTCCCTCCCCGGACGTCTGGCCACCCCCATACGACTGAGCCATCCCCCGCCTCTTGGCGTTATCCCGCTCTAAGCGAGAGAGTTTCTTCCAGGCAGCCGCTAAACGTGGCCATTCGTCATCAGATGATGATGGTGATTCAATGTCTGGCTGAGGCAGAGGCCTCTTTTTTGGCGGAGCCTTGCCCTTGCCTTTGCCAGGTGCCTTCTTGGGCGCCATGTGGAATCTACAGGGAAAATTCCCAAAATTTGTGGTACAATAGTATGATGGGTAACCAGTAAGTAAGCCCTGACCGCCTCGAGATAATCCAACCAAGGAGGGAGGTGGATGGCTCCGGATTACTAGCCGAACCAGCTTGCGTTAAGGGTACCCGGGCCCCAAAATGGCCGCCGTGAAGTGCTGGGCAACAGCGATCTAGAGCTGTAGGCTGGCCCTACTGGTACTGATGGGGGGGGGCCTCCCGCCCGAGCTGTGTACGGGTGAATTAGTTGAGGGTACAGGGGGACTGGATGGCGAGCCACCAGTCCAGATGGGGGTGGATAGTGATCGGGCCAAACCAAAATGGCCGCCGCCGTCGGCCCGCTGCAGGCCAAGAAGGCCTGAAGGTGAACGACTCACACGTGGCAGGCCGGACCTCCAAATTCCCACCCCCGCGGCAGCGATACTAGCCTCTGTGGAGAGGCGCGAACCCAACTGGGTAGGCGAACAAGCGGCAGGCGACTCCAGGACACGCCGCCGCCAGCCGAAACCAGCGATGGGGCCTGCCCACAGCCGCGAGGCAGCCCGCGCAATCCGCCCGTCAGCTGGTGATCGGGCTGATAAGCGAAGCGGCGGCCGAGTTTAACCTGCCGCCGCAAGACCGCCCGGGCTCACCACCCGTCCGCTGAAGGTCGGTTTTCAGGTAGGAGGATTGGGGGTGGTGGTGGAGTGGACTATCCGTGGGCACCCCGACTCGCTCCCTCCCCACCCGAGTACCCTTAGGTCCCAGGAGTCCCTCCCCCCTCCCCGCGCAGTCCCGCAAGCTCCCGAGAGCTTGGCAGGGCTCCCTCCCACCTCCCTGCTCCTTTCGGAACCCGCAAACAAAAGTTAGAAAGAAAAAATTATTTGAGGCAGCTTAGCCTAATCGGGAGTCGCAGTCGCGAACTCGCAGCCGACGTCCTCTGCTCTTGCCAGGATCGGCGAATTGAAGAGGCAGGCGGTGAACGAGGGCGTGGCCAGCATTTATATGGCCACGCAACCAGCGTAAGCTATGCCGGTAACGCAGCCAAACCACCGCCTGCCTACAGACAGCCAGCAAAGCGTCCCCTGCGCCTCACAAGGAGGTGCGGGGAGCCATACCACAAAGAAAGAAGAGCTCATTTAAGTCCAAGAGGACAACGGCATGGTTAACAAGTGGACTTAGAGAGGCTCTAAAGTGCAAGGAGAGGTCTTTCTGTAAATGGAAATCCTCCCCAAATGAGGAAAATAAAAAGGAACACAAACTCTGGCAAAAGAAATGTAAAAACATAAGAGAGGCAAAGAAAGATTTTGAGGAACGCATGGCTAGCAATATAAAGGGTAATAATAAAAGCTTCTTTAAATATGCTAGAAGTAGAAAACCTGCCAGAGAACCAGTTGGCCCTCTGGATGGTGAGGGAGGAAAAGGGGAGGTTAAGGAGGACTTGGACATTGCAGAGAAATTGAATGAGTTCTTTGCATCTGTCTTCGCGACAAAAGACCTTAAGCAGATTCCGCTGCCTGAACCGCCCCTCTTGACTAAAGAATTAAATCAAATACAGGTTAAAAGAGAGGATGCTTTAGGACTAATTGATAAATTGAAGATTAACAAGTCACCGGGCCCAGATGGCATCCACCCAAGGGTTATTAGGAACTGAGAAATGAAATTGCAGATCTCTTAACGTTAATATGCAACTTGTCTCTTAAAACGGCCACAGTGCTGGAGGACTGGAGGATAGCGGATGTCACACCATTTTTAAAAAAGGAAGGAGGGAGGACCCAGGAAACTACAGGCCACTTAGCCCAGGAAATGACTGGGTACAAATCTAAAGTTTCCCCAGTAGCTGAGGGAGGGGTATCTTTGGCAGAGGAACTGAATGCCTTTTTTGAAGCAACATCAGTAGAGACATCAGCAGAGTTTCTGCCACCTTCACTATTGTTATCAGCATCGGTACAAGGGAATGTCATTTTTAATGTGGAGGAGGGAGAGATGAGGAAGGTGTTGAAGGGGATCAATCCAAGGAAGGCTACGGGGCCAGATGGAGTTGCCGGAAGGGTATTGAAGGATTGTGCAGATCAATTAGCAGGAGTTTTCACTGGGATTTTAAATCGATCCCTATCCCAAGCTATTGTGCCATCATGCCTAAAGTCTGCCATTATTGTTCCGATACAAAAAAAAAAAAAAAACCAAATCCAGAAAACCTGAATGACTTTTGTCCAGTAGCACTTACACCTGTAATCATGAAGTGCTTTGAAAAGTTGGTACGGAACTATGTTATTGCCTGTTTACCAGAGGGACTGGACACATTCCAATTTGCTTATAAAAACAAGAGATCAACAGAGGATGCTGTGGCGTGTGCTCTTCATGCTGTTTTTGAACATCTGGAGCAGAGGGGGGGCTATGCTAGATTGCTCTTTGTGGATTTCAGCTCGGCTTTTAACACCATTCTTCCACGACGTTTGATCTCTAAACTGGAAGGCCTAGGGCTTCCACCATCACTTTGTGGATGGATCTTGGATTTTCTGTAAGAACGTTCTCAGAGGGTCCGGTTGGGCCCTTACACCTCTAATACTCTTAGTACCAACATTGGAACACCACAGGGATGTGTACTTAGCCCACTCCTTTATATTCTTTACACATTTGATTGTGTCTCTGCCTATCCTAGCAATAGGATCATTAAGTTTGCAGATGACACAACTGTGATTGGACTCATCTCTGGCAAGGAGAGTGAGATGGCTTACAGAGATGAAGTGGAGAGGTTGACCAAGTGGTGCAGAATAAATAACTTGCACCTAAACATAAAAAAAAACCAAAGGAGCTTGTGGTGGATTTTAGGAGGCAGAAAACTGATATTCAACCACTGGTGATTGATGGGACTGGTGTGGAGAGGGTTACAGGTTTTAGATTTTTGGGCATTGAGTTACAGGAGGATCTGTCCTGGAGTGTCAACACAAGGGGGCTTGCAAAGAAGGCTCAGCAGAGACTATTTTTCTTGAGAACCTTAAGGAAAAACCATCTTCCACAAAAGCTGCTGCTGGCCTTCTATCATTGTGCAATTGAGAGTGTGCTTACTTACGGGTTATGTGTGTGGTATGGAAGTTGTACCCACCGGGATAGGACAGTGTTTCACAGAATCATAAGAATTGCAGAGAGTATTGTGGGCTGTTCCCCACACTAGAACAGATTTATACTACCAGGTGCCACTGTAAAGCATTAGATATATTAAGAGATCCATCACATCCTGGTCATCACCTCTTCGAGTTGCTGCCATCGGGACGGAGATATAGAGTACTTAGGGCAAAAACAAACCGTCTCAAAAATAGCTTCTTTTTTAGAACAATATTGGCCTTAAACGGAAATCCTGGACTTTGAAGTCAGCTTATTTTATATGTCATATTTTAGTCATTTTATTTGTCATATTATGTGTTGTACCTGTTTTTAAGTCTATGTGAAATGTTTTAAATGAGTTTTATATAGCAGCCACAAAATTTCGTTGTTCCTGAAAGGGGGCAATGACAATAAAGATTCCTATCCTATCCTTACATCTGTCCCAGGGAAGATGGTGGAAAGCCTCATCCAAGAGAAAATCTTAAAACACATAGAAGAACAAACCTTGCTGAGAGAAAATCAGCATGGCTTCTTTAAGGGTAAATCTTGTCTCACAAAACTTTTAGAATTTTTTGAAAAGGTCAGCAGGCATGTGTCTTTGGGTGAACCGGTGGATATAGTCTATCTGGATTTTCAAAAGGCTTTTGACACAGTCCCTCACCAAAGGCTGCTGAGAAAATTGCACAGTCAGGGGATAAGAGGGCTGGTCCTCTTATGGATTGAGAACTGGTTGAGATCCAGGAAACAAAGGGTAGGTGTCAATGGGAAATTTTCACAATGGAGAGAAGTGAAAAGCAGGTGCGCCCCAGGGCTCTGTCCTGGGACTGGTGCTTTTCAATCTGTTCATAAATGACCTGGAGACAGGGATAAACAGTGAGGTGGCCAAGTTTGCAGATGACACAAAACTTTTCTGTGTGGTAAAAACCAGAGAAGATTGTGAAGAGCTCCAGAAGGATCTCTCCAAACTGGGGGAATGGGCTGATAAATGGCAAATGCGTTTTAATGTAGCCAAATGTAAAGTAATGCATATTGGGGCAAAAAATCCCAACTTTATCTATCAACTCATGGGCTCTGTGTTATCCCTGAGGGATCAGGACAGAGATCTTGGTGTGTTGGTGGACAGCTCCATGAAGGTGTCTCCCCAATGTGTGGCAGCAGTGAAGAAGGCCAGTTCCTTGCTAGGGATTATCAAAAAGGGGATTGAAAATAAAACAGCCAACATTATAATGCCATTATACAAAACAATAGTAAGGCCGCACCTGGAGTATTGTGTACAATTCTGTTCACCACATCTCAAGAAAGACATAGTGGAACTGGAAAAGGTGCAGAAGAGAGCAACTAAAATGATTACTGGGCTGGGGCACCTCCCTTAGGAGGAAAGGCTAAAACATTTGGGCCTCTTTAGTCTGGAAAAAAGGCGCCTGAGGGGGGATATGATTGAGACGTACAAAATACCGCAGGGCATGAGTAAAGTGGATAGAGGGAAGCTCTTCTCCCTCTCCCAAAATACCAGAAGTAGGGGACATACACTCAAATTGAGGGCTGGGAGAATAAGAACTGACAAAAGAAAATATTTTTTTCACCCAGCACGTTGTTAGTCTATGGAACTCCCTGCCACAGGATGTGGTGATGGCATCTGGCCTGGATGCCTTCAAAGGGACAGATTCCTGGAGGAAAAGTCCATCACAGGTTACAAACCATGAGGGAGATGTGTAATCTCCAGGCTTCAAACCAGGGTACTTCAAGGGCCAGATGCAGGGGAGTAGTATCAGGAGACTGATATCTAGTCTCATGTGCTCCCAACACATCTGGTGGGGCTGCTGTGAGATACAAGAAGCTGGACTAGATGGGCATTTGGCCTGATCCAGCATGGCTCTTCTTATGTTCTTATGTTCTTATGAAGAATCTATTCCTCTCAGAAATGAAGAATGTTATGAAGGACAAGACTATTTATGTAACCTTATGCTATTATATTTCATCCAATGTAAGAGGCAATGTTATGGATAAAAGTTTCATCCTATGTAAGAGTCTCTGGGCAATGTTTTAATTACAGTGTGCAGGCTACACATTGCCTCCCCAGCAAGCTAGGTACTCATTTTACCGACCTCGGAAGGATGGAAGGCTGAGGGTTCTGAGCAAGAGTGTTCTGTTCAAGCATACAGTGCTGGTGGAATAGATATTTTATTGTATTTTTCATATTTCACATTGATTAGAGGGAGTCTATGTGACCACAATGGATTTGAGAGGTCAAACATAAGTCTCATTTGTGCCTGCTTCCCACTACTACCACCATTTCTTTCTATTTTTCAGCTATAGGTAGGACTTGCTACTAGACATGGGCACGCCCAGAAAAAAATGACACTTCGAGTTTGTTTGTCGGAACGGGTCTGTTTCGGGTCGTTTCCGTTTGTCGGAAATTTTTCAAAAATTTGTTGTTTCAGTTTGTCGTTTGTCGTTTCCAGCGCAACTTAGCGTGATTTGACTTCCCAGAGCATAGGGGAGTCCCGCAATCAGGGCCAGCACTAGGTGTTTTTGCTCCCTAGGCAGCGGGCGGGGCGGGTGGCGGGCGAGTGGGTGGGCGGCGGGCGCAGGCGGGCGAGTGGGGGGCGGCGGCGCAGGCCGCAGGCGGGTGGCGGCACGGGCGGACGGGTGAGTGGGCAGTTAGGATATTACTTAGGATATATGTTCTGTTCTTGGCTTGCACCCCAAATGTGTGTGTGTGTGCAAGCAAATTGAAGTTGGGAAAATAGAAAATAAATGGTAGTATATAATATATATTTAAAATAAATCCACACTTCCCACTCCCAGTCGAACCTCCCCCTTTATCCAATATCAGAAAAAAATCTTCACAAACTGCCAGAGAAGAAATAAAGAATAAACTGCTATTCCCTTCAGCAGACAAAGCTGCAGGGAATCAAAGAAATTATTTTCTAAATTCAATTCCCTCCCTGCCTGCCTAACTTAAATCCTAAAGCCTCCAGCCTCCCTCCTCAATCTCGATTGGATCACACCAGCACCAGCAGCCAGCCCTCCTCCCTCAACCACATCCATACACCCGACTGCGATTTCTGGAAGGTGCCTCGGCTTTTTATGCCCTCCAAGACATCCAGAAGTGTCAGTCAAAAACCTGGTGATGCCATTGGCAGAATGGTTCAAAAATTTGCATGGTCCCATCCCATGTCCAGCCCAAATGGGCAGGTCTAAAAGAATAAAAAATAAAATAAAATAAAATAAAATACGACGTTTTATTGCTATAAAAAACCCCACTGCTGCTATTATTAAAATTCAGGCATTTATAATAAATAAATTTCACATGTTTCTGTGGTGATTTGGTGTGTTTTTTGACCACGATTTGAAAAGAAAAATTTTGGTTGCCATTTTGGATCCCCCCACCGCATGGCATGGCGAGACAACAAGGATGACCCCCTCCCCAGCCTGGTGCAAGCAGCCCAGGACAGGAGAAGAGGGGGGTAAAGGCCGGGGACCCCCCCCAGAAACCACCCCTCTGGGAGGTGGCAAAGCCTCAGGCAGGCCTATTTTCGCCTGCATTTTTGGCCGGGAGTCAGGTTTTTTTAAAAAAACTTTTAAAAACTTTTTCTGTGCTTCGCATTGCACGATTGCCACGATGCCACAAACGAAAATGAAAAACCTAACCAAATTTTTATTTTTTCAGTTCGAGTTTGAGTTCTGACGGCTTAATTATCGTTTCCTTTTCCGTTACGTAATGGAAACGATAACTGAAAATGGAAATGACAATTTTGCCGAGTCGTGCCCATGTCTACTTGCTACAGATGTAAGTCTCTCTCCTTCTCCCTCTCCCTCTCCCTCTCCCTCTCCCTCTCTCCCTCTCCCTCCCTCCCCCCCTCTCTCTCTGTGCACACACATCTTTCCAACTGGAAAATGTGGGGAAAAACCTGTCCTGTCAAGATAATGTGGAATAAATTGAATGATGCCATCATCAATGCCATCATCAAGTACCATCAATATTCAGTTTAAGCTGATGGGAAATGTCCTATCCATTTTTCAAGTTGTTGCCCCAAGACAGCCTTGGAGAGTCCTGGGATAAGGGAGAAAGGCCCAAATAGTTAACAATCACAACTGGAACATCTATTGACTTTTAAAGGCTCTCTCCCCACCTTCCCCATAAGCTCCCAAAGGTCCTCCACCCAGAGCAAAACTTTTCCTTAATTTTCTAGGCACCAATATAAGAAATATTTGAGGCTCTCTCTGCTTTCTTCCTTTATCTTGTTGGGAGGCAATCACCAAAACACTAGTATTTCTTCTTTTGAATCAAATTGTCACTTGGAAATGCAATAATGGGTAGATTCTGCAGATGCTACCACGTTTAATGAACTATTTGATTTGTTTCTTAAAGGAAATATCAACATATCCCAATTCTCTTCCACATTGATTTCAAGGTTTTAATGATGAGATACAAAGCCCTAAACAGTTTAGGACCTTACTATCTGGCAGGATGGCTCCTGCCACAAAATACTGCCCATAATCACCCAATCTTCTCAGGCAGGGCATTTGAGGGTGCCATCGCTGAAGGAAGCCCGTAAATCTTTGATGAGAAATTGAGCTTCCTCAGTGGTCGCCCCTCATTTTTGGAACCAACTTCCCCCTGAAATTTGTCTAGCATCTTCCCTTCTGATCTTTAAGAAACATCTAAAAACGTGGCTATTTTAAAAGGCTTTCCCGGGGTATTAATATATGCTATTAATGATTCATTTTAATGCAGTTTTTTTCTTGTTCTTGTTTGATTCTTTGATATATATTGTTTTATTGGTTATTATGTTTTTATTTACTGGATTGTTTATCTATTGTATTGTTCATTGGTTGATATCTGTTCAGCTTTGTAAATTGCCCAGAGTAGCATTGTAGACAGATAATGGGACAGAGAAAATTTGTTCCTCAGTTTTTAGAGTAAGTTTTTATCTCATTCTGTCATCTTGGCATTGTAAGGCAACCACTTTAGGCTGTTAAATTGTCCTCCGGATGATAAATTGTTATGGCCCAATGATGTCATTTTGCAACTCTGAGGGGACTTAGCTATGGTGTCAAAGAAAAACATAGTGTCCACCCCTGCCTATAGGGGTTTAAGGCCAATCTAAAAATAATAGGCCAGGTGCTTTGCAAGTAAATGTAGGCCAAGCAAGAAAAGTAAGACCTTGTTGGTGTTGACAAACAGGGAAACATATAGATTTCTATTTTGTTTTTAAGAACCCATACCGAAAATGGAGATGTACAAAACAACAGCCCAAAGCTGCCATGGTAGAGTTGTTTGCTAAGCTTTGTTAGTTAAAGTATTAATGGCAACTCACACCATATGTTCTGTTAGGACAGTATCTTGCAAGCATGCAGTGCATGCTGCTAAGTGAATTCTCTCATTTCAGTATCTGGAGCAGGAAACAAATCTGGAGAGTGTGAACTTTGTAGGGTGGGTGGGTGGGAAAGGAATACACAGTAATTAAGTTATAGTGAAGAACTGAACAATTTCTCCTCTGATTTTCTGGAACTAATAAAACCATAATTATTTTCAGAAGGAGAAGGAATGGGGGAGGGGGAAATAAACTGCAACATCTCATTTGGCCATGTTCAACAAATTAGACCTTCATGCATTGCCCTCCCACTCAAAATGACGAGACAAGTCAGGAAAATGGGGTATAACTGGGCCACACTTTATTAACACAACTTCAATAAACAGCAACAATAGGAGGGGCCTGGCATCAGCAACATGGTTGGAACCTCGGGGTCTCCCAGGACCCCTCCAACCGGGCAGCATCGGGCGAGACACAACCCCCAGGTGGTGCAGCCAGCTGACAGCACCCACCAGGCCAGTTGATGTCATTAACCCTCCCTGCATTCGATGGCATCAAGCTGGGTAATCCCCAGTGCAGGGAGGTGTCCCCGTGTACCAACCCCAACACCGAGACCTCCTGATCCACAGTGCCGTGGTTATAGGGTATTGGGGACAGATGTTTGTTGTATACTCACTGCTGCCCTCCATCCGCTTCAGCCACCACCAGTGTGACCAACAACTTGAGTGACTTAACCTAATGCCGAGGCACCAGTGTGGGATAGGCAAAAAATCCCCGCTCTCAACGGCCAATCTAGAGTGCGGGTCAAAAATGCCTATCCGACCCCAAAACAGGTGACCAGTTACACTCACACTAGTCCTAACATGGTGGGTGGGTGGGGAACAAAATGAAGTGCAATAAATGAAGAATGTGTATATGAGAAGAATCACATGTGATGACAAACTGCTTTTCATCATTTGAAGAAGCACCTTTTCCCAAAAATGTGTGGAGAGCAGTGACATACAGTAGATCTCTGGCTGTACCACCAGAGGTTGGGAGTTTGATTTCCCCACTGTGCCTCCTGTGACCAAAGCCAGCCTGTTGTGGCCTTGGACAAGCTGCACAGCCATAGGTGCCACCAGAAGAAGGGAATAGTGGGCTACCTCTGAGTAATCTCCCCCTGGAAAACCCATCACTCAGAATGGATTCAATGGCTAATATATCCTGGTCACAGAGCCAGTATGTGGGAAAGGTGTAGGTGAAGAAAAGTCACCCAAAGTTTCCACAGACTATTCCCACCAATACCAGTGCTAGTGATTCAATCCTTGCCCACATAGAAATAACTAGCTCAGATGAAAGTAAATTAAAACAAATGGCTCTGCAAAATACTGGGATACAGAGGCATACATTACGAGAAGACTATAAATCAGTGAGTGTAACATGTGAGTCAGCTTGATATTGCAGTCTATTGTTGTTCTGTGTCAACAAGCCAGAAACACTTTCAGAAACACTCATAGGGCTTTCGAGGTGGGATATTTGTGCGTGTGTGCACATGTGTGTGCATGTTGTCAAGTTCGAAACCCTTTCCACATTTTTCTAGATAGAAAATTGTCGGAGGCAGTTCACAGCTCCTTTCTTCTGGGGGACAACCTGGCACTGTGCAGATTGCCCAAGGCCACACTGGCTTGTTCTTCTCCAAGGAGACACAGAGAGGAACCTAAATTCCAATCTCTGGCTTAAATGTATGTCCCACTGAATTATCAAACAAACTTAAATCTTTAGTGGGTAGTTTCACTAGTAGCACAAACCTAGTGAACTTCCATGACAGATTGCAGAATCAATTCCAGGACTCCTGAATCCTAGTCCATTATTCTGTCCACGATCCCACACTTGATATCTGAACAAGACAAAAGTCCTTATGTAAATTGTGCCTATTAATATGTTTATAATTTAATAGTATATTCCATTGGTTGTGACACATGAATTGAACATGCAAACACATAGATACCTGTCTATCTGTGTTAAAGATAAACCTTTTTCAATACACTGGTAATTTAAAAATTCTGACAGTAATTTAAAACCTCAGAATCAGCCTGGTTCTTGAAACAAAGAAGCACATACCTTTGGCTTTTCTTTGAAACTGACATGTCTCTGCTTGGCCAGGAATGGGGTTGGGGGTGACACAGCAACACAAGACCTCCATCTGGGAATTGGTAGGATAATTTAGTAGACTCACCAATTGGGGTCAGATTAAAATCAGAATAATATTACCAATTGATTGCAGTCCTGCTTTGATTATGTTGAGAATCCATGTGTCTTCTAGTTGGTATGGGATGGTAGGTTGTTTTATTTTTTGAATACTCACAATTCTATTGAAATAAAGGAGAGCCATGGAATCAATATAAAATAAAACCCAAATGCAAAAAAAAGTAATTTTATAGACCACTGAAAAATATCATATGTTAGCTTTGGGGGGGGGACCACTTCATCAGTCCAGGACCAGTGTGAAGAACATAAAACCCCAAACTCCTTAGCTAGATGGATTTCACCACATCTTCCTTTCATGTTTTCATGTCCGTTAGGAGGTGTGCAGGAAGTTGCATGTTTTACTATTTCATAGTTACAGCTGAGGTAGCATGGATTGGATATCACACCCCAGTTCTTCAAAGAAAGAACCACATGGCATTAGGGATGGGCAGGAAATGAATAACGTCATTTTGTTATGTAATGAAACAAAACGCAATGAGGAAGCAGCATTTCCTTATAGGTGAAACAAAACAGTCCTTTCCTCATTGAAATGAACTGTTTCGTTCCATCGTACCAGGGTACCGACTGGGCCAGGTTTAAAGGGGTCCAGCCATTGATACTGTAGCTTGGCAGGAGCACTCAGAAAACAGTCGGGTAGGGAGTGCGATCCCACGGAACTGCCTACAGTTAGCAGAGGGCTCCTGCCGCTCTGTCAATGGCTGGAGCCCTTTAAACCTGGCCCAGTCAGCACCAGGATTACAAGTGTGGAGGTCATTTTTAAAGGGCTCCTGATGAGCTGTCAATATCTGGACCCCTTTAAACCTGCCCCAGTTGGCACCAGGGGGTCCCTCTGGTACCGACTACGCTAGGTTTAAAGGGCTCCAGCCATTGGCAGCTCGGCAGGAGCCCTTTAAAAATGGCTCCCGGAATCCCAGGCACCAAATTCAGTGCTTCTAAGACCCAGGGGAGCCATTTCGTTTTTGTTTCATTTCATTTCATACAAAAGTTTTTTTAAAAAATCATAAGAAATGAAACAAAACAAAATGAGGTGAGCACAAAATGAAACAAAACATTATTTTTCTGTTTCGTGCCCATCCCGACATGCCATGCTTGCACATACACCCCCCTATTTGGCCTTTCTTTATAATAGACATGTTTCTGCTTGATCAGAGGTATGTGTGAAACAGAAACGTGAGGAGTTATAACAGAGGCAGAGGCAAAACACGGTGAAGGAAGCGGCTGTCAGAGCATTGCTTCCCTTTAAATGAGAAATGATAGGAACACACACCTTTTTTTTCTGCCTGCAGGGGTGAAGGATGCAACCTGAGAATCAATTTAATATCTGAAAACAGTGTTTCGGAAAGTAATTAGCGTATTTTAGCTGATTCTCTAATTTCCTTGTCCTCCTTACTGCAACCACCAAGATTTTTCTGACTTAGTTGTTTATAAATACTGGCTGCTCTTTAGGCCTTTGGGTCTATTTTATTGATTACAGGCACATTTAAAAACGATTAACAGTCTGATGAGGAAAATTGGTAGTGTTCATTTGATCCCCAGATTAAATCTGAAAGCATCCTTCAAAGTCAGTTGAAAAATGCTTCTTTTGTCATTCTTTTGCTATTAATATTCTTGGAAGGGACAACTATTAGGTAGGGTAACCATCTGAATAGATATAAGAAATGGCAATAGAACATAAGAACATAAGAAGAGCTTTGCTGGAACAGGCCACAGCCCATTCAGTCCAGCATTCTTTCTCACACAGTAGCTCACCATTTGCTTCAGGGTATTCCCAAGTGGATATCTTCATGTGCTTATGATTTTCTGCAAAAGGCATTGAGAGATATCCTGCCATGTCTCCAACACAGAGGTTGTCCTTAGGTATCCATAATGATAACCATTAATACCCTTGTTCTCCATGAACTTGTCTAATGCTTTCTTAAATCTGTCATTAACTGATACTCTTTTTTTAAAAAAAATCATATTTTGTTTGAATGCTGCTATGTAAATCAGGTCCTAAAGGGTTGATATACATCAACTAGCAAACAAAATTAATATAGTAATAGGAAATGAATCCAGAGAAAAAATTAGTAATATTTAAAGAAAGTTTAGTAACATACAGGAATAATTGTTGATATACATTTAGCTATTTGTGTATAAAATAACACTTTTATATAAAATAAATATATATATAAAAAATAAAATAAGACACAAGATTTACGTGAATCAAAAACAGAAACATTTTGTTTGCATTTTTCTCTTTTAATCAGCTGCTACCTTTAGAAGTAAGGGGTGTGGTGGCTCAGTGGGCTAGAGCAGTGGTCCCCAACCCCGGGCTAGAGCATTGAAAACTGTGGGAGGCAGGCTCCTCCCCTTTTCTCCGCTACAAGGAGGAATCGCCGCCGCAGTTCCCGGGGCTCCTGGGTGGGCAGTTTGAATCCCAGGTTCTGCATCCACGGCAGGGTGTGGGGCACCCTGCCGCCACCGCGGCCGGCTCGGCGGTCCCGGTGGCGCCCTCGGGCTGGAGATGCCACCCCCACCGGCCTCCTCCTCCCCCTCCCGCCGCCCGCCCGAAGGCCACAGCCGAGGCAAGCGGCGGCGCAGAGGTGCCCCACCGAGGCGGCCGTCGGAGGCGGCCGTGGGGCACCCCGCCGCCGGCTGCGGAGCCACAGCCGAACCCGGGCGGCTGCCGTGGCTGCGGCCGCGGCCGCGCATCCCGCCTCGGTTGGGGCACCTCTGCGCCGCCGCTTGCCTCCGGCCGCCGACAGGAGGAGGAGGCGGGGCCCGCCCAGGAGCCCGGGCTCCCCCGCCCATGCACGCGGGGGGGAGCGCACGCCCGACGCCCCCAGCCGGCAAGTGCCGCCGCCGCCGCCACCGCTCCCGTGGGCCCCAAGGTACACACGCCAAGCCTCCCCGCACCTCCTCCTCCCCCCTCCCCTCCCTCCTCCCCATCCCCCACCCCCCACACCCTCCCCTGCCCCCCACGCCCCCCATCTCCCCCCCCCCCCCCCCCCCCTGGGCCACAGGAAAATAATCAAACAAATGCCGGTCCGTGGAGACAAAAAGGTTGGGGAGCACTGGGCTAGAGCATTGAAAACTGTCAGCTACAAAGTCGGCAGTTCAGCAGTTTGAATCCCAGGTAGCATGCAGTGGAGCGAGCTCCCACTGATAACCCCAGCTCCTGCCAACCTAGCAGTTCGAAAGACTGTAAATGCAAGTAGATAAATGGGTACCAACAGAAAAAAACTGGAAGGCAAAATAGTGTTTCCTTGCAGCTGTGCCGGCCACATGGGCACATACTTGCACAACACTGGTTCTTCGGCTTGAATACGGAGATGAGTACTGCCCCTAGAGTTAGACACAACTAGCACACATGTGTGGGGGGACCGTTACCTTTACCTTACCTTTAGGAGTAGTAACTGGATGGAAAAGATTCAATTAGCCTCACCCCGGGATAGCTGTACATACATGTTCCAAGAATGCTTTCAATGAAGTGAGATCAAATGTGACAGGCACCACAGTACTGAATGATGTAAATTGTCTGACTTGGTAAAACTGTCGCATAAGGGATGTTGGTGTTGTTCCTATTTTTGATGGGCAGATGTGGCACACAGCAGATACATTATAACTCAATCCCCATGAGAGATGCAGAAATTATATGAGCAACACTGTGATGGCTTATGCTTTTGCAGTATGTCATCATCATTACTTTGATGATCTGCATCACCATCATAATTATCTTGACTCACATCAAGAAACCTTATCATTTCATCTGAACATCTGGTGCATTTGTCCCTATTTACTGGGAACCAATCAAAGGTTTAATTTTGAGCATCTGTGGTGTTTTAGGCTACTTGACATGTGTGATGCCTGTGCTATGTACAATCAGTTTAAGAGCAATATTAATACTGGGGTCAAAAAGGTAAGCAGTATTCATTGGGATAGATTTCATGAGAAGAAGGTACAGAATTGGCAGTCCTTGTAATTCTTTCTTTCTTTTTCTTTCTTTTTCTTTCTTTCTTTCTTTCTTTCTTTCTTTCTTTCTTTCTTTCTTTCTTTCTTTCTTTCTTTCTTTCTTTCTTTCTTTCTTTCTTTCTTTCTTTCTTTCTTTCTTTCTTTCTTTCTTTCTTTCTTTCTTTCGTAACCCCTGCAACTTAAAACACTTACATGGAATGTGTGTGCAGTGGTGTCCTCTAAAGCAGCCATAAGAAATACAAGCCGCATCAGGATTGTATATGTCACATAATGAACTTTAAAAGGTGGTGTGCAAATAATTGTTGACAGTCTTGTGGTGCCCTTCAAATGCCCCAAGGTTTCCCAGTGGGAGGAAGGGAGATATGACCCCTGTTGAGAACGGCTGTCCTAAAGCAGCAAGAGAGGCAGCGCACAAGGTGATGGAGATGAAATGATTGACCAACTTTATCTCCTTGTAACCTCCCTGCAGAGGAAATCCTCTGCAAGGTCGTGTTGTCTTCTGCGAATTGAAGCAGTCTTTCCATTTAAGATATATATATATAGACTATTTGAACCCAAGATGTACACTGCATATAGGGGCCACAGGTTTATTAGAGGATACCTTTGTACTGTAAAATGTTAGCACCCGTTTTTGCAGTTTAGAAAATACTTGCAGTTTGGACAAGTATTTGCTAAACTTTGGACATGGGCTAGTGGAAACATAGCTCCTGCCTCTTACCCTCTTCGGGTGCCAAGGAAGAACTTCCTGGTTCATTATCACCAGTACCCACAACTCTGAGAGAGATGATCTGGTATCTAAGAATGGGAGGTGAGGTGTGGTGGGGGAGAGAGAAAAGAAGAGCAAAACAAAGAGTGAGTAAAGAAAACCACTGTTTGCACTGGATTTGTGTGATTTGTTTCAGTTGCATCAGCCTAAGGACATGATAGACACCTTGATCGATACCTGCTATTCCACATTTCAGTATCATGCTGAAAACAAAAACAAACCCTCAAGAAAATATTCATAGTTTATATGGCAATGGTGATGAATTAGAGATAGATCCTACTGTCTCATGTTAAGAAGTATGGGCCCATTCCACACACCCCTAATACCAAAACAAACAAACAAACAAACAAAATCTTTCCTCATACCTTGTATTCTATCAATATGAAACATAAGATGACCATTAGATTGTCAGAAAATGGCATTAATACTTTCGTCTCCATTGTTGGCAATTTTTGAAATAACATAGATTATGCTTTTTACAGCAATCTGAACAGAGCAGATAAGATCAGAAAACTTTTGTCAGCCCCCCCCCCCAAAGCAGAGGAGATATACAAACTGGTTTGTGTGTGTGTGAAGGAATGGGCAAACCCTGTGTAACAGTAAGAATATCTGCAGAGATGTTCCAGAAATGTCTGAGCCTATTGTTTGATGTCTGAGTGTATTGTCCAGTTTGTTTTTGTGGCTGGATAAAAGCCTGGTTTTGTTATTGATTTCACAGCATGCAATATTTTAGTTTATGTCAAGATGTGGTTTCTAGAGTACCTCTACACCTATGTTCCATTAAACATGCATTCAGCAAAAAAATGTGCATTCATGAAGACACTGTTCGCAAAAATGTGCATTCATGAAGACACTGCAGTTTGCAGGGCATATAAGTGGGTTTTATATCAGAGAAGTGATGGATCAAAGTACCACTTCCAGTATTTTGGAAGTTTGTGCCACTGAAGACAAGAGATCGAAAGACAAACTGATGTCTCCTTTCAGATGGAACTTCTCTTTATCTTCTCCATCCTTGGTTCCACTGGGGATCTCAGTCCTCAGCTGTCTTGTTCTTGTCTGCAAGAACAAGAAACAGTGCAAAATTTTCTTCCAGCCTCTGAGATGGAAAGGAAATTCTCCCTGTTATAGGTGGGAATCCTTGCATTTGCCAAAGACACTTGTGTGCATCAGGTGCAAATGCACAAAATTGCCATAGCTGGTGCCTTGTTGCATGGACAGAAGTCCCAGATGGTTTCTTTGATGTTTCATAAGACCCTCTACTCTAACTCTGTAAATATGGTTAATTTCTTAGAGGGAAAGGAGATGAGATTTTGCAGAAACATCTTACATACCTTGTGGATACCATCAACAAAGAAAAGTCTCCTCTCCTCATGCTGGACATAAGAATTGTCACAGGAAGCATTGATTTCTGGATGAACTCCAGGGAGACAAGTAATTCTTCAAGTATTCCTCATTTTACTAATTCCTGGTAACTGTTGTCCTTAGAATTTCATGCCACCTGACCAAATATTCCCTCTAAGTTTCATCCCAGATGCATGGAAGTCTTACTGGTCTGGGTGGGGTGGGAAGTTGCCAAGGTTTCATCCAAAACCCAGAAATAAGCAGGCGTTGACCCTGGCAGCCACTGTGCAGTGCCAGTGGAGCTCTGTGCAAGCCCCAAAAAGTACACCTTGGAAGGAACGTTGCACCTGAGTCAACATTTTGGCTTCTGTCACTGCTGACAACGTAGGTTAACAGCAGATTGATGCTGCATGGCTTACTATAAGCCTCTCCTATGAACAAGGCTCCTTGCATCTTCATCCCATCCTGGTCTCTCTCAGATGGCAACGGGAAGGCTTTATATTTAAGCTTATAAAAAAGACCTGTGTGGCTGCAAGGCTAATGGACCTTCATTAAACGGAGTGAGAAAATATTTTGAGGTGCTCAGATCAATGCACTTAAGAGTTTCAGCATCAAACTAAGCAACAGTTGGCTGCAGATTGTATTTAGAGTTGATTTCTGCAGTGAAGTTTATTTCCTCTTTCAGAGTGCTTATGATTTGCTCACTAACACCTAACATGTCTTTAAATGCTTCAACAACATTTTCTTGCTTTCCCTCTCTTATCTTTGTGCATGGAGTCCCACCACCCACAATTGATCTATATTTTCCCTAGTAAGAGGGAGAGGAGGAGGAGGAGGAGGAGGAGGAACTACTTCCATTTCTTAATTAATTTCAGTAGAGTTCAAGGATAATCAATGACAGTTAGCTATGACAGCTTACTGGAACCTCCATGTTCAGTGATAATATGCCCTGAAATCAGAGCTTAGAAAAGTTACATGCTGGACTGCAGCTCCCAGAGTCCACAAGCTAGCATGGCACACTTGAATATGATAAAATAATGGGGACAGCTGCTCTTCTCTTCCATGCAGACTTCCTAGGAGCATGGAAGGGGGTTGGACTGGATGGCCCTTGAGGTCTCTTCCAACTCCATGATTCTATGATTCCATGACCTACTCAAGTACAATTGAAAACAGATGAAAAGGAACCAATTCTATGTGGTCAGGGGTGTTAAGGTTCTCTTACTCAAGAGAAGATCTCCATGATGCATGCAAAACAGTCTTGAAATGGGCATGTTTTTGACAGAAATTTGTAACATGCCTCAATCAGTGTGTTGTTCAAATAAACCTTTGGCTACAGTTGCAATACAGGCAAAGACCCTTCTCTTCAGGCAAATTTTTCCTGAATGATGGACTACCTGTTATCTGTCTTTTATATGAATCTATATGATCACACAGACTTTGTGTTTATAACCACTTATAACCTTGTGTGATTGCATTGACACCATATTTTCAATTTAGTTTCTATCACTCATAACTTTTACATGGAACTTTACTCTCCTTTTTGCTGCTCGTGTTCTCTTGTAGCTTTCATGTAATGTTGTCTTTTAGTGCTGTAAGATGTTCCTCAATTCCCTTTTCTCAATACCTGAACATGTCTTAATTGTACTGGACTGTATATTATCCCTCGTTACTGTAAGCTGCCTTGGTTCCTTTTCCAAGGAGAAAGGCAGGGTAAAAATACTCTAAAATAAATAAATAATAAATAAATAAATAAATAAATAAATAAATAAATAAATAAATAAATATCTGTTGTAACATTTAAAAAATAAAATAAGTTCAATTCTGTTGTAACATTTAAAAAAAGATATGTAAGTGTGTTGTTTCAGAGAGGGAACAGGAGTGTGCTTGTTAGCCAGCATATTCTGAACAAAGCAAAAAAAAAAATGCAGGCATACATGAGCGCATTAGAAGTGTGTACATTCTGAAAAAGTACACACAAAATGTTTTGACATTTCTGTGCAAGAGTTTAAAAAAATCTCACAACACAGGATGGATAAAGAGTGGCAGAGAGAAACATATTTAGGATAAGACTGAAAGACCTTTGGATAACTGTAAGAAAGTTTCATCCAATTATACAATTGTTCAGAAAGTAAGGCACAGAAAGACACATCAGGGCTTTTTCATTTATTTAAAGAAAACAGTAAAAATATTCAGTGCCAGATTGGCAGTTCAAGCAGAAGGGAAAGATTGCAGGGAGAGCCATCAATGAACAGTGTGAGAAGCAAGCGGTTTGCCTGGGTAGAAATAACACTGAAATCATGATACATGTCTTTAGTGAAGTGTTAACTAGCCTCATTGCATGCCAACCTGCTTTATCAGTCTGCTGTGCCTCTTTGCTGACTTCTAAAAACAAAGACTGATAACTGAGTTGGCAGTTAGAATGGAAAAAAGGGGAAGACAGTACAAAGAGGCTTGAAGAGGCAATTTGCACAAAAGGCAGAGATACTGGCTGCAGGGCAGATGACACACAATTTTCCCCCCAGACAATGGTCAGACAAGTGATAATCGGTTCTGTGGCACACAGGAATCCTTGAGCAGAGCAGTTTGCCTTGACTTTTAGCCATCATAACTGACAGAAAAGCTGCACTGCAGAAGTAAAAAACCAAAAACAAAACAAAACCAGTATTGTGAAAGCATTATTCAAAAGATTGGAGCAGAGTTTTTAATTAGCAAGGACAAAAGCAAACTTTCCTCCCCTCCCCCGACTGTTCCCTTTAAGCTTAGCAATTCCTCACAGGTGGGCAACCCGTTCTACAAGTGGAGATGACTGATGTTAGAAACAACAGGATACAGATACCACACCATCTGATTTGTACCCATGTTTGCTTCATCCTTCAGAACCAACCTCCCCTGAGCAGATGTGAAGGTGTCCTGAAACAATTTATCCTTCCACTTCTGCAGATGTTTATATGGAGGAGGACTCGTATTGACCTGGCTAGACATTGTTTTGCTCTCCCTTCACCCAATCAAGGCTGTGGTCATAAGAATGACATGTTGTCTTCCTATCCTCCATTGAGATCATAAATTTGTAGTCACATGGTGCATGGCCAAATAGCAAATCATTACTTGGCAAGCAGGCTAAGTGAGAGGCTTCTCCTTTTTGTTTTGTTGCCGATTTTTTTTTTAAACTGTTGCATTACATCATGTATAAATGGTCTTACTGAAACTGCTTTGAACTGTTGTCACCTTGCATACCTCTTTGCCCCACCAAGCCAGAAATAATGAGACAAGACAAGTTTGGCTGGGTTAACATTGGGCCCCAATTTATTTAAATAACAACTGGAAAACAAACATTATAACAACTGCAAGGGGGCCTGAACTGTAGTGCAATAAGGTAATGGCAGGATGGCTTATATTTTTCCTGGTCAGTATGTATTCAGAGAAATTCACCTCTCAGAAGGTTGCTGCTTACCCATTCAGCATCCCTCCAACTTACATGAATCTGTTAGCCCACAACTGCCCTCGGTTTGGTCTAATATTATCTGGATAACTCAGTTTAATCCTATACCTGTTGATGATGTTTAATTTACTCCAAGGATTGTCTTGCATCTTAAGGGTGACTTACTAAGGGCATACCAGAATACCTTTACCTACTGTACTACCGACCGGGGTTATTAAACCCTCACCGTACCATATAGAGAATGGGATGGATGAAAACACATAGCTACCTCAGGCCAATCAGGGTGGCTACCAAAAATCCTCATCTGGCCCTGTAGCAACCAGCTAATCTCATTCTCTTTATATAAATGATGGGTGGGTGGGGCTGAACCATGTGGTAAGGAGGACCATGCAATGCCGAGGGAGCCTCAAATAGGCTCCTGAGTGTGGGCAAAAGACCCAGATTGGCATGAACTTATCGTGAAAAAAGTCCAGGCGCTGGGGCAAAGAAATCCTGCCCATGAACTCCATTGCCAGTGGAACCACCGTTTACGGTATACTGTTTTTAAACAAAGTCTGCAATGTTTTGCAGGAATTGAGTCATTGAAAGTGGACTTCTTTTCCTGTGGGATCAAAACATTTTGGTACTCATCCAAGTAGCTTTTTCCGTCTCAGGAAGGTTGATGGGAGGCTTCCAGTTTATAGTTAACCTTAGTCTAAAGAGGCTCGTTAGATGGACTGTGGCCTGGGGTGTCTGAAAGTCACACCTAGGCAACCTTCCCAAAAACCATTAAGTACGGGTCATTAGCCTTGGCCTTCCTGGTGGAGGTGTGAAGTGCTTCTTATTTGTCTGGATAGATGGAAGGGCAACATTACAACTGGAAGACAGGCTGTGACTAAGGTCTCAACCCCTGCTGAGAGAGTAATTTTCTATACACACATGAATGGCTTCCCTGACTCCTATCTTGAACCACCTATCTTCTCTGTCTCATATGTGTACATTCTCATCTTTAAACACATGTCCTTTGTATTTCAAATGAAATTACACTGCTGATTCTGATTCTGAGGTGTTGTCCCTCATGGACTGGGCCATCTTCCTGTTTAATGGCTGTTTAGTTTCTCCAGTGTAGAGCCCTGCACACTCTTTGCATTGGGCCCAAGTTTCTTGGGCAAACCAGGCTACTGACTGGAGACATGAAGAAAACATTCCCCCAGCACACATTTCCCCTTGAGCACAGGGTAATAGTAGTAATAATAATGCAATGTGTGAATTAGTGATACTTCACTCACATCCTAACTGGGTCTAGTTTCTCCCAGATTTTGGTAATCTTGGGTAAAATACACAATGTGTTTATACAGGGGAGAAGATATGCAAATTTTGGAATAGCACATCGAGGTGGGGCTGTTTTGTATGCACAAACATCATTATGAAAGGTGTCAGCATTTTTTTTTGCTTTCTTGATGCAGTTTTAATGATGCTGTGCATAATTTCAAAATATGCTTTGGTTTTAGGATTGACAAACAATTCATCTGAGAAAAGAGGAGATGTGTGGTGGTGTCTCAACATAACTTGCACAACTAGCAAGCAGAAAGGAGACATGACTGGTTGAGAGTACTTGGCTATAAAATAAAACACCTCAAATGTTTGTAAGTAAGGGTTTTTTTGATGAGATTTTTGGAAACTGCAGTCAAAAAAATACAACTTTCCTAAGCTAAACTTTTTATACTGCATTCTGTTGATTGCCAAGGCAGGGGTGCAAGACTGGAGTCTTCACTATAAACTGTCACCATCTGAGCCTGTCTGTTCTTGTGGCAGCTGCAATGCAGTATTCCCTGTAGCAATAACAACCTGAGCACTGGATATGAATACGTTTCTTGTCTAGGACATATACGTACCTGGTCAGATAACCTGCATCACCTGTTAAAAATGCATACTTCCATGTGTTCCGAGTGGCTATTTGCATGCCACTGGGTTGTGTTGTTTTATTTCTTCCATTCATAAGTTATGGTTAGAGGGCAAATCATTATTTCTTGAAATATTGTTATTTATTTATGCTTCTACACAAGCCTTTTATAAGACACCCCCCCCATTTCCTTGGGCTGCTTCACATGTGTGTAATTATTCAGCTGCTCCCAGCCACTGTCTAGCTTGTCACATTCATTCTCCTTTCGAGACTAATCTTAGCAAGAGGAATGTTGATACTGAGAAACATTGCCTGTGAAATCAGTAGGCCTGATGCAAAACCAGCAATAAAAAAAAAAAAAAAAAAAAAAAAAAAAACAAAACAAAAAACCAAAACCCTTCATCCATTTTGGAACCTCTACCCTCAATCATAGATGCTTCATGGTATTCTAGGTTTGTAAAGTGTAAAGAAGGTTCATCTGTCTCATTCTACCTTAGTATCACCTTGTTTAACAAGTAGTAACCACTGCAGCGGGTATACAAACACTACAGTTGTCACCAGTACTAACCTGAAATCTAATTATGATGTGAATTTGTGCCTTTCTCTCTGGGCAAATTCTAAAAAAAGAGGCCAAGGAGTTGCAGCAAAATTAATTCCCCACTCCCACATATATTGGTCTGAATCTGAGGTGAGTACTTGGACTTTTTGACCTAGATATCTCAATTTATTATTTTTGTAAAAGTAATATTCCTTGGGATCATATTTCAGATAATTGAGTAAGCAGGTTATTAGGGGTTGTTAACCAGGCAAGTGGTTGAGAGAAAACAACACTTTAGAAGGCATTAATTTTAGTAATCTGTGCTTGTAGCAAGTCAAATTGCCATCTGGCCATCTTCATGGCTTTGAGATTTGGTAAAGAGAATATTAACACACAGCAGCAAAAAAGAAAAGAAAAAAAGAATTGTTCTCATATCTCAGTATCACATTGACCCATTTGATATACGTGTAAGCTGTGCTGGTAGATAGAGATGGGCACGACTCAAAAAAATGGTGTTTTGTTTGTCGTTTGGTCGTTTAGGGCAGTGCTCCCCAACCTTTTTATCGCCGCAGACCGGTAAATGTTTGATAATTTTTCCCTGGCCCGCTTGTTTTGATTTAATAAGATAAAAATGAAAATGAAAACAAAAAATTGCACATTTGTTAGCATTCTTTTCCCACTCTAGTTCAATGCATCTGCTGCAATGAAAACAAAAAGCCAGTGTTGTGCAAATTTGGTCATTTCAAGGAAACACTGTTTTTACTTCCTTGCATTTTGTTTTTAAAAAATCTGTTTTGTTTTTCACATGCTTTCAAAACGCTAAAACGAAAATGAAAACAAAAAATTGATCATTTCAATTCCATCTTTACTGGTAGTAAGTTTATATAGTGACCATCTGCTGCCAGCTGCATTAACATATATCTACCCATCTTTTACTACTAATTCATTTTTTTGGGTAGGAAAATTGTGTCTATTTTTTTCTAAAGGAATTATTTTTGCACATTCACCCTTTTTGAATTTGATTTTCTATGTAATTGCATTTAAAAAAAAGGTGGAGAATACATGTGAATAAACAAAAGAGAATTCTGGCCATCTTGTTCTGATCTTCAAAGAGATGGTGGCCATCCAAGTGTGCCTTTAGCAAAAAAGGCACCCCTTTGTGCTAGTGATTACAGTCCATGTGCTTTAGAACAGATAAATGCCAATCCATCTCAAATCCAAGATTTCACTGTATGGTATAGAGTGCTGGCCAGCAACAGTGGGCATAGAGAGCTGCCTCAATGCCGTGGAAATGTGTATGCTCTGTTGGATATCAGACTCCTCCCTACTTGACCAAATTACAAATGATACTCCCCGAGAGCAACTAGGTGTGGTGCCAGTAACAGAGAAGATGAGAGAAAGCTGGTTCTGCTGGCCATGTCCTCAGCGCAGTACCTTCCGCCATTGCCAAAACTGCATACCACCTGGAAAGTGATGTCTGGCAGCCATGCTTATCCCTGATTGAAACAAAGATGGCAATACATCTTTCAAAAGACAAAGGAATTGTTGAAAAAAACACCCTGAAGAAATAAATAAATAATAAATAAATAAATAAAAAAAGTGGACCCAAGCTGTCACCCCAGGCGGAAAAACACTAGAAAGAAGATGAATCCATTCTATTTGGGACTACCTAATTTTAGTGGTATACTCAATCCTAGCATGCTTATTCCTTAGGTTTATTAGGCAAATACAAATATACAGTACAATAATGTCATGAACAAAGTATATGTATCTATTCTCCTCTATTCTATACCCAATATATTACTAGATACTATACTACAGTGACCTTTAGGGTCTAATAAACTAATATCAATATTTCAGATTGGTCTTCATGTGCCCATTTTCCATTTTCCACATCTTAACATTCCATTTACAGGGTTCAAATTGAAATACAGGGTGCAAATTGCTTCTTAGGTGACCAATTTGGTGACCAATTTGTGCAAAATGAAAGACAAAATGAAAGACAAAAACCAGAATAGCAACCCTGCTGCCATGTAGAAGAAGAAGAAGAAGAAGAAGAAGAAGAAGAAGAAGAAGAAGAAGAAGAAGAAGAAGAAGAAGAAGCCACCCACCCAAGGGCAGAAGAAGAAGAAGTGCAGCGCTCAATGGCTCCCCTTGTATGGCACACTCTTCTGGGCAGTTCACAAGATGGTTTCCAAGAACTGAAATGAAATCAAACAACCATCAAATCAAAATTAATCTGGGTATCACGATATAAGTCACTTCATTGTGCCAATGATTCCACGCAACATCATCTTCTCTAATTATGCATGCTTTATTTATCTACATTACTTCTATGTTTCTGTATCAGTAAAATAATTCAAACCTGGGCCCAATGCAAAGATATTGAGATCATCCAGAAGTCTACTAGAGATGGGCATGAAATGATTTTTTGTTTCATTATTCATTATTCATTTTGTTATGTAACAAAAAATAAAAATGAAAACTGAAAAAATTGATGTTTTCTTTTCGTTAGCATTCTTTTTAGTGCTGCAATGCTGGTCTTCCTGGCTAATGGCCAAAAGGCTCCCCACAAGCGGGTGGTCATTTCCTTTTTCTGGGCGCCTGGGCAAAGATGCCTTAAGAGGCGTTTTGTTTTTGTCTCTCCGCTGCCACTGGCAAAGGGTGCAAATGTCAAAATGAAAATGAAATATTGCTCATTTGGGGACCATCTCTACTGGATGGGACTTAGGCAGGGCTGTGTGGCTCAGGTGGTCCCAACCCTCAGCTACCCATATTTTACTAGTAATTCATTTTTTAAAATAGGAAAATCTGTCTATTTTTGATCTATACCAGTTACATACACATTCACATGGCTTTTCCATTTGACTTTCTATGTAATCTGCATTTAAAAAAAATTGTAAAGAAGGTGAAAATGTTCTGGTATCTTGTCTCCCATCTTCGAAGAGATGGTGGCATCAGCGGTGACACACAAGCAAGGGTAAAGGCACCCTGGTTGTGCTAGTGATTATTTAGCAGTGTGCTTTAGAACAGATAAATGCCAATCCATCTCAAATCCAAGATTTCACTGTATGGTAAAAATGAAATTAAATTAAAATCTAAAAATATTAAAAAATTAAAAATGCCGTGGAAATGTGTATGCTCTGTTGGATATCAGACTCCTCCCTAAAATGACCAAATAAAAAAATGATACTCCCCAGGGGCAACTAGGTGCTGGGTGCCAGTAAAAACAAATAATGAATTAACAACAAAATAATTTTTTATTGGAAAAAATCATTTAAAACAAAACAAAACAAACAAAACCATAAACAAAACTGCACACCACCTTTTTTGAAAGTGATGTCTGGCAGCCATGGAAAACTGTAGGCAAACAAAGATGGCAATTAGATTTGTTTCAAAAATACAGGAATTTGTGTCACCATTTAGACTACCAAGGGTACAAACCTGTTAGGGTGGTGAGTTGCATTGGGACTAAATTACTGAAGTAATAAAGTAGGGATATGCCGATCAGTTCTAAACCAGTGCTTGTGTCAGTAATGGGTTGGATGAGGACGAACAAACTGAAACTTAATTCAAACAAGAGAGAAATGCTCCTGGTCAGTTGAAAGGCAAATGAGGGAATAGGGGTGTAACATGGGCTGGATAGAATTACCCACCCCCACCACCCTGAAATCACAGGTCCATATTTTGGGTGTATTCCAAATTCATTCTGGAACCTGGATGACTATGAATTAGTTTGTTTAATTTTTTTATTTATTTTCTGCACTCAACAAATCAAACAAATATGTTACTTGTTTGGATGATTAGGTATTAATTATGGTCAGGAGTACATTTGCACAGTCAGAACTGGTACTGCAGCTGCACCTGATCCTTGAGATGTCTGATTTGGCTACAGTGACACCTGCCTTATTTACCGTGCATCCCACTTGGATTACTGTAATGTGCTCTATATAGGGATATCTTTGAACATGGTTTGAAAACTTCCACTGGTTCAAAATGAAACTGACTGGGGCCAATTACAGGGATCATATAATGTTCCTTCTGCAATGACTGCATTGGACACCAGTCCATTCCTGGCCCAATTCATAGTGCTGATTATCATCTGTAAAGATCTGGGCAATCCAAAGGACTATATCTCCCTATATGAGCCTTACAGGCTCTTAGGATCTGCAAAGGAGGACCTTGTCTTGATCCCAGCACCATTTCTGGCATGTTTGATGGGATAACAAGATGGGTTCTTTTCTGTGACTGCTCCAAAATTGTGGGGTTCTGTCTACTGAGAAGTTACGGTAGCCCCCTCCTTATCCTTCTTCAAGCTGGAGATTGAAGACCCATCATTTCTGAAAGGCATTCAATAACTTTTAGTAACTTTCAGCAGCTATAATCTGAGTCCTAGATGATCATTATTGCTTTTTAAAGTTTGATTTTATAGTCTGAAATGTTTTTAAATTTCTTAATGGATTTTTAATTAGTAGTATGCTTTAATGGTTTTAATCACTCATTTATTGTGCTTTCAGTTTTACTTGTTTTAATGGTGCTAGCTGCCTTGTGTTCCTTCACCAGGAGAAACAACCTGGTATTGTTTCACAGATGATACCGGTAAAATAAATTAAAATAAATACCTATTGAATTTGGGTGGTAAAAATTAATATCCATGCATTTTAATAGCTTCCCTGTGTTTGCAAATTCCCTCCTGCTTTAAGTGGAGAGAACATGAGGTTTTGAAAAGCTACACATACTGGAAAATAAAACAAAGAGATTATTGCCACCCCAACCCCCAAATAAAGAGACAATACAAGAATTGTGGAGTTCAAATTGGGCCACAATTTATTGATTAGCTGTATTAAGTAAACTGTAAAGGACAAAATTCCGGGGGGGGCTCAGAATAGTGCAAGTGGCATGGATTACAGGGTATAATTAAATTTAGGCAGACGCTGTCCACTAGCACAGCACCCATCCCAAAGAAACAGTCTAGCCAGCCCTCATCTAACCTCTAGAGGCCAATTTTAATGATCTAACTAATAATCTCAGTATCCTAGATTATTAATATAGTGGGCTGCCAGGTAAATTACGAACATTCAACTTTCTAATACTGACTAACTTGGGTTGCCACTTGCACTAGCTGCCAATTGTGACTGGTAGAATAGTAAATGATCATATCTTACCCGAGGAGAATGGGATGGGCGAAAGATCACTGCCATTCTTGGCCAATCTAGTAGCAGTCAAAAATTCCCATCCAGCCCTGGTGCGACCAGCTAATCTCATTCTCCTAATAGGGTGGGCAGGAGGGAGAATGGCATGAAGCAAAAGAGGTATGGGAACCTTCACCTTATACAGGCTCCTAGCCTGACAGACCACATGGTCCACAATATGCATGTTGTGTCCAGTGCAGGGAGGCAAAAGAACCCCTCCCAGCACTGAAAGGCTGTTCGGAGCAGCCACTGCCATCCTTAGTGACAAAGGCATGGATGTAAAAATGACATGCAAGTATAAATATCCATATAGCTATGACTTAAAGTAGGTTATTTCTCAGTTTTGCAGCAGCATTGTCTTACTTATGTCTGTCCTGACTTGCCTTTTGAAAGCTTACAATCAGTTTTACAAGTATAAATGCCAGTTTTAGTATTTTATTCGACTCTTATTCCAAACCAGTCACTACATACATATTTGACTAAGGAAGTAAATACATTATATAGAGATGTGTGGGATTGCTGGTTTCTGGGGAGGGATTCTAATGCTAGGACACATAGAAATAAACTCACATCTGTGTTAAGTTAAGCATGCAAATTATATCAAAACTGAACTTCATTTCCATGACTTCCAAGGAAGCTGGGATGTTCCATAAATATTGGCAGTACAGATCAATTGTCTCAGAGTTCTTGGCTCAGTGATATGCCTTTTGATAGCTATACGTTAGTCTGGTCTTAGCTGACCAGAATTGATTTCACACATATCTTATAACTGGAACTTTCATTGCAGAGAGAAGATAGATAAGTGCTTCTTACTTCATGTAATATCCACTTGTCCGCACAAAATTAAAATCACTACGAGGTAAAGTGGTGAATAGCATTGATCAGATTCATATTGTTACAATGTATGGCACCTGTCAAGGGGTGGGACATAACAGGCAGCAAATGAAGAGTTCTTGAATTGCATGTGTTGGAGGCAGGAAATAGGGGCAAATGAAAAGATCTGACTGACTTTGAGAAGGGCCAAATAGTGATAGCTAGACCACTGGGTCAGAATATCTCCAGAATGACAAGTCTTGTGGGGTGTTTAGTAAAAAGGTAAAAGTTCTCCCTGTACATATGTGCTAGTTATGCCTGGCTCTAGAGGTGGTGCTCATCTCCATATTCAAGCCAAAGAGCCAGTGTTGTGCAAGTCCATGGCCATGTGGCCAGCAATGCTGCAAGGAAACATTGTTTTACTTTCCTGCTTTTTACAGTGGTACCTATTTATCTACTTGCATTTACATGCTTTCGAACTGCCAGGTTGGCAGGAGCTGGGGTTATCAGTGGGAGCTCACGCCGCTGCATGGCACCCGGGATTTGAACTGCCAAGCTGCTGACTTTGCAGCCAAGGGTTTTCAGAGCCTTAAGTGGAGCAAAGAAGGACAACTGGCAAGCCAGCATCAGGATTGTGGGCACTCAAGATTCATTGATAAACATGAGGATCAAAGGCTAGCCAATCTGGCCCGATCACACAGAAGAGCTACTGTAGATCAAATTGCTGAAAAATGTAATGCTGGCCATGATAGAAAGGTGCCAGAACATACAGTACATTGCAGTTTGCTGTGTATGGAATTGCATAGTTGCAGATTGGTCAGAGTGCCCAGAACAACTCTTGTCCATGGCAGAAAGCACCTACAAGAGTATTGTGATAATCAGAACTGGACCATGGAGCAATAAAAGAAGGTTGCCTGGTCTGATGCATCAGGTTTTGTTTTAGACCATGTGGGTGACTGGGTGCTTGTACATAATTTTCCTGAGGAAGATATGGCAGTAGGGTGCACTTTTTCATTACTGTATGTCCTGACAATTTTTGATCATGGCCAGCATTACTTTTTTCAGCAATGTGACCTACAGTAGCTCTTCTGTATGAATATGTACCCTGCCACACTGTAAAAATTGTTCAGGATTTGTTTGAGGAACATGACAAAGAGTTCAGCATGTAGCCCAGGCCTCCAAATTCCCCAGATCTCAGTCCATTGGAGCATCCATGGAATGTGCTGGAACAGCAAATCTGATCCATGAAGGTCCCACCTTGCAACTTGCAGAACTTAAAGGATCTATTGCCATTGTCTTGGTGCCATAGGGCACATTCAGAGTTCTTGTAGAGTACATCCCTTGATGCATCTGAGTTGTATTGGTTTGGGATAAGGCAGCGGCAGTGGGGAGAGGGGACTACATGATATCAAGCAGTTGGTTTTAATGTTGTGTCTGATCATTATAGAGATTTGTGTGGTGCTGTGACTACAATATTGTACTAGGGCTGAGGAGACAGGCCCAAATCCCCAGTCAGCCACTGAGCTCACTAGATTATGCTGGACCAATAATTACTACCTCTCAGCCTAGTGTGTTCATGTTTTTGTATCAATAAAATGGAGGGGGGAGATTAATAAAATGTTGGAGGAATGGGGGCATGAAAATGACATGAATAAATTGACCGTACCCCACATTTTCTACAGGTACTGAGATTCTAGCTTTCACAATGCTGACTGGTCTGTTTCTACAGATGGTGTGAGCAGCTTCTTCCAAATGTGTAATGGTATGCAAAGATAGCAACCCTGGCTGCAAATGTTCACAGAGGTACACCATCTAATAGTTTTGATCAAAGAGATGCAGACTCTACCAGCCTTTGCTGCATAAGATGAGAGCCACCGCAAGACAAACATAATTTTCCTGAGAGAATATATCCTGCCTGATTACCTGAAGTTCCATTTCAGGCTTCCCTTTGGTTCTTATTAAGTCTCATATAATTTGCCACCATTTTTACGGCTACTGTATGTCAGCATTTTCACTGTGAACCACCTTTTTAATGGGAATATAGCTCATCTCTACAAAATGTACTCTAAGCAGAATATTGGCACGTACCAAATCATAACAGGGAATAATGGGATAATAATCTAGGCTTTCTGTTCTTCCTGTTCAATTTTTTTCTGCTTCTCTGGAAGACATAGAGGAAGCAGTAAAGAATATTCATAAGAACATATGCTCAATCAAGCCAATGGCCCATCTAGTCCAGCTTCCTTTATCACACTGTGGACCCACCAGATGCCGCTGGGAGCACATGAGACAATTAGATACCTGTCTCCTCATACCACTCCAATGCCTCTATTTATTTATTTTTATTTATTTATTAGGCTTATATACCGCCCGTCTTCCTGAAGGAACTCCAGGAGGTTTACAACATAGCAATATAAGAATAACAGCAATTAAATAAAACAATTAAAAATGGATGAAAAAGATGATCAGACTAAGCAACGGAAAGTAGCGTTTGCAGATGGCGGGGAAGGGGAAGGGGAAAAAAACTTTACTCACCAAACGCCTCCCGAAAAAGGAGAGTTTTAAATGCCTTTCGGAAGGCTGGCAGGGACTCTGCTAGGCGCACTTCTGCTGGGAGATGGTTCCACATGGTGGGGCCAGCCACAGAGAAGGCTCAGGTATGGGTGGATGTTCTCCGAGCTTCCCTGGGCATGGCCACACGCAGCATGTGCGCCTGCGACAACCTAGTCGGACGGGCCAATGTTAACTGCTGGTCGATCCGCTTTGTCAGGTAGTCAGGCCCTAGGCCATGGAGGGTTTTGTAAATCAAAACCAGGACCTTGAATCTGATTCGGGCTGCAACGGGCAACCAATGCAAGCGCCCAGAACTGGGGTGATGTGGTCGAACCGACGCACACCCGCCACCAGTCTGGCCGCCGCATTCTGAACCCGCTGCAGTTGCCAAAGGAGAGTCAAGGGCAGCCCCATGTAGAGCGTGTTACAATAGTCCAGTCTTGAGATCACCAGCACTTGCACCACAGTTCTGAGAGAATCCCCACAAATGCTAGAGAATCCAGCATTTTGAGGTACCCTCCTTTACATCCTTTAGTGATAGCACTATCCCTTTCATGGCTTGTAACCTGCCATGAACTTTTTGTCCAGAAATCTGTCTAATCCCTTTTTAAAAGCATCTAGGCCAGATCATCATCACATTCTACCGCAAGGAGTTCCATATACTAAAAAGATGCTGGGTAAAAAAATTTTTTTTTATCTGTTCTCACTCTCCCAACCTTCTATTTGAGTGGATGATCCCTGGTTCTGGTACTGCACAGGATGAAACAGAGTTTCCTCTCTATCTAGTTGACCATCCCCTGCATAATTTTGTATGTCTCAATCATGTCCCCCTCAGGTTCCTTTTTTTCCAAGGAGATGTCCCAGCCCAGTAACCATTTTAGTCACTCTCTTCTGCACCTTTCCCAGTTCCACTATGTCTTTTTTGAGATGCGGTGACCAGAACTGTACACAATACTCCAGGTGTAACCTTACCATTTTTGTACAATGGCATCACAATATTGGGTGTTTTATTTTCAATCCCCCTTTTTAAATGATCCCTAGAATGGAATTGGCCTGCTTCATCCCTGTCACACACTTAGTTGACACTTTCATCGAGCTGTCCACCAACACACCAGGATCTCTTTCCTGATCATGGACAGCTCAGAACCCAATAGATAATAAGTAAACTTTTGATTATTATTTTTTGCCACAATGTGCATTATTTTACATTTTCTTACATTGAAATGAATTTGCCATTTTGCTGCCCATTCCCTGAGTTTGGAGAAATCTTTCTGGAGCACTTTGCAATCCCTTCTGATCTTAATCACCCAGAAAAGCTGCATTTGCAGACTTATCCAACTTATTACTTATCCTGGTCTCCAGGTCATGTTGAAAAGCACCAGTCCCAGGACAGATCACTGCAGCAGAGTTTTTCACCTTTTTCCATTGCGAAAATTGCACATTGATACCCACACTTTGTTTTCTGGTTCTCAACTGAGTCTCAGTCCATAGGAAGACCTGCCTTCTCATCCCCTGACTGTGGAGTTTTCTCAGGAGCCTTTGGTGAAGGACTGTGTCAAATGTCCCCTGAACTCTGCCTGCCTGGCTGGCCCCATACATGAAACAGATTGCACTTCAGAGAATGTTGCCTTTGAGGTTCTGGCTTTGAGCTTCCTTCCTTAGCTATCCAAATTTAGCCTCCAGGACCTTATGTCTACATTATCCCACATTGTTGGTGCAAACAGCACTACCACCACTGCCTTGTCCCCAGCACTCTCTAGCAGACTATCCAGATGTAAGTTCCACAACCTTTGCACCAGTTCATGCAGTCCTCACATCCTCCATCAGATATCCTCCATTCTATGTTCCTAACAATCAAATTTCCCACTACCAGAAGCCCCCTTCCTTCCTCTCCATGAAGATATTCACTTCTTCTCCTGCAGGCATGTCCAAACTTCGGCCCTCCAGATGTTTGGGACCACAACTCCCACAGTCCTTTGTCACTGGCATTCTAAGCTGAGAATTCTGGGAGTTGTGGCCCAAAACATCAGGAGGGCAGAAGTGTGGACGTGCCTGCTCTACTGTTATACACACCTCCTGCTTGCCTTATTCTCTTTTTACACACAAGGACAAAATAAGCCAAGATTTGTATCCCTAACCATAGATGTCTGTGAAGATTCTCAGTCATCCAGGTGAGTTTATCTGGAAATTGAGTCATGGAAACCGGACTTCTTTTTCTTGTCCAGTTGCCATGACTCAACTTCCAGACTAACCATAGATAACAAATTTAACACTAAAGTACACTGTCCATGGACAGAATCTGAACGTGACAAGAATAATCTGTAAGAAATTTAGAAATCCATTCAGATCCATCCTCCTTCTAGCTTAGTCCACCTTTGTGTCCTACCATTGTGGACACAATGCATCCCAGTAAGACATAAACTTCATTGGGAACTATCTGTCAAAATTGCCAACAGAACTACATAAAGTTGTATTGTATTACACAGATCTCCACTATCACATCCAACACAGAAAGCAAGGTCCGGAGTATGCTGTGAAGAATGAGTGAGGCCAAGCACCTGTCAGATCTATTAGAAATGAGACCCATGTTATACAAAATTTTAGATACTGAAGAACAGGAATGAATTCCTTGGTGATAAATCTGGCACAATCTTCCCCTCAGACTGTCACTGATAAATAGTTTTCCTGTGATTTGTAACTAGTGCTGGGTCATCAAGACAACTGATTGTCAAAAGTGTTGGATACAAAAAGTCATTCTGTTAAAGTACAAAATTGTGTGGAGCTCCTGCCCTCTTTTCTTTTCTTTTTTTCTTTTCTTTTCTTTTCTTTTCTTTAATTTTAAGCTGGGCTATAATGGGAAGAAAATTCCTCCCTGCTCTTGAATCTTTCTGTCTTGGTGGAATGAAAATTAAGATGTATGTGTTTTATTTCAAAGGAAGATTGGAGTGTCATCTTTACCAGCATGCAGACAATTCAATTGATCAGAAAAGTAGGTCACACTCCAGCCTATCACCTTTCCGTGTTCCCTGGGGGAAGAACAATTTTATTTTGGATTTATTTTCTTGCTGAGTTTCTTTTTCTGCAGAGACAAAAGCACATGTAACAAAGACGGTTAGCTCACGTCCTTCCTTGTTCCGAGTTGACGTTTGTTTCATGATCACGTCACTCATGGTCACTTGGTCTTGTCCTGGTACTGGCCCTGTTTCCGTGTACCCACAGGCCTGATTGATGGTACCGTGACGACTGTTACTGCACGTCCTTGTTTCGTGACAACATCTGAACTTCTCAGCCCTCGTTCTCAGTTTTTTCTTTGGTCCGACCTTCCGTTTTTTGACCTTTCGGATCTCAACTTTGCCTTCAATGCATTATGGAACTAAGTTCAAGGCATTTGTATTTTAATCTCTCTGCACTGCGTTGCTGACTCCATAGGGAATGTACTGGTGAATGGCACTTCACACTCCTGCCACTAGATGGAGAATGGCACATTGTGTGATGAGCCTTACCTCACGGACATTCGTCTCAGAATGAGAACCGAGACGAGCAGATTCCCGAGGCCAGGGAGGGGAATTGCTTATCTCACTTAAATCCCAGTTCAGGGGGCATGGTCAGGACGAACTCCCATCATCATGCAATGGACGTGGAGTAACATTTCTTTGTACCGGTCCCAAGCAGAACAGCGAACCGCTATGAAAGGGAAGTGAAGTAACGGCCAAAGTTGGCTTCACATTTATTCGGGGTTTTTAGCCAGGTCCCTGATCTGGTCCATGGCCAAATATAGCCACAAAGAGTGTTGCCTGCCCCACCCTGTGCTTGTTTTAATGTCAACCCAATTCCAACCTTATCACATTCCTACAAATAGGAAAACACAGAGAAGAAGGTCAGGTTGTAGCAAATGGGGCAGCTGCTTTGGACCCCCCAGATTTTTTTGAGTCAGCAGCTGCCTGTGGGCAGCAACCCGCAAAGGCTGGCATCCAATAAAGCAGGAGGTTAGTTCAAGAAAACCAAACTTATGTTGAAAAAGTGAGATTGTACCTATCAATCTTTAGTCCTTTTACTGTCCCCTACCCCCTTCACCCTTTCCTCTGGGTCTGAAGTTAGTGATGCTTAGCCTTTGCTGCAACTGGAACCGGGAAGGCACAACCAGGACATTGGATGACTGAAGGAATAGCAGTCTAAACAGTAGACTTGGATGATTTAATTTGCAGAAAGAAAGGAAAAAAAGGTTCATTTCTAAGATAGAAGGCATACTTTCCTCTTCCATTTGTGCCAGCTCGGCATCTTTCTTAACCTTCTCCTTCTCTTCCTTGCCGATTGTCCCATTACATCTTTTTTATTTTAACATTCTTTACTGCATGAATGCCAACATGATATATCCAGGAGGGAGTCGCACTCTGCCTCTCAGCACTTTGCTGTGTCCTGCGATCACCCTAGAAGTAGGAAAACAATCCTGATTTAGTCATTTTTGCATGATTGTAAAAAAAAAAGGTGTACATCTACTGTATAATGTTTATCTGTTGGTGAACGTGATTGCTTCAACATGGACAATGGCTTGAGCATGAAAGCTGGGATGCAACCCATCAATCAAAGATCCAAGGAGGTAATGTGTGGGCTTTTGTGGCCTCTGGAAGCTGTGAAAAGGGGTAAAAGTAAGACGGCATGGATGGTAATAGAAAGATGGGGGAGGAAATAAAAGAAGGTAGCTTATTATTGGAATGATTTGTATTAATCCCAGGCAAAACCATGCTTTTCTGCTTCTCAATGAGAGTTTGATCATCCTGCTCTGCCACTAGTGGAAGAGTAAATATCTACATGTCTTCTACAAGACCAATCCATTGCTCCAGCCTCCTCCATTTTATTCTCCTGTTCTTGTTCCAGTGTGGAGTGTGGTGCAGAGGAGAATGTGAGTAGCTGATGATCCTAGTTGGGAGCAAGCCCTGGTTTATGGACTTGCTGGCTCTGGGTAGCAGCTCATAGTGGACTGTTACAGGAAAAGGGGGTGGAAGATGCAGGAAGTAATATTCTCTGCCTTAGCACACCTCTTTTTGAGGAGAGGCCTCATGGTAGGTCTGTCCTTGCTTATCCATAAAAAAGGTACAGAATTAGCATGGAATGGGGGCATAGAAGGATGAAACTATAGCTAGAAAGGGAAAATGGATAACCACCACCAGCAGCACTACCACCATCACCACCACCACCACCACCACCACCACCACCAGGGAACAGCTTTATCTCCAGCCTTACTAAATAGCACTGTAGCCACCAGTTCTGTGAGTTTTGGTAGATTGTCCCATGAGTAGATACTGAGTGATACTCTCTGGAAGACCAGAAATGCTGGTGATAACAGGGGGCCAGAATTTGTTGATGAGGCTTGCACCAGGTGGGGCAGTGAAGAAAGATGTGGGAAACTGAGTGACAGGAGTGCTTACAGCTGCCTAGAAGAGCCTTGTAGCATGGCAGGCAGTATAGAAATCCAATAAATTGCCAAATTAATAAATTACATGTATCTGCAGCTTCAGGTACAAATGTAAACATCTCAGATATCTGTTTCGTTTCTATCTGTCATATTCCCTGTGATGAGAAGGGCTCCACTTATAGCCAGGATGCATATATTCCACTTGAGAGCATCATGCTCATTCTCACCATTCCTTGGCAATGGTGGGTGGTCCCCCCCCCCCATTTAAAAATGAACAGAATTCACAAGTTCTTCATTTATCCTAGAAGGTCTTTTAAAAAAACATTTGGCCTTCTCTGTCATATAAATATAGCCTGTCCACTTCCACACCATCCAGTAAACAGAGTTTATCTAGCCTGTTCTCAAGTGGTATGTTGTGGTATCTGCCAGAGAGGATGGCTGAGTGAAAGATATTCAATTTGGTGAGCATGAATGCCCGTTTAGTGATGTAGCAGTTCTCCTAAGCTTAATTTTGAAACAAACCCCAAGTGTTTGACAGGCCATCCTAAAACAATGTCAGAGTCCCCCAATCCTTGAACTTCTTCTCCTGCTTAGACAAAGAGACAAACACTCAAGGAGGAAATTCTTCCTCCTTCCTTTGCTATCTTAATCCACCTCTGCAGTCCAGACAGGCAGCCATGGCAGCAACGGAAAAGGAACATCATTCTCTCCCCCATCCCACACACACTTTGTTTATGATTCCTTTTCCTTCCACAACCCTGCAAGCAAAATATTACTTCAACAATGTAAGTTTTCTGTCATTTTGTTGGGACATTCTTCTGAGAAAAGGAAGAGAAGTGGGGAGTTTGGGAAAATTGGTAGTGGGCATGGATGATTAGGGGGTGGAAGAATGATGTCCATCTAGTTAGATGTTGAAAACACACTCACACTTGAAGGGAAAAAAAGAGGGAAATAAAGCAATGGACTTCATTGAACCCCTAGAAAAACAGATTGCACAGTTATATACAAATAAGCACATACTAAATGGATCATGCCAGAGATTCATGCAGTCCACTACCTTCATGTCTCCATGAAGCCACAAAGAATTGTATTTCCCAGTATTTGATAGACAGAGACATCCAAACACTGAATATGATGGCCCCTCTCAACTTAACTGCCCTAGAGAAAAGTAACTGATAAATTGATCCATAAAATATTCAGTGCTGTTGCCTCCACCATCTGCACTATATCCCTGTTTAGCAACTGTTGGACTTACAGTGTGCAACCAAGTAGCCTCAAGGCAAACATTTCCTGCCTAGATTCCTCCATATGTTTTGTCCTGGACTTCTCACTGTCTCACTGGCATTCTAGATGGCATTGATGGGAAGTATAGTCCAAAATATCTGGAAGGAAGATATACGGGGAAGAGGCACCATATGACATGATTCAGGTGGAATCCTTATGTACTCCCTCTTCTATAGGATGAGGGGAACTGTGTCTCTCTCCAAATGCTTTGGACTACACATCTGTCATGGTTTCTTACTCTCCTGGTGGGAGTTTCTTTGTAGACCAGAAGATCTGGAGGAAAGAACAATGAATGCAAGATGAAGAAAACATGACTGAAAACAAAATCCACTACTCATCTCACAATGAAACCACACTCATGTTAGAGAATTATTTTTTTAAAAAAGATGAGGTTGAAATATTGTGTTTATTTAAAATCATTAAGCCAGGTAAATCCATGAAGATGGAAAGCTTCATTTAAAATGCTGACCTGAGGCAGAATCATTTGCAATACAAGCTCTTTGAGTGTAGCTTGAAAGGCTCACCCAAAGGGGGAGCATAAACCTATGCAAATAATCAGTTACAACAAGCCAGACAAATATGTTTCTGCTGCAAGTGGACAAGAGCAGGTTTTGCTACCCCAGGTAACTGTCACTGTTGATATATATTGAGCGCTTGTTGTGCATCTCAATCACATTTCTCTTGAACTGTAGAGGCCCACTCTTTTGTCTTCAGTGTATCATCACAGAGAGGTGTTGGGCACATTTTGGATGCTTGGGCAATTCCTACAAGAGGCTAGGGTAGACTTGCAGTAGGCTATTAAAGACTCTTTGTTAGGCAAGGGATCTGTAACTATGGACTGGGCGTTTCAGTGTATTAGTGTGGTTTGCATTGCAGTGGGAACCCCTCTCATTCACATCTCCCAACTGAGAACAAAATCCTGTTTGTTTGATGCATCTGTACAGAAGGAGAGTGACATCCTCAGTGCAAGGAAGTATCCAAGGGCTCTTTCTGCAAGTGCAAGCTTCTATGTCATAAATAGGTGCCCTCTATAATCGTTGCCTGTGAAATAAAGATTTGTTGATCCTGGATGCAACCACAAGCTTTGCCTGATTTGAGAATGTATGAGCTGCCCTTGCGAGTCAAAAATGTCTGCAAATATATTACACCTAGATGCACAAAAATCATAGATTAGTGTAGGAACAAGCATTAAATGAATACATATTTTAATTTGGTACAGTACTTGTTTTAATATGATAGCCTATTTAATTTTGTTTTATTGGTAAAACAAAATGGCCATTGAGTCCACCTGGGCTTCCAGAGTTAGACAGGGGAAGTACGCCCCAAGCTGTGGACCCTATCCCTTAGGGCAGTGCTCCCCAACCTTTTTATCGCCACGGACCGGTAAATGTTTGATAATTTTCCCTGGCCCGCTTGTTTTGATTTAATAAGATAAAAAAGGTAAATGCCCCCCACCGCTGATGCACATGCGTGCTAGTCGTTTCCCACTCTAGGGGGCGGTGCTCATCTCCGTACTCAAGCCGAAGAGCCAGTGTTGTGCGATGAGTCCTTGGCATCGCTGCAAGGAAACACTGTTTTTACTTCCTCATATTTTTTTCCCCGGGGGCATCTCTTTATCTGACTTGCATTTCACATGCTTTCGAACGGCTAGGTTTGGAAGCATATAAACGCAAGGAGATCATTCCAATTCCAGAGTTTATTCGCAACCACTTTGGAAGACAGGAGCCGCTCCCCATCCACGCTGTCGCCTGACCTTTTTTTAAAGCTACCGAGCTGCCGTGAGGTCTTGGGACCCTTCGCCCTTCCTTGACATGAGGCCGGAGAGGGGGGCGGGAATTGGTGGCCCAGGGAATGAGATGCTGTTGGACTGGCAACCCTGTTGCACATCCATTGTCAACTTCAAATTCACATTCTTTGAGTTGTGTCCTCCAAAAGTCAGACAGCCATTGCCCCAGTTCCTAAGAAGTCTCTGCCTGCTTCCTGATAGAATGCTACACTCTGGAGGCCCAACATATTTATTTATTTATTTATTTATTTATTTTATTTTATTTTATTTTATTTATTTAGTTTATATACTGCTCCATCTAGCTGCACAGCTACTCTGGGCATTTATCATGGCATCTTTCAGCACTCAGACATTGTTCTTTGGGTAAGTTGTTTGTGGCTAGGGATTTTTGAAAGGAATTATTTTTTGCACATAACCCATATTTGAATATATTTTGCATGTGTTTCAAATAACCCTAAGGGTGGAGAATACATGTGAATAAACAAAAGAGAATCTGGCCACTTGTTCTGAGGAGAACTAGAAGGGTCTTGCCATCCAAGTGTGCCTTTAGAAAAAGGGAAGCCCTTGAAGCTTGAACACAGTCCATGCCCCGAGGGACACTTGCAGGGAGACCTCGGTCGCTCACGGGGAAGAGGGAGGGGAGGGAGGGAGAAGACAGTCCGTTCCTATGGTGGTGGTGGTGGTGGTGGTGGTGGTGGTGGTGGTGGTGGTGTGTGTGTGTGTGTGTGTGTGTGGTCAGTGGGCAATTCCTCCTGACGGAAGATAAGCCTCGGGGCGAGTGGGGCGGGGAGAAGGGGAAGGAAGATGTTGTAATAAGACGACCCTCAGTCCATTCCCCCCCCTTTCTCGATACTCGAACTTGTCCTAATTGTTCTGGGCTGTATAGCTTATTCCTCATTGACGTAAGCCGCCTTGGGGGGTCTTTTCCAAGGAGAAAGGCAGGGTAAAATAAACACTCTGAAATAAATAAATAATAAATAAATAAATAAAGGAAAAGGGGAGGCAAGCTGTCACCCCGGGCGCTTCGGCAGACACAGCGAGGCTCCTTCCCGTGACCCCCCAGCCCTCCCTCTCTGCCCTCCACACACACACACACCCCAAGAGGGAGGAGAGCGAGAGCGAGAGCAAGAGAGGGGAGAGGCTGGCTTACCGGCATCCTGCCTTCATCCGCGCCACGACCGAGAACCCCCCTCAGCGGCCTCCTCCTCCTCCTCCCTCCTCCCCATGGCTGGCGGGCCGGTCGGTGGGTGGGTGGGCTGCCACCGTCGCTGCTGCCGCAGTTGCGAAGGGTCGCTTCCGCCTGGTGGGCAGGCGCGCGCCACCTCCGCCTTCTGCGAGCCTTACTCTTCGTTGTTCCTCCTCCTGCTGCTGCTGCTGGTGCTGCTGCTGCCGCCGCCGCCGCCGGCCCCTGTCAGGAGGAGGAGGAGGAGGAGGAGCGACAGCACCACCAGCGACCACGGCGGCAGCCCCCGCAATGCAACAAGCTGCCCGCCCATTGGAGAGCGGGCCGCCCCCCAACAAGCACAGCACCCATTGGCTCCCCTGCCTCCTCCTCCTCCCTCCTCCTCCTCCCGGGGCGCGTGCTGAAGAGATTGGGGACGGAAGGGAGGAGGGGTTTCCCTGGTTTCCTCGGGCGGCCCAGTGCCGATTGATCCATGGACCAGTTGGGGAACACCACCTTAGGGCAAGTGCAACCCCATCCAGAACAGGGAGATGGCCCTCTAACCTGTCAGGCGAAGCACCCACTAACAGCACTTCCATCTTTACTGGATTGAGTTTCAATTTATTAACCCTCATCCAGTCCATTATCTGGCCCAGAGCCCAGACATGATTGGTGGAAAATGAGAGGTAGAGCTGAGTATCATCAGCATATTGCTGACTCCTCAGTCCAAACCTCCTGATGACCTGTCCCAGAGGTTCCGTGTAGATGTTAAACAGCATGGGAGACAGTATTGAGCCCTGTGGAACTGCATGACATAAACACCATGGGACAGAGCTTCTATCCCCCAGCACCCTCTTCTGGACACGGTCAGCCAGGAAGGAGCGAACCACTGCGTCAGTGCCCCTAACTCCCAACCTGCCAGCCTATCCAGAAGGATATCATGGTTGATGGTGTCAAAAGCCGCCAAGAGGTCCAGGAGTAACAACAGGGTCGCACTCCCCCTGTCTCTCTCCCGGCAAAGGCCATCATACAGGGCAACCAAGGCAGTCTCTGTTCCAAAACCAGGCCTAAAACCTGATTGAAATGGATACAGAAAATCTGTTTCACCCAGCTGTGCCTGGAGCTGTCCAGCTACCACCCGCTCCAACACCTTGCCCAAATAAGGGAGGTTTGCTACTGGTTAGTAGTTAACCACCAGCTGTGGGTGCAGGTTAGGTTTTCTAAGGAGTGGTCTAATTACCACTCCCCCTCTTAAAGAGGCATTCACAGCCTCCTGGACCCAGGCGCGAACCCTCTTGGCAGATCTTTCAATTAGCTAAGAAGGGCAAGGGCTGAGCAGTATTAGAACAGAGAGATCCAAGCACCCTGTCCGCATCCTCAAGTCTCAACTATTAAAACTCATCCAGTAACACTAAACCTAAGCATGACACACTGAACCCATCCTTTGATTCTGCACCAATGGTGGAGTTCAGTTCACTTCAAATCTGAGTGATTTCCCCCTCAAAGTGGACAGCAAACTCGATCACAGCATGCCACCCAATGGTCCAAGGCCTCCACCATATCTCCCAGCTGAAGAACTTCCCAGACCACCCGAAACAGCTTCGCTGGACAGCACTCTGAGGAAGCAATGCGGTTGGTGAAATGTTGCGTTTTTGCCAACTGTATTGCCACAGAATAGGCCCGATAGTGGGCTCTAAGCCGTGTTCAATCAGACATAGCGATATTTTCTCCACGTGTGCTCCAGCCATATCCCCTCCCATTTCATTGCCCACAGCTCAGATGTATAACAAGGAGCCTTCTGGACTCTGCATATGGGGAGAGGACACTTTCATTTCAACTGCTCGGGTCATCTCCCTACTCCATAGGGTGACCTGAGCTTTGACAGGAGTGTCATCTATATCAGATGGATAATCCCCCAGAGCTTTTAGGAAACCATCTGGATCCATTAGTCTCTGAGGTTGAATCATCTTAATGGATCCCCCACCCTTGCAGAGGGTCAGAGTAACTAATAGCCTAAACTTGACTAGGAAGTGGTCTGACAATGACAATAGGGTCAAAGCCAACCTTTCCACATCCAGACCACCATCCTCCCGTCCCGTTGAGAAGACTACATCCAGAGTATGGCCCTTCTTGTGTGTTGGGCCGATGACATGTTGAGACAGCTCCATTGTTGTCATGGTGTCCATGAAGTCCTGAGCTGCTCCAGTTAAGGTAGCCTCAGCATGGATGTTGAGAGCCCCCAGTACCAACAGTCTGGGGGTCCTCAACACCAGGTCCGAGACCACCTCTGTCAGCTCAGGCAGGGATACTGTTGGTATGCAGCAGGGTGGGTGGTACAACAAAAGAATCCCCAACTTGTCTCGTGAGCCCAACGGACAATACAGGCCCTCAAGACCCTTTCCCAAAGAGACAGGAAGCCTGGTCAAGGAGATAGAACTCCTATAGAATGTAGTAACTCCCCCTTGTGTGGTGATCCTAATCTAAAAACTAACTTTTCCTGTCTCTTTTGCTGATATGGTCAACTGATTACTTTTGGGATCTACTAAACTGGCAGAATCCTAATCTAAAAATTAACTTTTCCTGTCTCTTCGTTGGGATCTACTAAACTGGCAGAATTGAAGTAGAGCAACTAGGGCAGTTGACTCTTATTGTTTGATGAAAGTAGAAACCGACTGTCAGCTCACTCCCCAAATTCTACTGCTAAAATGAAGGATATTTGGGGTGAATATGAATGCCTTGTTGTGTAGAGACTCTGATACCAAGATTGATTTTATTTTATTTTCAAAAGGTAGGGGGACTAATTTACATTCTTTCATTGCAAGTATATGTCTTCCAAAGCAGACTGTGACCCATGAATCTCTCATCTTTAAGTGTGCCCCACTGTGTGGAAAATAAAAGAGTTTAGAAGAATTTCATATTTTGTGGAAAACTGCATACAGAAGTGCATGTACCAATTTATGCAGATTTTTAAGATGTCTAAGCTTATGTAAAACAAGAACAAAATAACTAGGCATGGGCCTTTTGTTTCGGAATGGGTCCGGTTCTGAAACGAAGCACGGCAGCACAGGTGCTGCTCAGAACTTGGACCCATCCTCCGAAACAGAATCACCCATTGACTTACCTTGCCTTACTTCATGTGGGACACACCTCCAATCAGGAAGAAGCCTCCGAATGCATCTTCATTCCTTCTCCCTGGCTCTGGCCAATCAGGAGCTGTGCAGGGACATGCATCATCCTGCCTCCCTGTCTGACTGTCCAGGGCCAGGGAGAAGGAACAGTGATGCATCCGAGGGTTCTTTTTGGGTGGAGGTGTGCCCCTCATGAGGTAAGGCAAGGTAAGTCAATGGGTGATTTTGTTTCACAGGATGGGTCCAAGTTCTGAACAGCAACTGAGCTGCTGTGCTTTGTTTCAGAACTGAAATAAAAGGCCTATGCCTAAAAATGATTTGCCCTTGTAGCTATTATATAAGGTGGAATGTCTTCATTCATTCTTCTAGTTGGCAGATATACAGATGGGTATTTTTGTTTGTTTTTTGCAGATCATTGGAATAGGATTTGTGAGGGTCAGAAGCTTGAATGGCTCTAGTTTATGTAGGGGAAAAATCTCTCTCTCTCTCTCTCTCTCTCTCTCTCTCTCTCTCTCTCTCTCTCTCTCTCTCTCTCTCTCTCTCTGTGTGTGTGTGTGTGTGTGTGTGTGTGTGTGTGTGAGAGAGAGAGAGAAAAAAATAGGGCAACAACTACAGCTGTGATTTCCCCTCTGAAATAGACCTGTGTACAGATAAAAAATCAATATTGTAACTGGTATGGATTAGGTATGAACAGCTCCTGTAATGTCTCTTAATTAAGCAAATTAGGTCATGTTCCTCACAAAGGGGTTGAGTCTGGCAATCTTGCCATTTTCCAGAAACCTACAAAGAACAGCTGAATAACTGAAGAGTGATATGTCGGACTTAGCCAAAAATGAGATAGTTAGTTTTAAGAGGCTACCAGCTGGACACGAGTATTTTGTAATGTCCCAAACTAACACTCCCTCCTCCTATTTTGATATCAATGCTTGAACAGCAAGCAAAATTGTCAAATTCCATTGATATTTATCATTATTGTGCATATGTTTATCTGAGTGCGGAGGAGGTGGTTGGATGAGGGAGACTTCAATCTCAAACGTTCTTTTTAATAATTACAGTTTGTGCCAGCAAGGTTTTCCTTTTCGTGATCCTATGAGACCATGCGGTTGGCCCGAGGCTGCACAAGTGTCAAGATAGATGTGTAACCCTATTAGCCACACATGCTCTGGGTGTTCTCAGCTGGTCTCTTTCCTAGAAGGCACGGTGGGGATTTAAACTCCTAGCCCTTGGCTGTGCAGGCAGGCTCACCAAGACACTGAGCTCAACCAGTCTTCTTTGAATGCTTTAAAAATAACCTCGTTGCTTATGGGTGTGTTTTAAATCTGCAAAGTACAAAGGCAGGCACAGGGAAGAATTAACAATTCTCTGTGAGCTGATTTTAAGCATGCATACACGGTTGAAATGGTATCCTATAATTTGTCTACTGACTGTCCGCTCCTGTTATTTGTATCTGTTATTATCTGCAATGACATGGAGGTGAGTGGAGCATTAGATGCTGGAGCTAATGCAAGTTGTTTGCCATCACCATCTGAATAAATAAAATACAAGACAAAAAAATTGCCCTCTGTTGGATAACAAGACTGGGGGGGAAAGGCATAGACAGAGTTCTTCCATGAGAGCCAGGACCCAGATTGCCCTTTGTTCCTGTTCATGTAAAGACCCCACACACATAGAAGAGACTTTGGGTACATATATATGTGAATATATGGTTTACATTGCAGAAATATGGTTGCAGCACTACAGCACATCTCTCTCTATATGTGTTTGCTTGAGCATCTGATTGGTGGGAGCAACACATGTTTCTGGCTGTGGCACCCTGGTTGTGAAGTGTCCTCCTCCTCCTCTTGTGACAACAATGGCCAAATTTTAGCAACAAACTATATGGAATTATTGAATTGCCTTAAAATAGGACTGTGTGTGTGTGTGTGTGTGTGTGTGTGTGTGTGTGTGTGTGTGTGTGTGTGTGTGTGTGTGTGTGTGTGTGTGTGTGTGTGTGTGTCTGTGTGTCTGTCCATGGAGTTTTATTGGCAGGAATACTGGAGTGGTTTGCCAGTTCCTGCTCCAGGCGCCTACAGAACCTGGTATTCCCTGGTGGTCTCCCATCCAAATACTAACCAGGGCTGACCCTACTTAGCTTCCAAAATCAGGTGAGATTGGATGTGCTTAAGGTATACAGGTCCCCTATTTGGTATGGAGACCAATTTAGGGCTTCCAAATGTTATTTAGTTTGGGCTGGCATGATCTGTGCCCCATCCCATTCCACTGGTGTCCTAGTTTTGAATCCATGTGTATGTTTGCAAAGCCCAAGTAGTGGCTTGTGCTGGGAAACTAAAGCTGTTATGTTTTCCTTTGTTTTTCAGGTAAGACACACAAAATCTCTTGAGATGCTAAATCCCATACGTAGTAACAAACCTGGCAAATTTCAGATAGATAGCTTGTGCGATTTGTTTGTTGTTATGGGCTTAGTGTCTTGCTTTTTCTCAAGTGAAAAAACTAGCAAGCTGAAGTGATTTGTGACCCATCCAATTCAATTTGAATTCAAATCTGGATTGATCTATACATTTCCCTGGCTTTCCCCAGGAGCTGAAACTGGCCATCCCCATCAGGACAAATTATGTCAATTTGATCTGGAAAAAGGGATATGTCCTTCTCTACTACACATTCCCATTTGAAAGTGTTTTATAATTGCACACACACACACACACACACACACACACACACACACACACACACACACACACACACACACACACACATATGTATGTATGTATGTATGTATGTATGTATGTATGTATGTATGTATGTATGTATGTATGTATGTATGTATGTATGTATGATGGGAGAGATATATCCATTGAATGCGTTTAGAGCCCACCGGCCATTGCAGAACTCCCTAGTCACCCCATTTGAGCCAGAAACCCACCGTTCAGAAGTAGCAATGCAAGGGCGAAGCCCCGCCAATGCAAGGGCAAAGCCCATTGTTGCCCCTAGCGTCTTGGGGGCTGAGCAGGATGGACTCTCCCCTACCCCCTTGGAGCTGTGGGAGAAGCAGGGTTGCTGTGCGGGCTGGCAGGCGAGGAGAGTGACATTGGGCTGGGGAGGGGGTAGGGTAAAGCAAGTTGGGCCTTCCCTCCCCCTCCACCTCAGAGCCATGCCAGGGAGCTGCAGGGTCCAGCCCACAACAGTGTCTGAGGGACAGTGAACTGGACCCCTGTTTAAAAAGTTTGAGGACTCCTGATTTAGAGAAATAAAATTAAAATTAAACGAAGTACAAAGCAATATGCCACCTAATTTCTGTCCTCGTAGCTAGTTTTCCAGCTACATTCTCCAGCAGTTTTCTTGGCAATTACCTTTGAGAAAGCTGTTATCATAGCCATGCTAGGACAGCTGAGCAGTGGCTGGTTAGCATAAGCAGAGCGACAGCTGGAATGCTGGCATATTTGTTCTATGCAGCAAGATATTCATGTGTGCCTTCTCCCAGTCCCTTCTGTCTGCATGTATCATTTATGTCAGTGTCTTGTGCCTGAGATGTATTTGTCACTGCTTGGCTGCTGTCAGAACTGCACATCATCCTTGAATTACAAGGGACATTTAAATTACAGCTGAGGCTGAAACCAGTGGTGACTGAATCAGGGCTGTCTTACAAAACGGCAGCTACACAGCGGGCAGAAGCATTCACTTCTGCTATTTGCAACAGTAGGTGGTCCCCCCATGCACACACACACACACACACACACACACATACACACACTTATTCTTCCCCAGGAAACAAGAGTAGCACAGGTTTAAAGAAGTCTTGAAGCCCAATAAAGATCTCAAATGTCAAGTGTTAGAAGGTAGTGCTGATCCCTATGACTTGGGAAAGATCTGTTGGTGTTTCCATAACTTGCCACAACTAATCACAGTGCATCTCAGTTGCACAGTTGGGCCTGTGTTAGTCATGGTAAGTTACGGAAGCCTCATGTGTGATTCTTGGAACGACTGCATTCAGCATGACTGTTGCTGTGGATGTCATTTTGCTTTTCATAAGAATTTAGCCACAATTCCCAGATTCTTAATATTTTAGTCGGGAGGAGGAACAGATTTTTTTAAAAAGAAAACTGAATGGGGAGGGGACCAATCTTCTCACATTTTTCACTTTGCTGGGAGAGGAGGTGTAGCATCATTGCCCACTGGGGGGGGGGAGCAGTGAGGCAATTCTTGCCCTAATAGACAAACCTTCCACTGATGTTTCATCCCTGACTTTTTGGGAATAATTGTAATGTTTATATCATTTCTCTTCTTATTGGCTTCTAGTCAGATCCTGTAAACAGGACTGAGTATGAAATATTTCAATTGCAATGGCCCTTCTTATGGGTAAATCATTTGAAAGCCAATTTCCCCAGCCCCTCCATCTCCAGCTTTGTTCTCTGGCTTATCCCCAATATGTGAAGTCATGTGCTGTGCCTTCTCTGAAAGCTCTTGAACCGAGGCTTACTCTCATGCATAGAAAAGAGCTGTGTACATTTCGGGGGGTGTATTCAAATTAGTAAGAAGAACCCTAGGTCCACATTCTTTAAAGTGGTTTGCCCAGTGCCCGTAGCTATAATTGGAATATCTCCTACATTCCCAGCCTACTGGGATCAGGGTGGGCAAAGGTCTGCCTTACAGATGGTTATGGACCCCCAGTAGCACTTTTCCCACCTCCAAGTTTGTTAAATGCTCATATTGCTCCAGTTAAGGTGGATGTTGAGTCCCTTCATTTGACCACTGCTTCCCTACCAATCCCTATGGGCACTAGCCACCATAATGAAGCATTATTTATGTTTTGATACATGAAGAGCTCTTTCAATGGGACATGGAGGCTCTCTAATGTCATTTTATCACAGCAAATGACTCAAGTATGTTGCTAATACTTAATCCTGCTGGATAGGTTCTTGCCTAAGTTAGAAATTGCTTGGTGTCGAAACATATGTTCATAGCATTGACATGTTTTCAAAGATTATAATGGCCTCCTTCATTTAATAGGAACCATTATTATAATGCTCCACTTCACTTAATAAGGATCATTATTTTTTCCTTCTTCATCCAGAGTGTCTTCCATCGTACAAAATACTTATGAACTGTATATTGCTCGACATTACGGTTGTTGATTGCTTCCAAAACTCATTCTATTCTGAAACCATTATCAAGTATAATTAATTCTCTTGAAGCCTCACACTTTCTCCAATCAATAGCAAACTTCATGGATGGCACTATAATTAAATTAACCAATAGATACTCGGGACGTAGTCTATATCTCTTTCAACATATGGGTTTTTATTTTAATAAAGAATCCAATCATAGGGAAGATTTCTCAAATATTGTAAAATTAAACTTCTGAGGCTTTTCATTGATCTAGTATTAGTTTTAAGAATATTCTTCATTCCAAGTATGCATGCAAACGTGTACAACTTCATTTGATTGACACTTTTATCAGATTTAAGAGTGTTTTGCTCATTAATCGCTTTTCACATCATGGATTAAATTGAAATGTATTTAGTATTTATTTATTGGATTTATATAGTGCTCCATCAAACCCATAGGCTTCTCTGGGTGGCATATAACATAACAGAGAACAAATTTCACACCTATTAATACATTGTTGAAGAAATACAATAATTAAGCATGTTAAGACACATATTTATACAAATACAATCAATTAATAGTAACATAAATTATAAACCAACAACAACAACAACAACAACAACAACAACAACAACAACAACAACAACAACAACAACAACAACAATGGAAGCATGGTTCTTATAACCTAAAGCTAAGCTTGCAAGGTAAGCATATGAACCTTCCCACCTGTGGGGCTGTAGGTAAGTACTCCTCCCCTCCTTGAAGCCTCAGTCACTCAGCCACTCAGGAAGGAGAGTGCAGAGAGCTAGGGATTAGACACTTCCAGGAGAGAGAGGAAAATCACTTCATAACATGGCAGATGGCTCTGTTTCCCTTCTTCCTCACCTTCCATGATGAATGAAAATGCAGGAGGGGAAAAAGTGGCTTGAGGTCTTGCCAACCAAGCAGTACTTTGGTGGGGCAGCTCTGTCAGGTGCTACCTGAGTTCCTTTGGCCACCACACTCTTAGCCAATAAAGACAACAAGCAGTGTGTAAAACCAGCAATGGGCTCTTCAAATGAGGTGCTGAGGAAGAGACCAAAGGCACCTTGCCTATTTAACTTATATGCAGAGTACATCATGAGAAAGGCCGGTCTGGATGAATCACAAGCCGGAATTAAGATTGCCGGACGAAATATCAACAACCTCAGATACGCAGATGATACTACTCTAATAGCAGAGAGTGAGGAAGAATTAAAGAACCTCTTAATGAGGGTGAAAGAGGAGAGTGAAAAAAATGGGCTGAAGCTCAACATCAAAAAAACTAAGATCATGGCCACTGGTCCCATCACCTCCTGGCAAATAGAAGGGGAAGAAATGGAGGCAATGACAGAGTTTATTTTCTTGGGCTCCTTGATCACTTCAGATGGCGACTGCAGCAATGAAATAAAAAGACGCCTGCTTCTTGGGAGGAAAGCAATGGCAAACCTAGATAGCATACTAAAGAGCAGAGACATCAGTTTGCCAACTAAGGTCAGGATGGTTAAAGCTATGGTTTTTCCAGTAGTGATGTATGGAAGTGAGAGCTGGACTATAAAGAAGGCTGATCGCCGCAGAATTGATGCTTTTGAGCTGTGGTGCTGGAGGAGAGTCTTGAGAGTCCCCTGGACTGCAAAGAGATCAAACCTATCCATTCTGAAAGAAATCAACCCCGAATGTTCACTGGAAGGACAGATTTTGAAGCTGAGGCTCCAGTACTTTGGCCACCTCATGAGAAGAGAGGACTCCCTGGAAAAGTCCCTGATGCTGGGAAAAATCGAAGGCAAAAGGAAAAGAGGGCGACAGAGAATGAGATGGTTGGACGGTGTCATCGATGCAACCAAAATGAATTTGACAAAACTCCGGGAGGCAGTGGAGGATAGGAAGGCCTGGCGAGCTCTGGTCCATGGGGTCACGAAGAGTCGGACACGACTGAACGACTGAACAACAACAACAACAACAAAGTGTGTAAAACCAGCAATGGGCTCTTCAAATGAGGTGCTGAGGAAGAGACCAAAGCAGCAGCTTTGAGGGTGATGATGATACATCCAGTGTTGACACAAGTCAACATTGAATTCAGCAAGAGAACCTCCTCTGGTCATTTCTCCTGTGCACCCTCCACACCTTCTCGAGAGAGTCTCCTCACCCTCTGGAGCAGATCCCACCAGTAGTAAATGTACTACTAGTGGACAGATTGGCCTTAAAGCACCCTTTTTCACTTCTAGTAAAGGGTCATTTATCTATGGGAACATTTGTTACTGACTTTAGTTAGACTCTTGCGGTTTTCAAATGCTTCTAGGAAGCAAATTTCTCAAACAGTGTTCCAAAATTGCTCAGCCTTCCTTTTGAGTAATTTTGCTATTTTTCAGCATGATTATCATTTTGCAGACATAATCAGGCTATTGCTAATGAGGCTTAGCACAGCTAATCGCATAAATGTATCTAAGTCTTCTCATACATGTGAAGTAGTCCATGTAGTCCCTCACTAACACTGTATGGCTTATTTTGCTTTACATAAAATCTACAAGAACATTGGCACCATGGACATTTCTTAAAATTCTTACCTTGCATTGTCTATATGTAATATACTTTAGACTTGATCTATGATTTGTCACCTAGGGCTGGATAAAACGTATGCCTCAGCCCGTGGTCCCATGCTGGTGATTTACACCTCTTATATTTGCTGATTGAAATTTTATATTGAGAGAAGCCAGGATTTGCACCAAGACAAAAGCAGATGGCAGGGTTGGGCCTAAGGGGGAAGAGACCTCAAACAATTTATTGGGTATGCAATGATGACTTCTGGGTGAAAATGTGGGGAAAAGGTTAATGTATGAAGGTTCAATGGAATGCAGGCTTTCCTTTCCAATATTATTGCTTTGAGTTCAAGCCGATTCTATATTAGTTGAAAATATCAGATGGGTAGTGGTGGTGGTGGTGGTGGTGGTGGTGGTGGTGGTGGTGATATCTATGCTATCTTTCCATGACAGGCAGCTTATATTCTAAGACAGCTTTCATGTTCTAAGACAGAATAAAAGCAGCAGATATAATTGTGAATAGAGATAGGCGCGAAACATTTATTTTTTAAATTTTGTTTTCATTTTTCATTTCATTTCCTAATGAAATGGAAAACAAAGCACTTTTAAAAAAGAAACGAAACAAACTGGGAATTTCTGTTCCATTCCAATTATTATTATTATTATTATTATTATTATTATTATTATTATTATTATTATTATTATTATTATTATTATTATTATTTTGACAAGAGGTGCATAGCAGCCACCCCCTCCCTAGCCCCGATTGGTGCTTTGGGAGTGGGGGGGGGGCAGCCGGCAGGGCCCTGTGTGCCAGTTGATCGGCACTTTGGGGACAGCTGGGCACCACCTGGGGACACCCCCCCAGTGCCGAATGGGCCATTTTTAAAGGGGTGCAACCAATGACAGCTTGGCAGGATCCCTCTGAAAATGGTCAGGACACCAGTTTGGGGCTCTCATGCTGGCATCTTGTGCTGGCACCTGATGTGGGGGGAGGCGCAGACTTTTTAAACTTTTTTTCCACCACCAAAGTAAGTGCTGATGGCTGCGGCTGCCATTTGCTTCAGCAGCTAAAAATCAGTTTTAAAACCCCACACTTGACCCCCCCAAATGAAACAAAAATGAATCAAAATGGAATTCTTTTGTTTCATGCCCATCTCTAATTGTGAATGTCAGAACATCTGCATGCATTGAGAATTAAAATAGCTAAGGCTGTGTGTGTAAAAAACAATCATGAAAATGCACATTTTGCTTTAAAAACTGATGTTTAGCCAGATGTTCTTGTCTTTCTTCACTTTCTTTTATTCACATAATATGGATGGTTTTGAGCTTGATTTCCAATCTTCAAGCTCTCATTTCTTTAAAAAAAATCAAAAGGAGAGGGGTTATATTTTGGAAGACATGCACACAACATGTTTGTTGAGTTTTTTGGTCTAATATAGCTTTTATTTCTCAATTTTCCTACCCCAAGGAAAGCGTATGGAAATTGGATCATCATTTTCTAGTCTGCATTTTGTTGAGTGGGCATGACAATGTTAATTTATCCAATAAGTTAGAAGCTGTATATGTGTCTTCATTGTACAAATGGTATCTTGACTTCACCATTATATCACGTCAAAAATCCTTGGGGGAGGGCATAAAGTGTCTACAACCAAATCACAGCTCTTCTAGCTTTTTCTCTCTCCCACTGACCATCACGTGGTCAGCATTTAGGATCCTTTAGCAATGAGTAACTGTACAAGTTTCTGTTAGAATGTGTGTCTAGTGTATGCATGCTTAAATTAACAGCTGGATGGAAGACCCATTTAGTGGCTCTGAGTGTGTGTATATGACAGCCACTCTGTTGCCACCCTAGAGCTCTAACCTTCTTATACCATGGAATAATCCATGGTGGACAATGCTGGATGAGCTCTTCTTTAAACCAAATCTCTGCAGTATTGTCCAGTTCACCTCCTTTATCCTGAATTTAGTTGGGTGATTGTTGTTTTCCATACAACTAAGCTGGCATTAAAAAGCAAAAATATTTTTTTAGGCTGGAAGGTCTAACATTTGTTGTCATTGTGGCACTATGAAGACAACCAGCACTGGCATGTTGATTCCATTTCTTGCTGTAGCAGTGCAGAATAATGAGAAAAACATACTATGTGAAGGGACTCTGTGTGAGATTTTGTTGGGCTTCAGCAGATAATTTCCTTGTGCTTAGTGTTTGGGGACAAATGCAGGAGCTGTATAGTTCCTTCCCTTTATCTTCAAGTCTCACAAGCATCCCTCATCTATGTCTTGTGGACCAAATTAACCAATCCACAAACTCTTACTAACGTTAAAAAATGGACAGCTCCCTCTGAAATTGATGTCCAAATTCTGAAACAAACAAAAAAGAGTGCTAATGGAACTGTCACATCAGAAACAGATTTGAAATGTAATTGAAAGTGAACTTGGCATGTATTAATCTGCTGGCATAAACCATCTTTTGCAGGGGACACTCGAAAGCCGGAGAACACATGAATACTGTATGTGGGAACAAATCTCAGATGTAGAAAGGAAATGCTACTGTGATTGTGGCTGGAATTCATAACTTGCACCCAGTCTTTCCCAAGATGTACTGCAATGTGGTGCCCTGACCAGTTTAGAATCTCCTTGAGCCATTGTATCTTTTGACTCTTGTCCTCTTCAGTAAGGCTAACATTTCATGGCATATTTAAGTTCCTGTACAAAAGAGTCACATTTGTCATGTTGGCCTCCAGACACTGTGTTTGTATCTGCCAGAAATGGCAGGGCAGGATAGAGAACATATAATGACATCTCTTTCAGTTGCCCAGTTTTGTCAGTACTGAGTGGAAGGCAGTCATCCACAATTCTCTCTTCAGGTGCAGCCTTCAGGTAGCATGAATTGGGTTGTGGAGGTTTTGTTTGCTTATATTTGGAGATCCATAATTACTTTGTGCCTTATAGAAGATCAGTTGTGGATCATGTCTATGATATATGGCCAACAAAGAGCTTGAACTAGAACACCATGGACATGTTCTCAGGAGGTTGGAGAAAGCTATAGTGTAGAAATAGGCATGGACTGCTGGCTTGACAATTCATTCTGGTTTGTTTAGTGGCTGAACAGATGTTGGACACTTCAAAGCCCTGCCTCCTCCAGCCGGTGTCCTGGAGGAGGCGGGACAGGGAAGCCAGGCTGCTGCATCCAAATGGACACCCACCAGAGGAGGTGGGGTTTTGAAGCACCGAACACCTGTTTGGCTGCTAAACAAAATGGCACAAACTACCGAATCAGCAGCATCTCTGGCTTGTGGATGTGTAATGTAAGCACACACCATTAGGGGTACCAGTGGCATATAAATAAAGAAATAAATAGACTATCATCCAGAAGATCCACTCTGACCAAAGAATGTCCTATGAATTTCAATCATTTTTAAAGAGAGGTTGGTGGAGCCTATCAGGCCCTCCTTCTCCTTCCCCTGCATGCATGAGTTTCATCGAAACAGGGCTGGTGTAAAAATTGGCCTTAAGCAACAACAGGAAGCTCAAGGGAAAAGATTTCAAAAAGGTTTGAAATATGCTATCTAGGGGTATTTTAGTGACATGATTACACTGCTATCTCACTGTCAAAACAGTTTCATCTCTGTGACACCTTCAAGTTCTATACAATTGTAGTACATATTTTATAATATGGAAATAAATAAAAATTTCTGTGGAAATAAAGAAAAATTGACAAAGAACAATTTCTTTCTTCACCGAAAGTTAGATTGTCTCTCCATTCACAATTAGCTGCAAGCTTTGGTTGCATTACATTTTTAGCAGGGTTCCTGCCAGTGCTAGGGCTTCTCAGTTTTAGCATATGACATCCAGAATAATTGATCAAAGGTATTATATAAGTGTTTCAGACAAATAAATCTAGCCTTCTACTGTATTACTAAATATCCTAAACCCCTTCCAGTATTACTACTGTTTACATGTTCATTTTACTCGAGTTTATCATCATGTGTTTTGTGACCTGATATAAGGGTCCTTGCGTGATTATATCCAGTTTCAGTCTGAACCATGTAACAATCTCTTGCTGTCAATTGGTAAACAAATATTGTCAATAAATATAAACAGATTAATAAAAAGACCAGGTCTATATTTTCTACCTGCAGTCAGAATTTTATAGAAGACTAGACTTTTACCACAGGGGTTACTAGGTGAGTGACATTACATTCTGTTATTATAGCACCAGCATTTAGAGCAGGAATGAGTCAAAATGTGACAAGAGCCAATCCTTGTGGTATCAGTGTGTGGTCTTCCAGAGGGATCACAAAATTAACACCTTCCCATTTTTTCCTGTGGTGCTCAGCTTCAAACTTGATTGCCCATCTGGAGGCCTGGGCAAACACCACCATTCTCTGAGAGTTCAGCCAGTGTCCTGAGATGGCTCACTAAGCTTTTATGATTTTACAAAATGCCAGGAACATGAAAGATTGCCAAGCTGTACAAATTCAAGAGGTCCTACTTACCACATATCTTATGTTGAAAAGCCATCAAAGAAGCACTTACACTGAAAACTTTGGCCCATAAAAGAGGTGTAAGTAGAAGGCAGTTGCCTAAAGTATTTTGTTTAGGACTGGGGGTCTGGAAAACTCACTCAAATTGTACAATCCAAAAACAAACAAAAAATCCACATCGGTTTTCTCCCCCCCCCCACTTGTGAGTTGTATATGATACACATCTCTTTGCGTATGTCTAAAGAAAAATGGAGTAATTTGGTAATGTGGTAAATCTCTTGATTTCTGAGATGCAGAAATAAACAGAAGCCCTTATGTTATCTCAGTATAGGAAGCACAAGCTAGAATCTCAATTTCTGCCAAAACAAGTGGTCTAACGGTTGGCATCCCTCATCAAAGTGAGGGTTCCACAGATGCTTTGCTACCACAATGCTCCTTTCATTGGGTGTTGAGGACAATGTGTCCTTTTCTTAACTCTTAGCCGCATCTTAATTGGTAACTAAATGAATGAAAGATGTGCTTATTACTACTTCATTGATTTGTTTGCTTGCATTGCAACCCTTGATATATTTTGGAGTAGTGAACAGAAGCTGACATTCTTTTCATTTAATACAGTCTCTGGAATAATTTATCTGCAGCAGGCATCAAAAACTGCCTCCATTTAAGATTTGGCTTTGCTAATCTTATTATCCTGAAAAGTGAGGAAATCAAAATGGTGTTTTCACACACCTGCTTTAAGAGGTTATTTTCCCATTGCTTGTTCTGGGCTGTAGAGAGTAACAACTCATATAAAGCTGGACAGCTTGATTGTTTGCTTGCTCTGTTTATATTGCTCTTCCTAACAAAACAGTAATTAAAAAAAGGCTGGTCAGATTAGGAGGATAAAATATTCTTTATACGCCTATGTAATACGGCTACATTGGGGGTTGGGGAGTCCTTTGGGTTTTGAGGGGGGGATATTCCTGGAGACTAAAAATGAACAGAGGAGTTTTGATAGGCATTTATTCCTGTAAAGCTTTGGAAAGGGGTCTGTACTCCCACTTATTTGGGGTTTTATTTTATTCTATTACATTAAGCTTTTGTCCTGAAGTTCCATTGGGTGGAACATTAACCAGATTGTACCAGTTCAAATCTATAGAGGATGTGAATTGTCAAAGGCTTACTTATAATTTGAATAGACATGGGCACGACTTGGCAAAATTCTTGTTTCCGTTTCCGTTTCTCGTTTCCGTTACGTAATGGAATGAAGAACAACAATTACTCTGCCAGAACTCAAACTCAAACCGACTAAAGAAAAATTGGGTCTGATTTGTCGTGGTCATTCCTGGCATCTTCGCAGCGATCACGCGATGCCAAGCGGCACAGGAAAAAAGTTTTAAAAATAAAAAACCCGATTCCCGGCCAAAAAAGCAGGCGAAAATATGCCTGCCTGAGGGCACCTACCAGAGGGGTGGTTTCTGGGGAGGGGTCCCCTGCCTTCCCCCTCCTCTCCTGGGCTGTGCAAAGTGCGCATCCTCATCGAGTCACCACGCCAACTCGCCAAGCGGCGTGGCACAGAAAAAAAGTTTTTTAAAAAACCCTATTCCCGGCCAAAAAAGCAGGCGAAAATATGCCTGCCTGAGTGAGGGCACCTAAGAGGGGTGGTTTCTGGGGGGGGGTGTCCCTGGCCTCCCCCTCCTCTCCTGGGCTGCGCAAAGTGCACATCCTCGTCGAGTCGTCAACTCGCCAAGTGGCGCGGCACAGAAAAAAGTTTTAAAAATAAAAAAACCCAATTCCCGGCCAAAAAAGCAGGCGAAAATATGCCTGCCTCAGTGAGGGCACCTACCAGAAGGGTGGTTTCTGGGGGGGGTCCCCGGCCTCCCCCTCTCCGATCCTGGGCTGCGCATCCTCGTTGTCTCGCGAACTCACCATGCCATGCGGTGCGGGTGGGGGATCCAAAATGGGGCGACCACAATATTTATTTTGAAATCGCGTGGTCCAAAAACACATCAAAGCACCACAGAAACATGCGAAAATAGCTACTTTAAAACTGCCTGAATTTTTTCAGTAGCAGCAGTGGGTTTTTCTTGCAACAAAACATCTCCATTGATTTTATTTTATTTTATTTTACTTTTATTTTTTTTACACCTGCACAATGATGGGCTGGCCATGGGAGTGGACCATGCAAATTTTTGGAGCCATTCCACCAATTGCATGGCCACTTGGCCAGGTTTTGACCGAGACTTCTGGGATGTGCCAGTCGGGCATAAAAAGCCACTAACCCTAGCCCGAACCCAAACCCGAACCCTAACCCTAACCCATACGCCAGTACACTGTCCTTCTTAGTGGGTCAGAGAGGCACCCAGAGGTGCACCCCAGTAACTCACCCTAACCTTACCCGTAACCCTAAGCCTAGCCCTTGCACTCACCCCTAACCAGTAAGCCAGATGTGTACTCGCATTGCACTACAGCAAGTACACTTCCCTTCTTAGTGAGTCACAGGGCGCCCGTAGGGGTCCTCTCTCACTTTATTCCCCAGCCCAAGTGCACCGCAGGCAGTGAGTCACAGAGGCCCCCGAAAGAGAGGTGGCTCTGCCTGCTACTGCAACTGAAACTTAATAGTATGCATATCCAATTGGCTATGCATGCCATTTTGCCATTTTGGCACCCACCCCAGAGAGGTGCCTCCAGGAGCCCGCTTTCCCTTCATGGCGGGCCAGAGGAGGCACCCACCCCAGAGAGGTGCCTCCAGGAGCCCGCCTTCCCTTCATGGCGGGCCAGAGGAGGCACCCACCCCAGAGGTGCCTCCAGGAGCCCGCTTTCCCTTCATGGAGCACCCACCCCAGAGCCTCCAGGAGCCTGCCCCCCCCCAAAACCAGTACTAACGACAGACAAAAACCGACAAACGAAATGACAAATTTTTGGAAAATTTCGCGAAAAACGGAAACGAGCTGAAATGGGCCGGCTCCGACACACAACTCGAAACGTAATTTGTCCTGGTCGTGCCCATCTCTAAATTTGAATACCACTTGAAATGCTTGTTGTGATGCCAATTAAGAACAACAGGCAGGTGGGAGGGAGGGAGGGAGGGAGCGAGGGAGGGAGGGAGGGAGGAGAGAGAGAGAGAGAGAGAGAGAGAGAGAGAGAGGTGTCATATATGAAAACACTCTTCAGAATTATTGCTGCTGTTTCTTCTTATTTTGGTAAAAGTGACAGCTGTGCACAAATTGTTGTTGCAAACTATCAAGCCTACATGTGCACACAACAATTAGTGCCACTATTTCCTTGGATGTTCACATGGAAAGAAGAAATTATCCAACTAATTTGCAAAAGGGGGCTCAACATTAGCAGTGATTATAACATGGCTTTATTATTAATAATTTTACTATTTTGATTTGTGCTGTGATCATTTCCAGAGATTTCTTGGTAGAAGTATTCAGAAGTACCACATTGTAGGACTTTACTGCTTGCCAAAGGTCACACGAGCTGGCTCTTCTAGGATGCATACTGAGGTGCTGAACTCCCAATCTATGGCTTCACACCCAGATGCCTAACTCACAGAGCTGGCTATGACCTGTGATGCTGGGTATAACCTGCAAAGCACATTTTGCTTGCTTTTATTTATGTATATTTTTATCATGACCAACTAGTTGCAGAGGCATTACTCTGGGTGACAAACAAATAGTAATAACACAATACAAACAAACCCAGGGTATTTGTACATGACCCCTAAACTCCGCAGCAAATGGCTGCCAGCTCTGGAGCTTACAATTGTTTCCCCACCAGCTCCGGAGTTTGCAGGAAATTAAGCGCGACCACGCCCACCTAAGCGCATCCCAGCGCACTTTTCTAGGAGGGTGAAAATCCCCAGGTCCGGATTTAATCTGGTGAGTGCAGGGCTCTCCTCGCTTCTGTTTTTTCTTTTTCTTTTTTTTTTGCCTCCCACCCCTTTAAGAGAAGGGGCGGGAGACAAAAAAAAACAAAAAGAAGAGAAGGAATCAGGACAACGACGGGGCTCCGGGCAGCTTTGGAGGTGAGCTGCATTTTTTCCTCTCTTTTTTCCTCCCTCCCCTCACGCAGCCAGGAGCAAGGAAATGCGGAGGGGTGGGGACGCAGAAAGAGCAACGAACCCCCAAGATCCCTGGTCCGAATTTAAGTGGCCAGCGGATCTTAGGGGTCGTGTGAAAAGGCCCCCAGTGACACCCAAATAACCAGTAAATGTGAACCACCAAGTGAAATTCTAGAGCACTCTGGTGTTGGCAGGGAGGATGTTGCAGATACAATTGTTGAAGTCTGCTCATGTTTATATGTTGTAATTACCCCTGGTCCTGCAAATGAAACTGATGTTTGTTTGTCTGTCAATAATGGATGAGTCCTAGTTTCTGCAGCATAAGGATGCAGAGCGGATCTATGGAGAAATGTGTTAAACTCTTACTGACTTATAAGTGCACCCACTTACACAGTGTCTAAAGGGAATAATAAACCTCAATGGAATTTCTGGAATTCTGATACACTGAGTAATCACCAGCCATTCTCCAATACAGTACTCCCCCGTTTATCATGGGAGTTAGGTGCCTGACCCAACTGTGATAAAAGAAAATCCATGAAATGTAGACACCTCAGTAAACTGACCTTGGGCATCTCCTGCTGGTGCACTTCCAAAGAGAGGCTTTAACCCTCTCCTGACACCTCAGTAAACTGAGTGTGGGATGCTCCTGCTGGCATGCACTTCCAAAGAGACAATTTTAACCCCCTCCTGACACCTCAGCAAACTGAATGTGGGATGCTCCTGCTGGCATGCACTTCCAAAGAGACGATTTTAACCCCCTCCTGACACCTCAGCAAACTGAATGTGGGATGCTCCTGCTGGCATGCACTTCCAAAAAGAGGATTTTAAACCTCTCCTGACACCTCAGCAAACTGAATGTGGGATGCTCCTGCTGGCATGCACTTCCAAAGAGATGATTTTAACCCCCTCCTGACACCTCAGCAAACTGAATGTGGGATGCTCCTGCTGGCATGCACTTCCAAAAAGAGGATTTTAAACCCCTCCTGACACCTCAGCAAACTGAATGTGGGATGCTCCTGCTGGCATGCACTTCCAAAAAGAGGATTTTAAACCCCTCCTCACACCTCAGCAAACTCATCTTGGGCCACTCCTGCTGGTGTGTGCTGCCAGGAGCAGCTCAAGGTCTGGAGAGGGCTAGGATAGCCCATCATATGTTAGCCCATCAGCTCCAAAGATTCCTGTATGAGATGGTTTACAAGGGGAGGGACAGTTTCAGCCATATTGTGACAGGGACAGCGTTGGATTACCTATGTTGGGAACTGGACAGGGCAATGGTGTTCAAGAAGTTCTGTAGGAGCTCAAGGTGACTTTTGATCAATCACGAAATTCTTTTGGGCTGCCTCTCCAGGATGGATCTTGGAAGCATTTCCTTGGTTTCAGTCCTTCCTGGTGTGTGAAGGGGGCTAAACCAGAATGTGGTATTGGGGAAGCTCTGTTCAGTGGCTTAGTCATTCATTTATGTGGTTTCTCAGGTTTTATTCTTCCCAAAATATTATATAAAATGAAAGAACTGGAGAAGGTTATCTAGAGTTTGGGGTTTTGCTGATACCTCATAACATCAAAATCTATTTATCCATTCCACCAAAATAAAAATTCTATTGACACCAGAAGAGTATCAGGTATCAATAATTACTTGGATGAAGTTAAACAAACTAAATATTAACCCAGAGATGTTCTTAGTCAGTGAAAAGACATATCAGGGACACAGATATACAACCTTTGCATAATGGACTTACACTTGACCCCCACCCCCACCCCCCCAAAAAGGGTGTGGATTGGTTGTGCTTCTGGATTAATATCTGAGCCTGGATGCCCAGATTGTGGCAATGACCAGGAGTTTGTTTGCACAATTGTGTCAGGCATACCCAGTTCTGGAGATGTCTCATCTGGTCACAAGCATTAGGTAAACTGGCTTTCTGGAATGCAGTCATGTGGGACTGTATTCAGAAAGTGTCCTGAAAATTGAATAGATATTGTAGCAGTTGGCTGCTATTTATTAGGAAAGCCAATGTATTACTGTTACAACTTCATTGTCTGCAAATTTATTTCCAAATAAAAAATGGGTATGACTTGTTCAGTCATTAAGTCATGTCCGACTCTCTGTGACCCCATGGGCCAGAGCACGGCAGGCTCTCCTGGACTTATAAAGCCCTAAATAGCTTGGATCTGAGCTATGAGTATGTATCTCCTCTAGCTTTAAAATCTTCTGAGGAGGCATTTCTTCTGATTCCACTACCCTCTTGGGCATGCCTGGTAAATTTAATGCTTTCTGAATATTTTTTTTTCTGATTCAGGGCAAGTTGCACAACTGGAGAATGGGTAATTTTTTGCTCCCAAATTGCCATCATTTATTGGTAAAAAGTTGTTTCTGATGCAAGAGCTACTCCTAAGGCTCAACTAAATTCCACAGCACACTTGCTGATGAGGTGAACATAGTTGCAATTCTGCATTTTTTCCTTCAAGGATAAAACAAGCAAGGTTTTACATTCCTGGAAGTCAGTACTTGCTTTAATCTGCCTTTCATTTGTCCAAACTTTATTTCTAAGATAACAAGGTTTCCATTTTTATTCCCCATTTCCAGGTTCCTTTAGTATCATTAGTAATTGATCATAATATCCAAATTACCAAGGGTTATCTTCATTCTAAGGGGCATGGTGGCTCAGTGGACTAAGTCGGCTGCAAAGTCAGCAGCTCAGCAGTTCAAATCCCAGGTGCCATTGGGCAGAGCGAGCTCCCACTGATAACCCCAGCTCCTGGCAATCTAGCAATATGAAAGCATGCAAATGCAAGCAGATAAATAGGTACTGCCATAAAAAATGGAAAGGTAAAACAGTGTTTCCTTGCAGCCAGGCCAGCCATGTGGGCATGGATTTGCACAACACTGTCTCTTCGGCTTGAATATGGAGATGAGCATCGCCCCTAGAGTCAGACACGACTAGCACACATGTGCGGGGTGGGGGACCTTTACCTTTTTATCTTCATTCTAGAATACATTTATGCTGGTGTAATGTTTCTGTCTCTGAGCTGAAGGAGATCTGGATCTGAAGGAATTTGGCTCCTCCCATACTTTGTCCCCTTTTCATATTTGTTGTTATTGCTATTGCTGCTGCTGCTGCTGCTGCTGCTCTTTGTCTTACATACGTCAGCCAGGAAACGGGTTCTGCTGGTAGGTAGGGGTTTTTTTTGTTGAATCCCTGAGATCAGCAGAGGTATGGTTAGGAGGGCATTTCTAATGGCAGGAGAGGCTTACACCTATACTTTTACAGCTGTCACCTCTTTTGGGTCACGATGTCACTGGAAGTCTGAAGTAATAAAAACAACAAAGAGTCCAATTAGCCCAGATATGAAGACATGAACTTTTGTAAACTGGAGTTCATTCTATGAGGACCATGCCGTGTTCTTCTCAGCTAGCAGAAATAGAAATCAATACAACAATGCCACAATTACTCTTCATGCTAATAGCCACTGGTGCTTAATACAATCATCCTAGCATTGCTGCTAAATTGGCACCTATACACCACATGAGGATCGTAATCATTCTTTGATTCTGACTGTCTTCTTCAGAATTTTGATCTATTCCCTGCCCTCATATTGGTCATCTCTACATCTAGTCATATAAATGTTTCCTTCCAGAAAGCATGTTGTGAGTGTCATGAAAAGATGACACAGTGCTCCATTACCAGTCAGACATGAATGTTTGATAATGTTTGTGAGGACTGTAAAGGTGGTGGCATTCCAATGGGCAAATTTAAAAGTCTGAAAATTAGAAGGCATTATTTAGAGACAGGATTTTGATATGGTTCTCTTCAGGTAGCACGAGGGTTTCTAGTCAGAACTGAACATTTCCCTGAGAGAGTGCATTGGGTACATTTTCTTCTGTAACATAAGAAAATCTTCAAATATCCCTGTATTCATCTTCCCTAAACTAAAACCCACTTATTGTAAATGGAAGTCACATATTACATTACAGAATGAACAAACCAATGGCATTGCCATCACCTCCTCTTCATGCAAAGATGTTGTTACTGACTAATCTGTCGTTTCTCTCCTTGTTTGTTTTATGCATGCATGCACAACAGAGTTATCCTAAGTGAGCCCAATTGTAATCAGATAGGAAAATCTGGTGTGTGGTGGCGTAGTGGGCTAGAGTGCTGAAACTGTCAGCTGGAAAGTTGGCAGCTCTGCATTTCTAATCCCGGGTATCACACAGTGGAGTGAGCACCCATTGTTAACCCCAGCTCCTGCCAACCTAACAGTTTGAAAGCATGCAAATGCAAGCAGATAAATAGGTATCACTGTAAATATAAGTGGGATGCTAAACAGTGTTCTGTGCACAGAAATGTGTTCAACCATGCCAGCCACATGGACATGGACTTGCGTAACACTGGCTTTCTGGCTTAGAATGAAGATGAGTCAGACACAATTAGCATGCATGTGTGAAGGGAACATTTACCTTTTTTACCTTTTAGGAAAACCTTGCAAATATATACCTAGTTTTAATATGCTACCTAACCCACACAAGAGCACCAGCAGCCACTATCACATCAATGACAGGATGGTGTGATTTGCAAAGGAATATGATGGTTTGAATTATTCATTTCTACAGCATTTTTAATTTTATTTATTTTATTTGTCTTCCAGAGAATTTGGCCGTTGGAAAGTAAACAACTTAGCAGTTGAGCGAAAGAATTTCCTTGGCTCTCCACTGCCTCTCGCCCCTGAATTTTTCCGAAACATAAGACTACTAGGACGTAGGCCAACTCTTCAGCAAATCACAGAAAACGTTATCAAGAAATATGGGACACATTTCCTACTATCAGCTACTCTGGGAGGTAAGATTGCTCTTAGGAAGCAGATTAATAAGCATTTAAGACAGGATATGTGCCTTAACTGGAGGGCTGATCTATTCAGAGACTCATCAATCAGATTCAAGGGTATTCAAGAATGAATCAAGACATTTGTGCATGAATGAATTACAGCTTTTAGGAAATACCGTGATGGTTACTGGATCCATAAGATAAGACAAAGAAAAGCTGAGCTGTTATAGGCATTACCAGTGCTATGACAAATATGCCCCCGAGGCCATATCCTCAGGTGCTTCTGCAGTCCCAGACCTGAGCCACAAACCAAAATTAGAGCCCTAATGCTGTGGATTGCCTGTGTTTATCTCTTTATCCCTCCTAGGATGCAGGGGGACAGATAAACAAATACAAAGCAGACAGAAGCCTGAGGGCCTGCTTCCCCCCACAGCTGGAGAATGGGGAATTAATTTACCAGCTATAAATGATTATGAAGTGTCTCATAACTGAAATGTGACAAGTCAGCAGGGTGAAAAGTTCTTTGCTGGCCTAATGCCTGTTTACAGCTGTGCTTTGATGACTATCCATAAACCTACGCTAAGAACAAGCTTATAACCTTTTCACATGATAGTATACAGTGCAATATCTGTGAAAAGCTTATGCACTTGTTTCTCTTCATGACAATTTTTTTTTTTTTTGGCTAATGAGACCACGGCACTATAGAAACTTGACACGAGGAATAAATGAGTGATGTGAAATGAGGAGGGCACACTTGGCTGAACTGAGATCCAAATGCCAATTTGTTTGAAGATCTCTTCAAACGGATGCCCATCCCTAGTTTAGAAAAAGAAAAGAAATGTCCATGACAGGGAAGAGGAGCAAGCTCTTCAGGTTATTTTCATGAAATCTTCATTGTCTGTCTTCAATAAAAAACAAGTTTCTAATTTTGTGGGAAGTTGTTACTGTTGACATTTTCAGTCTTTCCAGTTCAGAATGAACTCTAAGAGAGGACAAAATAGTTTATAGTTAATCCTTGGGAATCTGTCATGTTTTGAACATGGAATGTCCTGGATTGTATGCTTATTCTACATTAGAGATGGGGTGAATTGTGGTGGTGGGGATCACATTTCCTGATGAATTTGGCCAATTTATCAAACTTTGTGAATTTGTTTTCATCGTAAATAATAAAGTCCCCTAGCGAATACAAATTGATGGATTTTTTAAAGCAAATTTTGATTCATTAATTTGTCAGGCTATAACCCCCGCCCCCACGAGGCACCTAGAGACACGAGATTTGGAGGAATGCATCTCCTGATTAACCACTACAATCCTTCCAACAAGTCTTGCTAAAAATGATCTCAAGAATTATACAGGGCAAATTCTTTTTTAAAAACTTCCTGTTTTCTAAGCCTGTTCAAATGTCAAGTGCTTTGTCAAGCAGAAACAAAAGGAAGGATGCAAGCAAAAACAAAATCCCAGAATTTGTTTTTTCTAAAATATTACACATGTATCCCCCCCCCCAAAGAATGAGGCCCAGTTCTTTGACTATATGTTCATATATGAGCATCCTTTAATGACGAAGTGAAAAAAGCTGAATTGATTTCCTTGATAGGCGTTGTACCTGAGATCCTGTGCTGTGGATGGATCATACATTCACTTCTTTCCATATTTTTTCATAGCTTACCAACATTCAGAAGTTTCTTCCTAAATCTGAATGAACAAATATGAGATTTAAAGTTCAGGGGGAAATGGAACAGAAAGATACCCAGACCAGGCAGAAGTGTTTATATGGTTAGCAATTAAAACCCGTTTGATCTGTGGTGCTGAATTAGAATTACTTTTTTCACCTTCAAGGGCTCTGAATTTTCAGCAGTGAGATGGCTGACAGGTACAACATTCGGAATGCAGGATGTTCTTCCTAGACATGACAATTCAGTTGATGGGACTTGATCACAGTGACTGATTTGCATGTATAAACCAATAGCCAGTATGTATCAAATGACCAAAAAAATTGCACACAAAAACATCTGTCAAGTGCTCATTTGCTTCACCTGTCAATGTGAAACCCCCCTGAGAAAAGATATATATCAATACAGTAATAGATATTTAACATATAAAAATTCATAGCAATAATGTGTCACCTAATCGCTATGACATCATAGCAATAATGTGTCACCTAAAATGTGCTGAGCTATGTCTGTGTTTTGAGGAGAAGCTCTGGAAATATAGGGTGTAAAACCAAACATCTATACAGGCGTATATAATTAGATGTGCTTAAGCTGTAAAGAAAGAGAGAAGTCAACAACACTCTTTCTCTTTTCTTTTACAAACTCTAGTCTCTCTCTCTCTCTCTCTCTCTCTCTCAGACTTCACTTAGGCGGTTACTTCACGTCCTTTCTTGTTCTGGGACTAGTTTTGTACCATGACAGTGTTGGTTGCGATCACATGGTTTTGTCCCTGTTTAGTCCCTGTTTCCATTTTCTCACAGTTGTGGTAACTTTTCTCATGACAACTGTTACTTCACAGTCTTGTTCCATGACAAATTCTGAATTTGCCTTGCTTTCTTAACCCTTTTAAAAATATCATAAATAAAACCTTTTCAATATTTCAGTTTACTGGTCTTTTGGGATTTACACGTCAATGCTAAAGAATTTTCAATATTTTCTTTAATAAACATTTGTGCCGCATGGTGTTTCCCATAGGGAAACTAATGTTGAATGCCACTTCAGCCGCTGACCACTAGGTGGACACTGGTTGTTGTGTGTCTCTGAACAGGAACCAGGAACAAACCCTGATAAGAGAATACCCCAACCCAGCGACAGGTACAGTATTGTCACACTCTGATCCCACTCCAGGGGCGTGATCGAGACAAATTTCAGCTGTTGCGCAACGGACGTGAAGTAAGATTTTTTGTGAAGCACAACACTTACCGAGACAAAATGGATGTGAAGTAATTGCCTTAGCAGCTTCAAAACTGAAGTCTCATCTTAGTTTGTTCTGTCTCAGGGCCTCGCTTCCTCTCCCAGAATAAATTGGCAGAGTGAGCACCTTTTTTGAATTTGTACTTAAGTGTCATGGACTTTCGTCCAAATCCAAAACTTTTGTGGGATTGAAAACTCCATGGATGTGGAGTCACAAAGGGTCACTCACGACTGTAACAACACAACACACACAAACACATGCATCTTCGCCCTGCTGCCACCAATACTTCTGCTGCCTTCATCTTCTATCAGGTCGGTCTGGCAAGGGGTCCAAGCAAGGAAAGAGAGGGGAAGGAGGATGAGTGGGAAAGGGGAAAGGGTTGATTTCTGGCAAACCTGATACATATGCAAATACAGACGTGCCCACACAGAGAGGAGAGAGACCGATTTAGAGTTACATCAAGGGAGGCACAAGAATGGTTCCCAGTTCCCTCCCCATGCAGGAAAACCAAACCCTCTACCTAGAAAGAAAGCAATTGCAGCAGCAGGAGGAGAATGAGAAACCTCTTTCTGTTTGGACTCCATTGCCTGGAGAGTCTCTCCCCATGGATCCCCATGGTTGGTATGTGTACTGGGTAGGATCAGCTAGGTTTCAGGCATGGATTTCCATAAATACCCATGAGTTTTGTATGCAGAATCACCTAAATCACAAAAACATGGCTCCCAGGTATTCCTTAGATTGGCAAGTGTGTAGGCCTAGATGCGATCTGTAAAACAATGGTGGTTTGGTGAGAATCCCATTTCAGAAGCATATGGCAACATGAAAGATGTGAAAATGGAAAGGAAAAGAGAGGTAGGCGGTAAGGGTGGTGACAGGTGATTGCGGAAATAGGAAACAGGAAGGATTCAGAGGTAGTGAGGAGAAGAGGTTGATTGAGGGACTGGGAAAAAGGGGAGCAAAGTAGCTTGGGGTGAAAGAAGAGAGGAGGAAGGCTTAGCTTCGCTGACTGATGGCTGTCAAAATCCAAAGAAATGTGGAACAAGGGCATTCACATTGGCAATATTCATTTGTTGGAATATGCCCCAACATAATCAACATAATCCCCTGAGGCAGGGGAATAGAACTCACTCCCTTGGTAGATTAGTCCACACATTCATGTGCCTTGTTTATACACTTAAGTTTGTTCCTCTCCCCATATCTCCTGCAGAACACAGATATTTCCAGTGGGTTTGAGCCATCAATCTTAAATTAGACTAATGTAACAGCTGAGATAACTATCACAATATAGGTGCAGGCCACACACACACACACACACACACACACACACACACACACACACACACACACACACACACACACACACACACACACACACACACACACACACACACCATGTAAGCACCACAGCAGACCTACATATTTATTGTGATAGTTATCTCAGCTGTTACATTAGTTGAATGCAACTTTTGACTAATATGAGTTTTTACATTTTGCCTTGGAACTACTGTTTGTTATATCTAATTCAATCTTGTAGCCCAAAGGATACTCTAGCTGTTTTCTTAAAGATTACAAGGATTATTTGGACGGGTTTTCTTGCCTGTATATATAGAATTCACAAAGGAAATTGAATGACACTAGGCTGAAGGCAGGCATCTTTTTAGTTACATAATAAATATTAAATTTGTTGCCTCCAGTTGTGTTTATGACCACTGACTTAGATGTTTTAAAGGGGATTAGATAATTTTTAAAAAGACAGAACTGCCAAAGGATAGTGGCTTATTTGTTAACACTTAGAGCAAAATCTTATTGTGGCAAACAATATCTGTAAGGGTAATCACACAGTTGTTTTTTTCACTTTCCCCAGACTATCAGTTGTGCTTTTGGTTATACAACCAGGAGAAAACCAATCATGACAGGAAGATATGTGACAGACAACATATAAAGGCAAAGTAGTAAGAGAAATGGTTCCCAATAAAGATGCACACTTCATCTTTGTATCCCTGTTGATTTGCAGCTAACCACTTTTCAGCTCAGCACAGAGACTCCCCACCTTGAAGTATTTGGCCACATGGGGAGGCGGGGAAAGACCAGTTGGGCTCCTTCCATGATTGTCACAATGAGAACAAAGCCCAGTAAGTGTCTGAGCTGCACCTGTGATTCTTATTTGTTTCCATGGGGATACAAATACAAAATGCCCATCTCTATTTTCCAACCTTTGGTCTCCATATGTTCTTGGACTAAAACTCCAAGCTTGGCTGTCCAGGATTTTGAGGAGCTGTAGTCCAAGAACACCTGGGGACCCAAGGTTGGGACATACTGACGTAGAGGAAAGTAGCCAAGATTCTGCTTGCTCAGTCACTGCCCTTCTTGGCTCCTAATGCCAACTGGAGGATATCAGTCATTCTCTGGCAGACAAAGCAGTTGCTTGCAACTCCTTTGACAGAAGATGCCCCTAAAGAAATCTCCTCATCCTTCAATATTCCAACCAACAGACAGCCATGGGGCTTGTTAATTGTGCAAGGTGGGAACTGGAGGCAATGTGCCTTACTGATTTCATTCCTATTTGGATGGGAATATGCTGAAGGATTACTTCTGTACTAACATGTGAAATATGGTATAGTGTGATGGTGGTGAACCTTCGGCACTCCAAATGTTTTGGACCACAATTCCCAAAATCCTGAGCCTAGATTGTCAATGGCATAGGACTGTGGGAGTTGTGGTCCAAAACATCTGGAGTGCCGAAGGTTCGCCACCACTGGTATACTGTGTTGGAAAGTCTATTGCTGTCTCGTGTACATGAAATTGCTCTGAAATCATACACCTCTTTGAGGTGAGGTGTTGTCAGCATGTTTATGATACTGGGCCCAAGGGATGGGCTTTGGGTTTGGAAATGATTTGGAATCTAAATTGAAGTAGGGGTAATTATCCATTTCTTTTCTCATCCAAAATGAAACAAGGAAGCCCAAAGGAATGCTCTTATTGAATCTGGCCTCTCAGAAGCATCAAATAGAGCTCCAGTACTTTGAAGATTAAAAAAACATTTCAAAACAAAAACACTCACTGAGAAAACAAAAGTAATACTGTGGCTGAACCTGGAAATCCAAAGCAAAAAGACACTGATAACAGAAGCACCACGGAAGGGCCTAAGCTGTCCTGAAACCCAACTCAGGAAATGCTTGGCAACCAGGGAGCTCAAAGCAGAGGAAGGCTGATATTTCAAGCACCAGCCTCAACTCTCCTGGAAATCTCAATTGCAGAGATTTCTTGGGGAGGAACTTCTCTCCTTGAGGGTGACCATTTTGAGAGAGAACATTTCTTGACCTTTCAGGAGGTAGATTGTGAGTGCATTGAATATTTTTTTCTTGTAAGCAGCTGCATATGCTCGCAATCCAATCCACTGATCTTACAGTATGTTTGTATGAAATGTATGTTGTTGTGCAAGATATAAGGGGCCTGGGTCACAGTAGCATTAGAAATACTGTGAATGCTACCTGAATGTTAGTTCCTAGTGGTGAGCAAGGAAGAAGGAAATTGAATGGAGTGTTGCCTACACATCCAAGGTCAAGTAGTCACTGATGGCACTGAGTTGTATACAGAACCACACACACCAAACTTTTATTTTCCCCCATGTTTGTGTTTCTTCACTATTGAGAAAAAAATTGCATGCAAATACTTTTAAATATTTGGATCCATATCAAATCAGATGGGCTACAAATCATCTTAAAGCAAAACAGTTATAATCTGTAAGCCAAGCAATTGCACTGAACAGAAGCAGATGGTATTCACACTCCTCCTACTCAGCATTACTATTACTTATTTGTCAAATTCAGATGGAGCTAGGGTGGAGGTCTGACCCAATATCTGAAATCAGATATAGATTGGATAAAGGCCAGTAAACTGAAGCTCAGTTCACATCGGATAAAGACACTAGACAAAAAACTATTGAGTTTTCTCAGTAGTGGGACACGGTTTAAATATCGCCTGTGAGTTGCCACAAATTAGTAAATTAGTACAGGCATTTGCTATAGCCCTCTAAGTGTAGGAGTAACTATTAGAATTCTGGCCCACTGTTGGGTGATTCATGATGCTTGGTTGGTGTTGTTCAAATGAGGCTGAATAGGATTTTGCTGCTTTGAAAAGACCATGTTCATAGCACAGGGATATATCCAAGCCGCCCTTCATATTGGAAGCCCAGGTGAAACCTATGGCCAATAGCAATTTTTATCAGATGTGGTTGGTACATTAGACCTCTTAGGCAGAGATGGTTTGGAGACTGCTCTTCATAGTCTAATAACATTTACAGTGGACCCTTGTATAATAAAGGGTTTGTATATAAAATCTGTACAACATAAAACATTCCGGAGATAGAGGAAATTTGCTTAACATAATCATCTATGGAGCGAATCTGTACAACATAAAAATGGTCGCGATTGGGGATTACTCTGTTTTCAATGCATTCCTACGGGAAATTTGTATAAAGGAAAATTTGCTTAACATAATTTTATTTGGAATGAATTAATTCCTTTATACAAGGTACTACTATAGTTGGATTATTACAATGTAATGCAATGTTACAATGTAATGTGTTGGTCATAGAGATGGAAATGAAACAAATGTTTAAGTTGTTTAGTTATTTGTTATTTGTTTTGTTCCCTAACAAAATGAATAACAAACCCCACTCTGGAACAGAAATGAAACAAAATGAAACAGAAATTGCCCCCCCAATGCGCCTGATGGGGCATGGAAAACTACGGGGGGGTTGGCCTCCCCCAGCGCCAATCAGCTAGCATGCAGGCTGGGGAGCTATAAAAAAAGGTTTAAAACTCCTGCCTTTTCCCCTGTGCAGGAAAAATTTATTTATTTATTTATTTGCTGTAAGCACCCAGCAGTGGGCAAATGCTACAGCTGATAGGGGCTTTTAGAAAGGGAGGGAGCTCCTGAGGCTATCTGTACAACATAAAAATGGTCGCGATTAGGGATTACTCTATTTTCAATGCATTCCTATGGGAAATTTGTATAAAGGAAAATTTGCTTAACATAATTTCATTTGGAACGAATTAATTCCTTTATACAAGGTACCAATGCATATATATATTTCTGAAAGAGCACAGCTGTATGCCCGTGCTACTGCTGATTGGGACTTGTACGCTGGGCCCTTGTAAAACACACACACACACACACACACACACACACACACACACACACACACACACACACACACACACACACACACACACAAAACGCCCAGCACGGCTGGCTGACCAGCGTCTTAAAAAAAACAAAAAAAAATGAAATACGAAATGAATTCTTTTAAAAAAATCATCTGTTAAGAAACAAAATGGAACAGGCAGGGGAGAAATGAAAAATGAAATTCCATTTTGGCATTTTCTGCCCATCTCTAATTGTACATAGAAATGCTACTTGAAGTCTGTTGGGTCAGAAATCAGCTTGGGAGCAGAGTCTTGATTGCAATTGCGCAGATTAAACAGAAGTTGTCCAGTACTGACAAACAGCAGCCAGCGATTTTGAGAGTGTGTCCAGCTAGCACGTCTTTCAGGCTCCCGACAAACACACATTATTTTCTGGGAGTGAGGCCACAGGGAGATAAAAATATACAGTACAAGCAAGTGCGGATACAGTTCTTGCTACATGGCTCCCATTAGCCTTAATGGAAATGGCATACCTAAACTCTTACATGCTGTTTTGCAAAGTGAGGCCATTGTGTGTAACATTTAGAAATGAACCGGGGGTGGGGGGGTCATCTGAATGTAGCATCTCTTTGATAATAGGCTAGGTGGGCATGAGAAAAAATCCAGCCGAGAGATCTAGTGAACAAGAAGTACAAATTATGTAGCAGGAAAGATAATCAGCACTCAGAATTGCCCACCTAGGTAGCCTCCAAAAAGTGACAATTGAGCAAAACTATTTTATCCTTTGGTGGGTGATTATATTAAAGAAAATTCCTGTGATTGTGTCATCTTCCTGCTGGACAATCTTGTCAAATGCCTTTGATGCATGTAAATAATCACTTCCTTTAATTTGTTTTTCTGCATGTGAAGCCTCAACTGTATATTAAGAAAATGACAGTCACTTGTTTCTCCATTGGCAGCTGAATGATTTTCATAGCTTCTCACTACAGCATCAGTTGGTAAATTTTTTCCCCAGATATAGCTTCCCTCTGTCGTTTAAGATAACAATATGTTACGCTCCAACATAGCAGATAGATCAAAATTGTGAAAGCACATCTTATATGTGTTCCCAGTATGCCATGACTGGCAGTTTAATTGTATAAGACTTGCAAGATTGCTGGATATTGTCTGTCTATATCTATCTATCTATCTATCTATCTATCTATCTATCTATCGATCGATCTATCTATCGATCGATCGATCGATCGATCGATAGATAGATAGATAGATAGATAGATAGATAGATAGATAGATAGATAGATAGATAGATAGATAGATAGATAGATAGATAGAGGTGTCAGCTATAGAGCAAGAATAAGTTGTGACAGGAGTTATTCATTTTGAATTGGTGTGTAACTAGCCCTCTGTTTGAAAATATACTCATGGGGTTTTGATCTATAGGACTTCCAGGTTGGGAAGATCCTGGTTTTTTAAATTATCATAATAATCTTAGAGCTGCAGAGCTGTAAAGAGCCCTATGGATCACTGAGTGCAGCCCTACTCAATGAGGCACAACCTCTTGCTCTGCAGCCATTTACTTGAATCACTGAACTATCGGGCATATCTCCTGATTCATGCTGTGCTGGAACAAAGTCTGTCTAAAAACTAGGTAGTTTAATGGAACCATATGTAGAAATAGGATAACTCAGCTTTGCATTTCATCTAGATCGCACATGCTTCCCCCCCCCCACGCACACATTGGAATCTGTATACGGTATGACCCCCGCATCCGCTGAGTCACCCACCGTGGATTCAGTTATCCCATGGTTGGTGATCAGCAGGGGGTGGCAAGGAGGGGGGAAATTAAAAATGAAACTTACCACTGCCGATGCATGCCACCCTCCTCCTCCCCCCTGCTGCTGCCACTGCAGGCCAGCCAAGCACCCTCCAGAGGGGTGGGGGAGGGGACGCATCTGGCTGTCCAACCGGCCTTTGAACTTCTGAGTTGGGTCCAAGGTGGCGGACATTTCATACTTCCTGCTCAAACTTCCAATCCACCACCTGGGAATTGAGCGGGAAAATTCAAATGCTGACTTTAAAGAGTTGATTCTTAAAATCCTCACCTCATTCCATCTCTCCGGAAGGTGCCTGGCTGGTAGTATCAGTGGTGTTGGTAGGGAAAAAAAACCTTACTGCTACCACCACTGGTAGGCACCCTCTGGAGGGGTGAGGTTGATGAGGTCCCAGAACTGATCCCCCATGGATATGGCGATCCTGTTGTATATTTTCCACTTGCATCCTTCCTACTGTACATATTTTTCCTCTTATTTTCTCCTAAATCACTCATGAACCTCCAATATTTGTCAAGTTTTCTCATTAACAAAAACATGTATATATGTGATTTCAAATTGTATTCCTATCTAGCTGCAAACATTATACATGCACACTAATTGTATTCCTTTCTAGCTGCTCACATTTCTAAAAAGGCATGCATGGTTTTCTGCCTCTGCTTCTTCTGTGTGTTCTACAATTGCAGAATTCTGAGATAAGGCCCATTTTGCCTTGCAGTGTGCCTTTTCTCATTACTTTGAGTCCAACAAAATTGTATTCCGTTTCTAAATATGCACAGCTCTCCACCACAGTTCAGGAATCACCTTCAGGCAGCCTTTTCGCTCGCTGTTTACATAGAAACACAAGCCTGCAGAGTCAGATCAGCAGGGCAAACAAAAGGCTTAACAGCATTTTTAAAATGAGGGCCAAGGTAGAAATGTGTCCTCCAAGGAATTATGGGGGTAGGGGTGGAACAGGAGGAACATTCAGTCCTCAGCACCTTTTGTGTGTTGACACTGAGTCCAAACCTTCTGGAAAGCATTCTCCTGTCCTGATTCTGAAAATTTACATGTCCCAAAAGAAAAGAAAAAACACCCATGTTAAAGTATCCCTCCTCAAAATGTGTAACCTTTTATCATCTGAGGAGGTTTTTGGAAGGTCAAGTTGTCATGCCATTTTTGAAAGGAAAAATCAATATATACTGCAGGGCTGTTCAACTTTGAACAGGCCAAGGTCTACTTTTTCTGGCCCAAACTTCCTGAGGGCTACTACACTAAAACCTCTACTTATGAATTTTATCCGTTCTGAGCACATGCTCATAAGTATAAACTTTTGTAAGTAGAGCAGTGGTTTCCCATTGGAATGCATTGAAAACCAATTAATCTGTTCTGGAGGGACCAGATTTCAATGTGCCATGGCCCTTGAACTGCCCCACTAAGCTGAGAGAGTGGACTGGCTGACCCAGAACTTTGCTGGGGCAGTGATGGTCCTTGGGATGGGGGAGGGAGGGGTGGAGAACTTGTCCCCTCACTTTTTAATTGATGGCCAGCGGGCTACTTTTGAACCCTTTGCGGGCTACCAGTAGCCTGTGGTCTACCTGTTGGGCAGGCCTGATATACTGAAAGCTCCTGGAGTGTCTGCAACCTAGTAGAGGTAGAATCCAAGGAATATTTGTGTATTAGAATTGACTTAGTCTACTGATATTTATTGCTAGTAAAAACAATGTTAGGAGAAAACTGGGGGTTAGCTGGGTAGTCCATAAAAGTGTATTTTTTTAATGAAAAGCAACCATGGGGGGGGGGCTGAAAACATGGGTGTTTAGGCAATCTCAGAAATGCATTCTTTTACTGTTGCTGGGCATTTTACCCAGCAACAGTAAATTATCCCAAGCTGCTTTACATTCTATATAGGGAAAGTTATGGAGCCTAGGAACTTCTCTTCTAAAGGAAGTAGTGCAATGAAGATGAGGGTGACATAACAAATATGAAATTAAATATGCCTGTATTGAAAAAAGCTCAAGATTGTCTTTAACTCTGCTACAGAGTGTATTCTCCTGAGGTAGAGTTTCATAGGGTTTTTGTTTAAATGAGTCATGTGGACATTGTATAGAATTCATTAAAATGTCCCCTTCTGCCGTTTGCTGATGCACAATTTTTTTGTTATGCAATATTCAGACATGCCTTTATAATATGTTGTTTTTTCATTGATTATACAGGCATTCAGTCTACACACATGAGGATAAATATGTGATGGAAGAGAAAGAACAATCATACAAACTTTTTATATAACATCCTGAGCTATCCAGTACCTCCATAGATCAGAAAACCGCAGAATAATTGAACTGGAAATAGCTTATAAGATTGTCAAGCACAGCAGAGTTTCCATGCATTGAGCCTACCAAATGGAACTAGGGATGGGCAATTTGTTTTGGAAGAGGTAGGTTCCAAAATGACCTGGGTGAGCACAGGTGGTTTTCTGAATCCTCCAACACACACGCAGCCAATATCTTACCAGCATGGAGCTGAGCTCCAAAGAGACAAAAGGCTATGGTGTCATCTTTTCTGCTCCATGGTGTTGGACAATCAGACAGGGAGGCAGGATGATGTCTGTCCTTGCACAGCTCCCGATTAGCCAGCACAATGGAGCAGCAAAGATAATATCACAGTCTGCTTCCTGGTTGGAGTTTAACAATGCACGTGCCCAGAGAAAGGTAAGGCATTGGCTGTGTGTATGTTGGAGGCTCCAGAACACTACCTGGGCTCGTATGGATCATTTCTACCAGTTCCAAAATGAATTGCCCATTCCTAAATGGAACCATTTTCATCTGAGCCTACTTAAAAATATCCACTACATCAGGAAACACAATAACACATACCGCTGCTGGTATGGAGTCATATGCCATCAAGGACTGTTTTCCTGCCTCTTTTGATAGTAGACTAGCAGGTGAGGGTGCCAATGGGTGCTTCCCACAACACTGTGCTGGGGGCACACTGTCAGGGGCAGTCATAAGGTACTCCCACCCCAGCCAGTCCTGTTTCCTTCAAGGCACCTGGCCACCCACCTTAGCTCCATTGTGTCTTCAGTGGTTGCTTTGGGGCCAGATAGGAGTTTTGAGTCCATCACACCCGTTTGGCATATAAAAGGTGGGCAGACATATTTTTGCCCATCCCACACTATGTTGCCCTTGTGAATCTGAGGGCTCTTGTAGTTCAAATGGGTCAAAGAGGTGGGTAGTGCAAAAACTGGAGGTATGTTTTTATGAGTTTCCCCCAAATCACTCAGGGTGCTATTGCACCCAGTGCCACAGCAACCAGGGTCAAGAGTTCCACTTGCTGGGATGAATGGTGCATGAGGGATGTTCCTGTCCATTGGATGCCTAAGTATAGGAGGATTGGATGGATGGTGGAGGGGGAGGGTTTCTTTATTTCCCCAGTCTGTAGCTGGTCTAGTATGAGCTGTCCAGGGGACTGGGGCTTCAGATTCATCCATTTGCGATCACGGGGAACTCTACCCATTTGAGCTGCACTTCGTACAGTCCCCTCTGCCAGAGGAAGGTGGTTGGAAGTTAAAACCAATAAGGTGTGATCTTAGTTAACTCCAACACCTGTGCCCATCTGTTCCACTTGCTGGGATGAATGGTGCATGAGGGATGTTCCTGTCCATTGGATGCCTAAGTATAGGAGGATTGGATGGATGGTGGAGGGGGAGGGTTTCTTTATTTCCCCAGTCTGTAGCTGGTCTAGTATGAGCTGTCCAGGGGACTGGGGCTTCAGATTCATCCATTTGCGATCACGGGGAACTCTACCCATTTGAGCTGCACTTCGTACAGTCCCCTCTGCCAGAGGAAGGTGGTTGGAAGTTAAAACCAATAAGGTGTGATCTTAGTTAACTCCAACACCTGTGCCCATCTTTTTTTGTTTCACAAGTGGGTGGACAAAGAGGATTTCTTGATCTCAGGGTCACATGGATGAACACTTGCCTCGAGAGACCTTTCCATTCGATACCTCGATTACTTAAAAAGTGCTCCCACAGTGGGGGTTGGGGAGAAGAGAGGCAGCATTGCCTGGTGTACTGTCAGCCCTGTGCCCTTGGAGATCTCCTGCAAGTTCCTCTTGTAGATTTACTTCTTGAAGTCTTGCCTAGATGATTCATTTGTACAATTCATTATGTTACAGCAGAGCAAATAATTTTTGTTTCCCCATTATTCTTTCACTTGAATTACACATGCATTGCATGCAGAATTTATTTTACTCTACACAGCATAGCAATACAAAATGAGGGAGCAAATTTTGCAGTTCTGTTTTCCAGACAGAAAACATTTGTATTTCTTTGCAGAAAAGCAAAGTTAGTAAATGGGGGGAGGGCTGCAAATAAGGTTAATATCTGCTTCTGCAGCTTATTGGTTGGTGCCCCCCCACCTTTTGAAATTCAAATAGACACTCTTGTTCATGGTCCACTCCAAACCTTCCCCATTTTATTTTTTAAGTCAACTTTTTATTAAATTTTATAAAACAATACAAAATAAAAATACAAAACATACATAAAAAGATTGAAATAAACGAAACAACAGTGTTCCCCTCCACCAACGGGACCTCTTAAACAATATTGTACCTTATTATCCTCCTTATTATTCCCATGTTTTTATTCACAAACAATTAAAGGTGTGCCTCTTGGAAGCTCAAAAAAGGGAATCCATAGATTGTTTCCCCTTGTTTTTTGATTGCTGCTACTATGAAAACAATATAGCCAGTGCTATTTGGAATCATAATTTTCAGTGGTTCCAGTTGCGAACTTTAATTTTGATTCAAATGTTCGCTAAATTGGAATAGAATATATTTTTTAAAAGTCAATCACTCTATAGAAAAAAAGAGCCAAAATATACATAATTGAATTATAGATTATGTTAATGCAAGCACTCTCTCTGCCTTAAGATTCTAGAACACAGCAACAGCTAAGGTTAGCCAAAGGCATCTGCAGACTTTTACTTTGTTACCAGGAACTGTTTCAGTTCCTTTCTCTACTGTGCCATTTTATGTAACCATTTATTTTACATTGGCCTGAATCCTACTATACCCTTCAATGTATCTCTAACAGTACAAATCCTGGCACCACATTATTTCTTCCTTCTATACTCCAGCCAAGAGACTTGGCATACAACAAAAATACAAACCTTAACTTGCTGACTTGCAGTAAGCACTGGTGTAGATAGAGTTTGGAGCGCCCAGGGACAAAGTCAGTTTTTGCGCCTTCTCCTCCCCCCCTAACTGTATCTCATCCACCCAGTAAGGGGGGGGCAGATCCTGGGGGAACAGTGGGGGAGGGGAAGAAGGTTCTCTCCTTCTCATGCTCTCTTTGTGGGTCTTTTTTCCAGTTAAGGCTCTTCTGTGCAGACTGCACAGTGTATGGATAGTGCCAAGCAGATGGGGGGTTTTTTTAAGCATCACCCCCATAGCACACCTCCCCCTCCTCCTTTCCCCCAGCTAAGGCTTGGAGATCATTAGCCCGGAGAAAGGAGGAGAGGGAAGCAGGTGATTGGATTTTTTTCCCAAGCAGCACCACCGTTGCACGTTTCCCTCTCCTCCTTTCCCCAGGCTAATGATTGCCTTAGTGGGGGTGGGGGAAAGAGGAGGGGGAGCAATTAACAGAAATGCTGCTTGGAAAAAAAATTGCCTGCTTCTCTCTCCTCCTCCCCCTGACTAAGGATAGCCAAGGCTTAGTGGTGCAAAAGGAGGAGTGCTGGAAGGATGGTGCATGGCTTCCTCCTCCTGCTCCCCCTCCAGGTGCCCACAGATTGTTGCGTGCCCTGGGCCAAATGCACTCTTCCGCCCCTCCCTAGTTACACCAGTGGCAGTAAGTAATAATTAGAATTTACTTCATTGAATTTACACTGTTATACGTTATTTGAATCTGGCCACGATAAACAATTCTGTGTCAGCTTGTGCACCCTATTTTCCCACTCCATGTTGTGGTCTGAAGCTTTTACTGAAGCTCTCCACATTTCTGATTTTTACCACCATCACCCCATTAGGCAGCCTGAATAATTCCTGTAAAAAACATGGATTAAAACATTTAATTGAGCCATGGCTTAGCTTCAAATCTAGCTACCTTCTGTACATGGAATAGAAGGCAACCTTTTGCCTTTCAACCTAGGTGGGTAGATATCTTAGGCCTCCTTTACCTAAATTAAAACCCCCACCAACTGTATTGAACAAAGCAATTAATCTGCCAAACCCAGAACCATTTACTCTAGGATGTCTTAAAGCAGCTCCTGCAAAACAATCATTTTCAATTCTTCATCACAAAATGCTGGGAACAGAGTCTGGGGCCTTTTTAGTGCAGAGGCTGTGTGCAATGAGTGTTCTAATCCTTTATCCTTTATGTATCCGTCTAACTTTTGGAATGTCCACAATCTGGTCTGCCATTGGCATGGCAGCCACTTCTTGTGGAGATATGAGGTTCGATCACACATTCTGTGAGGGGGGGGCTGCTTCTGTGTTGCACACTCATAGACTTGCCATTGTGGACAAACTATTTTGCCTGACTTTCTCCTGACAAACCATCATCCTACATCCTGTAATACTTCTTGGTTTAAAGATTGGAAAATTATGTTCTTTTCATGACTAATAGCAAGAGAAAATTGGAAGCCAGGCTGTTCAATTATGTCTATTGGAGGTGAAAAAAAGTCTTGCAACAGAAAAAAAAATCCAAATGTTTTAATCATTAGAACATTTATTATTGCACATTATAAAAAATATGTTCCAATGTCATATTTATGTCTATTTAGCTAAAGCTGTTAACAGTATTATTCTAATGCTTCTTATGCAGGATTTGATTTGAATTTCTATTTAAATAATTCCTGAATTTGCTCCTAAGACCCATGTGGAGTTAATACATTGTTGCAGCCTGCCATTTCGTCACTGCATTGACTCCAAGTTATTAATGTTGACATACAAAGCCTTAAAGAATTTAGGTAGGACCTTGTTATCTGTCAAACCAGCTACTTCCACAGAATTCTGCCCACACATCTCAAGCTGATAATTTGAGGGTCTGTGTACTGAAAGTGGTCGTAAATCGTCAACAAGGAACTGGGCCTTTTTGGTAGCAGGGCCTCAGTTGTGGAACCAACTCTGTACTGAGACTTGACTGGCTCCCACACTGTCTTTAAAAACATCTGAAGACATGGCTTTATAGATCTACTTTCCTCATCATTAATTATTCTTTTCATTACCTCGCTCTTTCATTCTTATGCCATCTGATGATCTTTGTTTTTGAATATGTTTTTACTATTTGTAAAAACATATTCATATATTGTAAACTGCCCGGAGTTCCTTCGGGAAGACGGGCGGTATATAAGTCCAATAAATAAATAAATAAATAAATAATAAATATTTTAATGTAGATTTAGCCATGTGTATTATTTTTTATTTGTTATATTGCTTTATGTTGTATATACTTTTGTTTTTAATGATGAATTTTGTAAACTACCCAGAGTGGCCGTGTTGTCAGATGGTGCAGTATAGAAATCCAATAATAATAATAATAATAATAATAATAATAATAATAATAATAATAATAATAATAATAATAACAACAACAACAACAACAACAACAACAACAACAACAACAACAACAACAACAACAACAACAACAACCCACAGAGATGCTGCCTTGTAGTGGTGGGGGGCTTAACTGCTCCAGTGATGTTGAGGGCTGGACTGGCAGTAGTGTAAACTACCAGTAGGTCTAACCATACCAGAGAGGTCTCAACTGAGGAACAGAACTAAGTGCACCCAACAACCCATGAATCATGGTGAAATATAATCAAAAGAAGCCTACACCGGCTCAGTCGTCACCCAAGTTAACAAGGACCACAATGGGTGTTGATGAACTTGGACATCCATCGATAAATGGGCTACAGGTCACGGGGCCCATTGCTGAGCAACCAGGGCATGGGCCTGTAGAATTACTAGAAGTTGAACAATCTCAGAAGCAGCAGAACTATCCTTTACTAGAGAATCAGGCAATCATGAAATGCTATTATAGAGCATAACTTGAAAAATGAGGTTACCAAAAGCGGATGCATCAATTATGGAAACAAAAATATCCGAACTCCAAGATAACTGAATTACGATTAGCTAACCAGTGAAGATATATTATTAGAAACAAGGTGTTTAGTAAAGTTGAACTAGAAGAAATATGGAGGAGTTGTGAAATTGGGGTTCTAAAAATTATCCAAATAGGAGGAGAAAATAGATTAATAACCTGGGGACATCGAACAGTCTGACGTTGAAGAAAATATGGATGTCATGCAAAAATTGGAACCACAAGAAGGTTCAATTAGGATTGGAACAGCAGCAGAGCTCACTATTAGGAAGCAAGAACCGAATTAAAAAATACCAACATATGCCATATTAAAGGAAGACAGGGGAAGGCTTCCAATTTTGAAAACTGTGACTAGAAAAAAATGGTGCCATTGATGAATGACGTAAACTTTGCACTTGCAACAATCCAGATAATGTCAATTGAACAGATAAATCAGTGTGCTTAAGTAACAGTAACGGAAGAACTAGGGATTCCACAATTGAGCCCCCCCTCCCCCCCAAATGTCTTGAGAAGCCATGGTGGAAGATCAGGCTGGAACTTAAAATCAAAAGACTCTGAGCAGATTCGAGTAACTAAAAAAACCTGCAGGAGGACAAATTAAAGAATGGTAAGATAAAAAAAATATTTGACTGAAAAATACTGGAAAATTGGAGAAGAATTGGAAATAGTGAAGCAGCAAATAACAGCAACAGCTAGAAAAATATGATGCTAGATTTACTCAGTATAAATACAACCAATTGTTTCAATCAGATCAAGGAAAGTTCTATCAGAGTTTAAAGCAGAAGATAGGTATAAAAGATGAAAAAAATCTAAAAAAAATGGCAACCATTCAGTTTTGGAAAGATATATGGGGGACTAAGAAAGACTATAATATAAATGCTGGATGGCTCTAAGATTTTGAGAATAAATTCTCCAAATGCACAATGGACCAACTAGAAATGACAGCTGATATGATCACCAAAAGAGTGCAAAGATTCAAAAACTGGACATCACCTGGCAATGACCAACTGCATGTGTTTTGGCTTAAACACCTGACCAGTCTGCATGGAAGAATGGCCCAACAATGTAATGAAATGTTGAGGACAGGTTACCGTATATTAATGAGTGGTTAACAACTGGCAAAACCTATTTGATTCAGAAGGATCCAACAAAAGGAGCAATAAATAAATATCTGGGAATACTGCAATTAGATAATATAAAGCATGGGCAAGTGAAAAATGTGGTGGGTAAAGAATATATCCAAAGGGTTAGAAAAGCATTAAAAAGTAAGCTGAATGGTGGTAACACCATCAAGACCATTGATAGCTGGGCCATACCAGTCATCAGGTATACTGCTGGCATTATAAACTGGACTCCAATGGAGCTAGATAGTCTGGATAGGAAAACAAGAAAACTTATGGTCATTCACTATGCATTACATCCATGCAGTGATGTTGACAGGCTGCATTTACCTAGAAAATTAGGTGGTAGAGGTCTTTTGCAAGTGAAGCAGACAGCTGAAGAAGAGAAGCATGTGTTGGCAGATTATGTGGTGGGGAAAATAGTACAGAGCCAGCATTATTGGAGGTTAAGAACAAGGAGGTGTTTAAAGTAAAGCAAAAAAAAAGGGGTCAATGCAGGAAAAAAACAATGCAAATATCAGCTGATAGCTGGCATAATAAAGCACTGCATGGGCAGTTCCTTCCATGGCTCACCAATGGAACACTGAAAAAAGAGACAGAAGACCTGATTTTAAAATCTGAAAAATGATGTCCTGCATGTCAAGTTTCTCGACTAGTTTTTTGTGTTCTTCAGACTACTGTGCACTTCTTTACCTATGTAATCTACTGTGAGTGATCAGATATAATAATCTGTACTTTTTATTCTTCATTGTATAATCAAAGGAGCCCTTTTCATTTTATGACTTTTGCTATTTCTTGATCTTTATTTTCTCATCTTGATACTGCTTTACTGGTCATCTTAATTTAAAAATTATTTAGGGTCCAAAAAAAAGCCAAATTTCAATTGCTTCTGACTTTTTATAGCAATATATTAGACCATGATTCCATGCCATACAGTAGAATGTAATATAATACAATACTTGTTCCTAAAGCCATTTTTGTTGTTATATACTACATTTATCATTTTCAGGAAGCTACTCTGGTCACCTCTAAGTTTCACTAATTTTGATACAAGAAAATGCTTATATTTTTCAATAAACTTGCACTTCCATAGTAGGTCTTCAAGCATTTCTTGGGCTGTTTGCTTTCACTCATTTCCATGGATTTGGATTTTCCTGCTGTTCCTTTTTAGTCTATGCTTTCTACTTATTTCATTGGGTTTTTTACCTCCTGTAAGCCTTACTATATAATGGGAAAGATTAGACATTATGAAAATATAAGATTGCCATTAAAAACACTGTGTTCTACGGGTCCTGTGTTCTACGGGTCCATAATTCTTTTCTTCCTCGTGGTACTCTCCTCATTCAACATGCAGTAATGAACTGTATGGTGTGATAGAAGATCATTTTTATCACAGTACTAACTGAAGGATGCCTTAGCTCTCGAAGTTTAGTGTCAGGCAGAAAAATGTGTCTTCTAGAGATGAGCATGAATTTTAAAACAAAACACGAAATTTGTTCAAAACATTAAACATCTGAAACTTCACCAAATTTACAGGGATTGTAGAGGAGAGTCTTGGGGAAGCTTCTCTGGGATTTTGGTGTCACTAAGTCCCTGGTGGGGTACTTTCTTGGGGTGGGTCCTCTTCTGTGGTATATACCTCAGACATTTGAAACCCAAACTTCACCAAACTTGCAGAGACGGTAAAGGAGAGATTTGGGGAAGATTCTCTGTGAATTTAGTCTTTCTAGGCACTTGTTGGGGCATTTTATAGGATTTTAAAAGTCAAGATGAACTTACAAGTGGGGGAGATAGGATTCAAAAATTGCTAATGTTGTTGAATCATGCATTGCAATGAGTCATTTTTCTGATTTGTTGCCATTTCTAGTATTTTCGGAAGACAGAATTCCCCTTCTGCCAAGCAAAATGTCCTCATATTGCCAGAACCCATTGTCTTTGATATATACCCTCTGGAAAAAAAAACAGGATGTCAAAATACTGTAATGCACTAGCTAAAACCCTGCATTGAAGCCTAAGAAGGTAAAGGAGAGAGGGGAGGAAGTGAGAAAGTGAGGAATGAGCCAACTCACTGTATGTCATATTCAAAACTCCTCCAGCATAAGAGCCAGGATAACATTAGGCCAAGTCAAAGGTAGTTCTCGTATTGCTTGCCATTCCTAGGCTCATATCAGTTTGGATTCAGCACATCAGTAGTATCCACTCAGCTGGATTTGGCCACCTTGGTGAATTAGGATTCTTACTATTCCTTCCCCATGTGTCTCCCGTCGCCAATGATATAAAACACATTTGATGGTGTAAAACAGAGTGATAAACAACAAAATGGCATCATAGCACAGATCTCATTGCCGGCACATGATAAACAAAAGATATGTGGAAATACACGTGAGTCTGTTGTTGGTGACCATATATCCTGTCAGGAAACATGAAATAGGATACATTTCCCAAGTTTTTAAAATATCAGGTTGCTAATATCTTACTAGGGAATAATAGCATCGGAGATATATATGTCTATGTATACCTGTGAAGGGCTAAATCCAAACTAAGGAACAGCTTGCACATTTCAAGGTCAGTCAAGCTACCAGAATATATTGCACAAAGGTCATTCTGTACAAATAAATGTCAGCCTCTGCCTGCTGATTAGTATTTGTCTGGGACAAGGACATTCCTGGAATTAAAAACAATATATATCTAAAAAGCCTACTAATCCCCTGAACCAATTATTAGATTATAGGCAGGGTTTTTTTTTTCTCTGAGCGTGAAACAAAAATGTACTTTTACACTTTTCTTCTGCTTCAGCCAAGCAAAATACGACTGAATATTTGCAAATGTTGTTCCTTTCTTTCTCACCCCTTTTGACTAAGAAGCTGGTACCGTCTGCATGCTTTTGGACTGGTACCGTCTGCATGCTTTTGGACTCGAGTTCCCTTCCTTGCAAGATAACCAGATTTAATGCATTTTGGTCATGCCAAATGAAAGGAATTGTGGGCCATGTTTTTTTCTCACTCATATCTCTTGTCTTGCTTGCACAGGAGAGGAGTCTCTCACAATTTTTGTGGACAAGCGGAAGTTGAGTAAGAGATCAGAAACGAGTGATCCCAGCATTAACAGTACCACAGTGACCCTGGAAACTCTACACCAACTGGCAGCTTCTTATTTTATTGACAGGGACAGTACCCTGAGAAGACTTCATCATATTCAGATTGCCTCCACTGCCATAAAGGTATGGGAAAGTTCTGTTGAAACGTGCTGTGAAAAAGGTGTTCTAGTCCTTTATGTATCCTTCTGACATGAAGGTTTATGTCCTATTGCTACAGTAGTTTTAGCTAGGGTGAATGGATTGACTAAGTGAGATTTAAATAAATGTGAACATTCAGCAGTTGGTTCAATGGGTCGACATTCTCATCTTGTGATATAAACCTAATTTACAGAAGAGCATTTTGTTACCAGGACCAAAACAGTCCTTTAAACACAATGTTGCATCCATTTGGTTATAAAACCATAGACTCATGAAGTTAGAAGGGGCCTCCGAGGCCAAACCCCTGATCAAGGCAGGAATACATATTATAGGGAATCTGCTAGGTGGTTGTCTAAATTCCTGTTGAATGCCCCCAGCGTTGGAGCAATCACGACTTTTTGAGGTAATGGCTTCTATTGCCATATTGCTCTGACAATTTGGACATTGTAGCTGACATTCCACTGAAATCTGGCTTCCTGTAACTTGAGTGTATTGTTGCATGTCCTGCATTCTGGGTCTGTCACAATTTTCTTCCTCTGGTCACATCTTTCCATGAAGTCCTCCTCTGAGCTTTTTCTGAACTTCTTTAGCGACATTTAGATAACAAGTGGTAACTCTAGGCCCTGCACAGAATGAAAGCCCATTCCAAGAATTTCCATGAAAACAGTTGTTCTTTAGAGCTAGCACTCTGGAATAGATTCAAGATGGACAGATCAATCCAGGCTAGGATTCATTTTCTGCTGAAGTCAAGAACTCCTGTCTAGGCTGTAAAACCTGAGAATACAGGTGAGTCTTCATAGGACTAAATGCCGCTCTGTACATAATATTGAGGAATTCTCAAGTACTCTTTTCATATACAATATCATTGGCAGTTGAGTTTTCAAAAGGCCACATTTTTTTCCAGTTCACTTACTAGAAGGTTAGCTCAAATCCATTCTTGGCTGGTGTAGTATGAGGAATTATCCCCACTGAAATTATACACTTATGTCTAATTGCACCATTACTTCAGACTGCATGTGGTGTCCACACAACTGAACTGAATAAACAAAGAACAAATCTATCCCCACAGAAAACCAAACAAGGGAAAAAACACTGTTGCTCAATCCTGGTGTGATTTATTGTATGCAAGCTTTCAGACAGACTGAGGAGGGTTTCTTCCTTATTTTCTTACCAAGGTGAAAACTCCAATGAATGCACTAGGAGATGTTTTGCCATCCTGAGCAGCAAAGATAATTTTTATTCAATACCTCACCCATGCCAGTGAAGAGTAGAGAGGCCAAGATTATATTTCTAGTAAAGATGAAATAGGAAACGCTAGACCAAGATGCAATCTCATTGGAAGCAAAATCCAGGTCTCCTAAACATTCGCTATAGTTGCCTGGCAATAAGTCAACCATAGCTAATAATGGCTAAGGAGTGTGTCATTTCACCTGGTAGGATTGCAATAAGACCATGGTATCAATAATTTAAAACTTCCGCCAGCCCAGGGACTCCACAAAACACTGGTAGAGAACATATGCAGGTAGGTGCCCTCTTGTGGCCATGTCTGGTAATTCACCTTAAAATGTGCATCATCATCATCATCATCATCATCATCATCATCATCATCATCATCATCATCATCATCATCATCATCATCATCATCATCATCAAGAATGGGTAAGTGAAACCACAGGTATTGATACTAACAGTTTTCAGTGGTAGCCCTTGCTACAGCAATTTTCTTGGTCACTTTTTCCAAAAATAATTTTTCCTTTACTGTTTAGAGAATGAAAGGGAAGAAAAACTGTATTCTGTAGTTGATAGCTGACTTTTTGTTGTATATCCTGCTGCATATTTCAAACTAACAATCTTGAGGGCTAGAATAATTACTTATAAAAATGAAGACTTCAGATTACAGCTAATATGAGTTGCTCAAGTAAAGCAGAGCAAGTTGCTTTGAAAGGCACATCTTTCTCCACTCCCCCCCCCATTTCCTACCAATTTGATATTTTAGAAGTCTGACTTTTTACTGCTAGAGTCCAATTTATATTATCATAGTTGTGACTAGAGATGGGCACGAAATGCCAAAATGGCATTTCTTGCTTGCTATTTGGGCCCTGGGGCCCGCTTCGGGTCGTTTCCATTTTTCGGGCCCCAGGGGCCCACTGCATTTTTCAGGCATTATTTTTTGGCATCTAGTGGGAAAGTGTTCCCGCGGCCGTGGGGAGCCCTCCCGGGGCTAGGAGCCACTGGTGCCGGCAGCAAGCCTCTGGGGGGAGCCGTCCCACAGCTGCGGGGAGCCCTCCCAGGGCCAGGGGGCGCTGGAGCCAGTGGCAAGCCTGCCGGGAGAATGATCCTATGGCCATGGGGAGCCCTCCCGGAGCTGTGCACTGCCGGAGCTGCCAGCAAGCCGGCCAGGAGAAATGTCCTGCAGCCATGGGAGCACTTTTCTGGCCAACTTGACAGCACCGGTGGTGCCCGGGGGGCAGGAGGGATATTTAAAAAGCCTACTCTTCCCCCATCCCATAAGGTGGGAGGAGAGAGTGGCACTTTTAAAATCTTATCCCCTCCCTAAGCTAGCACCGAGAGGCTACTGGGCACTGGCTCCAGGAGGGGGGAAGTGGGGGAGAGAGCATGGGCGGGGAAGATCCTTTTCAGATCCCCCTTCGCCCCTCTGCATGCAGAGGGGAGAAGGGGGGACTCAGCTTCCCTGCAAGGCTCAGCCGATCTCCTCCGCCCTGGGTGACAGCTGCCTGGCCGTCACCTGGGGCAGAGGAGATTGAGCCGCGGTCTCGCCTCTGCACATGGAGGCGAGACCGTGGCTGAGTCTCAGCCGATCTCCTCCACCCTGGGTGACAGCTGCCCGGCTGTCACCCGGGGCAGAGGAGATTGAGCCGCAGTCTTGCCTCCACACACGGAGGCAAGACCGCAACCGAGGCTCAGCCGATCTCCTCCGCCCCGGGTGACAGCTGCCTGGCCGCCACCCGGGGTGGAGGAGATCGAGCCGCGGTCTTGCCTCCGCGCATGGAGGCGAGACCGCGGCTGAGGCTCAGCCAATCTCCTCCGCCCCGGATGACAGCTGCCCGGCCATCACCCCGGGCAGAGGAGATTGGATGAACAAACCAAACATAACCAAATTAATTTGTTCCGGTTCTGTTTGGTTCATGCCCAAATTACTCTGGGCTCCGTTATTAATTCCGTTATGTAATGGAACGGATAACAGAACAATTTTTTTTTGTTTCATGCCCATCTGTAGTTGTGATGGAATCCAATTTATTTATTTATTTATTTTCAGATTTATATACCACACCTTCGTCCTGAGCAAGAACTCAGGGCGGTTCACACAAAAAAATTAAACAGCTAAAAGAAAACTAAAAACAATCACAGTCTCAGTAACAATGGCGTCCAAGCAGGCACACATGCAGGCCACCCCCCCCCAAAAGGGGGAAATCCTGTATCTCTAGTCATTGTCAAAGGCGTCCCTGAAAAGCAGAGTCTTTAAACCTTTCATAAAGGATGCCAATGACGGAGCCTGCTGTAGGTCACTCGGCAAGCTGTTCCAGATGGTTGGCCCCACCACCGAGAAGGCCCGTTTACGAGTGCTCATTTTGCGGGCCTCCTTTGGAGTGACGGTCCGGACCGAAAGGGCCAAAGAAGAACGGGTGGGTCGAGCCGGATCTAATTGTCGGGAGAGGCACTCTGCCAAATAAGCAGGGGCCAAGCAATGGAGGGTTTTGTAAACCAAAACCAACACTTTGAACCTTATTCGGGAGGCAATGGGCAACCAGTGTAGGCAAGCCAGGATGGGGGTGATGTGGTCGTACCGACGCACGCCAACCACCAACCTGGCCGCCGCATTCTGGACCCGCTGCAATCGCCAAACAAGGTTCAAGGGAAGCCCCATGTAGAGAGTGTTGCAGTAATCCAGCCTCAACATGACCAGCACCTGTACCACTGTCCTGAGGGAGCTCTCATCAAGGTACGGGCGAATCTGCGCAATAAGCCTAAAATGATAAAAGGCCGACCTGGTCACGGCTGACACCTGAGACTCCAGGGTCAGATCCAGATCCAGGACGATGCCCAGATTCCTCACTCTTTGCGCCAGCTGGAGGGCGGACCCACCCAGACAGGGAAGAGGGCCACAGTACCCATCCGGGCCGCCCCTGAAGAACAACAATTTTAGCATCTCCAATGTCTTTAGTAAATGCTGAAGTGCAGGAAGTTTATCATAGAACTCATCGTAGTCATGCTCCTAAGGACACCCTTCCCCCATTGGGTAAAGCTGTCAATCCACATCATTAGCCCCATTCTCACAGTTGTCATCTACACCGGGCTCAAGTCTTTTGGAAATATAATTGGTTTGGGGTGCCCATTAATTCAAGATACTTTGCATGATAATTGTGATCACGCATAACATTATGCTATTTTTGCCAAAAAAAAAATCATCCTGTTGATTCCTGAACAGCTTTATAGGTGGCAGTTAATCTAGATCAACCAAAGATCTGTTCTGAGTATGGATGTGCACCATACAAAAAATGACATGCTGTATTGTCCCACTCCAGTTAGTAGTTGACCTATGCCTTTCATTGCCTGGCAAACATGAAAGCAGGCTATGGTTCTTATTAGGGATGGGCACTTTACAAAAAAATGACACACTGTTTCGTCGTTTTTTAAGCTTATGAAACCTTATGAAATGAAACAGCGAACAGAGTGTCTTCAAGAAATGAAATGAAACACCATTTTTGTTTTGAAAATGAAATGATTCATCCTAGCCTCTTTATCCAGCCATCTTGAGAACAGGAGGTTTAAATTTTTTTAAAAACTGGTGGATTTCTTTTCCTTTCTTCCTGCACCTCAGCTGTTGAGACAGCTTATCTTCGATCTTGATCTCCCTGAAGCTAGCCAGTCCAGAAGCTGCTGGCTGTTTTTGCAAGCTGATTTAAACCAATTGTTTTCCTTTCTTTTTAAGTAGGATTCTGGATATTATTTTTTAAATATTTTTTCCATCCCTCACCTTACCAATCAGCTGTTGAGCTTATCTCCCCAATCTCTCCATGGAGCAGCTAGCTATTAGATTTCTAGCTGGTTTACAGAGAGTTCTTTGCTTGAACTTTTAAAAAAAAGGAAAGCTCCCCATTTTTATAACCTTACAAAGTGTTTCATTTCATGATGAAAATACTTTTAAAAATCTGTTATTAATGAAACAAAATGAAATGAAGACTGAAACAAAACAAAGTGAAATGAAACACTATATTTCCATTTCTTACCAATCTCTAGTTGCCATTGGTGCCTCATAGCATCCATCAGGTTATCCTATTGCCAGGCTAGTCAGCAATAACAAGGCAAGACACGTTAGGCTTGGTTTAAACAAGGGCCACAATTTATTAATAACAGGTAACTGTATTAACTTTATTAACTCAACAGTAACTTATAGGAGGGTCTGTGAAGTAGCGCAATAAATGCAATGGTTAAGGTTTATAAGGTCCACTCTCTGAAGTAATTTATTGCAGCCAGTTATGCATGCAATGAGGATGCCGGAGTGTTTTGGGCATCCCCCATTCCCAATTTCTAGGCAGTCCACTTGGTCACATGGGGTTTATTATTACTGAAGCCTAACCGCTACCTAAACTGGTTATTACGATAGGACTGCCAAGGACCTTGATTATTTTATATAGATCAGCATGATGTTTAATATTATATTGCGCTACCCGCCAAATTGTGACCGATATGCTTTACAACCCTCCTCCACATGTGTCTGGTGGGATGGGCAAAAACACGCTGCCACTCCCGGCCAATCAGAGTAACAGTCAAAAATTCCCATCCGGCCCCGAAGCGACCAGCAAAGCATCACCATCACATATTAAAGGTGGAGGGCGGGCAGGGGATCAACGGCTGAGCAGGCAGGCGGTGGAGTAGGCGCGGCCAATCCTTATATGGCCGCGCAGCCGGTGTAAGCCACGCCGGCAGCGCAGCCCAAGCCACCGCCTGCCAGCTGACAGCCGGCAAAGCCTCCCCCGCGCCTCACGGGGAGGCGCGGGAGACGTCATTGCCAGGCTAGTCAGCAATAACAAGGCAAGACACGTTAGGCTTGGTTTAAACAAGGGCCACAATTTATTAATAACAGGTAACTGTATTAACTTTATTAACTCAACAGTAACTTATAGGAGGGTCTGTGAAGTAGCGCAATAAATGCAATGGTTAAGGTTTATAAGGTCCACTCTCTGAAGTAATTTATTGCAGCCAGTTATGCATGCAATGAGGATGCCGGAGTGTTTTGGGCATCCCCCATTCCCAATTTCTAGGCAGTCCACTTGGTCACATGGGGTTTATTATTACTGAAGCCTAACCGCTACCTAAACTGGTTATTACGATAGGACTGCCAAGGACCTTGATTATTTTATATAGATCAGCATGATGTTTAATATTATATTGCGCTACCCGGCACTAAGAGATGTACCGCCGTCTCTTACCCCAACCGACCATGCAGGTTGGCCAGCAGACCCTCCCGTATATCAGAAATGAAAATCTCCAGGCCCTTGTCAGACAGGTGCACGCCGTCAGGCCGGAACAAACTCGGATCACGGGTAGTGATGGCAGGGTGCCATATAACGGAACCCATCTCCGCCTGAACGAAACGAGCAATCTCCCGGTTGACGCCTTTGCGGGCTTTATGCATCTTTTGCGGTGGGTGGTGCGCACCCCACGTCAATCTGGGGACAATTGCCGACCACAGAATCCACGAATTGGGCCGCCGTTCCTTAAAAACTCTCAGGTCAACAATGATCCTGAGAATCAAAGACTAGCCGGACATCCGGGTCAAGTCGTTCCCTCCAAGGTGAATTACAACGATGGAGGGGAAGGGGTCAACGGGTTCCGAAAGCGCCGCCGCCAAAAAGGAGTTCCAACACATGCCCCGAGTACCCCTCCAAACCAGGTCGGCCCATCTTTCCAGGCCGAGATCGCGGCCACGTCCAGAACTGACGGCAAACTTGGCAGCCCAATAAACGAAACTGTGGCCGTAGAGGTATACTCGAGTCTGCCGGCCATCAGCTAAACCTGTAACAGAAACAAGAAAACACTGGCCCGGTTTCACGGGTCCGTTAGTGGACGCACATATGCTTTGAACTGGTGGGACTTCCACCGCCCAATATGCTGTATTCCAGCGGGGCCCACCCCTAGGGCAGCAGCAGTAGATGCCGCGCCAATCTGGAAAGAATGCGTGCCGAAATGCAGGTGCGGTACACCAACAAGCTGGAGAGCCTTCAATGTAAGATTCCAAAATTGATAACGGGTCAATGGGGACCCATCACGGTGTTGGAACAAGTAGCCCTGTCGACTGGGACTAAGACGGGCGTAATTGTGAAGAGCCAAGACAGGGCAGATATGCGGGATCGAACACCTACGGAGGTGTATCGTGCAACCCCTGCCCCGTTGGTCTGTCTTAGATCTGCGAATACGCAGAGATACCTGTTCATTGTCCAGAGTCAAATCAGACCACAGCAAAGCTGTTGCTGAATTATCCGTTTTTGCGAAGGCCACCAGCTCACTGACCTGCAAGGCCGCAAAGAAGGCCACCAGTGATGCGGCATTGAACAACTGAACTTCGAAAGGATCAACACAAATATGCGGCCAGGCCTGGGCCAGTTGGACCAAGATCGATGGTGAAATGGGGATACGGGTATCACGTGACTTGCCCTTCTCTCTAGCCCAACCCTCGATCATTTTAGCAATTCTAAACTGGCAATCGGGGACAGCAAGGCCCTGAGCCTTGGCGTAATAATAGAGGGCAGACATCTTACCCTGGATGGTCCGAGGGGCAAGGCCCTTAAAATGTAGGTAAACCGCAAAATGAACCAGTTGGTCCGCCGAGGCCGGCCACATTTGGGGGCAGCCTTCCTTAGCACAAAATCGGGCATACTCAGCACATGCAGCGGAGTATGACCGACAAGTACTGGGCGCTAAAGCCAAACCCATAGCCCTATTGGCCTCTACCCGCCAAGCTTCCATACCTCGGGAGGTAGTTGGTCGGGTTCCATCATGGCCTGAGGGGCTAGCGCTCTGAACCGCTCCATCTGTTGGTGGGACAGAGCGTCAGCCAAATCGTTCTGAATGCCAGGCACGTGGACTGCTCGAAACAGGATGTTAAACTTTAAACAACGGAGGGTGAGGGCGCGGACAAGTCCCATAACCCGCTTGGATTTAGAAGTCAAATTATTGATAATATGGACCACAGCTAAATTGTCACAATGAAATTTGACGGTCGAATCAGCCCACAACTCTGCCCATAGATAAAGTGCCCCAACGATGGGAAATAGTTCCAGGAAGGTAAGATCCCTAGTCAGGCCTGACTGGTGCCATTCCTGTGGCCAAAGGCCGGCACACCAATGACCCTTAAAAAACAACCCAAAGCCTAGGGCACCTGACGCGTCCGTCTGGACCTGTATGTCAGCCGCACCAACAGCCTCTGCGCGCCAAAAACACACCCCATTGAATTTGGACAGGAACTCGATCCAGGTGTCCAGGTCATCCTTAATAGGGGCCGAAAGGTGTCGCCTGTGGTGTGGGTTACGGAGGCCGACAGTTGCGTCACAAAGCTGTCGCAAGAAGGGCCTCCCGGGGGCAATTACCCTACAGGCAAAGTTTAATTGGCCGATAAGCTGTTGCAACTCGCGGAGAGTGACCTTTTTACTAGACCTGACGAGCGTGATCCGCCGGAACAGGTCCTGCAGTTTTGTGCGAGGCAGGCGGGATGTTTGTGCCACCGTATCCAATTCGATGCCTAAGAAGGTCAGTACTGTGGCAGGGCCTTCAGTTTTGTCCGCAGCCAACGGCAGGCCAAGTTCGGCCGCCATGTCTTTAAATGTAGCCATAAGTCGGGCACACTGGCCAGAGCCAGCTACTCCAGCAAACAAAAAGTCATCAAGGTAATGAATCACGTGGGGAGTCCGTGCGCGTTGCCGGATGGCCCATTCAACAAAAGTACTAAAGCGTTCGAAGGCGGCACATGAAATGGAACAGCCAAATGGCATGGACCTGTCCATGTAAAACCCCCCCTCGAAGGCGAAGCCTAATAGTTCACAATCATCAGGGTGAACGGGCAGCAAACGGAAGGCCGACTTTACGTCACACTTTCCGATCTCAGCGCCGACCCCACAGGCACGTACCATCCGAATCGCCTCGTCGAATGACGTATACTGGACTGAAGCCAATTCCTGCGGGATACTGTCATTCACTGAATGGCCCGCGGGGTAAGACAGATGGTGGATTAAACGGTACTCTCCCGGCGTCTTCTTAGGCACGACACCCAAAGGGGGACACTCGGAAGTTAGGGGTGGGCGGTTGAGCAAAGGGACCTAGTACTCGGCCGGCTGCCATTTCAGCCGAGATCTTCTGCCTAACAGCATCCTCCATGCCCCGTATAGATTTGAGGTTTGGTGACATGTAGGGCTGCCTGTGGCATAAAGCTGGGATTCGGAAGCCATATTGGAACCCCTCAGAAAGATAACGGGCATCACTTTGTGAGGGGTAACTACGTAGCCACGCCCTCAAGGTCTCGAGCTTGATCGGGCTAGGTCCCTTTTGGGGAGGGATGAGTGCTAAACTGGTTCCTTTTCCCCCCTTGGTCCCTCCCGCTATCCCCCCCCGGTCTACCACGGGTACAGGTAGAGGCTGGGTGGTTAGCCCCACAGGTAGAGCATACGTGACGGAATTTGCACTGCCGTCGTCCGCAGGATCCCTTGCCGTTGAAATCGAAGCAGACCAGCCGGGGTTGAACAGGCTGGCCCGCGGGGGCGCGGGAATTTCCTGGGGCGGCAGAGCGCAAAACTGGGTGACCACTATCGAACCGCTCATTAGACCGGTTGGTAACACTTACTCGCAGCCACAGGTAACTGTGCGGCCTATCCCAGCGTAAATTGGGATCCTTGGCGATCCTACGCCTGAACCCCTCGTCATACATGAGCCAGGCCATAGGAGGAAGGTCGAGTCGCGCCCTGATGATAAGGTCCAGGTAATGCCACAGCTTAGCTCCCTTCTGAGGGTGTGATTCCGAGTAGATGCCCGCAAATATAACAAAGGCGTTCAGCCAGTTATTCCAGGTGTGGTCCAGTTTGCGCTTGCGGATCCGCTCCTTCTCTTTGTCGTCTAATTTTTCAAAATCTTTCACATCAATTTCCCTATTGAGCAAGTCAAATATATCGACGTATTTGCCGGCTACTATTCTCTCGATCACGCCCTCAGATAGGTGGTCCCCTAATGGCAAGGATTCATCAGCCTCGGGGTGTTCCCCAATCGTAGATGCCTGGGGATCAGGCTCTTTAACAGGTGTAGGGGTCGGCGGGAGTGGGTGAGGTGCAGTCACCTGAGCGGGCGAGCCAGCAGGGGGGGGCGACTGACAAGTCAAGTGCAGTCTCTGTCCGCGCCGTTGCCTCAGCCCTAACCTGCGTGTCTTGCGGGGTGGGCGCCATATGGGCCGGGGCCACCATCTGAGTCGCGCCCGCCAACTGGCCGTGCGCCCTGGTGTTGGGCATACTAACGGGCCAGGGCCAGGTAACCTGCATGGGTGTGCTAGTCGTTACGGGTGTGTACTCACCCCACTCCGGGCGAACTAGGGGGGCTGCCTGCTGTGACACCACGGCTCCAGCAGCATGTGATAGGTCAACGGCCTGCTGTTGGGCTGCCCCCGTGGTTTGCAAGGCTGAAGGAGGTAGTGCCGCCAACTGGTCACGCCGCTGATGAGGCACCGGTTCCTGGAGCCCGCTTGGATCGTCGATGGTCCTGGAAGGAGCTGCTGCAGCCTGACCCGAAGGCCCGGCTAAGGAAGATTCAAGGGACACAACACGCGACCACATTAAATCAGCAACCAACTTTAAGGCAGACGTCCTAGGTCCCTGCCCCGCCCCCTGATCCGCATCCCCACCGTAAGTGGACGCCATCCCTTGCCGTCTGGCCTTCTCCCGTTCCAGGCGGGATAGTTTCTTCCATGCAGCCGCGAGACGCGGCCACTCTTCATCCGCAGAGGATGCCGGTGAATCCGGGGCATGTTGGGGGGGGAGGCCTCTTCTTGGCAGGGGCCTTACCCTTGCCCTTTCCAGCGCCCTTCTTGGGTGCCATGACAGGATATCCAAAGAGCTAAATATGCCCAGCGGCGGATTAACAAGACCACCAGGGGTTGTGCAGTGGACCTCACTAAGGCCCCAAGGGTCTCCGAGGGCGGATGTATCTGGATAAAGACCTGGGCCCAGCTGCGAAGGCGTTCAAGTGTTAGACAAAATGGCCGCCGGAAAGCACGAGGATGGGCCCACAGTCAGTTCTGGGGGGATCAACACCTGATACCACCCCACTTGATCCCAACCCGATAAAGGCAAGATATAGGGGGTTTCCAAGGCACGACCACCAAAACCCGTTGCGGATGACCAGATGACAAGTACACCCCCTACCCCAAAATGGTGCCCGTGCACCCGCATGGTCGCAGGCCAGGCCAGCCCAACCGCCAGGCAAGGCCAGGTGCGGGCGAGGGCCCGGGGACGCAAGAAACGTCCCCTTCAAGCCGGGGGGAAGATCGAGGCACCGCAGATACCTGCCCTACCCGCCACCACACTCCCCCGATGAATGATCCCCTGTATACCGGGCCCGGGGGATGGCGGGCCAAAGCGCGAGCGGCCACCGGTTTCGCCGCCGCCCACGCACCCTCCAAGGGGCCCGACAGTGATCAGGCGAGCCGCAACTGACCCTCCCCCGGCGGTAGTCCTACCGCCGGGGTTGGTGCATGCCGTCGAGCAGTCCCCCCCTACCCGCCGATCCGCCCGCCACCCGCCAGTTCGTATCCTTGCCTCCCTCCCCCACCCTCCAAGCGCCGCGAGCTCACCGGAGCCCAGCGACGCTCCCTCCCGCCTCCCTCCCTCCCGGTTCCCCTGACAAGCCGCAAGAGAAAACCCAATCGATAAAACTCAGCCTCAACAATCGCCGAGAGCTCCGACAACGCGTTGTCCGCTCCGGCCAGGATCAACGGCTGAGCAGGCAGGCGGTGGAGTAGGCGCGGCCAATCCTTATATGGCCGCGCAGCCGGCGTAAGCCACGCCGGCAGCGCAGCCCAAGCCACCGCCTGCCAGCTGACAGCCGGCAAAGCCTCCCCCGCGCCTCACGGGGAGGCGCGGGAGACGTCATTACATTGCTACATGTCTGTACTAGCTATCAAGCTGTGTTCAAAGTAGTCAAGGACATTTGCCTAACATCCACCCCTTAGCTATGGAAATAGGAAGAAAATATATATTGGCTGAAATATTGTTAGAGACTTACAGTACATGCATGCCAGAGGAATTGTGGAATTTACCTTAACTACTAACTCAGGATAATTGATAAGATGCTGGGCACATGTGAAGTGTGTGATCAAGCATATGATCCAGCTCGCAACCAATACAAAGCTAGCACCTTGTCAATTAGTCATGAAAAATTATGTGATTCTTCACCCACAAAATATCCAGAAAGATACCAGTCATTGACATCTGAGTCAAGATGCACCAGAAGTTGGTAGAGAGTTCCCCACCCCCCGCCCCCACTCTGCAGTGCTGCACCAGGCAGGAGACAGTGTATCTATAAGAGAACTGAAGCAGCAACATTAAAGAGTTGATCACATTACCAAGCTTGGGCCAAGGGCATGCTTTGACAATTTCATTGTGAAATGACCAGAAGACTGCTTTACGGAAGAGGTAGTTGTTTAAAAAATGCTGCTGCAGCTTGTTCAAATAGCAGTAAAACAACTCTCACCTGGCATGGAAACAGTATAGTGTGGGTTGCCAGCCCCAGGAGCAAGGCATGTGTTGTGCTCCCTAACCTGTGGACAACTGGCACTCCCTGGGTTTCTTCCACCAGTCCAGTATTGAATCCCACCGCCACCCTTCAAGTACATATATTGTATTTTAAGGAAATAGTGATTTAATTAAATTAAAATACATTTAATGCTAGTATTCTCAAATCAAAGTTAAATGGTCTTGAGAGATCGAGTAGAAACGTTCCAGGGCCGAGTCTTCCATCAAACCTCTGGTGCCAGAGTCTAGAGCCCATTCCCATAAGCACCTCGCTTCCTTGTGCCAAACAAAACAGCCAGCGGGCTAGCCCAGCAGATGCCAAGCACTAGCGCCCAGGAATCCAGCTACTTTTTAATCACTCCAAAAGTTAAAGGTTCAAGACTGCTGTAAGCCACTTGGAGGGGCGGGGGGGGCAACTCCTCAAACCTCTGAAATGTTAGGGATGAGAGAGCAGCAGGAAGAAGCAGAGGACTTTTAGTCATCTCAGAGTCACCTTCACTCACCAGGCAGAAATTCCAACAGCATAAACAGTGGTCTAAACAGAGCCGCAATTCACATTGCAGCAACATTGTCAATCAAAAGACTCTCCTTCATGCTCATTTACCCCGCCTTCATTCTCCAGCCTCCTGGATCATCCCAGGTTCCCCTCTGTCTGTCATGCTTACCTATCTACCTCGGAGATGGTTCCCTCACTGTCTGGCTGATTGGGTTCCCCGGTTGTCCCAGCAGCCCTAAGGCCAAGGTGGGATGGGTTGCCTCTGAGGCAGAAGGTCTCCACTTCCAAACAACTGCACAAGTGGAGAGATGGAGGGAGGGAGGGAGGAAGGGAAGGGAGGCCAGCCAGCCAGCCAGCCCATGAGCTGCCAGAGCCTCAGCTGGGGCTGTGACTTTGCTGTCTCCCCAGCTGTTCAGTACTGACTTGAGTCTCTCCTCATGTACCTCATCGGCTGCAGCTCATGCCATTGCACAGTGTGGGGTGGGGGCGGGGCACAACACTGCCTGAGTGATCTTAAAATTTGTGCCCCTGGCAAGATATAATATGATAATAGTGAATGCTTACCACAGCATACTACTAAAAGAGATTGCTATGCCATGCTTTTCCATGCACTGTCTTGGTAACCACACATAATACTGATGTGTCATGGCTTCCGAAGACCAGCCTTCCCCACACATTCGTCTGAGAAAATTTGAACCTGTCTAGAATCACAAGTGCTGGAGGTGCATTTCTTTTTTGTAAAAAATCTGTAGGCTGTTTCCATGGTAACAAAATTCTATGGCAAAATTACTTTGGGGAGTTTCATGGGAGTTTCATGTATCCACAGCTATATTTTCCTATGTAACATTATGTTTGGGTTAACACTTACATCTTCTAGATCTAATCTTCCTTCCTTCCTTCCTTCCTTCCTTCCTTCCTTCCTTCCTTCCTTCCTTCCTTCCTTCCTTCCTTCCTTCCTTCCTTCCAATGCTGCTAACTTATTTACATTTTGTAATTTGTTAGAGCAGTATACACACATATTATATTATATTATATTATATTATATTATAGAATAGAATAGAATAGAATAGAATAGAATAGAATAGAATAAAGCTATCTGAAATCATTTTTAAGGCAAGATACCAAAGAGGCAGTTTTATGAGGAAATGATTTGCATGCAGCCCAGTTTCGATGACAGAATAGAAAGATCAGTCTAGCACAGTGGTGGCAAACCTTCGGCACTCCAGATTTTTGGACCACAACTCCCAGCATTCTGAGCCTAGATTGCCAATGACAAAGGTCTGTTTGAGTTGTGGTCCAAAACATTTGGCATGCCGAAGGTTTGCCACCACTAGTCTAGCAGGCCTTGATACTGCAGTAGGAAGGAAACATTGAAAGTCTCCATTACAGTTGAGCTAACCAACAACTTCCTTGGATAAAATCCTGTCAAACAGTTTCTGAAACAGGCATAACATTAGTAATCTGACAGCAGCCTCCTTGCTCAGTCATGACATCTGTTTGCAACAGGGATCTTAGCTGGCATACCAGCAATGCTTGTGCAAGTGAATCCCTTTATTTGTGTGTGAGGAGGCTTTTGCACTAGGCTGGTGTCCAAGAGGCTCTGGGCCATGGATTGCTTATTTTGTCTATGCTCCATCCATCTGTCTCTCTATTTTGTATTTGTGATCACTGATCAGACTGGGAACAATGAGACATGATGTGTCACTGGGTTTATTGAGGCCACAATTTTATTTTGCTTTAATTTTACAAGTCTATGATATTGTCTTATATGTTGCTGGTATACTCAGCTATCCCTTCTTTCAATTAGGCCATTCTGTAGAAAGGGAAACTGATAAAACTGAGTCTGTCGTCCTTTGGGTACATCATGAGAAGACCAGACTCAGTGAAAAATATGATAATGAAAAGATGGAGATAGCAAGAAAAGAGGAAGATGAAACACAAATCAGTTTGGCTTCATAAAAGAAGCCACAGCCTTGAATTTATAAGAGATGAATGAGGTTGTAAATAACAGGGCATTGAAAGGACACTCCTAAGGTTGTCATAAATCAGAACCAACTTGATGGCACCAACTAAAACAACAAATGCGGCCATTTCCTGAAGGCAACAAAACCAAGCTAGCATCTCTTAATTAGTTGAACATATTTTGGAAACTTTAGCACCATAGTTAAAACTCTGGGTGGGTGACGGCTTGTCCCTAAAAAAATGTTTAATACTCCACTCACCTGGACCTGTCACCTTAAGTAATCCCCATCACTCTCAGTGACCATTACTCTTTTCATATATGTATTATTTTCTCCACATAGCCTCCCCTTTGTGATCCACTAAATTACTAAGAATATTCAGTAAGCTAAATGCACTAAATGTCATAATTTTGTCATGTAGATTAGAAGAACAAACATGTCTCTGTGCCAATCAAGATAATATGTAAAAATTCTTATCTACAGAACAACCCACTAGCCCAGTGGTTCTCAACCTTCCTAATGCCACAACCCTTTAATACAGTTCCTCATGTTGTGGTGACCCCCTTGCCCTGTTTGGAAGAGGACACAAGCCCCCTTTGGCAGGCCACTGCTGCAGATGTCATAGAGAACTTCCCTCTACCGGCACCCTCAGCCAATTGCAGCCTCCGGTGTCATTGACTGACATCTAGAGATGGGCACGAAACAGAAAAATGGTGTTTCGGTTTTTCATTTGTTGTTGAGAGGTCTGTTTCGATTCATTTCCGTTTGTTGGGAATTTTTTGAAAAATTTTGTTACTGTTTTTCGTTTTTTCATTTGTCGTTTCTACCCGCTTTTTGCACGATTTTTAAAGCATTTCCATGCGCAGGCATTCCACAACACCCCAGACCAGAGAGAAAACCCCCAAAAATGGATGCTGGCAGAGACACAGTATAGACTAGGTACGCAGGGAGCCTGCAAAGGCAGTGGTGGGCGTTGCCCAGGGTGCAAGGCAGCCGCAGAGTGACTGCACTGCGGGGCAAGGGAGGGTACTCACCGAGAGGTATGCAGCACGCACGCACACAAGCAGGCTGCAGAACTGAAGCTAGAGTTGCAGAGACAGCAATCCCACCCTAACTCCCACCAGAGACTGCAAGGAGGATGGAGGCTACCAGAGATTTTTATGCCCTCTGTGGCTGCCAGACCTGCCTGCCCAGTCTGCAACCTGGGCATGCTATTGGTTGAACATGATCCCACATCGCATGGCTTGCCTCCATTTTGTGGCTGGTGGCAACATCCATTTTAAAGGGAAAAGAAAAATACATCACGATGGGAGAAGACAAAAAAAATGTTTTAAGGACCCCCAACCCCCTGGTAGGTATTATCAGACAATATAAATAATTATTGCTGTGTTTTTATGGATGTCCAGGGCATTTTTTAACATTTAAAACAGCTCATTTCATTGCATGTCGCCAGTAATGGAAACGAAATGTAACGACCACAATTTTCATGGTTCTGTTCGTTTCGTTTCATTTTCATCACAATTTTCGTTTGTCATTTCGTCACATAACGGAAACGACAAATGGTAACAGAAACAAAAAAATGTTTGTTCCGTGCCCATCTCTACTGACATCCCCTCCAACCTATCAAGAGTGAGTGAAACTCACTCTTTCCCCATTCCTTCCACTCCTCCTCCAGACCCAAGCCGTCTGTGCCTTTTTCTTCACTGGTTCATGGTGACCCCTGTGAAATGGTCATTCAACCCCCAAAGGGGTCCCAACCCCCAGGTTGGGAACCACTGCACTAGCTTTACGTGAATATCAAGGATGTTATGCTGGAACAATGAATAAAGAGGGGAGGAAGTGGATAGCCCATCCAGGCTACATCTGCCACTGATGCTAGAACTCCTGCATGTGATGGTGCAGATGACAATGACATTGCTGCTGCTGATTGTAATGTGAGGGTAGTGGTGGTGGGGGGTTGAGTATATGTTAGAAGACTTTGATGCCTAGTTAGGTCGAGCTGTGTTCAAGCTTTTTGTTCCTTCTCCAGAGCTAGCTAGGAGCCTTCGTCTTAAGAAGAAACCTGTAGTTCAGATTCCCAGCTAAGCCTCAACACCTTCTAATTTAGATCTTTTTCCCAGAAGCAACACACTCAAGTGTTTGTAAGGTGCCTGCAAGATACATAAAACTCCAAGAATGGATAATTATCATTACATTTGCAGTCCAGAATATCTAAAAATATCACTATTGTTCTTCTCTGCTTTGCATACCTGGAAGCTTTAGAGGTATTCTAGGGCAGATATCTCACTTTTAGAGATGGGCACGAAATGAATTTTTTATTCATTTTGTTATTCATTATTTGTTTCATTACATACCAAAATGAATAACAAACTTAGGAGTAAAATCCAAACAAAATGAATCAAATCGGGAAAAAATGGTTCATTATATTTTGTTTCATTAATGGTGGCACACAAAGAAATGAGCTGTTTTTAAACACTTTAAACGGATGAGAAACACTTGAAAAAATATTGTAATCTTTTTATGCCTTATTATAGCTATTAGGTTGATGCCAGTGATTTAAAACATTTAAAAATGTGTTTTTAAAGAGATCTTTTTTTTAAAGTGGACAAAATGGCTGCCTCATACTTTTGTTAATGGTGGCAAATCTGTGCAGAATGGCATTTTAAAGGTCTCTCTATACTCTCTCTCTGTAAACTCTCTCTCTGCCAGTATCAGGGGGTGCTGACTTAATGCTATAGGCGTAGGAAAGAAAGAAGAAATAAATAAATATAAACTGTTTCCTCCCATTCCAAACAAAACAAAGTGATGGATTCGGACAGGGATCCATCTGTGTGGTAATGGATTGGATGGATGAATGAGACTCTCATTCATGTCATGTCATGTCATGTGTCACATGCATGCGAGAAAACACTTCACTTGCACAACACACACATAACATGACACATGACACATGACAACACAAAGATGATGAGGATGAGGATGAGGATGCTGCCAGTCCAGTTTGTGCAGTTATCAACTTTTTTATTTTTTATTTTTAAAATATTTTTCATCTGGTCTGGGGCGTTGGGATGCCCGCACGTGGTCAAATACTTTAAATCGCACAAAGCAAGTAGAAAGAAACAACGAATTAAGGAACCAACAAAATGAACTTTTTTGAAAAAAATGCATTAAAAACAAAATGAAATGAACCAAAGCCTTAAATGAAATTAAATGAAATGAATCACTATTTTTTTTCAGTTCATGCCCATCTCTACTCACTTTGCATATCATACTTTTGGTGCCCCGAAAGCATACCCACTATAACAAAGGAAGTTTTAATTTCAGAACCTTTATCAGTGTAGAGGAACTGCAGTGCATATCAAGTGAGCAATTCTGCTTCAAAATAATGTAAGTCATATTGCCAAATGTTCTTGTCCTCAATGAAAAAGGCTCACCTGACATATCAAGACATCTTGATGGGGGGGGGGGGGGACAAACAAACCTGCTGAAACTTGTTTTTCACTTCTACAATAGAGTGAAAAGACCAAAATATGCTTTAAAACCCCAGAAGGAAGAGAATCTTGCATTTTGTGCAAAAAAGAAATATGTCTACACAAAAATGGTTTTTTTGACATATAATGCTTTGCAAATAAATAAATAAATAAATAAATAAATAAATAAATAAATAAATAAATACAGTGCTGAAATGTGAAAATATGCAAGAGATTTCTTCTTGCCCAACTGGGAGAAGGGATTTTTTTCCTCACCTGCAAGAAAAAAATAAGCAAAGATTTGCACCCCTAGCAAACAGAAATAAGAAAAAGTTGGTAAACTTTTCCAGAATTACTGTTATCTAGCCTGGAACAGAGATGCAAAGTATATGGGCTATCAGCATTGATTTAGGCTTTTCCTACAGAATAAAAATCTCAATAAATTGGGTTTAAGACTGGTTGAATTCCTTGCCTCCAGGAAAAAAGCTAGACAAGGAGCGTTTTTCTTGTAAATCCTTGTAATTTGCACAAACGTTTCTGTGCATAACAAATGCTTTCTCACTACTGGTTGGTGTCCTGACTGTTTAAAAAGTGCCCTGCATCTCATAAGAACATAAGAACATAAGAAGAGCCATGCTGGATCAGGCCAAAGGCCCTTCTAGTCCAGCTTCCTGTATCTCACAGTAGTCCCACCACATGCATCTGGGAGCGCATGAGACTAGATATCTGTCTCCTGATACCACTCCCCTGCATCTGGCCCTTGAAGTACGCCAGTTTTAAGCCTGGAGATTAAAATCTCCTCTGACACTTCTTTTTTAATCAAACAACAAAGCAGCAACCATCTACATTTTGGAGTTATTCCAATTAAATAACTCATGTTGTGCTTTCATTCCATCTTCCCATTAGATTTTTCTTTTTGGAGGATGGATGTAGCTTTATTTATTTATTTTATTTAGAGTATTTCAGCTTTCTTTTTTTTTCTATATTCCTTTCTCCTTGCTCTACCCATCCATACTGCTTAGTAGTCTATTATGTTGATAACGGTTACACAGAATTAAAACACTTATTCACTGCTCTCCTGCTTAGCTCAAAGATCTCCTTTTTATTTGGATGCAATCCAGAAAGGGAACAGGGAGAAGGAGATATGAGCTGAGTTCCTCTTGCTCCCAACAAGAGAGATGAACTCGGCAGGGGAACTACCTTGGGAGAACTTTGGGATTTGCAGCATTTTAACGGGGTTCGAAAATCCAATTCAGGGCTTTTTACAGCCTCACAATTCCCACTGTCTGAGGTCTCCTTACACTATTCTCCACCTTTCTGTCAAGACCATGCCTATCCTGTCATCAAGGGTTTTTTTTTCCCTTTATGTGGTAGAATTTGATTCTCTCTTCCCACCTTCATTCTTTTTAAAGTGTACATTGTTCCATGTACATTTTTGCTTGAACATATTACCCTGAGTTTTGCACTGTTGATATGTGTGCATTTTCTAATGTTTCTACAGCTACCAGGCAACATCTAAAATCTGGACTGCAAGTTGCACCCCAAGCATGAACTGTCTGGGAAAAATTGATTTGCCCAGAGAAAGCATGGTTATCAACCCAGTTGATGGGAAAGCCATCATAAGTTATTGAGTGAAGGGCGTTTTCTGCTTACACCATTACAATTTTAGAAGAAAAATGACACCTATGAAAAATAACACATTGTGATGCACACTGCAATTTGAGCATCACAAACATTTCACTTCTAATACTTCAGACAACAGCAGCTCATTGGTAACCCCAGGCAAAGTGGGTTCAAAAATATGATAACTGAGAATCTAGCCAATTCCAAAGTGCTTAAATAAATACAGTGCTTTTTCTCCAATCCTTTAATCCTTCAGACATGTGAAAGGCCATAATAGCTTTGAAAGCTTGTGTGTGTGTGTGTGTGTGTGTGTGTGTGTGTGTGTGTGTGTGTGTGTGTGTGTGTGTGTGTGTGTGTGTGTGTGTGTGTGTGTGTGTGTGTGTGTGTGTGCTGAAATGGAAAAACAAGCAGCTGAGAGAGTGGCATGGATTGTTAAATACTAGAGATGGGCACGACTAGGGAAAATGACGTTTTCGAGTTGTCGGGTGTCGGAGGCAGCCCGTTTCGGCTCGTTTCCATTTTTCGCGAAATTTTGCAAAAAATTGTCGTTTCATTTTTCATTTTTTCGTTTGTCGTTAGTACTGGTTTTGGGGGGTAGCAGGCTCCTGGAGGCACCTCTCTGTGGTGGGTGCCTCCTATCCTCACCCGCCAGTGCTGCTACAAATGGGCATGCATAGCCATATGCTATGGATAAGCATATTGCAGATGCAGCAGACTGGCAGAGGCACCCCTCTTTGGGGTGCCTTCCCTGCAACAGTCGGTGAGACACAGTCAGGCAGCAGTTGCAGGCATGGTTTGCATGGCACACAAATGCTGCTGCAGGAGTCAGCCAGAGCCACAAGTGACAGACTGGCAGACTCTTTGCACCTGCTCCAAGGGAAATGTACTTGTGTGTAGTGCAATGCAAGTAGATCTGGCTTAGGGTTAAGACGGGTTAGCGCAAGGGCTAGGGTTAGGCTAGTTACGGGTGAGGTTAGGGTGAGTATTGGGGTGCACCTCTGGGTGCCTCTCTGACCCACTTAGAAGGACAGTGTACTGGCGTATGGGTTAGGCTTAGGGTTTGGGTTTGGGTTCGGGCTACGATTAGTGGGCTGTTTATGCCTGATTGGCACATCCCAGAAGTCTCTGTGGTCAACCTGGCCAAGTGGCCATGTGATTGGTGGAAAATTTGCATGGTCCACTCCCATGGGCGAGACCCGTCATTGCGAATGTGCAGTTGTAAAAAATAAAATAAAATAAAATAAAATAAAATAAAATAAAATCAACGGAGACGTTTTTTTTCTTTTTGCAAGAAAAACCCACTGCTGCTAATGTAAAAATTCAAGCATTTAAAATAGCAAATTTTCGCATGTTTCTGTGGTGCTTTGGTGGGGTTTTGGACCACGATTTAAAAAAAATATTGTGGTAGCCATTTTAGATTCCCCCCCGCACTGCATGGCAAATGGATGCGCACTCCCAGCCTGGTACAGTCTCCAAAACCTGGCCATGCGATTGGTGGAATGGCTCCAAAAAATTGCATGGTCCACTCCCATGGGCGAGCCCATCATTGCAAATGTGCAGGTGTAAAAAAATAAAATAAAATCAACGGAGACATATTTTGGCAAGACAAACCCACTGCTGCTACTGTAAAAATTCAAGCATTTAAAATAGCTAATTTTTGCATGTTTCTGTGGTGCTTTGGTGGGTTTTTGGACCACGATTTTAAAAAAAATATTGCGGTCACCATTTTGGATCCCCCCGCCCGCACACCGCATGGCAAAGGCAGACGAGACAATGCCCCCTGCCTGGTACCAGCAGCGCAGCAGTAGCACTAGCCAAGGAGAGGGGGGCGGGGACCCCCCCAATAAAACATCCTTCTGGCCTGGTAGGTGCCCTCAGACAGTTTTCGTCTGCTTTTAGGGCTGGGAATCGGGGTTTTTTTAACTTTTAAAACCTTTTTTTCTGTGCCGCTTGGCATCGCGGGATCGCCGCAATGCCAGGAATGACCACGACAAATCAGACCCAATTATTCTTTAGTCGGTTCGAGTTCGAGTTCTGGTGGAGTAATTCCCATTACCGTTTCCGTTGTGTAACGGAAACGAGTAACGGAAATGGAAATGGGAATTCCGCTAAGTCGTGCCCATCTCTATTAAATACACATACACATAGATTAATCATAAATAAGGAGTTCTGCATACTTAGAGTAACCCTCCCCCAATGTTTTTTTTTTTCTGGCTAAAATGGATCCCAGATGGTCTGAGTGCTCTCCCTCACTGTACTAATTTAAAGCCCCACCTCTTCCTGAAGCTGAAATCTTTCCAACTGATGCAGACAACGCAAAGAGAACCCTTTATCTCCAGTCACTAATTGAAACTGCAGAGGGGACATTTCTGCTCTCAACTGGGTCTCCAATCACTGGCTGTTACTACTTTTGGTTATCTTGCTGCTTTCTATCAATTAATATATCTGTTAAGATCTTCTCCTCTTCCCAACCTGAGAGACTTTGTACAACTGACTTCCAGTGAAATAGATGCATACATATGCAGAATTGAATAAAACAGTGAGGGACTCTTTATACTTTTATTTATTTATTTATTTATTTATTTATTTATTTATTTATTTATTTATTTATTTATATCCCACCTTTCTCCCCAAAAGGACATGGCTGCTTTTATACAATTCCCAGCCTTGAATCAATGTTAAAACAGGTTTTAATCATAATCATTTAGAAATCATTGAGAGGTCACACTCTTAATGGCTGAAGTCACATTGCATAATCTATGCCTGTGGAAAGGGTGATGATGTCACCACTGGGGAGATTTTTTGTAATTATTAATCTCTTACTTATTTCCTGTTTTTTTGTTTTCTATTCATGTGTACTGCTTTTCATTACATGGAAGCCATGGGAACTGAAGGATGGAAGGAGGTTTTTAATTCTTTATCATTAATATTGTTGGGTGATGTTACCAGCAGGGGGAGATGTTAGGTTACTAAATACTTCCTCCTCTGCTCCTGCAGCTCAATGTTTCCATGCAATGAAATAGGCTATATGGGAGATGCAAAATCCTCAGGACAGAAGGAGGAAGTTTTAATTACTGAAAATATCCTCAAACCAGTAAGGCCATCACCCTTTCTTAGGCATAGATTATGGTCAGTATTTCAGACCATGGATGGTGAGTAGAGATGGGCATGAACCAGAAAACCCACGGTTCAGGTTTGTCTGGTTCGGGTCCACCCTTGGTTCTGTTTGGTTTGGATTCATACGAATTTTAAAAAAATTATCTGGTTCGGGCCCACTCTTGCTTCAAACTGGTTAGGGTTTTTACCGACAGCAGCGGCTGGGCTCTGTCATTGCCACCAGGAAGATCCCTTTAAAGAGATCCCTGTTCCCACCTCTGCTTGCAGAGGTGAAAAGAAGGGTCTCTTTAGACAGCTCTCCCCTGCAGCAGATGCCAGCACCTGGCGTACTGTCATCACCCATGGGGGAGATCCCTTTAGAGAGATCCCCCTTCTCGCCTCCATGCGGAGCCGAGAATTGGGCTCTCTTTAGACAGTTCTCCCCCGTGGGCAGATGACAGCCGGGCTGGCTTTCTTCCACCCGTGGCAGAGATCCCTTGAGAGAGAGCTGCGGCCTCGGCTCCGCATGTGGAGCTGAGACCGGGGCCCTCTCTCGACTGCCTTCTTCCACAGGTGGAGGACAGCCAGGCTGTCTGTCATCCACCCACGGCAGAGATCCCTTGAGAGAGAGCCACAGCCTCAGCTCTGTTTGCGGAGCTGAGACCAGGGCCCTCTCTCGACTGCCCTCCACCAGAGGTGGAGGACGGCTGGGCTGGCTGCCATCTACCTGCAGCAGAGATCCCTTAAGAGGGAGCCACGGCCTTGGCTCCGCTTGCAGAGCCGAGACCGGGGCCCTCTCTCGACCGCCCTCTGATGCAGGCGGAGGACAGCTGGGGTGGCTTTCATCCACCCACATTGGAGATCCCTTGAGAGACAGCCCCGCTCCTGCCTCTGCATGCTCTTTCTAGACAGGGCTCTCTGTAGACAGTCCTCCCCCATGGGCAATGACAGCCGGGCTGAGAACAGGGAAGAATGAAACAAACCTAACCGAACCAAATTTTTTCAGTTCGGTTCATTTCGTTCTAAAATCACTCTGGGGTTCATTATTCATTACCTAACGAAATGAATAATGAATAATGAGACGAACTAAAAAAGTTCAATAGAGTGCAATTACTATGGTTAAAGGACCCTCCCCTCTTTTTCCAGTTCCGTCATTCTTCTACTCATCTGAACAAAGATTACAGATGAGAGTTCTCCACATGAGTTAAGACTCTCATTTTCCAGGGTTGTGGCTTATGCAAAGAGTCCCCTTAAAGTGTAGTCTGTCTTCTTAATACCAGTCATTTAGGAGAGTTTTGATACTAGAAACAGAGGGCAACCAGGCTGTAATGTTTTCCTCTGCCTGAGGTAAATATTCCCAATTCAGTTAGAACTGAATAAGGCAAGAGTTTCTTCCTTTTTTTTTACAAAATTTCTGTTTAAAATTATTGTCCTTTCCATTTCCAAAACAAATTGTGCATGCACACATAACAGAAAAAGAATAGAAAGACTGTCTGATTGATCAAAAAGATGCAGGCATCCCATCTGATGCTTCAGATTTGTATGAGTCTGCACACCAAGGCAGTAGAAGTAGATGGTTTTACTTGCTTTCTGCAGGTTCCACAGTTTGCACAAAGTCATTACTGAAAAGCCAACGATTCTTATTCTCACCTTCTTGCCAGGCAGAGAGGAAAAATAAATGCATACACACATATTTCTTGCTGCCATGCATGGGAATGAGACAAGAAAGAGCTTGTATCCCTAGATGAGGGAAATTCTATTGGATCCTTGATTTATGTGTGGGCCCCTCTGTGTTTCCCTCAAGAATACTGAGTGTGTATTGTGTGTGGTTGCACAACTTCCTAATTATTGTGTAGTTTTGTGAAGAAGCATAATTGCTTTCCCCCGACTGGTGATGTTTTGGGAAACTGCAAGGAACGTCAGTCATTTCCCCAACCTGCATTTTCAGTGTTGCTCTTAATTTGTAACAATGAGCAGTGACGCAGAGACTGCTGGTCCCAGTGAAAAGAGTGAGGCATTTGATTCACCCCTCCCTTTTCTTGTTTTCATAAGTGAGTCTGTTTATGAGGAATTTATTCAGGGTAAAATTCTCCAGCTGAAATATGACATTTGAAGCTATATTGATCTCTGTGTGCTTGGAGTAAGAAAGAAATAAAACACATTAATTCAAACATCATAATTTACATCTGCAGTCACCGTGTAATTGTAAACCCTAAGGATCTGCAAAGGAAACTAAATGCCCTTCTAATAATGTGGAAGCTTTGCAGCTTTTAAAGAATTCCAAATCCCATATTGATAGAGTGGTTCGAATTAATCCGAGAGTTTACAGCTGGAGATTCCTCCTCCCCCTCTCCCCTCCCGCCCAAACAGAATACAGACTGAAGAAAGGATTGGGGAGGCTGTTTTGGGATTATTGAAAAGGGACTAAACTGCTCTTTTCAAAACAAATTATTAATGGCCCACATTTTTATAGCTTCCAGAAACTGGTGCATTATTCTCCTACTCAGCACTCAACCTAGTCAGAAGTAGCCTCTCTTTTTTCCTTCCTCACATCTCCACATGACAGAATATATTTATATTAATGGCATGTAAAACTTTCAAAGCGAGGGGAATTTATGTTTTGGAAATAAGGATAGTTCTGAAGACTTTTTTTCCTATAAAAATAATGTCCACTTGTCAGAGGAACAGGAGCTTCTGAAGCTTGGATCTGCCAGCTTAATCATGACAGTGTGTTAATTTCACCAAACCTCTCACGAGTCACGGCCTCCCGCCCCAAGAAGCCACAATAAGTCGTGAAAACTTCTGCTGTACTTCTCTATCTCTGAAAACATGTGATCAGTTATCATTACAGATCAATCACACATGTATGTTACATCTCTAGTTTGGAACCAAAATCTTCTGTGGAACCTGTGGTGGATCTGGGAATGCGTTTTTCACATGAATCTAGCTGGTGTTCAGAAATTTTGTATAGTGTACTGTATCTCAGAAATCTTTAGAATAGTAACCCTGTAGGGAAGGCAAGCCTTATTGTACCTGTGCTGCTGATTGGGGACAAAAGAGGATGAAGGATAATGACTTCACTAAAGCAACTTACTGGGTCAATAGTAGAGATGAAACGACGTATATTGTTCCTTTCTGTTACTATTCCCGCTGGTTCATGTTCCTACATGTTCTGCTCCTTTGATATTCTGGTTGAACTAGAATAATTTTTAAATTTAATTCTGGATGTACATTAAACACTGTTTGCCTAGCTTTCCCTTCCTTCTATTCATCTGCATCGTTTCTTGCTCTGTCTCCAGTATGTGCTCATTTATATGTGCATAATTTTCATTTACATTCCTCAAATATAAATGCATTGGATTTTTTTAAATTCTGTATGGTATGTTACTGGTGCAAGTCCTCTGCATTTTTTTTATTCTGTATGGTATGTTACTGGTGCAAGTCCTCTGCATTGCTAAAACACACCACAAAGGTGGTTGATGCAGGTGTGCATATACATGTCAGTGTTCCTTTGGGTGGGTGGGTGTGATTTTTATCAGTGTATCCAAGGGGATGTAGTCATTAACTCAGTTATTTAGGTATCTGGCAGTGGAGCCAAAAGCTGAGAGTTTTATTTCCTACTCTGCCTCCTTTACAGGGCTGGACTGGATGATCCATAGAGTTCCTTCCACCTCTATATTTCTAAGATGGTGGTGATGGTTATTTAAAAATCTCCCACAAAAAAAAATCTCAATACAACCACATTATTTATTTATTTATTTATTTATTTATTTATTTATTTATTTATTTTATTTATTTATTTATTTATTTATTCCCTCCTCCCATTAACGCTGACACACTACATTAGGTGGTAGACATTTGTTTGTTTTTTGTTTGTTTGTTTGTTTGTTGACTGTCCAATTTTCCCTCAGGAACTCTGGGCAGTGTACAACAGATTACCAAGAAACAATTTCCTAGAAACCCAACCCAACCGAGAATCAAATAAAAAACAAAAAAAAAAAAAACAAACAAACAAACAACGTACGACTTTACCTTTTGTGGTAGTCCCGATCACCTGTCATCCACGCAGTTGGCCTCAAAAATGTTTAGAGAAAAGAAACCAGTCTCTTTCCCCTCTCCATCATCCTTTTATCCAAGACATGAGAGCATCCTGTCTTGAAAGGAGAAACATTTGTTCACATCGAGGCCCTACATAAACACTAGCAACTTGGGGTTCTTGCCTTTGTGTCTCTGATATACAGGGACAGTTTTTCTTCATTAGGTTTTTGTTACATTTCCCAATGGAGATTAATTGTTTCTCATGATGCTCAAAATCCACCCATTGGTTGATGCTTCCACATGGGAAAGAGACACTAATATCACAAAAGGTCTTCAGCTGTCTCTCTTCCACATCTCCACTAATTTTAGTGAAGATTGTGTTTGGGATGTCTTTGTTACATCCCCCAACCCCCCCAACCCCCCAAAAAACAGCTTACCCAGGAAAGTGCTGTCTGGCTAAAGAGCACTTTCCTGAGACAAACTATATTCTGGAATAGAGATGGGCACGACCAGGAAAAATTACGTTTCGAGTTTTGTCGTGTGTCGGAGCCAGCCCGTTTTGGCTCGTTTCCGTTTTTCATGAAATTTTCCAAAAATTTGTCGTTTCATTTGTTGGTTTTTCGTCTGTTGTTAGTACTGGTTTTTTTTGGGGGGGAGCAGGCTCCTGGAGGCACCTCTCTGGGGTGGGTGCCTCCTCTGGCCTGCCATGAAGGGAAAGCAGGCTCCTGGAGGCACCTCTCTGGGGTGGGTGCCTCCTCTGGCCCACTACAAAATGGCATGCATAGCCAATTGGATATGCAGACCATTAAGTTGCAGTTGCAGTAGCAGGCAGAGGCACGTCTCTTTCGGGTGCCTCTGTGACTCACTGCCTGCGGTGCACTTGGGCAGGGGAACGAAGTGAGAGAGGACCCCTACGGGCGCCCTGTGACTCACTAAGAAGGGAAGTGTACTTGCTGTAGTGCAATGCGAGTACACATCTGGCTTACTGGTTAGGGGTTAGTGCAAGGGCTAGGCTTAGGGTTACGGGTAAGGTTAGGGTGAGTTACTGGGGTGCACCTCTGGGTGACTCTCTGACCCACTAAGAAGGACAGTGTACTGGCGTATGGGTTAGGGTTCGGGTTCGGGTTCGGGTTCGGGTTCGGGCTAGGGTTAGTGGGCTTTTTATGCCCGACTGGCACATCCCAGAAGTCTCGGTCAAAACCTGGCCAAGTGGCCATGCAATTGGTGGAATGGCTCCAAACATTTGCATGGTCCACTCCCATGGCCAGCCCATCATTGCGCAGGTGTTAAAAAGTAAAAATAAAAATAAAATAAAATAAAATCAATGGAGACGTTTTGTTGCAAGAAAAACCCACTGCTGCTACTGAAAAAATTCAGGCAGTTTTAAAATAGCTATTTTCGCATGTTTCTGTGGTGCTTTGGTGTGTTTTTGGACCACGATTTCAAAATAAATATTGCGGTTGCCCCATTTTGGATCCCCCGCCTGCACCGCATTGGCGAGTTGGCGAGACGACGAGGATGCCCCCCACCAGAGCAGCCCAGGACAGGAGAGGGGGGAGGCTGGGGACCCCCCCAGAAACCACCCCTCTGGTGGGTGCCCTCAGGCAGGCATATTTTTCACCCAATTGCCTGCTTTTTTGGCCGGGAATCGGGGTTTTTTATTTTTAAAACTTTTTTTCTGTGCCGCTTGGTATCGCGCGATCGCTGCGATGCCGCCAGGAACGACAACAACAAATCAGACCCAATTTTTCTTTAGTCGGTTCAATTTCGAGTTCTGGCGGAGTAATTGTCATTACCGTTTCCGTTACTTAACGGAAACGAGGAACGGAAACGGAAATGAGGATTTCGCCGAGTCATGCCCATGTCTATTCTGGAATGATAACTTGGACATCCCAAATACAGTCTTCGCCAAACTTGGTGGAGTTGTGGATGAGAGTGAGCTGAAGACTCATAGCATGTTTGGCATCTCTGACCCACACAGGGGCCATGACTCCCAATTTGCACAAACTTTGAAGCATAAAAATTGTTAATGCCAATAATAATTCATTCTTGGCAGGTACATTGAAGCACCCTGAAATCAACTACAAAACGGCCCCGTTGGTGGATGTTTTGTTCTGCCATTTGTTTTGTGCCATCTCTAAAGAAGATGAAAATTGCCTGTTGTCCCCGCTGTTCCTTATAAATAGTGCTACTTGGTTATGGATATCACTACGTGTGTTATTCCTCTGCCATCAAGCAAAATAATAACAGTGTGGGAGACAAGATATCACAAAATTGCTCATGAGATGTGAGACATTTCAATTAATTCCATAATAATAAAAAGTATTTTCTAGCTAGACCATCCTAAAAAATGGCTTTGCCATAAGCCATTGTTTCTCTGGGCAGTCAACTGAAGTGTGAATGTGATTCGACTGTCATTGATTTACTCAGTAACCTTTGTGCTCTGAGCAGAAGAATTCCAGAAGCCTGAATATTTAAGAACTCATACTATTTTCTGCTTTCCCCCACCTTGGGATGCTGAAGAACATTTTTGAAGAGCATTCTATCCCGTTCTCCCCCAATTTCCTTTTCCTCCTTTAAACAACTAGAATTGTTTAAGGGTAAAAAATCCCTTTGGTTCCCCAACTAAGCATCCCGGTGTCTACCAGAGGAGGCTCAGTAGTTGTGGTCACCCAATTTGTTACAGTGATTATCTGTTGTGAGTGTGGGAGGGGGAGGGGGAGGGGGAGGGAGAGGGGGGAGAGAGAGAGAGAGAGAGAGAGAGAGATGCACTCCATTGCTTACGCAAACCATTCTTAAAAAGAAAAAGAAAAAATATTGGTCATGATGACCATATGATTTATTGGGCCATGAATATCCCTCTCTCAGACATTTATACACACATTCAAGCACACACTTCTTGTGATTCCTCATCCATCTTAAGGATGTGCATGCAGCTATTGGTCTAATATAGAGTGGCTTCTTTTGTATTGTTTTAATTCTGCATCTGATTATTAAAAGCAACCAGGTTTACTGGTGAACTGTCTTGAATGAAGGCCATTGGCAGGCTGTTCCTTCACCCCAAATGGCTTTCTGAGTAGTCAAATCATGATGCCTCCTCTGGCCCCCAGGCACACTGTCCGTTATGGCCCTCCAGAAAGATTCTGATGGGTTGTGTCTCCCATTAGTCACCACTAGAGATGGGCACGACTTGGCGGAATTCCCGTTTCCGTTTCCATTACTCGTTTCCGTTATGCAATGGAAACGGTAATGGGAATTACTCCGCCAGAACTCGAACTCGAACTGACTAAAGAATAATTGGGTCTGATTTGTCGTGGTCGTTCCTGGCATCGCGGCGATCCCGCGATGCTAAGCGGCACAGAAAAAAAGTTTTTAAAATTAAAAAAAAAAACCCAATTCCCGGCCAAAAAGCAGGCGGAAATATGCCTGCCTGAGTGAGGGCTCAGGGCACCTACCAGAGGGGTGGTTGACCCCCCCTCTCCTGTCCTGGGCTGCTCTGGTGGGGGGGGGATCCTCGTCGTAGTCGCTCACAAAGCACCGGACTTGCCGCCGGCCGCCGCAATACAAGCGGAAGCGGCACAGAAAAAAAGTTTTAAACTCCCCCCCTTCCCAGGCCAAAAAGCAGGTGAAAATATGCCTGCAGTGCAGAGTGCACCTACCAGATGGGTGGTTTCTGGGGGGGTGTCCCGGCCTGCCCCCCTCTCCTGTCCTGGGCAGTCGGACTCGAGTCGCCAATGCCATGCGGTGTGGGCGAGGGATCCAAAATGGGGCAGCGACCGCAAATTTTTTTTTTGAAATCGTGGTCCAAAAACACACAAGCACCACACAGAAACATGCGAAAATTGCTATTTTGAAACTGCCAGAATTTTTACAGTAGCAGTGGGTTTTTCTTGCAACAAAATGTCTCCTCTTTCTTCTCTCCATTGATTTTATTTTATTTTATTTTATTTTACACCTGCGCAATGATGGGCTGGCCATGGGAGTGACCATGCAAATTTTTGGAGCCATTCCACCAATCACATGGCCACTTGGCCAGGTTGACCACATAGACTTCTAGGATGTGCCCACTAACCATAGCCCGAACCCGAACCCGAACCCTAACCCTAACCCATACGCCAGTACACTGTCCTTCTAAGTGGGTCAGAGAGGCCCCCAGATCTGCACCCCACTACTCACCCTAACCTCACCCGTAACTAGCCTAACCCTAGCCCTTGCGCTAACCCTGTTGCCTAAGCCAGATCTGTACTTGCATTGCAGTATAGCAAGTACAATTCCCTTCTTAGTGAGACACAGCGGGTGCAGAGAGTCTGCCAGTCCGCCACTTGTGGCTCTGGGTGACTCCTGCAGGCTTGGCTTGGCCGGCAGCATGTGTGACATCATGCAAACCATGCCCCCGAGGCCTGACTGATGCAGGGAAGGCACCCCCCAAAGAGGGGTGCCTCTGCCAGTCTGCTGTGTCTCTCCGTGCAACTGGGTATGCAATCATAGCCATATGGCTATGCATGCATGCCATTTTGCAGCAGGTGAGGAGAGGAGACCCCCATGTATGAGGGGTCTCCAGGAGCCTGCTTTCCCTAGCGGGTGAGGATAGGAGGCACCCACCCCCCAAAAAAGAGGTGCCTCCAGGAGCCCGCTACCCCCCCCAAACCAGTTTAATGACAGATGAAAAAACGAAAAACGAAACGACAAATTTTTGTGAAGTTTCGCGAAAAACGGAAAAGAGCCAACACAGGCCACCTCCGACACACAACAACTCGAAAACGTCATTTTCCCTAGTCGTGCCCATCTCTAGTCACCACCAGTAGCTCCCATCAGTTCACCACTGGTAACATAAACTTCTGTGTTTTAGTTCTAATTCTATAATAAACACATGCACTTATTTCAAAAAGCATAAGTTTGGAGCTCTCTAATTTTATCCTTAAAACAGTCTTGGTAAGTAAACCAAGGCCCTGTCCACATCGGGGAATTTGGTGCTATCCAGTCTGTACTTAAAAGGTCCCTGTCTTAAGTGTGATCTCTCTTAATTCTCACTTAAGCAAGCTTTCCTTGCACACTGGAGATGATACGACAGCTCCTTTTCTCCCATGCAATGGGTCCATACAATAAAAAGTTTACCCGATATACTCATGAGTAATTGTACCTATTTTTCATGAAATTATGTTTACCCACTCACAAGTAAGGAAGCAGGGGTCACAGAAGCCAAAGACAGCTGTTGCATGAGAGGAAATGATGGGATGAACCTTGGGGAGGCAGAAGGTAGTTCTTCCCCTTCCCCCCTGTCTTTTTTTCTGAGCTGGGGATCTGGTGGAGCTCTACTGCCTCGTGAGAGTGGAGCCACAGAGCCAACCAAAGCCCCTTCCCTGCCTTTTCTCACAACCATCATACAGGGATCTGGGATTACTTTCCTGAGTGGTATATTGAAAGGAAAGTGCACCAGCCTAGCATGGTTATTAGAATTTTGCACCCCCATCAAGGGAAATGTTAAAACATAAATATGAAATTACAGGAGGAAAATGCTCCAAGCTCCATTTTAATGTCATAACTCACCAAACATGTCACAGGATTGTATCCTCAATTAATGCTACCCATAGTTCCATCTGAATATGGGCTAACCATCTCCACAGGCTACAAAACAAGCCATTTCAAATCACATTGAATCATACCCCCCAAAAAAAAGAATACATCCCTAGCACTATGCCAGAAAGGTACATGACAGCTTTTAAAAGGGGAGGATGGATCAACCTAGGTGGAAACACATGTGGTTTAAACCACAATATATGTGGTTTAAGCAAAGATGTTGTCAGAGTCTACTTCCATGTTGGAGCTCAACTCTGTGCAGGTGCACAGCAAGGTCAGTGATTAGCTGCTTGTGCGTCGGAAGCTTCCGAATACCATCTGGGCTTGTGCGGGTCATTTCAGAACCTATAGGTTCCAAAACAAATCGTTATTCATCTTTGTCTTGGAAAGTTTTAAATATTACAAAGCCATCAGTCAGTGAAGGGACATAGCTGCAGAGGGTATGTTTTAAATCTCCTGAAGAAAGACTGCATTTCTAAATTTGCAGCTACATCACTGGTGCCTAATCATACAATCAACTATGCTGTTAAGATGTATCCTAACACCTTGTCAGTATGCTGTGATTACCCACTACAACTTTATGCAAACCAACAACAGCATTCCACCCTGTGTCCCTGATGCTAAACTTCTACTACTGTGATAGAAGGACCAGGTCTTTCCCCACAGCAGGCACAGGTTTATTTATTTATTTATTTATTTGCAGCAACTGGATTATAAATCTCATAAATGTATCCATATGTCTAACCATCCACATGAGGTGCTATCTGCCTCACTGAACTATAAGCAGTCTGCTAGTTGAATTGATTTACAAACCTCTTCCCTTCAGGGAACAATTTCCCCACTGACTCTGCAGATGAGAGACCCATGCTTGCTTACCACTTACTGAATGCATGCACATTATGAAGAGTTTTGCCATATGTTCTAGGGAACACACTCAAATTATGGAACATTTTAACTTGGTCTGCTACTTTGCTTGCTCCCATCATGAAATGAAAACTAGTCCTAGAAATGCACACTATTCATGCATGCATAATGTCACTACATATTCTATTGCTAGACCCTGGCAGATATGTCTGAAAGAAAACTCCCTGTTTGCTATTTAGTTAGCATAGTTTTATGCACAGATTGTGGTGTTTCTCCTAATTCCATTCCATTATATCCACTAGAGATACCAACTTTTTTTTCCTGAAATCTTCCTCCCTCTATTATATGTACCCTTGAGATAAGGAGTGGAGTTCCATTAACATTATGTTCCTCCAATTCTTTCTCACTGTGCTGTCCTCTGGGATTACACGTATATCCTTCCTGGTAATACTTTGAAATTGCTAGGTTTTCAGAGGGTTTCCGCACCAATAATTGTGCTAATTCTTCAGTGTACAATTTGATTTGAATCACATTATCTGATGAATAACTGACATTTGACTGAAATTACAGACTTTCAGCTAGTATATTTAAGTTTTCTTTTAGGGCCTGTGATTCAAAATAAAATATTTGCAACACACTTCTAGTTGTTAAAAATATCTATTGTGTTTTGAGTTGCTCAGTCAGCTCTTTGTTTAGCTGGTCCAGCTTGTAGAGGCAAAGAAATTCAAAACCTGATAGCATCATTACTAAATATTCTTGGGAAGGCAGAAAGGAATTGTGTGGCAGTTGATACTGGTATCAGCTGTATCTTCATTGAAATGATGCATTCTCTTGAATAACAGAAAAGGGGGAAAGGGGAAATTGAGCTGGTTGGCAATTTGCAATAGTTCCATGGTTTAGACATCTGGTTGTGGTGCCAGAGTTTGGGGGGTGGGTCAATTCTACATTGTGCCTCATTTACAAACGCTAGACTCGATTAATGTGACACCCTTCCACCTCCGCAGTTTCAAGACAATGCATCTTATTTTCCATATAAGACACCCACATGTATAAGACAACCCCCCAAATTATTTATTTATTTTTTATTTATTTTAGAGTATTTTTACCCCACCTTTCTCCTTGGAAAAGGACCCAAGGCAGCTTACCATAATGAGGGATAATATACAGTCCTGTACAATTAAGACACGATCAAGTAATTGATAACAAGGATCTGAGGGACATCTTACAGCATTAATAGACAACATTACAAGGTTATAAGGAGTTACAAACACAAGGTCTATGTGAACTTATAAATTCATATAAAAGACACATAATGGTAATCCATCATTCAGGGAAAGTTTGCCTGAAGACAAAGGTCTTAGCCTGTTTCTGGAAGGACAACAGAGATGAGGCAGTCCTGGCCTCTAGTGGGAGGGAGTTCCAGAGTTTGGGTGTACCAGTTGAGAAGGCCTTTTCATGGGTTCCCATGAGATGTACCTGTGAGGGTGGTGGGAATGAAAGAAGGGCCTCTCCCAATGATGTTAACACCCGAGTCGGTTCATACTATGAGATTCTATCTTTGAGGTAGCTAGGACCCAGGTTGTACAATGCTTTGTAGGTCAAGGTCAGCACCTTGAATTGTGCCTGGTAGCTAATTGGCAGCCAGTGGAGCTGTTTTAATAGGGGTGTAATGTGATCTCTGTTTTACTATTGCTTCTTTTAATCATGCCTGAATCCTTTCCTGTTGTAAGGAAGCATTCACTACTCTTTTTAACTAGTCTGCCCTACCTTCTCTGGCAGCTTTTATGATCCATGATGAGCAAGGATCATAAAACATGATGAGACATGTGGTGGCCCTCACGTCCCCAAGGGTCTTGACCACATCATCTGGCTGTAGGAGCTGAAAGCCATCAATTAATACAGGTCAAGGAGGGTGGCATGCTTTATTTACAGGCTCTGGATCAATAGCTGCACCCAAAGTAGCCTGGATCTGTTCAAATTTTCCTGAAAAGTGTTGTGCAAATTCTTCACAGTGAGATACAGAGTGGTCTGTGTTACCCACCCATGGGTCAGTGGGCATCAGACTTTTGACTGTTCTGAAAAGCTGCCCTGGGTGATTTTGTGCCAAATCAATGGTGGTAGAGAAAAATAATTTCTTTGCTGCCTCCACTGCTGTGGAGTAAGCCTTCCAAAGGCCTTTCAAACTATCTTTGCCTGTTTCAATCTTGGTTTTCCTCTAATGCCTTTCAGCTCTATGGGCCACCCATTTCAATTTTGCCAACTCCCAGTAAACCAAGCAGCCAATTTGGGTCTATTTTGAGGAAGGAGACATGTAGAAGCTACCCAGTCAATGGCTTTGCTCATTTCCTCATTCCGGAGTTCATCCAAGGATTCAATACATCTGTGTATAAGATAACCCTCATTCTTTTAATCTTATAGTTTTAGATAAAAATATAGTCTTATATACGGGGAAATACTGCAAGTGGTATAACTCTCAGTTTCTCAACTAGTAAATTGGGGTGAGTATTGTGCATCTTGTGCGCTGTGTGCATGCCCTAAAGCCAATGGATTATCCTAAATATTACTTTTTAAAAAGACAAAACTAATCAAATAAAGAAAGAAAGAAAAAACACTGTGCCAGAATCTACAACCCAAAAGAGGAGTCTAAAGTAGATTGATTACATGTGACGTAATAGTAGATGAACTGGAAAAGCAGCTGTGAGCTATACCAGAAATGTTTCTGTAGTTGATAATGCCATGTGTTTTTTGGTGTTTTTTAAAAGTGATTTTCAAAAGGAATCTTTCCCCCCTCAGTTTTTTGTGGGATGGCCCTCAGTTGTTAAGACCACCCATCTCTGTGACCTATGACCTGGCAAATGCTTTTTATCTCTTTTTCACACATCTGTCTTTTTTTGATGCAATTCCCCAATATAATCCAGAGTAAAGTATTATATCTAATATAGAAATGCATACATGAGAACTAGAAATGGGCACGAAATGAATTTTTAATTCATTTTGTTACTCGTCATTCGTTTCATTACCTAACAAAACAAAACATGAATTGACCCATCAAAGAAAGATGAAACAAAATGAAACAGAAATTTCTGCTTCATTCATTTTGTTTTTTGTTTTTCCATAGGAATGCATTGAAGCAATGCATTCCTATGGGAAAGGTTTCCCTTGCAATTTGTGTGGGGAAACAGCGGGCCTTTTCCCGCCAGAAGCCAGCGCCACTGATCAGCTGTAGTGCTGGCTTTGGTGGGAAAAGGATTTAAAAAGCCCACTCTTTCCTCCACCATTTTCTGAGGGCTCCTGCCTAGCTGTCAATGGCTGGACCTCTTTAAACCTGGCCCAGTCAGTACCAGGGGATCCCCCTGGTACCAACTGGGCTGGGTTTAAAGCAGTCCAGCTACTGACAGCCCAGCAGGAGTCCTCAGAAAATGCTAGGGAGGGCTGTTCCAGGGATCGAGCTGCCCTCCCTAGCATTTTCAGAGAGCTCCTGCCGAGCTGTCATCGGCTGGTCCCCTTTAAAAATGGCCCAGTCACCACCAGGGTTCTCCCTGATGGTGACTGGGGCATTTTTAAAGGGGACCAGCCAATGAGAGTGAAGAAGGGTCTCTTTAAAGGGATCTTCCCTGCAGTGGATGACAGTGCCAAGCGCCTGCTCAGCGCTGCCATCCGCTGCAGGGAAAATGTCAAAAGAGACCCCGCTCCTAGCTTCCCCATGCAGAGACAGAAAAAGGGGTCTCTTTGAGGCGCTGGCTGGGAGAGCTCTTTCCCCCACCCCACAGTGGCTGGGGGGGGGAGATTAAGCCCCTCTTTCCCCCAGCCAAAGTTGCACAAACACCACACACACACACACAAACACACACACACACACACACACACACACACCACCACCACACCACACCACACCACACCACACCACACAAAAATGAATAATGAATCAACGAATCAACAAAATGATTTTTTTCAAAAAAAATTCATTTAAAATGAAAGAAAACGAACTGAACCTAAAACAAACCGAACCAAAATGAATCAGCATTTTTTTCGGTTCGTGCCCATCTCTAATGAGAACATATGCATTCTGTATTGGGTGCATTTGTATATGCATTTTATCTGCATTTCCCCTGTTTTATGCCAACAGCTTTTTCAAAAGTGACTGCTGGAAAACCTTCCTACAAAACTACATAGTAATTATTACATAGAAGATTTTAATGTAAAAGGCACAAAGCGATAGAGACCCAGGACAAAAGAAACTTGCCCTTCAAAAAGTTTGAAAACAGGAGAAACTAGAACAGATTTATCCATCTTTAGCAAAAATCTAATAATGTAGTGGCTTCCCTGATATGATAGATGTCAGCAGGTCTGCCATTTGTCTGACCTGAAAATGAGATGTCAGCAGGGACATCTGGGGAATGATGTTGTGATGCTGCTTTCATGGACATGGTAGAGGAGCCAGAGGCAACATGTTGAAGCTAGCTCTTCCTCTAACAAAACCTATCTGGCCTTGCCTACTGGGCTCGACTACACATCTCTGGCTGATCACAGCAGGCTTTTGCTCATACACTGGTGTTGGGTAGGAACAGGATGACTCACCAATAGGGCAGATGAAGGAAAGGAGATACTTCTGCCCCTGTGTGTTTGTACATTCTGAAATCTCTTTTTTACTGCCAATCTGAGGCTTAAGGGGTTAAAAAAGAATAAAAAATTTGAATATACAACACGTTGTATAAGAAATGCTGCACAAGGAATGGAACCATCAACTGTCTTGGAGACTTCTGTCATTTTCAGTACAGAGGGATCTCAAGAGAATTTGATACAAGATGAAAGGTCACAGGCAGAAGGACAAATTTAAGGGTAAAGGTTGAGTGGTTTCTAAAATGAAAGCAGTCAGACAGGTCTCTCTTGTCTGAACAGCTGAGAAGAAGCAAAATAATAAGTTATTAAATTATGACCCAGCAGTGATGTAGCAATCTAAAAGTGAGTTCACTTTCAGATGAGTTAATGAGATCGCGTACAAAGGACTGCAGCTCTGACAAAATGGACAGGAGAGTGTGAAATGGTACTGCTGGAAAAGCACTCTGGCCTGATGCAGAGATAAAATGGAAGAAATACTGAGAAACTAGTATGAAAGGTAGTGAGAGATGGATGGAAAAAAGTTGTTTCGACATAGCTTTGGAAATTAAATGGTAGCTTCATTTCCAGAAGGAAAACTGCTTATCTTGACCTTTATGCATATCTCCTCTCCTATCTTGATGCATGCCTCCTACATTCAGTGGGGATTATTCCCAGGAAGGCTGACAGAAAGTCCTAGGAGTATGCAGTGTTTTTTTTCATTTTGTGGAACGTCCATCCTAATGGAAAAAGGGGTTTTTATGGAGGGAGAGCTTCAATATGGAGTCCCTCTGTTTGAGCTGGGCCAACCAGCACCTATGGTGGCAAGCAGCTTTCTTTCCCATACTACCATTGCCCTAAGTGTAGCTTTTTCTACCCAATAAGTAGCCATTAGAGATGGGTACTAAATGAAAAATGAAATGCTGTTTTGTACTTTTGTTACGTAATGAATTCAGGAAACAAAATGGGAGAGCTTCCTCGAGCTCTTTCCTGTAAGCCCCCTAAATTTGGAGGGATTTGAGGTTTAGAGGGCCAAATTATTCAGTTGTAAACAGCCCCCCAGCAGTAATTGGAAGTGCTGTGTACACACCATGCTGGCAATTGGTCAATTTATTACTTTTCCCTTGCTTAACCCTTATATTGCTGGCATGTGCTGTACATCAGTTTTGCAGTTAACTAGGGGGACCCCCATTTGGAGTTTAATAACTCACCTCTTGAACTCCAAACCTCTCCAGATCTGGGGGACTTGCAGGGATGAGTCCAAAGAAGCTGTGCTGTAATTTCCATGCTGCTACATGCCTGAAATCATTATCTTTCCCTGTAAGCCCCCCAAATTTGTAGAGGTTTGGCATTCAGGAAAGCTGAGTTGTTAAACTCCAAATGGGGGTCCCCCTTGGAGAAAATCATTTATAATTAAGGGAACCACTTGAGGAAGATCCCCTCATTGTGGGGGGGCTATTAGCAGCTCCCCAACTCAATTAGAATGATTCTCTCCTTGGAGGACCCTATTTGGAGTTTAATAACTCAACCCTCTGAAGAGTCCAAACCTCTCCAAGTTTGTGGACTTACAAGGAAAAGTCCAAAGAAGCTATCCCCTAAATTTGGTACCTACAGAATGCAGAGTAACAAATTGTTTCATTTCATTTCATTCTGAAAATTCTTTTAAAATTTTGTTAATAATGAAACGAAACAAAAGATGAAAAGGAGGGATGAAACAAAATGCTATATTACAATTTTGTGCCCATCTGTAGTAGCCATTCATTTATTTGTGTGAAATAATAGAATCACTTCATGAAACCTAAGGGGAATAGTGCCTAAACTGTATCCTGTTTTCACTGGAAACCTTGATGTTTGAGGCATGGAACAATTCCCCTCCCCTCCCTCCACAGAATCACATTCTTCCCATAGAACAGAGAGGGACCCATTGAGAAATGAGTCTGTTAGGGTTGACTTACTCTGTCAGCCTATGGATTTTGATCTTTAGAAATTTTGATATGAACTGACACAATCTTCACCTCCCAGACTACTGTGCAGGCTGGAACATAATTATTATATTCTTGGATGTTGCCCTTCTCTGAATTTTGTGATACTGTTCTGGCCTCAAATATGTACCAAAATATAATTGCAAACGTGTATGTTTGTTTAAGGACAAGGAATACTGATAAATGTGCAGTTTGAGATAAAATGTATTTAAAAAGAAAAATATATATTGAAAAATATGTATTTAAGTACTATTTAAATACGTGTGTGTGTGTGTGTGTGTGTGTGTGTGTGTGTGTGTGTGTTTTAAATTAAAATTTAATCTAGAATGAAAGGATAAGTTAAAATTACACAAAATGGAAGCTGACATTTTGTGACCAAAGTGGTCCAGTAAAATACTATGGGAACACAAAGCATGCTAAGATACATCTGTCACTGACCACTGGAAGCAGAAGAATGACAGTTTTAATGAACCTAAAGATACTTACAAGGTAATTGGCATATTAGCAGAAATACTCTCTTCTTTGCATATGAGCTTTGTTGTATACAGTAATACCTTTGTTTATGAGCATAATTTGTCCCAGAAACATGCTTGTAAACCAAAACGCTCTTACATCAAAACAGATGGCCCCATAAGAAATCATGGAAACTTGGATGCTTTGTTCTGGGGTCCCATAGGCCACATACTGTACACAAAAATGCCAAAACTCACAAAAGAAGTTGGCTAGAAGTCCATGTCCACACCATGGTTTACATACCTGGCTGTGGTATACTCTCTGCCTGATACTAATAACTAGATTTTACTCTGTATTTTTAAAGTAACATTAATAAAGTGCAATTTTTAGCCTTATACACACTTGACTAGCTGCCCCATGACTAGAAATGGTTTTGAAAAAATAGGAATGAATGTTGAAAAAAATAAAGAAAAATATAAAGAAAAATAAAACCCTAACTTGCATGTTCCTGGCTGGTGCAAGGGAGACTTCTGTTCCTCTCTTTTCCCTCTGCTTTGGAGGCTGCTTGAGATGGAACATTCCAAACAAGCACCCACAATCCAGCAGGGGAAGGGATGGAGGGAGAGCCACCATTTGCTCACTTGTGATCATGTGACCTGCTCCAGTGGTTGTGTATGAAGTCATTGCATGTTGATCAGGGCAAAATTTAGAAGCAATGTTTGCTTGTCTTGCAAAGTGCTCTTAAACCAAGTCACTCTTAAACCAAGGTATTGCTGTATTAATTATTATTGAAAAAATTACCACTCTCAAGATGAATATTAGTATTACAAAGTTCTGTTCATGCTAGAAGGGAAGGCACACACTTCCTTCACACAAAAGAGGTCCTTTTCAGCGTGGAGCTGAATCTTAACGGCATAAAAACAGTAGGCATTTTTCTCTGTTGTGTCAAAGATTAAGAACTCATTACTGAGAATTGAAAACAGGACTGCCCAAGACAACAGGGTTGTGCTAATGTTTTGAAACAGCTCACTTCAGACTAGTTAGTTTATCGCACATCTGGCTGCTATATGCAGCATTTGTTGTTAGCATCCAGGTGGTTGATTTAGATAGGGGACAGGATAACCAGTCTGCTTTAATGTCTAGAGTGTTCAATTAGGACATAGGAGGCCTGCATTTAGATCCTCACTAAGCCACAGAAACCTCACTTGGAGTGGAACTGGTAAAACTACTCCTTAAATATCTTGCTTTTCCCTGAAAGACCTTGCTTTAAGTCAGTTCCAGTTTGGTGGTTACTTCACGTCCTTCCTTGTTCCACAACTAGTTTTGTACCATGACAGGGTTGGTCACGATTACGTGGTTTAGCCCTTGTTTAGTCCCTGTTTCTGTTTACTCATGGGCATGGGCACTTGCCTCGTGACAACTGTTACTTCACAGTCTTGTTCGTGACAAATTCTGAATTTGTTTTGCTTTCTTAAACTTTTTTTAATATCCTAAATAAAACTTTTTCCATATTGCAATTTACTGGTCTTCCTTGATTTACATCTCAATGCTACAGAATGTTCAGTAATTTCTTTAATAAACATTTGTGCTGCATGGTGTTTCCCATAGGGAATCTAATGTTGAATGCCACTTCAGTCGCTGACCAATAGGTGGACACTGGTTGTTGAGTGACAGTTGTTACCTCATGGTCCCTTGTCTTGGAACAGAAACTGTGAACTAACTGTGACAAGGAAATTCCCTACTCCAGCGCCAGGTACAGATTTGTCCCGCTTACCACCCATTCTGGGGACATGGTGTAGACAAATTTCACCTGTTGCGCGATGGACATGAAGTAAGATTTGTTTTTACTGGTCCGAAGCGCAACACTTACAGAGACAAAGTGGACGTGAAGTAACTGCCCTTGACAGCATGCAACAGTAGGATATAAAGAAATTTTGACTGTTTGTCCAGGAAAAAAAGGAAGTGTTACAAAATATCTTCCCCAAATACTGATTTCTGTGCAGTCCCATCACTCTTTTCTCACCATTCTGGGGACGGAGTTGTTAAGAGCAGCACCTTGGCTTTATTTCAAAGCTGCCCTTCCAGATTTCTAGTTTATAAAGTTAGAGACTGATTTTTATTGTTAACCCTATGCTCAAAGCACCTCTCTTCCCAGAATGGAGGGAAAAGGCAGTCGTGTCCTCAACCTCTGTTCCTTTCATAGGTTTTCTTTTTGAGTCACGATGTCGCTTCCAAGGCGAAGAAAATGTGTCATCCAATATGAATGCACCATATGAGATACATGAACTGTAGAACTTAAAGTGGCCTGCTTGGGATTCCGTGAGCTGACCTCGGTGTCAGGCTGTGGTCATAGCATGAAAAAAGAAATATGCCTAAGGGCTGGCTGGGTCACACACACACGCACACACATTTGTGTTCTTTTGCTAAGGGTTGCCAAGTGGTGACTTCAAAGTCTACGTGGTTTACTATGAACAGAACTTTTCAAATCATATTTCTGTGTAACCCTACCATCCCATCACTTCGGATAATGTGGGTTCAGACTGCACATTCAGTTGGCAGCCATAAAGTATATAATGATGAATAATAGGAAGAAGAAACCAAATGCACAGTTTGGGGACACCTGGCTCAGCAATAAAGTGAAAAGGAGTTTGGAATTCTAGTAGATCATAAGCTGAATATGAGCCAGCACAAAGAAGGCAAATGCTATTTTACACTGCATTAACAGAAATATAATTTCTAACTCCTGTGAGGTGCTCGCGCCCCTCTATTCAGCACTGGTTAGGCTTAACCATGAGCACTGTGTCTGGTTCTGGACATTGCACATCAAGAAAGATCCTGACAAATTGGAACAAGTTCAGAAGAGGAGAAGTATGATGAGAGTGGACGGAAACCAAGCCCTATGAGGAAAGACTGAAATAATTGGAAATATTTAGCTTGGAGAAAAGAAGACTGAGGGGTGATATGTTCGTACTTTTTCAAATATTTGAAAGATTGTCATAGAGAGGAGGGACAAGATCTATTCTCAATCATCCCAGAGTGCAGCACACACAACAATAGGCTTAAGTTAAGAGAACCCAGCTTTTGGCTGAATTTCAGGAAATAATTCCTAACTACCAGAACAGTACTGAAATGGAACCACTTACCTTAGGAAGTGGTGACTGTTTCAACACTTGGGACATTCAAGAAAAAATGGACAATCACCTGGTAGATATCATTTGTTTTTTTTTCCTGCATGGAGCAGGGGGTTAGACTTGATGGGCAACTTCACTATTTATTTATTTAATTATAAGCTACTCTTGGTGGTTTACATGCAAAAACAAAATACAGTAAAATACATTTTTAGAATGAAATGAAATGAAATTATTCATTATGTTACAAAATTTCTCCACTGGGTCCTAAAGGTACCAAATTTGGTGGGTAGATTCTTTGGACTCTTCCCTGTAAGCCCTCAAATTTGGAGAGGTTTGGGTTTCCAGGGGCTAAGTCAAATTCAAAAGTGGGTCCCCCATGGAAAAAGAGGAAGAAGAAAAATCTTAAACCCAAGCCTCATTGATACCCTCTGTGCTGTGGGAGATTGAGGCGAGTGCTGAAATGATTACGTTCTGTTCTATTTTCTGCCTTTCCATAAAGGAAGGAAGCAGATGCCGCAAATGTTGTCTTGCTCTTTCAGAGAGTGAAAATGGGGTTTTTATTACTTTATTGCTTTGAGCCCTTCCAAGGAAGACCTCACCCCCCTCCTTCGCATTCCATAGGACAGAGAGACTTGAGCTTAAAATGCACATTTTTCTTCTCCTCTTTTCCCATAAGGGACCCATTTTGGAGATTAATAATGCAGCCCCCTGAACCCCAAACCTCTTTAAATTTGGAGGACTTATGGGAAAAGTTCAAGGAAGCTACCCACCAAATTTGGTGCTTCTAGGACAAATCGTTTCAGTTTTAGAGCAAAAAATGGCAGTTTGTTTTCTTTCATCATCAAACACATTCTACCATTTGGTTTCATAATGAAATTATTTGTTACGTAACAAAATGGTGAAACAGCATTTTGATTTTCATTTTGAGCCCATCTCTAGTAGTGTCCTATTTATATAAACAAGTTGGAACTGAATGATTAGGGAAGACCAACCTATGAAGCCAGGTTTTCAGTAATTTCTTCAAGCCTTGTTGTGAGGGCACCAGGTGAATCTCTTGTGGAACCAAAAAAGGCCTGGTACCTTGCTGAACCCCTCCCTCAGGGGTTGGTACTTGCATGCAGATAGCCAGCCTGTCTTGAAAAAGTGATCCTGGCAGTTCTTCTTGGGAAGAACCATACTGTCAGATACTGAGGTCCCAAACCATTTAGGGCTTTGTATGTTAATACCAACAACCTGAAGCCAATGTGGTAGTGAATAGGCAACCAGTGCAGAGCAGATAGTACAGGGGCAATAGGCTGGAACCTTTTAAACCTTGTTAATAATCTGGCTACTGTATTCTGCACTATCTCCCAGAGGGCATCCGGATCCAGACCCACGAGATCATCGCAGGCGCGCTCACTGAGAGTGGCCACACCCAGAGAGGCACGGAAAACGCACACGTGAAACCATGCCTTCTCTGTGGTGGGGCCTTCTCTCTGGAATCATCTCCCCAGTGAGCTGCGCCTGCTGGAGTCCCTGCCTGCCTTTAAGAAAGCTTTGAAGACCTTCCTCTTTAAAGAGGCCTTTGGTGACCTTATTAGTTAGTTTTTTTTTAAACCTCCTTACTTCCTCTCCCCTATTCCATTTGCCGCCATCTTGCCCTCCGCTGCTTTACTGCTCGGAGGCTTTTTTACTTATTTTATGTGTTTTTAACATTGTTAGCCGCCCAGAGTTCCCACTGGGAAGATGGGCGGGATATAAGCTCATAAATAAATAATAAATAAATAGCTGCGGTCTCTACATTAACCTCATAGGCAACCCCACATAGAGAGCACTACAGTAGTCTAATCTCATGAATGCATGAGCCAGCATGTTCAGGAAGGTCCACAGCTGAGCAATCCTCTGCAGTTGGTAATGAGTGGAGTGGACCACTGACACCAGTCGGGTTTCCATGGTGAGCACCGGGTCCAACACGATGCCCAGACTGTGTACCCCATCCTTCATGGAGAGAGTTACTTCCCCAAAGGTAGATTACTTTCTATCTGGGCCTCCCTCCAGGTACTCTCTAGCCTTCTCCAGTTTTGCTTCAGAGCTCACAAATCCTGGTGAAACCAGCAGCTGGACAGGCCTGATGATGGAGGGGGCATTTGGGTGTTATTGTGTCAGCTGCCCTGGTGGCTGCCATACACCAACTCTCCACCAGGGTGTCAACAGGTGTGCCAACCAGTTCAGTGGATAATCCCCACATAGCATCCATTGGATCCAGTAGTCTGTGGGGGAGGACCATCTTAATGGGTCCAAGCTCCCTGTGGGGAAGAGGTGCCACTATGAGGCTGCATTTGATCAGATGATGCTCCGATCATGACAAGGAGACCAACTCAAGGTCGGTCACCATCAGACCACTCTCTGCACATTAGCAAAAATGAGGTTTAATGTGTGTCCTGCCACATCCTGCCAGGGCCATTGACAAATTGGGACATGTCCAAGGAAACCATGGATTCCAAGAACTTTAGAGCTTGACCACAAACCTGAGTCTCCACATGAGTATTGACTAAAAGCCTGGGAGACCTCAACAGTGCCCTGGAGACAAACGTGGCTAGCTCTGGAAAGTAAAGTGCTGGATCATGAGGAGTGTGATATGCCAGCACTATCCCAATTGCTTCCCTGCCCTCAGTCACCAGCTGGAGGACCTCAAGACCTGGAACCACCAATGCCGAGAGCCTGACAACCTCAAGGCTGTTTTTGTATACAATGGCTACCCCCCTCCTCCAATCTACCCTGGTGTTGGATGGAGTACTCAGGTGGGCACATCAAAGCAAGGGCTGGACTACTCTTCATGCCTACCTAAATTTCAGTAATGCAAGCCAGGTCTGCCTTTTCATCCAGTATCAAATCATATATAAGATGGGTTTTAACAATGGCAGACATGGCATTTATCAACACCAGGGACAGAAAGGAAGGCTGTCTGTATTTTTACAACAGGGCTTGCATGCAAATATACCTACATACAACAGCCAAGGAATATTTGGCATGAAATGTATATTCCATTACACATTGTATTGCACATCTCATTCTGCTGCAATATGTCTGAAGAAGTGGACGTGTCAATGAAATGTTACATTAAAATATGAAATTTAGTCTTTAAGGTCCACATTTTTTATCTTTTGTTTTGTTTTTCTTTGATTTTTGTCTGGAATTCTTGCACAGACTAACACAACTGCCTTCTCGGAAACGTCTACTGAGGACAAGAACCGTGAAGATTTCCATCCCTAAACTTACCATATTTATGCATATTTCCTTTCATTCAACATGCCAATCTTGAAGTAACTAGACAATATGAGGTTTTGCATCATAATTCATGAGTACAGACTTGTTTTTGTGTTGTACTGAGCCTTCCACTAAGATTAGGGTTGTACTATAAAACTGGTGAGAATCCTTTGTCCTTTCACCCCAATGCTCTTACAATCACTCAGTACAGGGGACCTTCATATAAAAATGGTTTGTATAACATAAAATCTGTACAACATAAAAATTCCAAAGATAGGGGAAATTTGCTTAACAAAATTGCCTATGGGGCGAATTCGTACAACATAAAAATGGTCACAATTAGGGATTACTCTGTTTTCAAGGCATTCCTATGGAAAATTTGCTTAAAAGAATTTCATTTGGAACAAATTAACTTCTTTATACAAGGTACCACTGTACTTTGAAAGCAGCACCTTCTTCCCAATATGGAACCTAATAAGTCAATGGCAATCAAGACTTAGATTCAAGTCAATTGTCTTGAATGGCCCATCTAAATGAAAGATGAAAATTAATATGCAAAAGCAGACCAGGTAATGATTATGCTAATGACTCTGCTTCCCTTATTGGGTTACCACTGAAGTTATACACTGTAATGTGAACGAATGAGAAGTATTAATATGATCACATAAATCCTCATTATAAAACAACATTATGTATTCATAGGGCATTAATTGCAAATGAGGGGGAGGAAGAAGGAGGAGAGTTTAAGAATTGCCCCACACAAAAGTTTTGGATAGTCCACATTCTGTTTCCAAGTAGACAGAGAACTGCTTCTGTGAATTTGGAAATCAAAGATTACAGTGAGGAAAAATATGACCATGTTTATTCCAAGAGGTATCCACCAACTCACTTTTTATTAGAAACAGCAGAGTTCGGTCTGTGGCTTAATTTTACAAGCAGTTAGTTAGGTTTTTCCCTTCCTTTTTTCCTGTGAAAGTTGGATGCTGAGAGTTAGGAATGTCATCAAAACAAAGAATTATAGGTAAAATCTAATGGCTCTTCAGTTTTTCTATTAAATTTCATTGTCATGTTTGATTCTCAGTTCCTATTTAGAATAGGTGGCAGGAACAGAGTTTACTATCTGCATGGGAAACATTGTTTGTAAAGTTGAAAAAACTTTGGTGGTATGTCAAGAAAAAGTAAGCCATTGTTGTTATATTTATTTTTCTTTGAAAATAATAGCACATTAATGCACTGACTGGTTCATGTATGCTACTCATAATAAATAGTTAAGTAAATAAATAAGCAGAAAATACAATCTGAAAAAATGCAAAAAATGTCCCCAAATTCACCAAATGACTCCCTCAAGCAAAGTTAACAATGTCATGATACTGATACTTGTCAATAAAAATAAACAAGTTACAATTACTTTTACTGAGTTGCTCCTATGATCTATCTCTTCACAGGAAGTAAGAGTAAATCATGACTAGGGCAGGGGTATCCCTCCCCATAAAATTTTAGGGTGAGTGTCCCACCCAAAAAAAATCCGTGCACAACCCAGCCTTGACAGGAAGATAAAGCGGGTGGGATTTAGACAAACACAGCAAGACAAAAGACTGAGATGTTTGCATCTTTCAATGAGATTGCTGCTCTTTCAGCTATATCTGAGGAAGAGACATGTGGTGAGCAGGGTTCTGTTCATAATGCTGAATGGTAGTACTATTTTCTTTTCTTTTTAATTTATTTTGATTTTCCCCCACTCAGCATCTGGATTTCCCAATTTAGAATTTAATGTTATGAGAATCATCCTGTATTACTGAAGATTTACACACACATCCACCCCCTGGAAGAAACACAATGCGAAAAGAGGGTGCCGTTCACTCCATTTTCCAAATTTGCAGGATTTTTTATTCATCTCAGTTATCAGAAATTTATAAAGCATCAATCATGCAAAATGAAATTGCATGGTATCCCATGCTACAGAGTACGGCAACACAGAAGCATCTAGAACAAGCATTTTCTGGCTGTAGCAGAGAAAGGTGGCCTATAAAACAAGCAAGCAAGCAAGAAAACCAAGGTCACTCACTACTGCTTACATCAGCAATAGGCAATCTAGAGCCCCCACCCCACAGTATATCAAGATACAATTCCCATAGTCCCTAAATATTGGCCACATTGTCTAGGGCTTGTGGAACCTATAACATCAAGCTTCTGGAAAGCACATGATAACTTCATCTGGGTTTAATTATGATCCATATTATTACCAATAACTGAGCTTTGGGCTGTCCAGTAATGCATATTTAGAGGTTTCTTGATTGGTGTCAATGAATATTTTCTCAATCTTTAAGACTTGGCAAAGTAAGAGCTTCAAAAGAACCATTTTTTCCATGTGCATACTTTCCAACACAGCAGCTCTCCGTACTCCATTGGATCCATAGGCATAGCAATCAATTCACTTGTAGAGTTAAAATGAGAAATAAACATTGGCAAAATGTGTGCTGTAAAGTGCTTCTCACTTGTGTACATGACTTACTGGATTCTGATGCCTTTATATATATATATTTTAGCCTGTAGTCTGCCAACAGGCAAAGAGATTTGATTCAGTCAGGCTTTGGGTAGTTGCTTGCTATGGAAGAGGTTTTCAACTAGAGTGTGGAATTACTGTGTTATGGCTTTGTTTTTAATACATATTATTTTAAAATAGCTTTAACTTCAATTCTGTATAATAGTTATAATTCAAATTTAATTTAATGGTATAATTTTTAATATTTCCTTCCCCTCCTTTTTTTTTACCTTCTTTTGAGCCACTCTGGATCTACACATACCTAGCACACACAGCTAACTATTAATACAAACACTTAATGTGGTTTTTAAAGTTATTCTCTGTTCTAAAACACTTTTAAAAATCATTTCCTTGTCCCAAGGAAGTATTTAATTTGCTAATATTGTGAGGTGTTTCTTTTCTTTGGCCATTTTAAACTACTTTCTTCTTTCTTAAAAGATGAAAGACTTGTCTTGATTCACTTCCAGCAATAACTAATGCTTGAAATGGACCCAAAGAGACCAGTCCTACCCTCACCAAAAAGGTAGAGGTCCCTGACAGGGCCATAAAGTTATGGGCAGAACAATTCTGGGGCCTAGTTTGAGTGAAAATACCATCCAATCAGTGTCTCTAGGAGCAAGTCATCCCAGCTCTTTAGTTGAGCCAAGAGTAGGCTAAATGCCTGTGTAGTCAATCTCTGTGTTGCACATTTGGATAACTTCAGGGATCCTCCCGAAGCATTGATCGGAAAAACATAACCGACCCTCATTTTGCTGCCTGCAGGTGGTGAAAAATGTTGGAAGGGGGATCAAGTGAAGGTGAAAAATGTGGTGTGATGAAGCCTTTTTCCATTTTAGAAAGAGCAAAGGAGAAATGTTGTGCACATGAACTTTACTGCTGCATTATTCCTGGTGTTTTGTGAAGGAAACATAGTCTATTTTGTATAATATAGCAACTGGTTTTCCATTTCCTTGCTCACCAGGTAACAGAAACCCGGACTGGTCCTCTTGGCTGCAGTAACTATGACAACCTAGATTCTGTCAGTTCTGTTCTTGTACAGAGTCCGGAAAATAAGATTCAATTACAAGGTACGTGTGGGTGGATATTTTATTAATAAAAAAAATACAGGATGAACTTTATAAATTTACTTGGCAGATTCCTTAAACCTCTGCCTAAACAGCACTAATCAAAGATTGGTTCAGATGCTGTATTTCCTTAACCCTAAAAAAGGGGGTAATGCGTATGGTTCGATTGATCATGTCTGAAATGTCAGAGGTGGGATGAAACCTCTGAACTCATACAAATATTCCATGGCTTAGAGCTAGTCTAGATATTAAAGCTGCCACCTTGGATTAACATCCTGATGATTTTGTAGGCTACCTCTTGTACCCCCTTGGCCCACATCTACATTCCAAATTGGGGTTGGCAAAGTACAGCCTTCACCTGTGGTTGGACTACAACTCCCACATTCCTCCCCATTAACCATGATGGCTAGGATTTCTGGGAGTTGCAGTCCAGAAATTTCAGGAAGGCCACCATTTGGCCTTGATATAAAACAACCTGTCATGGAAATTGAGCCCACTGCATGATGAATCCAGCTCATCTAATGAGCTAATTTGAATAATAAGGATGAACATTCCACAATATTAGTGTCCACACAGTGATCACTGTACTGCACACACACACTTTGCAATTTGCTGGCACATCCACCAGATTTATCCATATATTTACATCATAAAGGATGCAATTATAAGCATACATAACAGGATCTCAGTCCCACTGTACTCAATGGAACTTACTTTCTGAGTAATGGCGCTTAAATGAGGTGTAGAAAAGTCAGGTGATATGCATTTCATGTCAAGATATGTGAGATCACTCTTCTGTGTGTCTCCTCATCTGCCTCCCCAGCCATTCATATGGCATTCTCTGCATTTCAGACACCCTGCTGGTCCTTGATCTCTCACTTCCATCCATCATTATTGTCTTCAGAGTTGTGGGGTAACATTGGTAGCAAACTCAACAGAGCCTCAGACACCTTTACTCATACCATGATCATCTGAGCCAGGAAGCAACAATTTCTACTTCCACCATCTTCCCTATAAAATCTCAAAAGTGAATGCCAAAACTGAGAGGCTCTGCTTAGCAGGTTTTGAGATTGTGCAATGAACTATAGGGAGAGAATATAAGGAATAAGCCCTGTCACCTTAGCATACTTTCCTTACTGTATGGAACTGAAACCAGTATATACATTATTTCAGCCTAAGATGCATGTATTTGTTTTTATTTGATTGGACTTATTCTCACTCATTCACCATATATATAGATCACATTTTATTTTTACAGTGGACTCTCGTATAACAAATGGTTTGTATAACATAAAATCTGTAGGAGAAATTTGCTTAACAGAATTGTCTATGGGGCAAATCTGTACAACATAAAAATGGTCGCGATTAGAGATTACTCCGTTTTCAATGCATTCCTATGGGAAATTTGTACAAAGGAAATTTTGCTTAACATAATTTCATTTGGAATGAATTAATTCCTTAATACAACATTGCTTTGACCTTTGTCGATTACATTTACAAATTTAATCCATTCTGAGTGCATGCTCATAAGTAGAAAAATTCATAAGCAGAGTACCGTTTTCTCATAAGAATGCATTGAAAATCAATTAATCCATTCCGGAGGGAATGGATTTCAATACATTCTTCTGGGAAGATGGTCCTTTGAAATTTGTGTGCTCACCACCACACCCCCCCACGTGATGGCAGGGGGTGGGATTCAAATGGCTACAGCCATGGCAGCTCAGCTCTAGCCCTTTGAAACCTGCGCACTCGCCACCGTATCCACCTCTGTGCTTGCTGGCACAGCTCTGCAGGCACGTGCCTCCCTTCCACCAGCCCAAGCTGCCCCAGCATGCACCTGATTGGTGCATGCTGGCACAGCGCAGGTGGGTGGAAAGGGCGAGCCATGCCAGCATACATGTGCCTCTCTTCCACCATGCCAGTATGCACCTGATCAGGTGCATGTTGGTGCAGCTCGGGCGTGAGGAAGGTAGGTATATGTTGTACAGAATTGTCTATGGGGCAAATCTGTACAACATAAAAATGGTCGCGATTAGAGATTACTCTGTTTTCAATGCATTTCTATGGGGAATTTGTAGAAAGGAAAATTTGCTTCACATAAATTCATTTGGAATGAATTAATTCCTTTATACAAGGTACCACTGTATTTACTAAAATTTCATTCCATCCTTTTCCCAAGAAGTTCAGACCTGTCTTTGATGCCACCCAACCCATTTTATCATCTGAAAAGCCCTGTAAGTCTGTTTAAATTGATATAGGTGAAACAAAATTGAACATCTCTCTCTCTCTCTCTCTCTCTCTCTCTCTCTCTCTCTCTCTCACACACACACACACACACACACACACACACACACACACACACACACACACACACACACACACACACACACACACACAGGGGGGGGGAGGGAGGGGAGGGAGGGAGGGAGGGAGGAGGAAACCATAGCTTTCCACTCCTAATTCCACTGCTCTGTCCGTTGTGTTACATTGATTCCCAAGTAGTCTTCCATCAAGGCAGTGGCTATTCTGTTTTAGGAGAATTTTAGAAGCATGATACAAAATTATCTGAAAGATAATGACAAAAACAAATTAGTTGATTGATTGATTTTAAGCAACCTGCCTTTGCTATGGTAATTTCTTAAGGATTTGTTTCAAGGCACTTGAGCAAATATAAAGATCTTTTGTTCAAGTTTTTTTCTATGAAGTTGAAAAAAACAACTTTAGTCCCCCATTCTTTATTATGAGATAAAAGGAAGCATGTTTAGTGCTCATTATATACTGGACAAAATGCCATGAGATATACTGTATTATGATTCAAAACACATCAGGTAAGTTTAAGATGCTTTTTTAAAAAATGAAAACACATTAAACTAAAACAACCCAGATTATATCAGAGCATTGAATCAAAGTAACAGGCAAACAGTACTCATTATATATACATAATAGCTAATGTGTGAGCATTTGTGTTAAAATGTAGAAATATGGATGCTGTTTTCTCTTATTATCCCCAAATAACCTGTTAAATGCAACCTTGATCCTTCTAATGCACTGCAACTTTCATATTCTGCTTGTCCTTGTGTTAATGAATTATAAGCCTGTATCAAGCTAAAATACCTCCATAATCACCAAAGGAGAAAAATTCATAACAATTAAAACTGCAGTTGGACAATGAAACATAGACTATTGTTTCCTGCCTTATCTTTTTCACATGTTAAACTGTTAATAAGTTTTCTGCTGCTTGGGATTTTAGTGGTTATGTTTAAAACCACACAAAATTGTGATGATCTTATGTGTTGTATTCTACAGTAATCAAAATTGCTTCAAAAATGGAAGATTAATATAGACTGGCCTGCCTGTGAGCTACCCATGCATGAGACCCTTGCCTGGGCATTATTTTAAAGATGACTGTGCCAAAGTTTGAAACATCATAAAAATTTCTTATTGACACGCTTCAGCTTTCTCTCATTTACTTGAAGAGATGATCTGCAGTCAGGTTGCTCCAAATTCAAAGCGTATTTGGTGGCCAGGTATGCCAATCTTTCTTTTCCCCCAGTAAGTAAACAATAAAGTTAAAGGATGTCGGTAAGACTGACAAAATGATTCCTCCAGTGCCAGTGAATTCCAAATGAAAAATGGTCCCAGGTAGCTCAAGTGAGAGATCAGTTCTTAGGAAAAGAAATGACAAATTTTTATGATGTTTCAGACTTTGGCACAGTCATCCTTAAAATAATGCCCAGGCAAGGGTCTCATGCACAGGTAGCTCACAGGCAGGCCAGTCTATATTAATCTTCCATTTTTGAAGCAATTTTTATAACTGTAGAATACAACACATATTTCAGACTGATGCAAAGGCAGTGCATTTTCAAGCAATTTTGGCCGTCTCCAGGTCTGCTTGGGCTCTTTCTATAAAACGTTTGTTAGTGTGACACTTCTTGAATGCAGCAGCATGTTTCCAAATGGAGATACTGCAGGTGTTTCGGTCGTTGCGGGTTTAGAACGTGGCTGCCTGAAAAAAACAATATTTTCCCTTCCCTGGCTTCTAGGACAGGTGGTGAGAATTATCTTCCCACTAAATTGATGGATAAACTCAACATTCTCCCTTCACTTCTCACATAATAGGACAGCCTATCTGGAACTGTACGCCTGATATTTCTGGGCATCTAACAACTTGATAGATGATCCTGTCATTTACATTGGGGCTCCTGTCTCCGCTGTGTTTATGGAAATTATTTGCAGTTCAGAAGCTGCTCTCCCCATGCTTGACATAATATTTGTCAGTAAAATGCTTTTGGAAATTGGTTGTTACATCAATCATAGACCCATTTTGATACATGCTGTTGGATTCCTAAAATCATAGTGCACAGAGCTGCCTTTTGAAAAAAATCACTTTATACTCAATGTTCCTTTAATGTATAAAGTACTTCACCTAGCTTAAAGGTTTCTTCTCATCCACCCACCCCAAAATGTCTTTACATGTATGTGTACCATGCCAATATAATTTAGATAGGTTGATATGAAAAAATGGAAGCACAAAGGGAATTGTTTTGACCGGTGTTTGGTTTTCATCAGCTGCTGCCTTCCCACAGCTGCCAGGCTTTTAAAATATTTTCATTTCAGCTGTGTGAGTTGTTCCCCCAGTGTGTGGGCTCCCATAATCTGTGTACTCATTTCTTTTGCCCATATGTTGTTTATGTTCCAGCAGGTTTTTAGGGTCAAAACTGCCAACAGTGATAGTAGTGGGGTGAGTGTACAGACATGAGCAGAGAGTCCTCTTGTCAACATTTATGGGGTTGAAAGGAGGAGGAGGAGGAGGAGGAGGAGGAGGAGGAGGAGGAGGAGGAGGAGGAGGAGGAGGAGGTGGTGGTGGAGGAGGAGGAAGATTGCTTTCCACCAACCTATGAAAGTTCAGCACATCCTAGGTGATCTGTGACTAAGAGTAGAGAGGTGTATACCACTCCTAAATAGTCCTGTGCTTGGGCCATAAATTGCCGTGGGCAGATATTATTCCACAGGAGCTATATAAATCAAGCTTCTCTTGTGTATGGCATTTTGGAAACAGTCAATATTTTACAGGACCATTTATTTTTGTTTTGTACTGTCCCTCTACCAACTGATAAAACTGTGTAAAAATAATCTAATCTAAATTAGATTCCAGGAGACATTTAGAAGCGGTTAATAATAGTGGGATACATTTCCTCATGGGGGAACAATACTTACTCATACTATAATGGAAGTGTGAAGCTGGGAAGAACCCCAGTGTCCACAAGTATAAAGCCCTGCTGTAAAAATCACTCTCCTTTGGTGAGGTAGTGATTTTCATCTATGCACATAGTAAATTTCTATGGCTATCTTTCAGTCTTTCATCTCACCATGTTTTATGCCAAGGGGTTATTGTGCTTCTTCAACCTTTTATTTAAAAGAATGCTGCCACTATTTCTTGTCTTGTATGAATCAAGGCAAAGAGATTTCAGTGGGGAAAGAAAAAAATAACAGGAAGTGAGACATACCTGTACCTCCATTGCACCTCTGACGAAGAATGAGAATCATGGACTTCCACAGGTTGTTGATATGCAGCCCAAATTGTACCTCATTGATTTGGGTAATGGGATATCACCTGTTACCCACCTGTGGTCTACACCAGATGTTTTTGGACTACAACTCCCATAAATCCCTGCCAGCACAGCTAATGATGAAAGTTTCTGGGAGTTTTAATCCAAGACTAAAAATCCTTGGTGTCAAAGTTGGGAACTACATTTTTAGACTCTTATCTCAAAGTGCAGGAGGAAATTGGAGCAAACATGTTAGAAAGAACCAGGTCAACCTACAAGACATTGGCAGAAATTTACAAAGTACTAAAGGAAACAACATGTTTACAAAATCTGTTTGTACCTAAAACATTCAAAGAACTGAGTGGTGCTCAACAACTACTGTATCTTTCTGCGTATAAGACTATATTTTTTTTACTAAAACTGTTAAACTAAAAATGTAAGGTCGTCTTATGCAAGTAAGTGTAGACCATTACTTGTCTTATAAGCCAATGAGACAACCACACAGTAGAGAAACTGCTATTTCGGGCTGGAGAATTGGGGTTGTCTTATACATGGGGAGTCTTATAGATGGAGAAATACAATAATTACTTGGTGACTTTAAAGTCATAAGTGAACATTATGTACGAATCCATATATAGGTATTGTTAAAACTTGGAAAATTCAGTGGCTAAGCAGTGATTAAACTAGTCGTGTTTTGCAATAGCTCCATACCCTGACCCTTTGCCACTGCTTAAATCCACCCTTGTAGCTATCCACAGGTATAAACTTATAATGTCTGCAGCACAGAGGCCTTTGCATAGATTGCTATACTTCTAGAGCCTTACATATGATTGAGATCATTGATTGTTAAACCACATGGTATCTTCCATGGGTATAGGAGTACACAACAAGATACTATGAAATGCTTCCCTGTTGCAGATATCAACTCTGTTTTCAGAGATGCTTATGACGGTGGAGCTGTGTGATGACACAACATTGGGCATAGCTGCTTTGCAAGGTCTATTGCTATCTGACTTAGTGAGATTTACCAGGTTTAATAATATGCCAAGAGGCTGTCCACACACCGTTCACAATCTTAAAGACACCAGTGTTATCACACATAAGCTCTTTTCTCTGAACTTTTTGGTTTAATCCCATCTGTCTTCCAATTAAGGGTCTCAACGTCACTTATAAAATATCTAAAATACAAATATAATAACATTTAAAAACACAATAAATTACAGGGTTTTTTTGGGGGGGGGAGGCAGAATGAACCCAACAGCTATTAAAATTATCAGGTAAAATGAGGTTTTGCTTTTATTCTTTCTTCTGTCAATACGTTATTTACAAATGGGCACGACATGCTCAGCATTTCACTGTCCTAATCACCTACATGGATTGCCTCATTGGATTGGGCTGGTCTTGAGTAGTTGGCAGAAGAAAAATACAATACACAGTTCAAATGAGAACCATTCGTGGACAACACTGTGATTCAATATATTGCACCATCAGCAAGTCATTTCCTTGCCTGATCTCCATAAGCTACTCATATCGCAAAACTTTGGGAAATGTGCATATACGATGTTTGTATTTAGTCAGCAACTTTTGCTTGAGAGACCCAGTTAAGAATACTGCAAAAAGATCATTTTTCATAGTTTTTCAACAATTTTCTCTTTCTGGGTGTGGGGATTGGTGATATCTGTTGTAGCTGGATTGTGGGAGATGGTTTCCTCCTTATTAAAGTAGCAGTGGAAAGAATTGCTACATAGCATCGTTCCAGGGGTATTCTGACCACGTTTTAAAAAGGCGGCTGCCCTTCATAGTTGCTCAGAGTTGCTTTTACCATCACTGGTCTTGTTGACCAAAAGAATCCAATGGATACAAATTTCCTCAGGCCACTTTGTAAGTTTCATATATGTGCTGACACACTTGGACATTGCACCTCCAGCCCTGCCTCCAACGCCTCATAACCTTTGGCCTGGCCAGACATTCTGATCTTATCTACCGAGAGGGGCAAGTCATGAGCTCAGAAACATCAAATGTTCCTAGGACTTTACCCCTTTACCCCTTCAAATGCAGCCATCAAATTCCATGGCTGAATAAGTGAAACAGAACATCCCCAACAGGAGTGGGCCTTTCGTTTGAATACTAAAGCTGGAGATGTCACTGCTAAGTTTCTAAAGAACATCAGGGAAAGGGGGCTACCATGGGGGTGATTACTGGAGATAAGGAGTCAAATTTACCTCTCCCTTCCCTTTTATGAGTTTCGCTCTGATAAATTATATGCTGCAAAGTCAGCAATCCTTTCTAGGCTTTTCAGAGAAGGCTCTGAAGTGGTTTGCCATTCTTTCCTCTGGGGATACTAGGCAGCTTGCCCAAGTCGACTCTGGCTGTCTTTTCACCTGGGAGGCACAGTGGGAAATTGAACTCTCAACCTCTGGCTCTGTAGCCACATGCCTAATTCACTGCCCTGTCCAGCCACCTATGGCACATTTACCCTGTGCCATAGAGCTCTATCTCACATCCTCTAAAAGCTGCTTTTTTTCAGCAAGAAAAGGTGCCTCTGAAAATCGTGCCCACACGAGGAGCCAGCTTTTCTGGGGGGAAACCTTCGGCCACGCCCCTTGAAGCACAGTTTCCTGGAACCACCTCTGGGGCTTCTCTTTTATTTGCATTGGTTAGGAAGGTGCCTTTCTTAACAAATCAAGGAAGCTGGGGACTTGAAAAGCCTCTTCTTATCTACTTATTTCACATGAATGGAGTGCCCCTGCTTTAAAAAATGGACAGGGATCTTCCTTCTTCAATGTATTTAAAAAAGGTGAGACCCAGAGAGAGCCAGGGTGAGAGTAAATGAGGGGAGAGAGAGGGAGAGGGAGAGAGAGGGAGGGAGGGAGAGAGAGAGAGAGAGAGAGAGAGAGAGAGAGAGCAAACAAGAGGGGCAAAGAGAAGGAGGGAAGGAGGAGTTTGATGTGTGTATGTGAGAGAGAGTGTGTGTGCAAGAGAGCATAAGTGTCTCTGTGTGACACAGAGAGAGGGGGAGCATGTGAGTGGGAGTGACAGAGGAACCAAGGAATCAAGGGGGTGGGGGGAAAGGAAAAAGATGTTTTTATCTGAGCTTGCCTCCTGTTCCAAACTTTCCTTCCCTCTTGCTGCTGCTGCTGTGGCAGCAGTGGCTTTTCTCTCTGTGTTTGTTGGGACAGTGGGAGCACTTCTTCAATCACATGATCATGGCAGGGACAAAGGCACCTTTGTTTAAAAAAGCGGCTCTTCCGGGACGTGAGATAGAGCAAAGCAACACTGCCTCTCTTTCATTTGTGTCAACTTCCTCCACTTCTGGGAGATATAAATTCTAAAGAGACATAGGTTGTGTTCACACACAAAACTTGCCCCTCTAATTTTTCACATTTTCAGCTTCCTGCATGGTCGCAGGTGAACCATATTGCAAAATAAGATGTTAGTTTTCTGAGTCTCACAACTCAGAAGAAAATCAGACTTGTTATGCTTTGTCCACATCTCGTACTCCATAGCTTTTGGTATTTCTGCAGAGTGTTTGGTTGAAACAGGATTCTGATTTTCCTGTATCCTCACATGAGGAGCCCATCCACAGACTACAGAACTCACCCTCCTCAGATGAAAATAAGGATAGGGGAAGAGGATCAAGTTGCCTCTTCTACTCATGGTGAGTTTATTGTAAAAGGCAACAGTAAAATAGGATGTATTTTTAGATTCACTAGAATCTAGTTGGGAAGGGAGGTGACTGGCATAACTAAACAGAAGTAAAGAGTCAGCTGTTCAGGTGTAACTGCCTCAGAAATTTGGCTGTCATCATTTGAGACATCTGCAATATATTGAAAAGGTTTTGGGGTTATGTGATTCCAAGATGGCACCTGCTGTTGGGGACCGTGCACTTGATTGCATTTGTTTCCCTCCTGTGTATCTGTTTTGTTTGCCATCTTCACACAGTGCATTCCCCTGCCTTTCTGCTTCTAAAATTTGTTGAGTGTTGTGATCAAGACTGAGGTTTTGCTGCAAACCTCCACACAGCAAAACCCAGAAGCCCCAAACCAATGGTCACAGACAGCACAAGGCCAATTCCAACTTTGATCCCTAGGTTGGCAATTTCAACAAAAGGAAAGCACTCTAACATATCTTCCACCTCAGGTCTGGGGTATATATGAACTTCTAGACTTTGTTGAGTTACAGTTCCTATAATCTTTTACCATCAGCCATACAAGCCAGGGCTAAAGGAAGATGCAGTCCAAAAGCATAAGGCAGGCATGTCCAAACTTCAGCCCTCCAGATGTTTTGGAACACAACTCCCACAGTCCTTTGCCATTGGAAATACAGGCTCACAATTCTGGGAATTGTGGTCCAAAACATCAGGAGAGCCGAAGTTTGGACATGCCTGGCATAAAGAAATCTATATTTTCCCCAATGGTCACATACTTCCCAACCCTGCAGTGTTGCATAAACACCAGTTAGGTGGATTACTTTATGAATAGATGTAGTTTTTCATAAAATATCACATGTGATTGACAAATAATCACTTTATTCAGTTTTGTCTCTGGCTCTTTCCCTGTCCATTCACATGGTCTTATTTTAGAAATGTGGTTGACGTGGTGGAGTGGGGGAGATGGGGGCAAAGGGACAATCCCCTTGGGTGCAGAAGTTTTAGGGGGTAAAAAAAATAGTTCACTCCTGCCCACAGTCTGCCCCTCCACCCTCTTCACCTCTCTACCTAGTCCTACTACTGCCTCCTCCACCACTGCACAACACAGGATCACCCATTTGCAGCAAATGAGCAATACAGTGCTTTGCAGCAATGGAGGACAATGAGAAGGTAGCGGCAGGACCTGGTAGGGAGGTGACATTGGCAATGGGAAACGGGGTGGAACAGGCTGTAGCAGTGGTGTAGCATGGGAGAGCACAAGGTTGGTGGCCCACACATGATTGGCAACCAATCATATGGCTATTTCATATGGTATTACCATTTAACAAGGAAGCAATATGTCCCCTCCTTATCATTTGTGAGTGTTGTTGGTGTTTTGCTGTCACTTTTACTGTTTGGTTTCACACCTATTCCCCAATATTGTGGGATTGCTCTGGACAAGCAAGGTTGGGAGGGAAGCAATCAAGGGCTTCATCTGAAGCAGAAGGAAGCTGATTGGACTCAGGGAGAGGATGAGCACTAGGGTAATGAAAGCTGTTTGCATAACTTGCTTTAATCTAAACTCAGATTTCTCTTTTAGTCGTACAAAAGTGGGTGGAGCTCAAGATTCAAGTTTACTGATTATGAATCCCATCATTCTGTGGTCAATAAAAAGAACGTTTAAGGCATCTCATGATACCCTATATGCAGATATATATGAATTGTAGTTTTAAAAAATCACATATTTATAGAGCAGAATAAACTGATGCTTAGCGTTAGATCTATAAAGGACAATGTAAAGGTTCTATCTTGCTATCTTATTAACAAGCCTGTTTTTAAAAGGAAAAGATAAATTAAGATAAAATCAAGCTTACAAACCCCACGTTTGGCATGCAAGAATCAACCAACTGGAGAATGGCTAGCTCTTCTTTTCCCCTATCAAGAGATCTGTCTGTCATGGATAAGTAGAACTGGCATGGGTAGACAGTTGAGTTCTGAGAAAGATGTGGGCGCATACTGTCTGTGGGCATGTTTGGAAAGAAATGTGTTCTGTACAGATGGGTTATTGACAGAATTGCAACAATTGTTTTGAGGAAATCACCACACTTAGTAAAATAGGTTCTTTCCTCCCCCACCTTACCCCACCCCACCTCACCCCTTCCTTTTGCCTCCGTCAAGGTCTTCAGCTTATCCTGCCGGAGTATTTGCAAGAGCGGTTTGTGCAGGCCGCACTGAGTTACATCGCTTGCAATTCGGAAGGGGAGTTCATCTGCAAGGGCAATGACTGCTGGTGTCAGTGTGGCCCCAGATTCCCAGAATGCAACTGCCCATATATGGATATTCAAGCTATGGAAGAGAGTCTACTCCGCATAAGCGAGACGTGGAATGCTTACAATAGCGAGTTTGAAGACTCAGGTGCGATGTTTGAACATATTTAATTATGTTAACACATATGCTGTCATTTTATAATGATCTTTCTGTTTGTCAGAATGGCACAGCATTGTACCTTTAGAAACTCTCACTTGTGCCAAGAAAGTTCTCATGGGAGCAGTACAATCAACAGCATAGAGCTGCGCAAAATAGTGCAGCAAATATGTGCATGTATTTGTGAAATTATCTTGAAAGATCCATATTGGTTGGTGGTCATAGCATTCAGAATGTGATTTTAATTGCTGAAACTTGTTCTGTCCGTTCCTAGGCTCCTGACTTCAGGAGTGCTTGTTTTCTGAGATGCCATATGAGGTTAAGAAAGGCAGTTTTTTACCTGTTTTCTTGAATTGTGGCTGAAATCCTGTTGCTTAGCACAGAAAGTCAAAGTAGGCCCACTGAGCCAAAGGAACTTAGGGAGACACTGATTCAACAAATCTCAACTGACTCAATGAGCCTATTCTACTTGCAACTTACTATGTTAAAGAATGGAGTTGAACTGTTTATGAAACTACCTATATGCTACGAATGGACATCTCAAGAACTCCTTACACAATTTAGTGTAGCAATTAGTATTCTTAGACTCATCCAAAGCATGTCCAAGTGGCAAGAGGAAAAAAACCAAGCAAGGGAGCAGACAGATGGGAAAAAAATAGAAACATAACTAGGAAAAGACATATCTACATGGAAGCAGTGAGAAGAAGATGAGAATCAGGAATAATATTTGATACGAAATGTCATACCTGACTGTTGGGTTGGCAGGAAGTCCAGAGATGCAAATATGCACAAAGTGATGGGAGACAGTAGCACAATATTTTGCAGAAAGTTGTCTACCACTAGCGTGCTCAATGAAATCCCTATCTTCAAGGTTTGTGTGTTCTGAATATAAACCTGGAGGCTCTCTACTGGATTGCAGAGCACAAAGATAATCAAACTCACGTTTCCTCAGCAAATAGTTTACAAAATGCTCATGAACATTCTTGGTGTGTCTTGTAAGTCATTGGATTTTCACCTACCATGGGATGTTAACAGGGTTGCTCATAGAGTGAGGAGGCTGTCTCAGTTGCATTGTCAGCAAATTGGAATTACTGGAATTGGCTATACAGTATTTTTCTTTAGTGGGACTTTACCACAGCTGCCAAACAACTCAACCAAGCTATATTTTAAATTTGGATGGAGACTCCGTTTGCTGCTATCTCTTTGACAGGAAAAAATGTCTTGGTCCATTCTATGTTGTACCTTTGCATTAAAATCCTTGGGATGTGAAGGAAGGGGAGATTGGGGGAAAAGTAGCTTTCCATAAACTAATAAAAAAAGGGTGGAGATACAGACAAGGCAAACAGAGGTCAACACTGAGCAATGGGAGGTATGGATGATATCTATATGGAATTGAATGTTATAAAAGAAATGGTTGAATACTTGTCAAAATATAATTTAGACTATTTTTTTCAAGTTCCCTTGAAGGATTGAGGAGGAAATGGCATTGATTCAAGACTACTGTGTTTTAGGATGAAAGTAACACCCATCAACACTTAGCCCAGAGACACTATGAAATAAGCATGCATAGATTTCTGGGGAATTGTGATACAGTCACCCCCACCATTTCATGTTTCATGGACCGCAGTATATGAATCAAAGGGCTCCTGGGGCAAGCTGCCTGGGCCCATTTGAGGCCTCCTGCACTTACCTGAGGCCCTGCTCCAAGTGGGCCTCCAACAGGCTTCTTGGGCCTGTCAGAGGCTGCAGAAGTGGTTTCTGCCAAACCGGAAGTCTAGATCACCCCAAACTACTTCTGGGGCCTTAGGCAGGCTTCTTAGGCCTATCGGAGACCCCAGAAGTAGTTTTCAGCAAACTAGAAGTGACTTTCGGAAAACCGGAAGTGACTTCCAGATCACCGGAAACCACTCATGGGACCTCTGACAGACCCAGGAAGCCTGTTGGAGGCCCGATCAGGGCCCTGCCAGGCCTCAGACAACTGTAGAAGGCCCCAGACAGGACCCCAGGCCCAACTCAACCCAGCATCCACACATCACAGATTTTCCATTATTGCATGTCAGGTCGGATCCCTAACTCCCGCAATAGGTGGTGGGTTACTGTATACTTTGTCACACACACACACACACACACACACACACACACACACACACACACACACACACACACACAGAGAGAGAGAGAGAGAGAGAGAGAGAGAGAGAGAGAGAGAGAGATGCATACCTGAATGACAGTGGCCTATGAGGCCAGCTTGTCAGGTATCCCTTTGAGCAAGGCAAGAGTTTATCCTATAGGCCTCTGTTCTCAAGGACATGATAGAAAGATGTTAGACCTTTGGGGCCTACTTTGTTGTTTGCTTTGGTTTTAATGAGACTTTTGAGATTCACATAGCAAACACAGTTGCAAAACTTTGACTTATCCAGACTGACCTATGTGCAGAATAAAGGAACATGATGCAGTGGAACCTTGACTTGCATACTGCTTGACTTGCATCATATTTTACTTGCAGCAAGAAGGGGCCTGTTTGACTTGAGTTTTGACTGTTTGACTGTAAGCTTTGACTTACATCTCGGAGCCCCGGCGCAAGGCACCAGGATTGGGCGGCTGCCACAACCCAGCATCGCGGCTGCCGCCTCCAAACTGCTCCTGCCTTCTTCCCCTCCTCCGGCAGCGGCAGATTCGGCGAGGCCAGTTCCGAGCACCTGGAGCTGGTCCTTGGCCTCACCGAAGCCGCTGCTGCTGCTGGAGGAGAAGAAGGGCCGGGAGCTCGGGGCTGGCCTCGCTGGTTAGACAGTTGGCTCAGTCTTGTAAAAAATCTGGCTGCAGAAGTCTGGTCCACAATGGAAACATTTTAGTTGGGGAGCTGTAAAGTTGTGGGACTCTAATGGTAAGCGTAGAGTTGTTCAGAACTTGGAACGTCAGGTTAAAAATCAGTAAAACTTAAATGTTAGACATTGTTGCTATGAACATTAAAAAGTGGAGGCATATAACTTGTGGACTATAATTCCACTGCCTCCTCCTCTCTTTGAAGAGACATTTCATTTACATTCTCCAGAAGGAATCTCCTATCCCAGTCAAATTTGTGTTAAATTGCTGTTTTCGGGGGTCTTTTTCATCATCTGGAATGGATTAATCCACTTTCCCATTAATTTCTATGAGAAACATTCATTTGACTTAAGTCATGTTTGACTTAAGTCTAGACCACTGGAACAGATTAATGACGTAAGTCAAGGTTCCACTGTATCTCTATATAATCATCTCAGAACTATATTATCAATACCAACACCAGGTTTACAAATCCTGTCATGCAAAAATCCACTTGTGATTTTCCCAACCAGTCTTCTCTACAAACAAGCGCTTATTTTGAAGTATTCTGTAATAATTGTTGCAACTGGTAGATGACTGAGAGTTAAATATTCTTGCTAATGTACTGCGGATCACCCAGAGCATTGCATTTTGCCCAGTGGAGATGGTGACTCTGATATCATAGGGGTGGTGAATCTGCTCTAAGATTTAGTGTGAAGTTTTTGGGAGCTGTTGAAGAGCCTGAATCTATTGTTAGTGAATTCCCACTCCACCTTTAAAAGCAAGCAGGCAAACAAACAAACAACAGCATTGTCTCTCCAATGCAATTGGGCAGTCCCAATGTCATTTCATAGCTCTTCAGAATCTCATGGCATGAATTCACATCCCATCCTTGCCTTCAATGCTTTCCCCTCTCCGTGGTTATTCTTGCTCACTCCATTCCCTCATACACTGTGCTGGGTCTTGGTGTCTTCTCAATTGCCTACTTTCCACATCACCATGGCTGCCATGGCTACAGTACATTGAGATCAGTTTCCTTTAATAAGGAAAGCAAGGGATGTAAAGTTAGCACTGGGTGATCATATAAATGAAGGAGAGGCCCAGACATGAGCAGCATTTGGCTTGCCATAAGTCATTGTTGTTAGCCCACACTGATCCCCTTGCCGAACAATGGTGTTCTCCACCTGCCATTTCCATCTTGCCCTTTCCAGACTCGCGTCTTGAGGGGAACAACCTTTAAATACCAGCTTCATTTAACTGCACTAGGCTATTATGACCTTTACGGCTGTGTGATATACCTCTAAGTGAACATGTCATGTTCTCACTTCCAAAGCCTGTTTTCAGGCTCATACCAAGGATGCATAAAGGATGAAGGAGCTGAAGGAGAGTGTTGCTCAACAAAGTACTCAATAAAGAAAGATACAAATGGCTATATGTCTGAATACATGTGTATTACACCCACCTTTTCCTGGGAAGCTCTGGCTTTTGTTCCCTTATATTTATTTATTTCACTACAACATGAAGTAAGTGTTAAGAGGGGTTCAAAGAAAAAAAGAAGAAGAAGAGTACTGTTCTCCGGCTGTTGTTTCTGCCAGGTGGATTTTTAAAACAGCTGATTTAAATCACAATGTAAATTTAAAAAAATATTTTTATTTAAATCATTTAAAAAATCAGTTGTTAAAATTGAAACCATTATTTATATCATAATTTAAATTATAGCTTATATTGATTTGATTTAAAGCAAATCTGCCCTGATTTCTGCCATGTTGCTTTGATAGTTTGGACATGAGGGGAAGACCTTTTGTTGTATGTGTGGGGGTTTGCATGTAGTTGCTTTCTTTTGTTTTTCTTTTGCCATAATCTGCCAGAATTTCCTTTATTGATTTCTTATAATACATGAGCCACTGTATTGTCTTGACTCAGATAATCTAAAAATAATCTTCCTATAGACAGCAGCAACAACTGCACAAGTGAGATCTTCATGGGATGGGGAATTAACTCAAATATTTCCTACCAACAAAGGAGTGAAGCAGGGCTGTATTCTTGCACCTACCCTTTTCAATCTTTTTATAAATGATTTAGCCTCTCACTTAGAGAAGGTCGATGGCCATCCTCCAAAATTAGGGCTGCATCCTATGCCCTTATTACTTTATGCGGATGATGCAGTACTGCTCTCTCAAACCTGCATAGGTTTAAGACAGCTGCTTAACAGCTGTGTGGAGTACCTTGCCACAAACAATCTACAGCTTAACTATGAGAAAGCCAAGATTCTGGTCTTTTCCAGATCATGGAAGAAAATGCTGTGGAAAATAAATGGACACTACTTAGAACAAGTTAAACAATTCAAATACTTATGTGTCCTTTTTCATTTCAAACAGTCCTGGGTGCCACAACAGAGAGCAGCTGTTAACTTAGCAAGAGTTACAGCACAGTCCACCTTATGTTTCCATTACACCAAAGGTGACCAATTTGTACCTGCAGCCCTACAGGTATGGAAAACAAAGATAATCCCACAGCTGTTATACAGTATTCCAGTCTGGCAGGCAGCTATAGACTCTTCAGTGGAACAAATTCAATCCCAGTTTTTTTGGAAAATCCTGGGACTCCCCAGATGTGTTCCCTATGCTGCTTTATGCCTAGAGACTGGTTCTTCATTGTTGGAAACCACAGCGTGGCTGCAAATAACCAAATTCTGGCTAAAAATCTACTATAGTACAGATACTCATACTCTCTTATATTACCTTTTAAAAGATGGGGCTCCACCATTTGGATCATCAACTTGGATTAAAAAATTGCAGACATGGGGTTTACATGTTGAACAAATTGGTTCACTAGGTGAGAAGCAAGCTTTTGGGGTCATAAAAAGACGGGTGCTAGACATAGAACAACAGACACTGCGGAGCTTAGCCCATAGCGTATGTTTACCACTACACTGGCATATTACGCTTACACCTAGCCAGCAGGCCCCATATCTAGCATTGCTTAAATCTCCATGGAACCGTAGAGCCTTTACTTTAGCCAGATGCAATGTCATGCCATCTGCCGTTTTGTACAGTAGGTTTCAAGGTTTACCTATGGATAAGAGATGCTGTTCTTGTGGTCTGGGCAGTGTGAAAACTCTTGCCCACATGTTTTTTTTACTGCCCCTTACATAATGAGCCACGTGAGAAATTTTTGGAACAAGTCCTAAGGAATCTAAAAGAGGGGTCTGACCAGGATAAAATCCAATATCTGCTGGAGTCTAAATCTGATTCTATAACTGAAAAAGTAGCTATGTTTTTATCGGTGATAGTCACAGCACATGCTTAGGATACTCATTAGTATTCATTTTAAAGAAGGTATTATTATTTTATCTTTGTATCAGACCCATGTTTCAGTCCTTGTTGTAGCCCTGAATATTCTAAAAAGAATGTAACCTTTGACTTTAGAAGGGATATTCACTATGCCACGCTACATATCTCTGTTTTGTTGTATGCCAATAAATGTTGCTGAAGTGGTACATCAATGGACACCAGCAAAGCCATAGTTTGTAGCCTTTGGATTCTAGTTGTTTTCTTTATGAAATTAGCAGCTGATTGATTTAAAAAAATCCGTACTGATGTTCATCTTAAACTAAATGTTTGATTAGCATAGAAAGAAAAAAATTAAAACTTTCCTTTCTACAGTGGAAGGAAAAATATTCAGAGCAAAACAGGTTTTGTTTGGAGGAAGGGGTAGCTGATTAATCCAAATATAAATTGAAAATCTGCTTTATCCAATAGTAGATGTGTTCTAATATCTAATATGTCCTAATATGTTCTTGCTATGCCCAAATTACATATAGTAACAATGGGGCTCTCAGTTCTCTTGAGTTCAGCAAGGTAGAAATAGCAATAGATTTGGATGAAACATAAGATGTGCAGAAGTATGAACAAAATAGAAAAAGGCATCAGAATGACATCCTCATGAACTTGATCAAGGCAAACTAAGAATGGCCACATTTTTTCTAAATGCATAGAGGACAATCCTTTGTAGTAGTATATTAACAATTTGTACACATAATGCATACCATTACAATATAGGGCTGTGGTGGCAAAACTTTGGCACTCCAGTTGTGTTTTGGACCACAACTCCCACAGTTCTTTGTCATTCGAAGTCTAGGTTTAGAATTCTGGGAGTTGAGGAACAAAACAGCTGGAGAGCTAAAGGTTTGCCACCACTTATATAGGGGATGAAATCTAGTTGTAAGTCATAGCTAAAGTAAGCCCGATGAATCAGTGGAATTTATGGAGGAGTTGAGTCACCATGGATTCAGTGGACCTTCTCTGATTGTGACTAGAGATGGGCACAAAATGAACTTTTAGTTCATTTCATTATTCGTTATTCATTTTGTTATGTAATGAAATGAATAATGAACCTCAGAGTACATTTAGAACAAACTGAAACAAAAAAAATGGTTCGGTTTGGTTCAGTCCATTAATGGTGGCACCAGAAATGTCTCCTACCTGGTGCTGGTCCTTCCTGGAGGTCCAGTCTTCCTGGCTGCAGGGAGGGCAACCAGAAAAAAATCCGAGCGTTTGCACTCCAGCTGATAGGCGGCCGTGGTCGGCAGTAAAATAAATAAATAAATAAATAAATAAATAAATAAATAAATAAATAAATAAAGTGTAAAATAAAATAAAAGATCCGGCCCACGGAAAAACAAAAAAGCCCACAGGCCCACGGTACAGCTGTAGCGCAGGCCACGTGATCGGCAGTTAAAAAAATACAATAAAAATAAAAAAGAGCACTGACCCAGCCCCAGGGGTCGCCAGGTTGGCACCCTAAAATAAAGGGGGAAAATAAAAAATAGAACCAGTGCTGACCCAGCCCCAGGGGCCAGGCGGTTGGAACTTAAAAAAAGAGGTGCTGGCCCCAAGTGAGCAACTCAAAAAGCCCTTGTCCCAGGGGCCAGGATCGCCCCTGCCACCTCCACCGCCACCCGGGAAGGATGTTCATAATTGAATATTGTGATGTGGATGAGGAGGATGAGAATGCTGCCAGTCCAGTTTGTACAGTTGTAGTCAACGTCTCTGTTTTGTTTATTTTTTGAATTTTTTTCCTGCCCGCACACTGTCAGATGGATTAAATTGCACAAAGTGGGAAAAAATGAATAACAAACAAAACAAACAAACAAAATGAATATTTGGGGAAATTCATTAAAAACAAAATGAACCAAATCAAACCCTAAAACAAACTGAACCAAAATGAATTGCCATTTTTTCGGTTCATGCCCATCTCTAATAGTGACTAGAGATGGGCATGAATGTTCCAAACGGGCAGTACAGAGAAGCTGCAGCCAGGAGTTGAGACGCTGCCAGAAGCTAACAAACTTAAGCCTGATGAGTAGCTGTTTGAGGCTGAGGAGGTAGAGGAGGTAGAGAAGTGGAACAGCAGGACCTGTGCTGCTGCCTTGATAAGTCAGGATTAGAGATGTGAAGGCCTGCGGGGAAAAAGGAAAAATTTGTGGGGAAAACTCCCCCCCCCTTTTTTTTTCTGAAACCTTTTTGTTTCTCCCCCCACCCCAAAAATTTTGGAAATATTGAAAGAAGAAAAAGAAAAAAATGATTATGGAATATATTTTAACATGATGAATAACATATTTTAAGACAGGGTGTTTAAATATTTTCTAAATCATTTCTAAAAAAATATGCATAGTACCAGATTATTCTAATTTCTGTGCACTGAGGACAAGCAAGTCCTAGGTTACAAACTGAAGTCTCCAATGCAAGAACAAGATGCATTTCTTCCTTTAGGAGGTGCTGCTATTGTCAAAATAAAAAGAAAAAGTTTTCCCTTTTGTTTTTTTTGCATGTGTGTGGGTCTGTTTGGTTCTGTTCTGTCCTCTTCACTTGGCCTCAAAGCACTGGAAGGAAATACAGAGCAGCAAAAATAATCTGAAAGTATACACTTAATTAAATTAAATTAATTAAATTAATTTTAAAGCATAAGAGTTTACATTTATCTGCAGAAAATCAAATCATTTAACTCCATTAGTTTATAAAAAATAAGTTCTGTTTGTAATAATTGTTTGGATACACTATATTTTAATATGCTATTTTTGATAATTTTATGCCAAGTCAATTTGTTCAGGGTCATATTTTATGCAAATGTTGCATTTTTTAATTTTTTCCAAAAAAAATTCAATTTTTTTCCAAAAAACCGCAAAAAATGTTTTTGTTCCGCCAACCTTCAAATTTTCTAGAAATTTTACCTCTGTAGTTACGATTGACTGGTTCATGCCCATTTCCAATTGTGACCTAATACTGGGTTTCAGCCAATATGTATGTTTGTGTACATTAAAAAATAACTAAATGTAGGATCCTAGAGCACAGATTCTGTATAATTCCCTGCTTTGTGGACATCCATAATGAAGCTTGCATATGTCACTGTATTTGGAATGTTCATTGACCATTGCAAAAGGAAGGAAAATATGAAATGAGGGATTGGATTGGAGTGGCTCGAATCCTGAGCAAGGATAGCTGCACATTGCAGCATTTTGTTGCAAATTTCCATTAATTATTATCCTAATGTGTTTTGCACAAATGAAAAAATATTTCCTTGTCTGGTTCAGAGCTGGAGGCTACTTATCTTACAGTGCTTTCAAATTCCTTCTAAAGTTGGCTCTACATTAAGCAGGACGAGGCATTTATCGAGCATCCTTCTCTTATTTGTTACCACATCTAGTTTCCCCTTTATATATAAGTGTTGCCTTTGTTGGAGACATTTCTTTTCAGATGGAACTTGGCTGTCCTAAGGGTCATTAAAATGCATCTTTTAAACTGAAATTGGGTTTACATGTGAATTAACCCCCCTCCCGTTTCTGTGTTCACTGCATCCAATGTGTCATTCCATGATTACATACGGCTCTTCTGCTGTTCATAGCTGGTAGGTTTTGCTTTCAGTGATTGACCATCATCAGCTTCATTTATCTGGAAGTTGAGTCATGGCTACTGGACTTCTTTTTTGAGAGATAGAAACGTTTCGCTGCTCATCCAGAATGCATCATCAAGCAGAATGCATCATCAGTCTGAATACAGCTAGTGCGAGTCCTCCATCTTATTGACAGTCAGATTTGACCTCTTGTCACCCTATTCTGAATTAGGCTCATAAGATGAAAAATGGCCTGAATAGGCTCATTAGGGAGACAATAATATCCATAGCCTTAAGGTGAACAATGGCCTAAGGTGCTGAAACCTATCAAAAATGGGTCCTTAACTATGGCCTTGGTGGTGAAGGCTTTTTGATTTGTCTGGGTACTTTGGAAAGCACACCCTGATAAGCAGCAGATAGACTCTGCCTCAGGCCACCACCTCTGTTGAGGGAGGGGGTTTTGATGCTCACATGAATGGCTTCCCTTACTCTTCTCTCAAACCACCTCTCTTCTTTGTCTAATATGTGTACATCCTCATCTTTGCAAGAGTTCCCTTTGTCCTTCATATGGAGGTCTACTGGTGATTCTGGTCCTGAGCTTCATTTAGGCAATAGGACGTCCAACTGAAACTAAGCACCAAACATTCTAAGACTGGTTTAAATCCATCTAGTTCATTGTTGTATGTTGTGAATCTGTATCAATACACCCAACCAGTTTCTGTATTTTTGTACCCTCACCTTTTTTGCTCTGCTTGCACACTCTCCCTCTTTTCCCCTCCCTCACTTCTTCACAGAGGTTGAATTATTAACACTCTCTTGCCGAAACCCACTTGATTAAGCTGATGGGATTTAAATCAATAAAGAAAATTCACAAGGAAGTTCTACTAGGAAAGACAATTTGCTACAGTCATTGACTGAATATTATATCAAAGGGTTTAGAAGTAGAAGATGTCTTGCACCCTTCTACCCTTTCGTGGCATGTCTGGACTCCCCCCCCCCCCAATTAAAACCTCTACTGCTCAGTGGAAGAGAATGATATTCCTAGTTACTCATTTCAGAAGCAGGCTCTGAGACTGGCCCTTTAACCAAAGCAGAATGCAAGATAATCTCGCAGAGCGCCCAACAGCCACATTGTATTTCCACCTGCCATGCCTCTTTGCTTGCAGTCGTTACTTTTTATACCTGCAGAAGATTTATTTTTCTTTACTGACACACATCATACACGAGGAAAGAGTTGTAACTGGAGTTGATGGCACTATAAATCCAAACATAGCAGAAAACAATCCAAAGGCATGGAGGGAATCAACTTTTTTAAAACACCATTCAGAAACTCTCAATCTTCAATGGACTTTCTTCAGGGGAATATGAGGACAGATGGCAATTTATTATTTATTTATTTTGAACATTTTTACCCCAAAATAGCTGTATTAAATCTCATTCTTGGAAATGATTGTGTTGGCTGAAATTTTTATTTCATTTCACTTTAGTTAGTTAATTTTTTTTTAGAACTGGTACGATCACTACATTTATTTTATTTGGCTATTTGGTTATTTTAGAGCTGGCGTTCTGGGTCATTGGGTGTAGCACCAAATTTATACTAAGCAACTTCACATAATTGTGTACCTTTTTAAAACGCTTCTTCCTGTGGAACTTACTGCAACAACAAATTCTCTCCAGGAAGAGAAAAGCAGAGTACAGTATTTTGTTACAGATGAAGACAGGAGTATGCTTGGTTACAGGAAGCAGGATTATCCCACCTCACCAATGTTCACAAAGCAGGATCTTTGTGCTGCACATGAACCTAATATCAATGAGATTGTTTTCCTCCCTGAGAATGAAATCCCTGAGAGTTCATTCTGCCACTCGTATTTCCTCTCCACTTCTTCTAGTAACAAATTTGGACCCAGAGCCCAAGAAACTCAGAAATGGGGCTGAGTGAACAGAGGGTAGAGATTGTTGGAGGCAGCTGAAACCCCTTGCTTGAATGAACTGATGAGGGAGCCAAATAATAGCATTCTCTTCCACATGTTCTGTTGCTTGAGTCTTCATGTTCACTCTTACAGAGAGATTCCCTTTCCCTGCCCATAACGGCTAATAGTCTATGCCAACTTAAACTAAAATAAACCCCTTCCTTGTTTGCCCTGCATCCTGGCAAAATGTTTTTCAGAAGCCTTGCAGGAGTTCTTGCACAAGCCTTAGATGATGATGATGATGATGATGATGATGATGATGATGATGATGATGATGATGATGATGATGATGATGATCCACTGAGTGCAATAGGCTCGCTTTCTGCTAAATGTTCTTTTGTGCTACATATGCTGGTGTTCATTTGTGGTGAAAGGTAACTAGTAGTCATCGTATGGTTTTAAATTAAGAACTGCTGGGTAGGTCCATGGTCTAGGCATCTGGCTGTGGAGTTAGAGGCTAGGAGTTCAAATCCCCACTGTGCTTCCTTGATGGGGTCTGTACTCGATGGCCCACAGAGTCTCTTCCAGCTGCGCAGTTCTAAGGTTAATAAATTATTAATTATTTGTTCCAGTTCAATCAATTAAAACTCACAAATATCAACTGATACTTTGCAGGAGTAGAAGCAAGCAGAGTATTCCTGTCCATGGCTGGCTGGATAAGTCTATGTCTTCAATCAGGAATGCAGAGTATTCATTTTATTCCCTGCACTCTTGCGTTCTGTGTCCCCGCAGGAATGAGTCAACATTCTGTGACCTTTGGGCATGCACAGATTTTGGTACTGTCAGATGACTCACCTGTTGTGGGGTCCTCCTGAAGTCCCCCCACCCAACAATTATTTTTCCTCCCAGGCCTACTACTGCATCCCTCTGTTGCATATATTACACTGTTGTCACCACTTCATGACAAGCACTGAGAGGATTCAGGTGGCTGTTGATGCATGGTTTTGTAGAAACAACGATAAACATATTAAGGCTTGAATCTTTCAGGACTTCCGATTTACTGGTTTCTGACTCAGCAACTGAGGTAATAAAACCACTTTACACAGAGATAAGTTGGAGATATCTTCTAATGTATACACTGTATGTGGAAAGATTGTCACTTATTTGCATCAGTTTGGCAGTTTTAAAATCTTCCCACCCTCTTTTTTCACTATTAATAAGTGAGACAAATATGGAAAGACTATAGTGTTAGGAAAAGTGGAAGGTTGTGGTAAAGGAGGAAGACATGCCATGTGTTCAATAGACTCAATAAAAGAAACAACACCACTTAGTGTGCAAGACCTGATTTGGGCTTCTAAAGATGGGATATTTTAAAAGTTATTAAGTTATAGGTTAATAAATCAGAAGCAACTTGATGACACATAATGCCCATATAGAGAATCATATCATATCATATTGTACAGGTATTAATATTAGAGATGGGCACGACCAGGAAAAATTACATTTCAAGTTGTTGTGTGTCGGAGCCGGCCCGTTTCGGCTCGTTTCAGTTTTTCGCAAAATTTTCCAAAAATTTGTCATTTCGTTTGTCAGTTTTTCGTCTGCCGTTAGTACTGGTTTTGGGGGGGCTCCTGGAGGCACCTCTCTGGGGTGGGTGCCTCCTCTGGCCCGCCATGAAGGGAAAGCGGGCTCCTGGAGGCACCTCTCTGGGGTGGGTGCCTCCTCTGGCCCGCTACAAAATGGCATGCATAGCCAATTGGATATGCATACCATTAAGTTGCAGTTGCAGCAGACAGAGGCACCTCTCTTTTGGGTGCCTCTGTGACTCATTGCCTGCAGTGCACTTGGGCTGGGGAACGAAGTGAGAGAGGACCCCTACGGGCGCCCGCTGTGACTCACTAAGAAGGGAAGTGTACTTGCTGTAGTGCAATGCGAGTACACAGATCTGGCTTGGGGTTAGGGGTTAGCGCAAGGGCTAGGCTTAGGGTTACGGGTAAGGTTAGGGTGAGTTACTGGGGTGCACCTCTGGGTGCCTCTCTGACCCACTAAGAAGGACAGTGTACTGGCGTATGGGTTCGGGTTCGGGTTCGGGTTCGGGTTCGGACTAGGGTTAGTGGCTTTTTATGCCCGACTGGCACATCCCAGAAGTCTCGGTCAAAACCTGGCCAAGTGGCCATGCAATTGGTGGAATGGCTCCAAAAATTTGCATGGTCCAATCCCATGGCCAGCCCATCATTGCGCAGGTGTAAAAAAATAAAAATAAAAATAAAATAAAATAAAATAAATGGAGACGTTTTGTTGCAAGAAAAACCCACTGCTGCTACTGTAAAAATTCAGGCAGTTTTAAAATAGCTATTTTTGCATGTTTCTGTGGTGCTTTGGTGTGTTTTTGGACCACGCAATTTCAAAATAAATATTGCGGTCACCCCATTTTGGATCCCCTGCCCGCACTGCATGGCATGGCGAGTTGGCGAGACGACGAGGATGCGCAGCCCAGGAGAGGAGAGGGGGAAGGCCAGGGACCCCCCCCCCAGAAACCACCCTTCTGGTAGGTGCCCTCACTGAGGCAGGCATATTTTTGCCTGCTTTTTTGGCCGGGAATCGGGTTTTTTTTTAATTTTTAAAACTTTTTTTCTCTGCCGCGCCGCTTGGTGAGTTGGCGACTTGATGAGGATGTGCACTTTGTGCAGCCCAGGAGAGGAGGGGGGAGGCTGGGGACCCCGCCCCAGAAACCACCCCTCTGGTAGGTGCCCTCACTGAGGCAGGCATATTTTCGCCTCATTTTTGGCCTGGAATCGGGTTTTTTTATTTTTAAAACTTTTTTCCTGTGCCGCTTGGCATCGCGCGATCGCTGCGATGCCAGGAACGACAATGACAAATCAGACCCAATTTTTCTTTAGTCGGTTCGAGTTCGAGTTCTGGTGGAGTAATTGTCGTTACCATTTCCGTTATGTAATGGAAATGAGAAATGGAAACGGAAACGAGAATTTCGCCAAGTCGTGCCCATGTCTAATTAATATAAATGATGCAAATGAAACTAAGAGAAAATTCAACATAGTTTTCTTCCCTTAAAGGGAGGGACAGCTGTCTTGGTTGTTCAGTACTTTATGTGACTCTTCCAAGTAGAACAGAACCAGTCACTAAATCAGGAGTGGCACCTCATTCGTATGCAAAGCGGACATCACTACCAATCTTAATTGAAAGGCTTTTTGTGAAAAAGTCCAGAGAAGATTCCCTGGCAACTCCAAGTACTTTTTAATCACCCAAATGAGAGAGGTTAATCAATACAGTTCACTCCATTTGCTTCTGGTGCAAGGGAGAAATAGTCTGAAGGAAAAACAAACACATAAACAAATAAATAACCCTTGGTGAATTCATAATGTAATCATTGTTGCCTCTACTATGTTAAGCAAATGTTAATTTGCCTCCCGGTAATTAACTTGCCCACTTGGCAAGATATTTAATCAATAAGGGAAGGAACATTCACAAATCTACCAAGCTGTCAGAGTTGTAAGGATGGCTCTCCCACTATCCCACCCATGGAGGTATCTCTGTTTTACTGAAAGGAACAGGTGGAGCCTATGTAATTTCTTCATGGAGCCAAAAACAACTCATGATTTGTAATCTTATCACCTCATTTTCAGCTCTAAAGGCATTAACGGCCACCTGCTAGCACAGCACCTGGCAAATCCACTTACGAAAAGTCACACAAGTTGTAATGTGCTAAGATATGCAGAGCTGTTTTGATGACACTGTAATAAAGTGGCAAAACGAGAAAGTTGGCACTTATGGAAGCCATCGTGTATTGCACAGCATACGTACATATATATTTTTTACAATGCACATAAGAAACTTTTGCTCTTACAGGGTATACTATCTGGTATGGCTGCTTTATTTTTTTAAAAAAATCTAACAAACATAATCAATCCTGGTACACTTCTTTCTTTCTCATTAACTGTCCCAACAAGGAATTTAAAAACCGTTGAACATAAGTTCCATGCCACCACCGATGTATGCCAAGTGTTTGGATACATGTGAGAGAACAGATTCACGCATTGCCTATGTGGCAAAAGAGATTATGAATGGAGCAGACCAAGCCTTTCTCTTGGGCCATAGGGTGGAGAGCTATATTCCCCCTTGTCACACACCATGGCTGCAGTTTGGGTCTTCCATGATGGCTATGTAGGATTTAAAAGAGTTTTTTTTTTTTTTTAAGTGTGCAAAATTAATGCAACATGTACTTTGAAAAGGTTAGTTCCCCTTCAAACAAGATGATACATTGACCACATTTTTGGCAGATTTGGCACATTTTGGCTCTCAACATAAAAGAACACATCTCTTTTGTTATAGCTCCACTTGACTTATGGTGGTCTCAAGGCAGGTCAATGCTGTCTTCCCTCCTTCATCAGCCACACACTTCCACAGCTGCCCCTTCATCTCTTTCAGCCAACACAGAAGTCCCTGTGGATTTATTTGTAAATATGAGCATGCACAACAACAACAAATAAGGCTATATAATTTGAATTCACTTTTAAGACAGTGTGGAAAACATTGATATAAATCTGCAATGTGACCAAGCCCTTAGAATTGCTTATTGAAGAATATGCATGAGCTTAATACCCAAATCTTGTTGAAGCATGTATCTCAAAGGGAATCAAGTTATGGGAGGGTAAATGTATTAGAGTAGGAAAGCCTTATTCAAAGAATCAGTTCCTTTGGTTTCCTTTATCAGCTGCCTGAAAATATGAAATCAAAAACCCAGATACAGTGGTGTCTTTACTTATGAGCTGCTTTATTTATGAGTAATTCCACTTATGAGTTGAAAACCTTCCCCCTTATTCACTGCTGCCTTATGAATGTTAGACATGGTTTGCTGTACTTACAATTCCCCCAGCTTTGCTTTCAGGTGGGGGCTTTGAAGCAGCAAGGGCTGGGCAGCTGGTGGTGGTGGTGGGGAGGCGAAACCGGCTTACCTCCCCCAACCTCACCTTCCCTGCCCAGGCTCATGCAGCACCAAATTCAAAAGGATCCTGCCTTCACTTGGGCAAAAATGAGGAGGGGAAGGCTGGATGCTTTTGAATTTGCCTTGGCACCAGCGAGGGTGCTCATGCGACACCAAATTCAAAAGAAGCCAGCCTTCCTCCTCCTCATCTTCACTCAAGACTGGGCTGAAGAGGAGGAAGCCTGGATACTATTGAATTTGCCTCCGCATGAGCACACTCACTGGTGCCATGGAAAATTCAAAATGACCCAGTGGGTGGAAGGGGCAAGCTGGGTGAGCATACACATACCTACCTTCCTCATGCCCGAGCTGCACCAACATGCACCTGATCAGGTGCATACTGGCATGGTGGAAGAGAGGCACATGTATGCTGGCATGGCTCGCCCTTTCCACCCACCTGCGCTGTGCCAGCATGCACCGATCAGGTGCATGCTGGTGCAGCTTGGGCTGGTGGAAGGGAGGCACTTGCCTGCAGAGCTGTGCCAGCAAGCACAGAGGTGGATACGGTGGCGAGTGCGCAGGTTTCAAAGGGCTAGAGCTGAGCTGCCATGGCTGTAGCCATTTGAATCCCACCCCCTGCCATCACGTGGGGTGTGTGGTGCTGAGCACATGAATTTCAAAGGAATTCCCATAAGAATGTATTGAAACCCATTCCCTCCGGAATGGATTAATTGATTTTCAATGCATTCCTATGAGAAAACGGTACTCTGCTTATGAATTTTTCTACTTATGAGCATGCACTCAGAATGGATTAAATTTGTAAATGTAATCGACAAAGGTCAAAGCAATGTTGTATTAAGGAATTAATTCATTCCAAATGAAATTATGTTAAGCAAATTTTCCTTTGTACAAATTTCCCATAGGAATGCATTGAAAACGGAGTAATCACTAATCGTGACCATTTTATGTTGTACAGAGTCTCCCCATAGGAGATTCTGTTAAGCAAATTTCCCCTATCTCCAGAATTTTTTTATGTTGTACAGATTTTATGTTATACAAACCATTTGTTATACAAGGGTCCACTTTATATGTGTTACATGTGTTTCCAAGGTGTATTACCATATTTGGTCACTAGAGGGCATCAGAGATTATGCTATATATGTAATATTTCTGAACTTGCAATTTTGGGGTGGGGGTATGGGGGCTTTAGAACCAATCCCCTGCAGATACTGCAGTCCCTCCGTAACTGGAGGAAATCCTTAAGATTTCATATAATGCAGGGTTCGCTTGTTTGTTTAAACATATGTCCTGCCCATTAGTCATATCAAGTAGGAGCAGGAGAAGAAACACTGTTCACATTTTCACATTGCTGCATGACAATTTATCTCCCTTCAGATATCTTTAAATCTGTCAGTTTTGGATGAGTGTTCCAAAAGGGAAGAAGAGGTCATAAAACCCTGCATACATTTTTAAAGATATGCACCACTAAGGAAATGCATTTGGAAAAATATGTATAAACATGCATTAGTTTGAGGCGAAAAATAATAAAATGCATTCATCAGAAAATTCTGTGCATGTTGAAAATGTGGAGAAATTATGTATTGACTTCTGTTAGAGAGAGAAAGAAGATAATCTTTCAGTCCAACATGGGGGGGGGGAGGGTAGAATGAGAACAATGATGGGAAATGAAATTCTTGGTGAACCATTTTCAAGACCCTCGTTCCAAGGTGTTAGTTCAGATTAGGGATGTGCACCAGCATTGCAGATTAGTGTCTAAATAAGACAAAGCTGGAGTACAGTGGACCCTCATATAACAAACGGTTTGTATAACATAAAATCTGTACCACATAAAAATTTCTGGAGATAGGGGAAATTTGCCTAACAAATTGTCTATGGCGTGAATCCGTACAACATAAAAATTGTCGTGATTATGGATTACTCTGTTTTCAATGCATTCCTATGGGAAATTTGTATAAAGGAAATTTTGCTTAACACAATTTCATTTGGAATGAATTAATTACTTTATACAAGGTACCATTGTATTTATGCATTTTTTCATTCAGCTAGATCAGTGGTTCCCAACCTGGGGGTTGGGACCCCTTTGGGGTTTGAACAACCATTTCAGAGGAGTCACCTTGATCCAGTGAAGAAAAAGGCACAAACGTCTTGGGTCTGGAGGGGGGTGAGATTACAGCTTGATAGGTTGGAGGGGCTGTCAGACTGCAATTGGCTGAGGGTGTGTGCAAAGGGAAGTTCTCTGTGGCACCTGCAGCAGTGGCCTGCCAAAGGGGGCTTGTGACCTTTTCCAAGCAGAGCAAGGGGACACCACAACATCAGGAACTGTATTAAAGAGTTGTGGCATTAGGAAGTTTGGGAACCACTGAGCTAGAGGGTGCTTCAAGCAGTACCAGTTATTGTTGGGCCAGTTTATACAACACAAAAACTACTTAAATTTCA